>JARVJO010000001.1:28252373-28278103 GCA_031762555.1 Cynodonichthys magdalenae
TATTATTATTATTATTATTATTATTATTATTATTATTATTATTATTATTATTATTATTATTATTATTATGTCATCAGATCAGTATATTGCAAACCTATATGCTAAATTTATTGCTTCCTCCCTGGTTTTCCTTGCTTTCTGTCTGATTTTGAACATGTTCAGTCTAAAACTAAAACGAACATTAACGCTTTAGTTTGTTATTTTATATTATTATGGATATTTTTTTATTTTTATATTTTGCAGGAGACTCGAGTGTCTCTCAGTGACTGTGGTGCTGATCGGTGTGTACAGTATCAGTGATTTGGATCAAGTCAGTTTGGCCACCACAGCCCACCCACTCCCTGCCCTGTCATGTTGTCATCAGGCCCTAACACATATAATTAAACTCGAATTAAAACCAAAAAAGTATTATAAAAGTGTGGAAATATTGAATGAAAGTCATTGAGTTTTCATTAAAACATGTTTACACACAAACCTTTCTGCATCATTGCTTTGTTATGGCTCTTCATTCATTATTCAGGTTTAGATTATTAGCTGTATGATGGCAGATGTCAGAGCGTGGTGGAGGTGTTTCTGATTGACTGATTTAAAGAGCCATTATCCTTCATGCTTATCAAACATTCATGTGTAGCAGCTGGAGTCGTGGGCCCGGCCCTCAGTCCTCTCCTCCCTCATGTGGCTGCTTCTGTCCCCCTCAGTCCCCTCAGTTATCAGCCCAACACACCGCTGAGCCAGTCAGACACAAAGTGCAAAGAATCATGCGACCATTTATGTTTCAATAAATATCTGAACATTTGATTGGATTCAAAAGTGAAAAGAAAAGAAAAAAACAAAAAAGAAACATTTTCTGTTTGCACTATTAAACATTAGTCAAAGAAAACTTGATGTCAGGTAAGTGATAAAAAATAACAAACAAACAAACAAATAAATAAATAATTTTGTCAGTCCAAAATTATCCTGTTCTTATTTTTTTCTTGATTCAGTCATTTGGCAAGTTTTTAAATGCCATAAAATGTGACTTAAAATATTATTTTATTTATTCTGACTGGATAAATTATCTAATAAAATAAATATAACTTCTCAAAGAAACTTTAAAGTTTCATTGAGCCACGTGTTTGCTCAGAGGAAAACTGAATTTAATGCTATTTAATTATTATAGAACTTATTAAAAAGTTGAAATAAATATTCAATTGCTTTGAAAAAAGTTGATTTAAAAGAAATAAATAACTTGCTGTATTATTTTAAATGTTTTTTTCTTTTTAAAACTGACCCACTTTCCCAATATTTTGATTTCACTTCTTCCACTTTTTTTTCTTTTCCTTTTATAAGCTGTGAGAACCTTTAATCTTCCACATGGGAATAAAATAAAGGAGAGTTTTCCAGTTTTCTTCAGGTAAACCCTGGCTGTTTTGATTTCAGTCACTGCGCTTCATCGTGGTGTTAGGAGTTGCCCTGTGAACACGGTGCTTTTCATTCTTTTGACCCCTCCATGAACAGCACGCTGCTCCCGCGCGCCCCGTTCCAAACAGAGTCGCACATAGCTGCGTGTGCGCGCGCGCGCTCAGTGGTCCGGGGCCCGAATCTCGTGCAGAGGTAAAGGGAAGTAGTCGGACCGTGAGGTCGCGGGTTCACGGCCGGGTTAAAGAGACCCGTCCGTGGCTCCTGCTTGCTTTTTTTTTCTTCTTCTTCTCCACATCCTTCCTACAGGAGGACGTGTCCAGAATGCCACCGTCCTCACCCCGTCTCCGCACAGACTGTTTGTTTTTCTGCGTTTATTAAATCTTCCCCCTGCAGGAAAACCACCAAAACTCACCACGTCACTGCGTGCTGGTGAGTTCAACACTGCATCCCCTCCTCTGCTCCATGAGAAACCTTTTGTTTGGCCTGAAATCTATTAATATCTGCGCACAAACCGACGCTTCAAGGCTGTTGCGCTTTTTTCTCGATTCTTTGCAACTTTGAAAGAAGCCAAAACTACAATAATAGTGACCAACAATTGAGAAAAACGTATTATGCAAATCCACCCGAAAAAAGAATGGGTTAATTAATACAAAGAATTGAGGAGAACGTTGACTTTTTACACCCCTATAATCACTTTTATCATTTGTTATTTACTTAAAGAACATTTGATCACATTTTCTTTTGAGAAAAACCTGTGAAACCTTTCATTGAACAAAATGTCTCTAACATTCCTTCTGCATCTAGTTTTTTTTATTTGATGAATCAGAAGAATAAAGCTTGTGATGTAACCAGTTCAAAGAAATAGATGATTTATTTTAAGCAGCTGCAGAGGCTGTTATTGTCTCATTATGTTTAATCGCCTGCAGGTCAGGAGGGTTATCTGCTGCTTTAATTGCCACTTTCTCATCCTTCCTGCCTTTAACCAATTTATGACTTTTTACTCTAATGAATAAAAATGTATGCATGGTAAAAATAATTTCTAACATTCAAAGAGTCGAAAAAAAGAGTTAAAAAGAAACATTTCTTTTGCAAAAAAGTTATCTTGTTTTTAATGTCTTGAGTTTACATTTGAACCTTTTTGTTTTTGCCTCTAAAAGTAAAACAATATGAAGATTTAAAATATATTTTTGATTTAAAATAACAGATTTAGTCTGAAAAAGATCAATAAAGCTTGTTTTAAATTTAATTTGGTGTCAGTTTTACTTTTAAACTATTGGATGTTGTTTATAAAGAAAAATAATTTTTTGTGTATTTGTCATGAAAACACTGAAATAAAGTTAAAAATGGCTCACAACTTGTGTTTTTGACAATTTATTGTGTTTTATTCTTTACAATACGCTTTCAGTGTAAGAAATTATTTGGGTTTGTGTTTAGCTTTAAAAGCAAACTATAAAAACTGTAACACAGAAATTATTGCTTAATTTAAAATCTTGTTGAAGCATACAAACAAAAACATTTATCAGTCATAGGTGTAATTTATTAAAGTTTTTCTTTTATGTTTACAACAGAGTTATTTAACTCTTTCTATTCAGTTTTATTACATATTTGCTGCCTCAGATGGAGAAAGAAAAACCACATTTACTCATTTGTTGCTTTGCATTTGCAATAAATAAACATCAGTGGTCTGAAAGAAACAAATATCTATTTTGCACATTTTTTTATAAAGGATGATTCCTTCCATTGGATTTTTTTTAATTTATAGCATTTCAACACAAATATAAAAACAAGAAAAAAGTAAAAATTTTAGGTATAAAAAATACTGAAGATTTGGAGAAAAGATGAAGAAACAAAGAACGGAGACGTCACATCCTCAAAGCTGGTGGTTGAGATTCACTGGAAAAATAAAGAAAAAGTAACAGATGCAAGGCTCTTTTTTTTCATTTTTTGCACAGTTATAGTTTGTTTTATCATCACACTTCTTCTGTTTCTCTCTTTCTTTTATCCTGTGTTCCCTATCGTCTCTCTTTTGCTTTGTGTTCACATTGAGACATCTATACTGGAGACAGATTTTGGTTTTCTGCCTATCTCTTCCTCACCATGGTGCTCTTGAGACCAAGCAAGCAAAGAGAACACACACACGGACAAACACACAGACCCGCACACACACACACTTTTAGGCGCCACAGAGAAGACAAGCTTGGCTGTGTTACATTGAAAACCCCACTTTCCCTCAATCAGACAGACAGGTAGACAGCTGGGTGTTATGCTAAATCCCTTCCCCCATGTGTCCCTTCTAACAAGGGCTCCACTCTCACTGTCACTTCCCTCCATGTGTTGCTCTCTTTATCTCATGCCTCACGCGCCAAGACCGAAGACGGGAGTCGGCTCTGGAATATATGGAACTATGATATGATTGCAAAATGCACAGCAGTTTGTGAAAAAGTTTAAAACTGATGCAAGGTTTTCAACCTACAGGAGAACTCAGCAAATAAAACCGATTGTCTCCAACAAAAGTCTTATCTGTCCCTCTCTTGTCTGTCTTCACCCTGACCCTAAATTCTCTCATTTTAAGCACCACTTCACCCCCAAGGCACACATGTTTCTGTTTGTGTGTGTGCGAGCTGAGGATTGTTTGATTTCTTGTGCGTGAGGTGTGATAGAGAGAGATGAGAGAGGATGATGGCCAGGCTTGGCCTACCGACTCATCCTCAGAGGGAACAGTGTTGATATAGGAATGAAGCCATCAAGTGCTTCCACTCTCTCTCTCTACCTCTCACACACACACACACACACACACACACACACACAGGCAGACTCTTCCCATCAGCCTTTTGTTGTGTTTGCCAGTGATGACGATCTCACCACATAGCAGTAATAAACCTCAGTAAAAGCCAAGCCAGTTTGACTGAACCAATAACAGAGCCAATAACTCTGGAGCAAAGTTTTTAGTCAACTGCAGCTAGTTAAATATCAAATGAGGTCAGTCAGTTACTGGCATGTGACAGATATTCAAGGTTTGATATATATGTTGGCCCTGAAAAGGAATGAAGAAAAAATCAAGAAAAAGAGGAGGAAACAAAAAAAAATAGTAAAAACTCAACTCTCTGTCTTCCTGCAGTTTTTTTAAACCACAGGTGTCAAACTTTAGTCTTCGAGGGCCACTATCCTGCATGTTTTAGGAGTTTCTCAGCTTTAACACCTGATTTGCATGAACGGTTGATTAGCTGGCTTTTACAGAATTCGAAGAGGTAATTTTAATTACAGAGTCAGGTGTGTTGGAGCAGAGAAACAAGTCAAACATGCAGGATAACGGCTCTTTGAGAACCAAAGTTTGACAAATTCTTATTGTAATGTCCAGTCAACAATATGCTTCACAGTAATGTTTAAAATAGAAAAAATAAGAACATGAAGTTCAGACAGGGTTGCAAAACATAATTTCTGATTGTATATTTTCAATTAGTCCACTTAAAAAACCTTTGAGGTTCATATGGTTCCAAAGAAAAACCAAGAAGCTGAATTTTTTTGCTCTAAATCCCTTTAGATGGTAAAATAAAACACCCAGAAGTAGAATAAATGTGTAATTAGTCACATTAATTAAGCAGTGTGAGTTTTAAAAATCTCACTCATATTTATTGAATTGTAGAAAATAACAAAACATGTTTTAGTGTATTTATTATTTAAATTTATTTTTTTAAGCTTAATTTAGTTTTGTGAGAAAATATTCTCTATGTGCTTTAATGCAATTTAATATTTTGGTATTTCTACTAATATGTATGCTTTCTTTCTAAATCTTTGTGTAAGAAAAAATAAATTTTAGTCAGTATCCTGATGACTGTTCATCACATCATGTAGTAAAATTCAGTTCCTGAGAAAGGTAGAAGATTCTCTCTTTTCATAACTATCCAATAAGAGATTAAAGAAGAGCTGACAATCTGTAATAAGAAAAAAAAGCTTTCTGAACACAACAGAAAGCAGTAAAAGAGAATAATGCGGTCTCATTGATTGTTTACCAGATAATAGACTCGTCGTTACTTATCTAACACTGTCTGCTTGATTGAGTTTGACTTCCCTCAGGCTTTCCCACCGCTGACATGAAGAGAGAGAGAGAGAGAGAGAGAGAGAGAGAGAGAGAGAGAGAGAGAGAGAGAAAAGAAAGCAGATTTATTAATATATTTAGTTATTTTAAATGAGAGTCAGAGTTGATATGCGAGTGCTGTGCCTGATGAGCATGAACAAAACACAGAGCTGGAGCCGAAATAGTCTAAGAACAACTGTATCCGTTGTTGTGCTAATCCTAAATGAAATATGTATTCAGTAAAAGGATTAGGGCGTCCAGTGTCATAAAAGAAACCACTTACCAGCTCCAAAGGTAATTTGTAACCTTAGCAACTGCTTGTGGAAATGAATGGGGGATTAGGATTGGCTGCAGCAAGCGTTGTCCTCGTGCAGTCAAAACACACACCGATGCACTCGGGCTTCGTTCAGTCAGTTCAGGCATACTGAGGGTGTATAAAAGCAATAAAAAAGTTGGGTTAAGACACAAAACTGGGTTTCGTTAACAAAGAAGTATGAAAGTAAAGTAAGAAAACAACAGGATTAAGTGTTCAGAGGCAGAAAAAGAGGAAAGTTTTTTTTTTTTCCCTTTTCGGTTTATCTGTTTTGAATTTCTTCGCAAAGCTCCAAGTCAAACAAAGTCAAATGTTTTTGCAGTAATAAGACACTGAGCAAAGCTGAATGATTCACTTTTACACTGACAGTAATTAGTGTGCCTTGCCTTTATTTGTTAAACCATATCTCAGAGGCAATTGTGTGTGTTCAGACATCTTGATTTCTTTAGCTCGGTCCCAGGCCTTGTCTGACAGCCGTCAGGAAGCTCAGGCGTCGACTGTACCAGGTCTCACATTACACTTAATGATGTCAACTCATGCTTGAACAGACACGGATGTGTGAATGTTTGTGTATAAAGAAAACGAGGACAGACAGACAGAAGCATAACGTCAATAAATTTATAGATTGATGGAAAGATCTGCGGATGCAAAAGCAGAATATGTTGATGTGGAGATAAGCTGAACGAGAGAGAAAGAGTAGGAAAACAGAAAGAGATTTGGCTCCAAACTGCACCTTGTTGGAGACATCTCAAATAGCTAATTGCTTAATCATGTGGAAGGTGACTACAGCCCAACTTGTTCTTGTCTCTGACATAATCCCTCTGTATTATTGTGTTCCTTGCTGCATGTGTGCATAATGTCAGTGGCTTCACATTGCCTCTCAGTCCACGACGTGACTCATCATCTTCCTTCTCCCACCTCACACCGTCTTACTTTCTGTCACTCCCCTCCATAAGTCTGCGGAAGCTATTAAAACGGTGGCAAATGGCTTCTCCGGTGACATTTGCTGACATTCAAGGAAGTGCATTTATCAGAGTACTACAGTTCACCTTGGTGAATGAAATCCATTTGTGCTGCTGTGATGGCCCGGTGGCCCCTCTCTCTAACTCGTTCTCTCTCCATCCATGTCCCTAAATGAATGCCCAGTGTACGGGGAAATGGCAAGGTGGCGCGCGGCTTCACAGCTGCTCTCAAATGTCATGCTGGAGAAAAAATCTTTAATGGGCTAAGTGTAGCCTTTCCAGCCCTAACTTGTCAGGTAATCAGAAATCTCTCTCTCACTCAGTGTCTCCCTCCTCAGCCACCTTCCTTTCGTTCCTCGGCTCCCTCAGGCCACGACACACCACTAATTACATGTTATACCAATCGGAGAGTGGGATGGCAAGGAAGAGGAAGACTGCTTTTAAGATGGGAGGATATCACAGCCTCCCTCTTATTGCCTTCAGTCAGAGAGGCTGCATATTTCCAGCCTGGTTATGGTTTTTATAAAGCCAAGGCACAACTCTTTGGCACCAGAGTCACCTGGAACATGACACCTCTTTTTACAGAAAGATAATTTTCATGTAAGTGAAGGAATTTAATTCACCATACGTACCTGCACGAGTCAGTGTCAACCAGCTGTCTGTGGCCACAGATAGGAGTTACATCATATGACATACAGTGGAGTCAAAACATGTCAAGAACTTGCTTTATTTTTTGGAGCCATAAGAAAAAAATAGATGCAACACTAACCAAAACACACCTAACCTTTTGATAATAAGGTTTATAAAAGTTAGCAAAGAAGATTTAAAGCGGTAGTTCTAATATTTTTTTAGCAGAAATAAAATATTAATATTTTCTAATAAGTATTTTGAACAGCTCCAATTACAAACAATGCATTTAAATGCATTGTTTACATTGTCATTCTGCATTGCATAACTATTCCTGCTGAAATATTAAAAAATAACTATTGGAAGTGCCCCAGGCTGCAATGGAATGAAAGTGCTGAAAGTGATACATGTTGTCGTTATTATATGTTCCTTTACAGTGATGAAATTTTTGACCCACCACACATGAGACACGCCCAAGTGAAGCAGTTGTGTAAGCTCCTGGGAAGCTCAGACACCACAATATATTGGCATGACGGGAAATCAAACCTGCCACCTTCTAGTCTCAAGCAGTAAATCTAAACAGAAAACTCCACAATCCAAAACTCAGACTTCCACTAACACACACAGAAATCTTCACACCTGCAAGTCAGACAAGACAGCAGGAGTTAAAGTGGGACACACCCAAACCACCACTTACCATCTGAACCCGGGACACATCAGCACATGTCAAAGGTTCATCAGGCAGCAGAGTGTAATGTTATTTTCCTTCAGGCCGCGACTAGGCTGAGTATTAGATTCAACAAGTGCAGTAAGGCTGACGTAAAGAGACATGAGGAAATTGTCAAGACGCGAGGTGCGAAAAGACTGACTGACAGGTTTGAACTTTAAATGACATTCTGTCATAAACAATATCTTCACGTGGATTTAAATCATATAGGTTTTGTATTTTTTATTTTTACATTTGAAACAAAAAGGCAGGAAACATGTAAATCGTTAGAGTGACATTTTGGTTGTTTAATAACCTTTTGATGTAATCTATAAAATTACATTTTTTATCACACTGAATGTATTAAACTAAAAAGGTTTTAAGAAAAACGTGTTGCTAATATGACCAAGGCTTTTAATGTGATATCAATTGTAAAAAAATATTTAATAGCTGTACTATGATGTCATACAATTTAAAAAATTTATATTAGCACTTTTTACATGGCAACATGCAGCATTTTTATGAGATGCATGTAAATATTTGAAATTGCACGTTTTAAGAATTTCACACCTAAAATTCATCTCTATAAAGTCTTCAGGGTGCTGCTGTTTGTGGTTGTTGACAGTTTTGGCACTAAATTGAATGAGAGTTTCCGAATTTCCCATTTAGCTTCATGTGCTGCTACTGCTGCAGAGGAGCAGATTCTTTAAAAGTCAGCCTCATCTTCCTCTCCACATCCTGGCCTTTCATGGCGCCTGGTCCCTTTCTTGATAAGCAGGTTTTCCATTCAGGGAAACACGGACAAGTCTTACAAAAACTTGAGAACAGGAGCTGACTTTTGGGGTCACAAATCATTTGAAAGACATTATTCAATTTTTCCACAGCTTGACTGCATAAAGATGCAGGTCTCACACTGCAGATGGTTTGGAAAGATGAGGAGAAAAATAAAGCATAGAAACTATTTTATATTTTTCCCCCCATGTTTTAGTCTTAAACCTATTGGGTGGCAGAAACAAGGATGTACAACACTGATGCTGTCAGGGATTCATTCCTACGCAGAGTGAGACCTGTGAGGAACCTACAAATAGATATCTATCTTTGTGAGGACCAATGTAGTTAGGATAGTTTAGGAAACACGTTGCTATCAAAAGGCTGTTTTTAAGAGTTTTTAAGCTTAAGGTCAAAACTAAATTAAAGTTAAATTTACACCTCATTTCCATGGTCAAGGACTAAGGAATGTTAGGAATGTGTGTGTTACACACACAGAACCATTAGCTTAGCTCAGCAGCTCCAGGAAAAGAAAAAAAAAGGCCACAATAAATCTTGTTCACACCTTTCCCCAGACAGCCTGTCCATTAAGTGCTTTTCTGTGTAAGAATGTAGGACACATGTGTGTGTCAGCATGCACCCTGCAGACTCTGCTATGCTACCGACAGTGAGCTGACGTGAACATGACTGAGTGTGTGTCTCAGTTATGATAGGGAAAGCAGAAAAAAAAGGTCTCCTTCCAGTCAGGACAAGCAATGACATTTGTAGCAGAGGACAGTTTTTTGGTGCTTCATAGCCTACAAAGCACAAAAAACTTTGAATCACAGGTGACTTTATATAAGTTGGAAATGTGTAGAAATGTTAACAGCTAGATTGTGATCATCATCAAGAAGTTAGAAAAACAACATATGAAATCTTAAACTTTGTTACATTAATAACTTTACAATTTTAAATATAGATTTAAATGATTACTCAAACAACAGGATGATTTTGAGTTATTGATATGTCAACATTTAGCTCAACTGACTGATTTATAGCTGCTTTTGTATTTAACTGTGGCAGCCATCTTGATTTGGTTTGATTGAAACATTCATCATAGTTGTACAGGTTAAATTCTGTCTTATTAAGAAAACAAGTGATAAGAATAATGCTGGCCAATTCTCTGCAAACATAAAAATCAGGAGTATTTTTAGGATTTTTTTGTGCAATTAAATTTACAAAACTACATCAAGCTGTTCTTTTTCTAAAAGTCAGTTTGAACATCAGTTTTTTTGTTGTTTTTTTTTTTGTATTGCTTCTTTGTCCTGTTTTAAATGAGCCTTTTGCACAAACCCTTCAGGTTCTGGTGGCACTGTCTGGTTTTCAACAAATACAGTCAGAGACAAATCTGAAACTAATCAGAGACAAAGACAGATATGTTTTCTAAAACATATTCCACTGGCTGACAACTTAATAGTAAGAAAAAGAGTTAAAGTTTGTCATAAATACAACTACTTAGCAGAATGTTAATTACACAATAAAATTATTTAGTAAAATATATATTAAAATATAGTGTTTTATAAGCTATTGTTCACTTTTTCCTATAATAAAAATTAGCAGCAAATGAAAGCCAAACAGGAAAACAAAATGATGCAAAAAGATCACAAAATACCATTTTTTTAATTAAACAATGATCTCTTATAGGGACTTTCTTAACCATTATTAGAGCAGCATTTTCCTCACACTTCAATTCTTGCTGTGTCCACTGATTCTGGCACTCTTTGCACTTATCTCAAAGATATTAAAAACTTTTTCAAAAGCAGTATTTAAAGTCCTGAGAGTGGGTTGAACGAACACACAGACAAGTACAGACAGAAAAAAAAGTGATCAAGTGTCTCCTCCTTAATGAGGAAAAAGCCTATTAAGACTTTGATGCAGTAATTATTAATTATTTAGGGTACTGTGCCACTGAGTTCCCCAGCTGATAGGGTGATGATGATAAGATGCAGTAGCGCACTAATAGTGCCATCCTCCAACATGACGCTTCAAAGATGCTGGGAGTGGCAGCCATGACACTTTGAGGCTCCATCGAAGAGCCTGTGCTGTAATCATAATTGTTTCTAGATCAAGAAGTCCATAATTAATTTGCCTGTTTTGAAGCTCGGCAGAGAGGAATAATGGCTGCTGTTAAGAGGACTGAGTGTGTGGAAGTGTACTATATGATAGTTACAGACCAGAACTGCCAGAGCAAAAAAAGAAAGAAAAGATTAAAAGAGAATCATCTGGTTACAAATATTTTTAGGTACATAAAGCCTGTCTATTAAAGGGGGCAGGGTGGTGGTGTGTGTGTGTGTGTCTTAAAGCCAACCTATTGGGACAGAATTGAAATGCCTTAACAGCCACAGTTTGTCTGGCTGCTTCTCTCCATTTAATAGTTCCACTGTGACTGCGTTAAATGCAAGGAGCCCTGGCTTTTTAAAAAAACTATTTAAAAGAACTCACATAAATCATAGTGTGCAGAAAATGACTGTCTTAATGAAAACAGTGTTCCTTAAACACAGCCCTGCAGGTGGTCCAGGACCTGAGGGAGTACTTGGGAATGCAGGGACCACAGGGTGCAGAATAATGACCATAGAAGTTGGACCGAAGAGCGCATGCTTGTTATGCAAAAAAGGCAGGACTGGTGGCCCAAGGGCTGTGATGGGAGGGCAGAGCCATACATACATAAACATAGGAAGACAGCTGTTCCTTAATAACCTCTGGTAAATGGTGCTGGAGGTAATTAAGGTGCCCAGTGGGAACAAAAAGACACTTTGAGCTAGCTTACGCAAAAGAAAGTTTTTTTAACACATTGGTCTGAAGTAAAAATAAAAAACAACGTCTTCAAATTTCTGTTAATTTGCTTGTTAACATGACCCGAGGTGTATCAGAAGATGAAAATTTGCAGCACAAAGTGGTCATTTTTTTTAATTACGAAGGCGGTTTCGTCGTTACAATATGTAAACTCAGAATCAGGTCTAGAACAATTGTCGATCCTTTTGGATATTTGTGAAAACTGAGATTTTTTTGATTTTTTGCGCTTTATTTACTGTACATGCAAACATGTTCCCCCCATTATTGGTACTCATGAACCATGACATGCACTTTAGTACAATCCTCCGTTTAAATTTTACAAATAAAACAGTTGCAGACCTGTCAGTCTTTCTATTAAAATAAAAAGTAAAAGTAAGTTCTTGTTGTGTTACTTTGATATTGCTCCAGCTCCAGTCTTTTTTGCCTGAACAGCAGTCAGTATTGATTTCTTACCTTCTAACAGCTAGTTTAACTGATTACAATTTCTCCGAGGCTTAAATTTCTGTTGTTGTCCTAATATCTCAATTCAGCGTGGATATGAATGTTGTGTGGCAGGTAATGAATATTCAATCTAAAACCTCAAAGTGCTGTTTTGGTGTGTGTGTGTGTGTGTGTGTGTGTGTGTGTGTGGTGTGTGCACAAATGAATTGTTTTTACAAGCTCTTTGAAAAAAAAAGAATAAAAAGATTGCTGCCAACAACATGCAATGATAAATGTGATGATGATAGTGATGATGGTGACAGATTTGATGATAAGACAACAGCTGTCACTGATGATGATTATGATGACAGTGATGCTTCCTTTGTGCCTCTGTGTGTGTGTGTGCGTGTCTGTTTTTGACTTTTTTTCATCCTAAGATTGGATTCCAGAGCAAAGAGGTGTGTTGCTAATCTTTGCAAGAATGTCAGGTGTGTGCGTATCTGTGTGCGTGTGTGAGCGTTGATTACACCCTCCTCGCCAACATCGAGAGCCGACATTTCTGAAGTGTGTGTAATTATAGTGAGCACACAGCCTCCTAAGCATCCTGTCAATCTGAATCAAAAAGAACCCACACATATGCACGTGCACGCATACACAAAAAACTATTGTATTTTGAGTATGTCCTTTCAAGTGCATGTAATTAACGTGTGTGCATGTGCTCGTGTATATGTGTTATATGGGTGTCGGGTTTTAGCCGTGCACTTTTTGTCCTGAGTGAGAATTTGGCTTCAGAGACATTCATATGCATGTCTGCACAGAGCCTGATCTTTGCTCCTCCTCTCACACTGTGTCAAAATTTGGGTTTCGCACACACTCACACATGTATGCACAAATGCAGATTAACAGTCAGGTGTTAAACAGAGGGTATACCGATTACCCTTTTAGCTTATGGCACAATTATGGTCTCAATGAGTATCTAGGCTCAAGGCCACAGCTGTCAAAAAGTCCTGTTGCCTGAGAATTCAAGTCATGGAGACGGAGGTGAGTTCCCACAACACCCATCAGCAGTGGCAGGTGAATGCTTCTTAAATCCTGGATTAGTTTCAGTGACATTGTATTTTAAAAGTTCAGCGTCAACATCTTTACAAAGATTAGCAAAAGAGAATCAGTTAAAGATAGGCATCAAAACGACTGGAAATGTTGAAAGATAATTGCTGTTGTCACACTGGTTTCTGGACTTGTTCAGAACTGGTTTGAGTGAATTATGCCACATTGAATATGTACATAATTACTGAACTGGTTCTTGCTCGTGTGACAAGACCCACAGACACTACAATTGTTAAAAAAGAAACTGAAGTGTCATTTAGAGTTTTCAAAGACGTCACACTGACAACAATACGTAGAATAAAGTGTTAACATACCAAAAGAAATTCTCCTTGAATATCACTGCACAAAAAGTAAGGAACTTAGGGTTTGGTGGATTATTTCTTTGTTGCAAGAAGTCTTATAGCGGGCACCTGATTCTCAACATCTGGGGGTACCAGAAGCTCAAAAGAAGTGTCAAAAGCAACAACAAAAAAAGCTGTTTGGCACCGAAGATTTGGCAATTTTTTCATGTACGCAACCTACATACTCAGCTCTATTGCTCATCCCACAAATGCATGTTCCTTACAAATGTGACATCATTTAATAGGGAAAGTAACAACCTTTCCAACAATACAAGATATATTACCAAGAAGCATTGTTACAACAAAATAATCTACCAAACACAAATTTTCTTACTTTTTGTGCTAAGTATACAAGACAGAGGAGACTGAAAGTCACACACTCCCAAGATCAATCTCAATTTTCAGACCCTGATCAAATTTATTGTAGAAACTGGGTTTTATCACTTGAAACATCTGTCCAGGGTAAAACATTTCCTCTCTCAAGTTAACACAGAGACATTAGTCCATGCTTTCATAACCTGCAGACGGCACCACTGCAGTGCTCTTCTTGCTGGAGTTTCTGAGAAAATAATCGCTGCAATTTCTTTAGCTTCCACAAATAACATTTCACATTCCACTGAACTTTCAAGGGAAGTTTTGGTATACCTGGCATTAAAGCCTGCTTGACCTCTGACTTGAGATAACTGTGAATCTATCGCAATATTAAAGAAAACATTAATAAAACTTTCCTTTTTGTCTTTTTTTACAAGACTTTTCATGTGTTCTTTCAAATTATTATAACAACAAAATAGCATTTTTTAATTTATTTTATGTAACACTTAAATAGTGTTAAAGTGTTGAATTCACTTGACATTTCTTTTGTATTTTTATGTTAATCTGATCTTGATCACCTCAGCATAGTTTGCATCCATGTACTGTACCTTTCCATGTATTTTAAATTGCTGCTTCAAAACAGGTTATCAGTCCCACAGAGATCCTTTGTATTACATTCTTGATGCACAACAACAAAAGCTGTTTGTTGGTCAGCTTCTGTGGTTCAATCTCTACACCTCTCTGTATGATGTTTCATGTGTTAAACATATTCATGATGGAAACGCCGGCAGCTGCTTGAGTTTCTTCACCTCACTTTCTCTCTCTTGCAATGAAATAAACAGGGAGATAGCGAGAAGAGGGTGGCGGGGACAGACGGAGGAGTGGGTGAGAGATGTGGTAAATTACATTGTCGATTCAAATCCTGCCACTAATGCATCTCATTGAGTTTGTGACGCTGTCGTCCTGGATGCTCAGTTATCTGTGTCAACAGCCCGGCGAAAAGCGGCACGAAGTTTAGCCAACATGCTCCGAGCCAAGACAAGAAAGGGGACGGCAGAGACGAGGCAGACATGCCTGCGATGAAAAATTCATCATCCCCACATGAGCTCTGCAGAGCTGTATCAGCTTAATTACAGCTAACGCTCTGGCCTCCATTACTTTGCTTCATTCCTACACAAACGATAACATCCCTGTTATTTCTTTTTCTTTTTTACTCACTACACGCACACACTCAAAAGTATCAGGGCTACACACGTCTACACATACCCTGCTGTAGTTTGTATCCCCTGTTCCCTCCCTAAACCCCCCTCCTCCTTCCCCTTATTTCACTCCAGTCCCATTCCTCATCCTCGAAACTATTTGAAAATCAATTATCTCAACAAACCAGCTGTAAGGAGTGGGTGCCAGCCACTTACTCTTGAAGTGAATAACTTATTTGAAATTCATTATTGTGTGGAGCGCTGCAACAGGGCCCTCCAAGACTCTGCTTCTCCCTCTCAGTCTGCTTTTCTTTACATAAACTAACTACAGCAGTGGACTGATCATTTTTTTTCTCTCCCTGACGGCTCCTCCTCCTCCTCTCCGCTTTTCATGCAGTTTTAACCAGCCGAGCACCACGGACAGAAACAGACAGTAATTCATGCGTGCACGCAAATACACACAAAGCTCCCTTGATTGGTTCACCTCATTTATTTATCACATGCAATCATGGGATGCCTGGAGATGTATTTTTCCTCCTGCCTGCATCTTAAAGGCATTATTATGGATGGTGGAAGCAAAGTAAGGTTGGAGAGGAAAAGTGGGGTAAATATGAAAATTTATTCTGAATTCAGTTCTCTCATGTTGGTTAACATTTGTTATCCAATGAGTTTATAGTGCTGTGCAAAGGTTTTGGCACTAAAATATGTGAACTGATACATTAAAAGAGGTAAAACCTTCAACATTTTAGGCCTGATTAGTTTATTGCTTTTACTCAAGAGGCAGAAGAGATATAAAAGGATCACTTTGGGCAGCTCAAAAGATTTGAGCTCACAAATAACTTTTAACACGTCTGAGACAATATTTTGTTCTCTTGCAGCAAAGTGAAAGATGTTTTTATCATGACTCTCACAGCAATTTCAATCATATCAAACAACTGGTTTAAAAACTTTCAGAAATAAGAGGATAAGCAAAGATCACAGATTTTAAAATAATAATTAAAAAAATCTTAACAATTATTTTTGTTTTTGCTGACAATAAAGGCTTTTACATCCAGTTTTCCAGAGATCTTGCAACCCTGACCATGAAGGCACATGCGTGTCATCAGGAAGTGTGGACATAAGTTTATGCTCTGACACTTACTCACTGTCAAACCTTTGGCCAAACAGATATTCTGCTTAATTGTCAGTCATAATTTTATCTTTTAAAAAAAAAAAAAATCAGAACAATAAGAAATAAAAAAAAGAGATTTCTTGTAGAATTGTCTTTAATCAGCACAAACCCTCTAGCAATCTAAGTACAATGTTAAAAAATTTGAAGAATAAAAAGTCACTTGTCACTTCCTGTTTTGTATTACTAATTTAAAACATGATACTCGAACAGGAAAATGATTATAGCTGTTATGGAATTACGTTTTGTTACTGTATTTACACCAAACCCACTAACTGCTTCAACACTATTGCAAAAATCTGCTTAAAGCTATCTCCAGAGCTTCATATTAACAAAAGGAAGCTTCATTCATTTCATGATCAAACAAAGCAGAGGGGACTGAGGTCCCAATAAAAATACATATTTGTCTGATAAATTGTTGAAATGAAGTCAAAGTTTGTGTTTTATTTTTTAATTTATTAAATTTTTTGTGCAAGGTTCTTTTTATCATGATGCAGTTGTTTCTACAAAAGCATCAAAAAGGGCTTAAAAGCAAAAATTCATGCTACTTTGCATTAAACTCTTTTATGGATATTAGTTCAATCTTTGCTTCCGCCAATAAAAAAATGTGTATTTACTGCAGGTTGTTTTAAGCTGCAAAATTTGACAAGATTAAAAGAAATGTAGGATAATATTGTTCGCCTGATGATTTAAAAATTTTCCTTTTTATTAGAATACAAAAGGCAAACAGACCAACTTTATGTCTTTTGATTGCACTCCCCTTTCTTTTTCTCTCCATCCCTTCATTTATTTGTTGATGGAGTTAAGGAGAGTAAATGAGTGTGACAGGGCTGTCATGTATGCTCCTGCAAAAACCCAGGAAAGGCTAGTGCAGAGACTGGAGGTGTCATGTCCTTACATCTCTCTCTGTTTCTGCCACCAGCTGGACTCTCCTCCTCTCCCCTTTTCTGTCACACTTCATCTTTCTGCCATCCTTGTCTGTCCTCTGTTTCTCTGCTCTTTGGCTTCTACAATCGCACAGTTTAGTCTTCTAATCTCATTCTAGCCTCTTAGTATAAGGTAGACTTCTGGTGTTTTGAAGTTGGGATCAGTGGAAAAGTAAAAAAAAACTAACTTCCTAATGCCCAAAATGAAGGGTTAGTTCAAAAACTAAACTGGATTTCTGCTGTTTTAAAACGACACCAGTATCAAAAACGACGTCATGTTGGTTCAGGTGAAGCTATACATCATCATCAGTTTTGAACTGTGCAATATTATATTTTAAAATCTCTGATGGAAATTCACCACAAGGGCTACGGCTGTTTACTGCTGCCGCTTATTTTTCTTTAAAAAATATGAAAATAATATATTTGTTGATACAGTATCAATGTAATGCAATAGTGACAATGTTAACATTTTTGAAATAGAATTTGTACAAACAGTTATGGAAATATTTCAGATTGGAGATTGGTTCAGGACGACAGACTTTCTTTTTATTTATTTGTTTTTTTTTCCATCCACAGACACCTACTGTGGACATGTATTTATGAGTAAATGCAGGGGCAGATGCTCACAATTTTGAAAAAAAATATGCAAGCAGGTACTCATGGTGAACTCTTGAATTACCACTTTATCGTGTACACGTGTGTGACTCCAGCTTCTGGGCAGCTCAACAGCAGGATATCAGTCAGCTGAGCCATCATAGAAAAATGGGGTCAAATTGGCCTTTCAACTACCATTAATCTCCCAGTCCTCAAATAAAAACCCACCTGCCACTCCCCTCTGTAGCTCTCCTCTGAAACCCACAGCCACAAGTTCCTTTCAGCATCTAATGAACTCAGAAGTATCAACTTGCTGAAAGCTGCCGTGAACATCTCCTATCAGCATGTTGAAGCGTCGCTCTCTGGTTGTGGCGTTTCCCTCTCAGCTGTCTGTGTGGGTTTGTGTGCATGCGTGAATTGTTCACTTACGTTTACCTTATTCACACACCCTCTCAGTTGCTTTCAGCTCAACTTGAATGGGTTTTGTTTGCATCAGGAATGAGTAAGGGGAGACATGATCGATGCCAAGCCTATTATGGAACACACTTTAAGTAGAGCAGCCCCATTTTAGCAATTTGGCAGTAGCCAAAGCGCACATGTGGAATTATTTGATCAATAGCCTTGTAGCTTGATAGAGAGGAGTAAATTATATGATCAATGTTGTGTTCAGTGTCTGTACCTGCTCACTTTGAGAGTCTCGGCTTTGTGAATATTTCTGTTTGTGTGCAGACATACCAGTGCTCGTGTGGGTGCAGATTAATTCCTAAATGCTCTTGTCTCCTCATTGTTGCAGCTGCACCGTTCGCTTTCCATCTTCTTGAAATAAAGGCCGTGTTTCCTGAGGCTCTTTGTGCTTTTTTTTTTTTTTTTTTGCTTTTGGCCATAATATACTCTGTTCAAGAGTGGAAACAGAGAGGGATATCAAATGGCAAGGATGAAAATAGAATGAATGGGTAGAAGAAGAGATGAGCTAAATTATTGATTTGTATCACAGTTTGCATGAACACACAACAAACTCAGCTATCTTCTTGGTTATTCACCTCCAATAACACACTCATATCACTCCACCAACAAGTGTGCCTCTCATATCTGAACATACTAAATCTTTGTATAAAACATGACAAAGAGCATGCTGAGATTTTCTCATGGTGATTTGTATAAATTTAGCAGCTGTTTAAAAATATCTTCTTCTATTTTTTTTGCCGTATAAGCGCTGTTGCAGAGGAATTTTGTGGTCCAACTAAAGGGGATACAAAGACATCAACAAACCTCTCTTTTGTCTGTCTCTGTGAATGAGATCACTACCCCGTCCTGTCAGTCTGAAACTCCGCCTGTGTGCATCGAAGACTGAGTACGAGTGGCATATATCAGGGCGAAGCGATACCTTGCCTCATCGTAGGTTCATGGACGTGTAGGTGTCACAGAACTCACAGGGAGACACAGAGAGACAGCCTGATAGCCCCGCAAAGCGGCCTCACTTTGAGCCTGATTTGTTTTTGTTTTGGTTTTTTTCTATCTCCCCTACTCCCTCTGCCCCTCTCCTGTCACATGGTAAAGGCTGGACTGTCTGGGTAACGATAGGCACACGACAAGAGGAGAATGGAGCAGGAAGAGAGAGAGAGAGAAAGAGAGAGAGAGAGAGTGGGAGAGAGAGAGGTGCACGAATGGAGGTAGGGACAGTAAAGGGGAGGGGGACAAAAAGTAGAGCCTGTCATACTCACTTAGATACTGAAATATTAAAGTGAACAGTCAGGATGTAATTTTCCTGAGAAAGCCAAAAGACGAGGCTGGGGGAGTTGGGGGCGGGGGGGGGGGGGGGGGGTAAGTTAATCGAGAGTAGGGGAGAGAGGAGGGGCCAAAAGTGATGGAGATGTAGGATGAGGAAAGGTATCACAGCTGATCTATTTTTCCTTTCTTCTTGGAAGAATCACAGCCACACATTTAATGCAGCTACTTTAATTAGCTGAGCTTTACTCGGTCTCTCTCTCTCTCTTTCTCGCTCTCTCTCGCTCGCTCCTTTTCTCCACAAGATGTGAATAATTTAGATGGAATGGTGTACCGCTGTCTCAAAAAGACAGCAGGCTCACTGATCTGCAATGTATCTGTGAGAAAAACAAGGAGAGGAAGTGCAGCCATTATAGGAAGTCTCAAAAATCAGACGGTCGACAACTACCGAAAACCATTACTGTGCAACATCCTACTTTTTTGGGGGTTTATATATTCATTCATACTTGTGCATTCTGGAAAACATTTGTCTGAATGCAATAAAATGCACAGTATTATATCATAGTTGCAAAAGCTGCTCAGTCTCAGTGTATAAATACATAAAATGTGAGTGGTTAAAGTCATTTTTTTATTTTTGCTTCTTTATTATGTCAAGTAGGCACTTCTGTGTGAAGGTTGTGATTATTTGACTGTGTGTTAAAGGTTTGTGTGTTTTGGTGTTTGGCTGCCTGTATGTGTTGGTGTGTCAGACTGCTTAGATTAGACTGTTTTGATGGTGGAATATTATTTGTTAGGACTCTACAAGTTGTGTGTTTGCTGTTAGGTGGGGGTAAAAAAGATTAATGAGAAGAGTGTTTTTTCTTCATCGTGGGGACAATTTTCCCAAAAAAGCAGCCTCATGGGGACATGCATCGTGGGGACCGGGCATTGGGTCCAAATGCAAATTACGGGTGGGGGGTTCGGTTTAGGACCAAGTTGTGAAATGAGTTTAGGTTAGTTTTAGGGTCAGGTACCTGTGAGGTTAATTTTAAGGCAAATAGTCAGGGTTAGGCTTTAAAATTTCCAAAAAATTAATGGAAGTCAATGCACGGTTCCCACATGGATATACAAACCAGACCTGTGTGTGTGTGGTTGTACTTGATACTTTTTTTAGGACCGTTTCTGATATAAACACCTACTTTGTCAAGACCACTAGTTCTTGTCCTTGTGGCAGGGATATGCAATCCTGGTCCTCGAGTGTCGCTATATCCTGTATGTTTAACTTTTTTCTCTGCTTCAACCCACCTGGTTTGAATTAATGGGTGATTAACAAGCTGCTGCAGAACTGGAACAGATAATTCAATCTCTAAATCGGGTGTGTTTGGAGCAGAAAAACAAGTATTACCCATCCCAGATTTATAGGAACCAAAGACCAGTCCTAATATGCTGGAACTCCATTTCTGGGTTGGGGGTTAGGTTTAGGACTAAGGTGGGATTTGAGTTAGGTTAAGGGTTGGGTAGGGGGGTAGGTTTAGGGTAAGGGGTCAGGGCTAAGCTACAGAAATGACTGGAAATGAGTGGAAGTCAATGAATGGTCCTAATAATGATACAAATACAAACTTGTATGTGTTTGACATGCAGCCAGTCAACTTAAACCTCAACTAACCAAACCTCTTTTGTCCCAGAAGCCTCACTGCCTGGATGGGTACCGTTGGTGATTGAGGGGGACTCTGAGTGCTTAGTGGCCCGGACACAATAAGGGTTTCTGTGCCAGGCTGAGGTGGGCTGTCCCCTGCGTTTACCCTGCAGGCTTCGCTGTCTCTGCTCGAAGTGGGGAGACATTAGACGAGCGCACGCCCACAATGATATAAACTCTTCTCTGCTTCCCGTCATCTTTCGCCTTTTGAAGAAGTTTTAATGAGCTGAGAATAAACTGAATCCTGCCGTCTCCCCCGTCTGTTTCAGTCTATCGTTGCCTCTGTCTCCCCTTTGTGTGACTTGTCTCCATTCCAATCACAGCTCGCTTCACTGATTGTTGAGTCACATGTGAAAGACAATCGACATGGCAGCGTGAGTCAGCCAGGACAGCGAGCTGAGCACAGATTAGTCATCGCGGTGAGGTGCTTTTGTCCAAAGACGATGACAGATTCATGAAATGAGCAGGAGAGTGATGCACCGAGAGTGTCTGACTGTTTCAGCTCGGATTAAAGATACTTCTGCGATTGTCTGGCTGTATTCAGACTCTATAAAAAGACATGACTCCATCGCTCAATCTCAAGAATAAAAGTGGAATACTTCAGAGTACTTTGTTGACTTCTACATTTCACGATGACCTGGGCAGCTCTGCATTAAATGTAAAAACCTGAAGTTTCAGTGCATAAAAGCAACAGTTTTCTTCCAACAACTCAGCCCACAGTTGCAAAAGCTGTTTTGTAGCTTCCCAATCAAACATGATCCGCTGCCACTAATCTTGTTTGCGACTAGATCGGTCACCATAATCCTTTCCACAACAAATAGGCTTCTACAGCACACGGTGAAATACACCCCCAACCAGGTTCAGATGGGCTCCCAGAGTATCATCCCTTGGAAATCCGCCAACAAGAGATACTTCTTTTATCTGACTCCCTGCCATGTTGTCATAGCAGGGTGTCACGAAATCAACTCTGTGTGTATCTTTCATTATTAAACAGTTGGAACTCAAAAACACCACAACATTTACAGCGGGACAGGCTGCAAAAACACCTATTTATCCCTCAAGGGAATTGCACTAAAGCTGTTGTTTTCAGCTTTTTTTAATTCTTTGTTTAAAAATTAGAAACTCTAATCACAATTTTTGTCACTTTTGATCTAGTGTTGCGCAAAAACCCACAACAATTTGAAATAAATCAACAAAGAGGATGTCTTTGAGGTTGTTTTCAATTTGAACTGAGTGCTTGTTTGTTTAGAGCTGCAGCCATTCTTAGTTTTTGATTTTTTTCTTGGATAATTAAGTCGTAGCTTTTGTGAGGTCATTTGTTTATTTTATGTTTTAGAGGAATGTGTGAGGGTTTAAATTTCAGGATTGCTCAAACTGGTGAACATTTATCATAAAAAGGGATGTATGGTCTGAAATAATCAAGATTTGAGTTGTGTAAAAATGACAACACTGGCCTTGGCCCCAATTTTTTTTATGTTTTACAGTCAAAATTAAATTATTTTTCTCTAAAAGGCGGACATTCAAAGAGCTACAGGTAAGATATTGATTGTTCATTACCCATCCACAGAATCCCAGTTCAAAAATCTGAACCATATAAGATAGATGACACAATTATTTAAAATAGGAAATAAAATAAAACAAACAAGAGTTGTTTTTGTGCTTGTGGTATTATTAATGTTCAGTAGCAGTGATGTGTTCATGGTTGCAAAGCTGCTTGTTGGACAGTTTCTCACAGAAAACAGATGGCCTCAGCATTGCTGTTAGAGTTGACATTAGAAACGTCCTGGCAGCTCTAAAAACAGAGCTGCTATGTTTTGATGACACACAATTCGTGCAGCCTTGTCTCTCCCGCAGAGGTGATTATGTGAGTGTACAGCTGATTAAATCAACTTTCATTTCAGATTTTCCTTAGTCCACCCTGGGGTTATCCTGCACCATCACTGTTCAGGGGGCAGAGTGAGGGGAGGAGGAGACAGGATGACTGAAAGGAGGGATTCAGCAGCCTAAATCTCAAAGTAATTCAATGAAAACAGAAATAACAAGATTTATATGCAAAGTATCACTTACAAACAATAATGAGGGGGCTTTGACGTAGCATTTTTATTACTAGCAATCTTCCACTGGGAGGTCATGCAGTCTATGTCTGTCTGTGTTCTGTTGTAAAAAAGAAAGCTGTCTGAGTGTGGGAGCTGAATAATAAATCTAAATATATACATAAACCTTGTTGTGCTGTCAGTTTGTGGTGATCTGCGGTGCACTTAAAAGCCTGAGCACTCAGATCGCATCAGTCCTGTGGACTTACAGGTCAGTTAAAACTATTTAAATGCCAATACACTTTGGAGGATCCACAGAGTTTTACAGTAAGATATAGACCAAGGTCACTAAAAGCAAACAATGGTGTTTTCACAACAGCAGCCTCTGTTGGAGCTCGTTGAGTGGCATGCCAATCAAAGCTGCTGTAGGTGGATGCCAGGATTCGGTCAAGCCAGTGCTTTTGCAAGCATTACTTTGAATTCAACTACATTAAATGAGTAAGTCATTAGCCCATTTCATAGTTGACATATTGACTTGAAATATTAAAGTGTGTTACTGAAGGATGAGTTCCACCTCTGCAGCTGTGCATGCTCATTGGTTAAAAACTGAACTTTTTTAAAGTGCATCCCCTAATCTTAAAGTGCCTCATTTTTTTATTCTTCTTCTTATTTTTTGTCATCATTATTATTATTATTTTGTTTAATTTTCAAATATACTTTGGAAGTTTTTTTATGGCAAATTGAAATACATTATATGTTAATTTTACTGCATGCTTTATTTTTTTAATTAGCTTGGCCTACAAACATGGACTTTTAAATGTTTGTGTTCTACACATAAAGACTGTTTGCATTTTGATGTTTCCTGAGAGATGCTTGCATCTGTGCCTCGTGAGAAAAAATAGAAGACGAGGAGCAATCTGCTGCGCTGCTGCCTTCACAAAAGAACGGGTAGGTATGTCAGGTCCAGGATAAAATCAAAGACATTTTTTTAACATATTAAGTAAAATTAGGAGGATATACTATGATGATCTAGGAAGCACAAATTTAATTAATAAAGAGGTGTCATACAGAATGTGATTTTTCTTTAATGCTGTGAGATGTTTTTCCAGGAATTTTAAGGGGTGGAAATGATTCACAAAAAATACAGCAAAACGTATGTGCTGGACATTTATAGGAAATACGACCCTGCGGTTTATTTATTTATTTATTTTGGTCTAAATGTTAAGTAGGGTAGACAATGAGATCCAAATGCTTTATACTGTTTTGGTGAAATTATACATTTGAAATATGTTCCTACCAAAGATGTATGACAAAACAATTGCAGAAATAAATAGTTTATAGCTTTCATGTAATCTTCATAAATTCTATCTGAGTCTCTGTTGTCATTTGTGCATCGTATGACAAAATAACTACCTCACTTGGCAAAAACAAGTGTTCTAGCCTGACTCAGTTAATAAGATTAATTTTTTCATATAAATTTTTATTTTCAGACTGCACCCTTCTTCTCCATTTCTCCTTCATTAGTCCTTTTCCCCTTTGCTTTCCACTCCTCCATCCTTCTCCTTCCCTCTTCCTCCCATCCTCCTTTCATTGTAGAAGGTGGTGAAATATCAGTATTGTTTACGCAGAAGATTAGAGCAGAATTGGGCAGAAGGCGGTTGTTCTGCGACGATCAAGATAAGATAGCGGCTGGTTGCACGCGGGTGTGCATTTGGGTGTGTTTGCCTCCTTATCACATCTTATCTCGGGAGCAGGCAGGGCAGCCATATTAAGATGTTCATTGTAATTATCTGTGGCAAGAGGAGATTTTGTAGGGAGATGAAGGAGGAAATGGAAGAAGGATCTTTGAAGATAGACAAAACACAAAAATATACCAGTATACACACACGTCTAACTTTTTTACTCTTCCTACACATCATTCTGAGTCTTCTACTTTTCTCATCCATGGCATCTTAAAGCTTCCATATCTTAATGACCTTTGGTGAGTCTAACATCTTAGCCACTGCTGTAATATTCAGCTTCTCGTGACTCATCCCTGTCTTTTCCCTGTTTTTCAATCAGTGATCTTTCTGTCAGCAAGCTCTCGCTACCTGTCTATTGCTCTCCACTGTAATTATCAGGCTGGATGAGAATGTCAGGTGCAATCAACCAGATATGCGTCTTTACATAGAAAGTCAGCTCAATGTCTAACAAAATGCATTTATATTTTTAACATTTTTAGACATCTTTACATATCTGACTGCATTAACATGAGATTTACCTCTAATTAAAAAAAAACATTTGTCTTGTAAAAATCACATTTCTATTTGACAATATTGCAATAAAACTGGATTGAGAATGTTTTGGTGATGATCTGGATCACCATGAGGACTCAGGAATTTTTTTAAGAATTCCTTAACAACCGTTTGTCTGGTGGTAACTATTACATGTTCCAATGTTTTGAAAATTAACAATCGAGTACATGTTAATGCGTGAGTGACCCTAAGGTTTTGGGCCTTCTCTGAGGATTAGTTGAAATCTAAAATAGTAAACAGAGATAGTAGTGT
>JARVJO010000001.1:28278203-28288451 GCA_031762555.1 Cynodonichthys magdalenae
GCGTGAGTGACCCTAAGGTTTTGGGCCTTCTCTGAGGATTAGTTGAAATCTAAAATAGTAAACAGAGATAGTAGTGTAAATAGACTATATGGTAAAAAAAAAAAAAAAAAAACGGTGACAACTCAAGCACAGTTGAGCATGTGTGACACAGGATGAGAGCATGTGACATAATGCAGAGTTATTCAGTTAAAGATTTCACTAAGCTACTTTACAAGTTAGAATTTGCTTGAGAAAACATTCACTCCAGGCTAACTTTATGATAGAAATTCCAAAATCAGCAAGAACAATTGGAAAAATTTAGCTAATAAATGACTGGGGAAGATTCTGCCATTGCAGAATGATTCCCTGGTAAGGCAAACAGGACACGATCAATACTGTAGTAATCAGTTATGGAACAAAACCAATGAATGAATTGCACAATAACTGAGAGGAAAGATGAATGCAAATGACATGATCATAGACAGAAATATGGGAAAATACCAAGGAAATATAAAAACAAGTATGGGAGATAGAATGCATACATTCATTGGCATTTCAAAGCCTCACCAAAAGGAGGCTTGTAAATGGAGAATATCAGCTTGAACAGATGGAAGACAAAAAATGATTTGCGAAGACACAGAGACAAATTCAGAGTAAGGAACATCAGAAACTCAATCGTAGAGAACGGCTGTACAGAGACCCAGTTTTAAGTTCATCAGAAAGACTCATATGTCACAAGAAACTGAATAAAACTGTATTGGATCAAACGGCAAAAGAAGTCTTAGAAGATGATGCAAAAACAGCCTTTGCAGAGAGGAAAATATATCAAGAAGCAGGCGAACAGGCATCCAGATGAAGTGGCAGACAGAGGGAAACAAGAAAAAAGCTGAGAAGTCCAGAACAGAATAATACAATATCAGATTCAAGAAAAACATGACCATTTCAACAATGTTCAAAATGAAACAACGCTGACATGTGTTCAACAGACCCTTGAAATGGTCAAAGAATGTAAACGGGACTTTCATCCTGAAATAATTGTGCCCTGTCATACTTCACACATTGCACAGAAAGAGAGACCATTGATCTCTATTACTGGATTGGACATCACCTGTAGCCGCTGTAGCTAGCAACGCGCCATCACTATTCACTGAGTCATGTCAACAAAACGGTACAGTTTCAATGCAGGTGAATAGTAACGGTGCCTGCAACATAAACTAAAAGCACCTAAAGAGCGCACAGATGATCACCATCAAAATTGATTAATTTGTTCTAGGGGACAACCTCAACAATTCCTGCATATTTCATGAAAATCAGTTTATAAATTTTTGAGTAATCCTGTGCACAGACAGGCAGACAGACAGACCAACACTACTGAAAACATAATCTCAGCAGAGGCATAAATTAAAGGAAATGAGGAAGTTAAGTTTTGTTAATAAGAAAACACTAAAAAGATGTATAAAAACTATAAAATAATCTATAAAAAAACAGTTCTAAAATCTATTTGAAGACTTAGTATTGCTTGAAGGAATGCATATCACCTATATCATGACAAAGTTTGAGTAAAGATGTCACGTGTTGCTGGCGGCACATTTACAAAGTTATAGCTGTTGTTTTCAGTGAGAAGGTTGCCAGATTGAATCGACCAGAGACCTTCCTGGGTAGACTTTGTTAGTTCTCTCTGTGCATGTGTGGGTTTTCTCAAAGTGTCAGTGAATGGTTGGTTGTGTCCTTGTTAACCTGTAATGGACTTGCGACCTGTCCAGGGTGTGCCCCCCGCCCCTCGCACAGTGACTGCTGAACAAAGAGACAATGGATGAATATGGTTGTTTCAGTGTAGTGAAATGTCCATTTCTCTTAAAGGTTTAATTTGACCACAATTCTCATTTAATTAATTATTTGAGTGAAGCTTAACAAGTTCAGAAACACTGAGCCTCAGTGCATAGTTGTGTTAAAACTTATAGTTTTGTTTGAAGAGCACAGAGATAGATTTTTTAATACAAGCAACAAAAAAAGCTTTAAAGCACTTTCCTAATTTTCAGTTTGTTGCTTCTTTGAGAAATATATATTTTTAATGAAGCAACAAAGTTAAGTATTGTATTTTGTGTAGGTATGCATTTATCAGCAAAAAGACACATTTTCCCATTATTTAAAATTGTGTTTTATTGTTCCAATGTGGCCTCAATAATCAAAATATGCTATCACAGTAAAATGAAGGGAAGAAAGAAACTGATGTAAATTCAGTTTTGGTGTTTTTTTGTAAGTGTTCAAATTGAAAAAATGGGGTCAATGTACTTTATGTGTCTTTCTTTGACATGAGAGTGTTCCAGAAGAAACGCAAAGCTCTCAACAGAGTCTGGAAGACCCTTAAAGTGTGTTGTGAAATTTTTATTTATTTATTTTTTTTTTTTTTTCCTGGACTGTCAAGTGAAACAAAAATACTTCCAAATTATTCCATTTCCCTCAGTTTTGTGAGAGGCTGAGAGGCAACTTGTTCTTTTTTGTTTAACAATTATCGAGCCTCTGTGACATCTACACATGTCAAGGTTGGAAAGTTATGTTTTGCAGAAAGAATAGCAAAGAACTGCAACAGGGAGTGATTCATTTCATTAGATTTTGTGACATTATTATTGTAAAATACTGCCTCCAGAGCACTCTGATAACACACAGGAATGTCATAATTTTCTCACCCTGAGAAGTGCATCTCTGCCTTTGTGACCATTTATTAGAAATAAGTGGAGGTCCACAGTCTTGTTAAGTTGTGATAATGTTTTGCTAAGAAGTAGAAAATGACAGTTATTGTGAGCAGGCTATCAGTCAATAAAGCTTTGTGTTCGTCTCGCTCTTCTTTTCACCACCTTGGCATTGACCACAGTGCGTGTCTTTATGCACAAATATCCAAAGCAACCTTGCCATGTTAAAAAAGACAAGAATCTCAGAGAGTTTTACTCATTCTATGTTTTGCCCTCTCCCATTCACAAGTGTTTTCAGTGTGACAGTCCAATCGTCTGAAAATTTCTAAAATACAGCTCAGTGAATACAGAGGACAAATTCAGTACATGAAAAAAAATCACTTAAATAGAAGAAAAGAAGCAACACATGAATGTGATAAAGAGGGACATTAAGAATAATATAATGATCAGAACATAAAGGCAGATCAAAGAGAAATATAAAATTAATTTTAAGATGTTTGAAAGGAAATAAAGGCAGAAATATCAAAACATTTTTAGCACATCACTTATCTCCAAAACTAGGAAGTTTGGTATCTATCCAATATCAAGTAAATACAGGGCTAGTATCGTCAATACAGATACCAATATCCATACCTATATAATACTTGTCATCTTCATTGAATAGTTTTGTGATTTTGCATTTAGTTAGTTGATTTTAAGCAAATGAGCAAATTGATATTTATTAACCACAACAAAATAAAATGACGCAACAGTATAAAATTAATAAAATAATTCCTCAAAAATATAAAAACAACAATGTCAATAACAACAAAAAATAACCTTCATTGAACGCGGGCACGATTTGAAGGACAAATGACTAACTCCAAACAACTTGAAGACTGTGCACTGTGACTTTATTTTTCACTTTATTTGTTTATAGAAATATTCTTTGTGAAAAATAAAGTAAGTAGTGCTAATAAACTACAAACAAAAGAATCAGCCCCGTCACGCTAGTATTGATTCGATACAATACTTATTTTGGTATTGATAGTATAAATACTTAGATCGATATGCCCACCGCTAATCTCTACTACAAAGTGTGGTTTCAAGAATTTGTTTGCATTTTACATATTACACATAACTGTCAGACCATGATTGCTAAACAGTAACTTTACTTAACCAGTTCAACTTTTGTTTCTTCACTTTTTCCTAAGGTTGATGTTTTTCCTCTCCCAGGTCTACTTCCTGGAAACACAAGAAACAAACAACACTTAAGCATTTATACATAAAAAGCTCACAACTGCACCTTTGTTTCAATATTAATTTCAAAAAGCACCATGTGGTAGCTTTTGCTAAAACTATACATGCATTTTGGTTACATTTTCTGTTTTTAAACTGTCTCTACACTTAGATGTCATAGTTGAGTTCAGATTGAGTTTGAGTTGTTGTCAAGGTTAAAAAAAATATGTTGTCTTCTCAGTTATAGTATTTTGTTGAATGCTTCGGTCCCCCAACCACTTGTTTTTGTCCTTGTTGGTGACAGACAAGTTTTTATTCACAGAACCACGAGAGGTGCCTGTCAGAAAGATCTGTCTCCTTCAAACAAATGTTAACTACCATTACGTTTTGTGCAAGGACAAAAAGAAATATGAAAAGTGGAAATGTAAACAGAGACGTGTCCTTGTTCTGTTTGGGTCATTCATTGCTCCCTGAGGCAGAATTACTGTTGTACTGTTTTTTTTTTTTTTTTCCCATTTCCACTTTCTTCATCATTTTCAGAGGAGCAGCAGTGATCATTATGATTTGATACAAATAATCGTCATTTATTTCTGATCATATTTTCTAATATCTCACTTTAGGTCTGCTTTTTTCTGTTCTTTGTGTGTGTTTGTGTGTCTTCTTCTTTTTTTGTTTCTCAGCTGAGTAACTGTAGCTTTTAAGGTCACGTTTTTTTTTTGTCTCTTCTTATGTATGTAGCTCCCACTTCTGAACAAATCAGTCAAATTCTGATGATGCCAGAAATATTTAATTCCCCCTCCCCAATGAGAGGAACTATTTTGGGAGATTTTGTTGTCCTTGATTGGCCTTGTCCTCTTTACTTCTCTGTCTTTACGTGTCTCAAATTCAGACAGGAAAACACTTAATCGCCCCCAGGTCTTTTTGTTTTTTTTCTTTTTCTTAGTGACTTTGAATAAAGCAGATGAGGTAAGTGAACTCGAGGGTTTAAAGACGAACTATTGACACTGCACCAGGGACATTCCCAAAGGCTGGAGTTCATTTGATACTCAGCCAATCAGCTTTTTGCTTCTGCATGACTGGCAGCAGTGGTGTCTAATTACACAGGAATGTTTGGAAGCACCCAGATAATCCTCTAAACGCCTATCCAAAACTAAAACTCCCTACTTTGCATGAACAACAGGAACAAGTCATTGTATTTCCAGCAGAATGGGGTTAAGGAAATGGGGATTCCCTACTCAGTTTGAACAAATTAAGTACATTTTCAGTTGTGGAGAGGTAATTTAAGTGTCAGGGCATGTTTTTAAAAACAAATCAGAGGTGTGGCATTCAGAAATGTGCCTCTTTTTCCCATCCTCAGAGCAAAACTGACTCTAAACAGTTGAGATAAGAGATTAGAGATTGATAGTCTGAGGTGCTGCATCAAAACAACACTCTTGTTGACTGAAGGGCAACCCAAAACAAGCTGCATTTCTGAAAGATGTCTTTGAGGCTTGTAAATGTCGCTCACTTGTCTTTACTATAAACTTAATATGGTTTTATTTAGATAAATGTAACCCAAGTAAAAGATAGAATCCCCTAACATTTGACTTGTGTAACATTTCACACACAAATACATTTTTATTTTCTCCTCAATGTCAATCATTCCTGCTCTCTTCAATAGAATGCAGTTTAATAAATGCAATACGATACATTCTCGACATTATTGTCATAAGTGTTGCACTAGAAGCTGCTTTTACAAAACAAAGAAAACCACAAATAAATGATCATTATTTAAGCAGCCTAACACAACATTTTCCAATAATTAAATAAAAAAAGAACAGAAATACAACCATACTGTGCATACCACTGGCTGAGTATGAAAGGCAGTGTCTCAGTTCAGGGGTTGCAGCCCACATAGGATGCATTTGTTGGCCGGTTACGTCACTGCGCCAAGCCGTAGACTGTCCCAATTTGTGGGCGCCTACGCATGAGGCTGACAAATGCAGTCCACAAGACCCCGAAAACATAACCCTAACCCTGCATCTGGGTATCCTCTGTGGCCGACGATCTCCCAGGATTCACTGCGTTGTCAGCAAACTAAACAGGAAGCAAACTAAACAGGAAAAAGAATAAGGAGCTTTGGGTTTTTTTTTTTAATAAATGATGTACTTTGGAAATTTATCATGGGCCAAAAAACTTTTTTTAAATGTTTGTTGAGCAACAAAGCTGATGAAAAATTTTGCAATGACATATTAAATAAAATACAACTGCAAGTGATAATGGAGCTAAACCCAAATTATAGTTTTTTATTTAGTTACATGTAACATGTTTTAATAATACTGCATTTTGGTGACGTTATACACAATCCAACTGAAGGCATGTGGTATAAAACGTAACACCATGGTAACGGTCATAAGTCATCCAAAAATTAGACCATCTCATTTCACAGCCATTTTATCCAGCCTAATTGGACTGAGTAGGGTGTGGTCTATGTGGGCTGCAACCCCTGAATTGAGACACAGTCAAAGTGGGATATGTGGCTAATTACACTGTCATGTGCTTGAGAGGCACAGTATACCTCCATTTACCTTTAATTTGTGGTTTATGCACTTTAAGCTCTTCAGTCCAGAACATGGGAGGAGCAAGATGACAATCATCATCAGTGGGTCTGAAGAACTTCAAGGACAGAAGTGACAGATAAAAAAAAGGGGAGAGAGATTGATAGGAGAAAGAAAAAAGTGGGTGAGAATAGACGCAAAATGTGTAAAGAACACTGGGAGGGCTTAAAGATGAGAAAGAAAGAAGCTGGTTTGACAGCAAACTAGAAAGTGTATCCTGACACTGTCGCTCTGGCTTTAATGGAAGATTCATGTTCACAGGGTCATTGATCACCTATGGGAGATACGTTAGAATGAGAGATCTAGAGCAGTTGATATTTTTGGAACAAAGAGATGTAGAGAAAATAAATTAAAGCAGAAAACAGGGAGACAAAGAGAACAAAGATAATGCAGGGAAACAAAGACACGCAGTGACAGATTTTCTTTTTACCCTTGTTGACTTTTTTTTTTTCAAATCATTAAGTCAAACAATTTATAAAGAAGACCAGTAGATTAAATAATTTTATTCATGACAATTTCCTAGTTGTGATTCAGTTAGCTTTATTGAAAACCTTCCTCCATTTGACAGGATAAAACTCACTCAGTATTTGAACCAAGGTATTGAAAGTCAGTTCATGTTGGTGATAAAAGAACAAAACAGAGAAGAGCCTTGGAGTAGCACTGTGATGTTCACAGACATATAAAGCAGACCAAAAAAGAAAATTAACTAGATTTAAAAGCCATTATAGTTATTCTTTAGAGGCATCTGATGTTTTACTCCATTATTTATTTTTATGTATGCTTTATGTTACTACTTCTGAAGACTTTTATTGGTTTAATACTTATATTGTTTGACACAAACATATCCATTTTCCAAGGGAGAAGTGTAAAACGAATAACTTCCTCAATTCCAATCCAAGTTGTGTAATGTGATGTTCTGTTGCTGGACTTCTGTTTAAAGTATGGGTAGTCTATAATGAGCATGTCCAATCATATAAACCATGGGATTAAAAACATGTAAGCAACCAACAAGAAGATCATTTCAGAGAAAAAACTAAAATTGATCATAATAAACTGGAAGATGGGCCATCAGTGAGCTCTGGAGAAACACAGAATGGCCACGTAGTCATCAGGTTTATTTTTTATTTATTTTTTTGTTTTAACCTGTTAATTTACTGTTTCACACTCTAGTCCGGTCGGTGGCAATAATGTGTCTTAAAGTTGCCAGACAGACAGTTTAGGATCACCAGCTTTTTGAAAAGAAGTAGTAGTAGCGTAGACGAGTATATTAGTAGCACTTTTGTGAAAGAAATATGGATAATAGCATTAAAAAAGGAATAAAAATACGGGCCTGAAGGAAAAAAGCCACATTATATACAATATTTCAAGTATTGTGACACCTGTATCAGACATTAACTTTCTGCATATCAATTGTGGGCTGGCCAAGTCAAAGTCCAGGGCTGTTTTGTAGCCCAAGTCCAACCCTGACTGGAAGTTTTGCAAGGTTCTTTCACTAAGAGAATCAGATGACATTCAGCAGCATAGCTCAGACCCTGTCACACCCCACATCTTCGCCGGATCAACTTGCATGATGTGAATGACAAACGAACCATAAACGGCAGTTTGTGTTTGTGTGTTTATATCAGGACTATGATCTGAAAGGGGCAAAAGTTTAGGTCTGACCAAGCATCAGTTAATAAATGGAATCCAAACCTCACGTTTTACAAGGTTTAAAACAGTCAGTTAATATTGTCTTAGAAATACCTGACTGAAACATTTAGCAGGTTTGATTTTAGATTTAGTTTTATTTGTCTAAATTGTGCAAAAATATTTACAAAAGTTTCCTCACATTATCCGTCTATGTCACTTCGGGGTCTACTGCGCATGTCAGGTGCAGAAACAAGCCGCAATCATGATTTGTTGTACTGTTTGTTGCACAAAGCCTTTTGATAACAACAAAATGCTTAAGTTTTACAGAATTCCTCGCATCTGTTTCAAGGCAAACAACCGATGTCATTGGTTGCAAGTCATCAGAAGAAGCGATTGTAACAAGCAAATTAAAGATGCAATAAGCTGCAGTGATTACTTCATATCAGGTAACAGGCATCACTGGTTTTACAAACACTTATAAATTCCAACATGTATAAAAATGTGAACAATGAATCACTGAAACCTGAATACACCTGGCCTATCTTACAAACTAATATATCTTGGTTCAGTTTTGCTGCATTGCGTTTGCTAAAGATTTGCAACTAATGTTTTAATTAGTAACTTTATATTATTCGAAATTACATACCCAGCCGTGCACGTGCAGCTTGCACTCAGGATGCAGTTGTTTTTCTTGTTTAGAAGACACAGAATTTATACAACTCAGTCCTCTTCCCTTGTCTTTAATTAGGCAGCACTTCAGTCTTCTGAGCCACAAAGTTCTCAATGTTGTAATCATGTATTAATATTTCCTGAACATGATTGTTATGTAGCTTTAGGCATCCAGTGTTTTGTAGGACTTCAGGCTCTCCCAGGAATAAAAACTTGGTGTCTTGATCAGGTAACAATTGATGTCCAGCCACAGAAGTCTGGGCCGTTTTGTCTCATCACTCACATACATGCACAAGATCAAGATAACTTGGAAGCATAACTTATTTAATCACTTGGTGATAAACTGTTGTAGTATCCCGGGAACATTGCTAACGTTGCAACTGCACGATAACCATGGATAAGTTCAATCAATTCAGGTCAAACAGTTTAAAGAACCGGCTCTTTCTGCAGACAGGCTGAATGTGCATCTGCCGTGTTGATAAAAAAAACAATCCCTCTATAGAGATGAGCAAACGGAGAATGGGCCACTTCTGTAGATTATTTTTATTTTTTTAAGACTTCAGTTCCATAAGCCATAACATAGTTCAAAAATGTATCCTTTGTTCAAAAGAAATATTATTTGTGTCAAGGTCAGAAAAAGATATAGTTATTCTTTAATTATTATGATTTTGAACTGAATTTAGATCACAAGAAATGAAAACAGTCATTCTGCACACAATGCGAATAACCTCTAACAGACTTTAATGAGTTAAATTTGCTCCTTGATAGCAGAAGAAAGGCACACTCTGACAGCCCCCCCCCAACCCCTCTTTTGCAGCCTTCCCACTGATCATCACACACTTGGTTGGGTCAGGAAAAAGCCAATGTGTGTGTGTGCTTGAGTGTGTCCATATTATGACACAAGTGCTTATCTTAGTATGTGTGGTTTAACGTATTATATGCCCACACTGTTGTTGGTGTGAGTGCGTGTGTGAATGTGTGTTTTACTTGCACTTGACTAACCATCTATATGAAATGAGCGCAAATGTGCCGCTGAGGTGTGAGTGTGGATGCATTGTGTTTATAGGATTGTTGTGTGTGTGTTTATCTTTAGGTGGTCTTACAAGTGCCAGGGCCGTGGACTTGGGTACGCTAGTGAGTGAGAAATAGGCGAAGAAAGAAACAGTGAGAAGGCAAGAAAGAAAGACAGAGAGTTTGGGGTATGGGTGGGTGGGGTGCTTCTGGGGGTAAATGGTGGTACATGATTATGGTCTGTTGTAGGTCAACCTGTTGTTCTATTTTTCTCTATCTCTTGCTTCCGCTCCCTTTCTGCCTTTCCCTCCTTTCCTGCCTCTCGTTGGCTTGCACCTGCCTACTCCGCCCCGGCATTGTGCCGCTGTGAAAACGTTTAACCGATGCTGAATGAAGCAGCCAGCCCCCTCCCTCCCACCCTCCCACTGCCATACCCTTCAGTGTTAGAGAACTAG
>JARVJO010000001.1:28305483-28371694 GCA_031762555.1 Cynodonichthys magdalenae
GTGTGTGTGTGTGTGTGTGTGTGGAGGGAGGTGAGCTGTATATCATAGGGTGGTTCTAAATAATCTGGTTATAGATGAAGCTCACATTGACTGATAGGGTGTAAAGATAGATGTGGGATGATAACAGATTCAAGGAAAGGGCAGAGACCGTTTTTCATTAAATTTCTTTCTTCTTTTTTTAGTAAAAGGTATTGAAACAAGCAATGTAACACAAGAGAAAACATTTACTCTCAGGTCACATGTAAGCTAGCTGCAAATAAATTAAAACAATCAACCACACTATTGCAAAAATGAAAATAGACACATAAATATAATACAATAAGTGTTAGGTTAATTAATATAATTGCTTGGGAAAAAACAATAAATGTATGCTTTGTGTGTTTTAAACTGTCTAAAAACTGCTAAAAAAAACTGAATTCTATGACTTTTATTTACAAAAGTAAAAATTAAAGTTTGTTTTAGGGAATCACCACATACTGAATAGCTCATGGAGCTCTCACTCTAAAATTTGTGCGAATACATTTAAAATTTGCAGTTAATTAAAAAAAATAATCTCACATATAAATGAATCACACAATGAGGAATGAATGTTTTTATTTTTTTGTTCACCATGACAAATAGTAATATCTTCTATTTTTTTAAAATAATAAAACCGAAATTCTAATTTCACAGAAAGAACATTTCTTCTCAAAATAAACTAAAACCTGAATCAGGTTGGATGGTTCCCAGAATTCTAGTTGTTACACATGGTAAACAGCCAAAGCTGCTGGAAAAGACATTTTTAAAATAACTTTAATAACCTTTTTATGCCCAGAGGAACACGTCTACATCAGTCCTCCACGGCCCCATGTATATATATATATTTTTATCCCCTCCTCCATCTCTGCAGCCCCGTCCTCTCCACACCTGTCTTTATGTAGTGAGAGGACACTCTTATCCCCCCTTCCTGATTCACTTGTGCTCTGCTTTCACTGCACTTAACTCTCCTGGTGATCTTTGGGACCACCCAGGCTCTCACTGTATTGGCCTCTAGGTTTTTGTTTAGCTAAATACTTCTACTAAATTAAATAACAATTTGAAACGTAAAGTTGATTATTATAGGTTGTAAACAGCGCTTAATAGAAAAGGTATAAAAGTGGTGATTTTAGAGAGTTATAGAAAGGATTTTGCAACATGATGAAAAATATTAAACCCTGTTATTTCCTGCTTTTTTTTTTTACTTCACCTTATGCATTTATATCTTCCACCCTTTAACAGAGTTTACACCCTGTTTAACAAGGCTGGTGCATCATGGAGAATAGGCATTCACCCAAGGATACAGCACCTCTGATCCCCACATGGCATCCTTGTCCACTAAGGGCTCTTCTCAGGTCCCTACTGAGCATCCCAGTCCTGGATGGGCCACTGGTGTAGTGGTGTATAGTGTGAAAGGAAGAGGACAAGAGGAAGCCGAGTTCACCATCGTGGAGAAAGAATGATAAATAAAATGCACTCGTATGAAGCAAGGAGAGGAGGAGCAGAAAAGGATGAGAGAAAGAAAAGGGATAAGGAGAGTGTCTTCATCGTTAATTAGCCACCTAGCACAGGGCCTTTCCTTTAAGAACACTATGATGGTGAGGACTGAGACGCTCACACAAACACACACGCTGAAGCGCAGGGGTGTGTTGTGTGGGGGGCTATAGCATCCTCCAAGTGTTAGGTAATTGGAGCGTTGTACCTCTAGAGAAAACTGCTGATTTCATAGGAAGTGCTAACAGGACCTTTGTGTGCCATGTTTCCCTTTTCCAGGGAGCCGGAGGGGCCAGACACAGAGAGAGCCCGGGGTCTATAGTGGGAACAGACCCAGCCATACCTGAGTACATCCAGCCACAGTGGTAATGAACCTCTTCACATGGCCGTTCACCCAAAAGAAAAAGAGGTGGATAAAGAAAAGGAGGAATGAGAGAGAGGAGGGGGGGTGCAACCTAATTTCACAGCAGCAGAATAGCAGGTGGGACAAAAGGTCTAGCTTGAGGAGCAGAGGTGGGTGGGTGGGGGGCTTTATTAGTGGTATTCTCCTGCCCCATTTACACCATCTCTCTCCTCTGCAATGGAGCACTTATCACAAGTGTACCCATCCAGCTCACCAATAGAAACAAGCAAACGCTATCCGTCAATGTTTACCATTAAGGATCTGTCATTTGCAGATCCACCATATGTGGCAGATTAATGGGACACAGGCCCCTCAATCCCTCTCGGTCTACCCCTCTTTCTCTCTAGTGCCCACGTAACTCTCCGTGTGGCCAAACTCGGTCTTGTTCTGAGAAACGGAGAATGAAAACAAGCCACAGAAACCTGAAACAAGCCGATAGAGAGAGGAGCCAAATGACTGTCAGCTGGGAGGTAAAACAAGCAGATGTGTTATTTTTGTCATTTAGGAGAAACACACAAGCATCACAAACTGCAGCTGAACCTCTCAGGCAATCTATCTTAATAGCAATGGTAAAATATGTTAAAAAATAAGTTATTTTTTTCATTCAAAACAAGTTTAAAAAAAATATCACCTCACTTGAAAAGCTTTTCTAATTTCATTATCAGTTTATCCCAGCTGTATGAAAACCATTATTTATCAGTTTGACAGCTATAGAAGTCATAATGTGTTTTCAAAGTTCTTTTTTTTCATAGAAGTCAATTCTTCCCTTTGAAAAAAGTTTTAATCTTTTTTCCAGGTGTAAAATTTTCTAAAATTAAAGAAAAAAAAGAAAATCTCCTTTAATTAACTTTTCAAAATGAAGAATTTGAACTAACTGCTCTTTCCCCACATGTCTTTTATGGAAACACAAAGCTGCATTCAGGAAAGTGTATGAAAGTTTAAAATGGACATTATGTTATCTGGTAAATCTTTACACACCTATACCCCATCAAAAGCAGAATTTTTGCCACTTAACACAATTTTTGTCTGTAAAAAGTTGAATTTCTTAAAATCTTGAAGCACAATGTTAGATTTTTTATGAGCCTGAAAACAGAAGTTTTGTGAGCTGTTGAAATTTGTTCAATAAGTGAGCAAATTGAGATTTTGATCCTGATGGAGTTTTGTTGCAAGTCAGAGTTGATCAATAGCAGATATTCACCTTTGCTGAGTTTTCTCAGGTTCAGCTTAAACATGTGTAACTGTTGCTCTGATTAATGTGTTGAAAACATTTCCCTTTAACGCTGCTGTACGGATTAAGGATAACTAAGACCCAACTGCATCGTGCTGTCATTTAAAACTGATCTCATCATGTACGTTAATCGAAAAATTGAAATAACTTTGCAAAAAATTGGATAAGTGGACAAATGTATAAAAAGCTCCTCACATGTTAAATATAAACAAGAAGAGTGCTGAAAACTTCAAGCAAACTTAATAATGCCTATCAAATTTAGAAAGGTAAAGTGGACTGAAACACACTAAAATCCAACAAACACATTTATCAAGTAGTTCTTTGTAATCTTGAAGCTCATATATAAAAAAGGGAAACATTAAAGGCAAAAAGTGGAGAAAAGTTTTTTTCAGACAAGCTTCATTCTGAAGCACATTCACAAGCATTTCTGTGTGATTCTGTGTTTAAAAAAACATGATTTTTTTTTTGCATTTCATCTGGAGCAGAGAAACATACTAAGACAGTTTTCCTTTGAAATGTTTCCGTTGTGTGTGACCTTCTGCTCAGACTCCCACAGTCACTGCAGTTAAAGCAAAGCAGCCAAGCTGTCGATGAGACACTGACTTCTTTTCTCTGAATGACATACTGGACATCTTTGTCAGCAGTTTGGGCTGAATGCTGTCCTACTGCCAGAAAGGCAGGAGAGGAAGAGAGGGAAAGGGGGAAGATGGGGCGAGGGGGTGGCACTCAGGTGGTCCTAACTCCCTGTTTCTTTCTCTTTCTCTGATGGACAAACATCTCCACACTGTGCTCCCTCTGTCTGTGTGGCTCTCTTCATTCTGGATTGCCTTTTCTGCCTCTTTAACAGGATCCTATAAGTGAAGGAATAAGAGCGGGTGAAGATGGGGGGGAAAGGCTGACAAATAATTAAAGTTTCTCCTCTTTTTGTTTTTCTTTTCCTATAGGCAACAAAAGAGAACACAAAACAAGACAAGAAAGAAATCTCCTTTTTGGTGACCTCTTTTTTTCACACGTAACCCCTGAAACCCCACAAACAGAGTTTTGTTCTGAGGATAAACTACATCTCCGCATATGAGTTCGCATTAGAGGAAAGGTTTTTCCATAATTCTGTTGGCATATGTAAAATGAATACATTTAAATAAAGAGATAAGAAATAAAGTGTCCAAAACAGAGAGTGTAAAAGCCTAGCTTGAATCAGGTTGGTGCCAAAAGTTGTAAATGGAATTATTATTTTCTGGGTGTTTCATGAAAAAAAAATCTGTCAAGTGGATCCTATACAATATTTTGCTAGCAGACAAAGAACTAAACAGTTGAATGATGGCACACCTCTTGTGGCGACAAGCAATAAAAACAGAGCAATAGATGGGTAACATAAAAATACAAGTGTCTTACCTGATGCAGAAGTTTTCTCCCATTAGAAAAGTGAAGAAGAGAAAACAGAGAAAAAGAATGGATGGAACAAACAGGAGAGACGAGATTATAGAAATTATATTTCTTAAATTTATTAGACTGTTGATGCTTACAGTGCAAAAGCAACTCATGGACAATTTCAACCTTTTAATAGAGCTAAAAGGATTTATTTGGATTTCGGTGTTTATGAAAATAATGACAGAACTGTGGGGTAATTACAGTCCATTTAGTAGGTATTTGTCATCACGTCCTAATGACAAGCGCAGATACTGTTTTTAGACATGTAGGTGTTTCAGATTATCTGCTTTGGTCACACGACAAGAGCTCAGTCTCATGTTCTTTCTTACAGTTTAATTTCATAACATCATGGTGTCAAAAACTGACGGTTCAAAACAAATTACAGCAAGGCCACCACCTTTCTTTTATAATTTAATGCAGTTTAAAACTACCTGTATACAGTACCACACAATTAGTAGTTTAAATCCACCCTGGGCAAATTACTTCACAGATCAATGTAGAAGGAGCAAAAGGTTTTTAAAATAAGGAGGAGGCTCTGTGTTTGATATTTCTTTTTGCTGCAGGTGGCACGTCAAGTAAAATAATATTCAAATGTTAGATTAATAAACTGACTTTGAGAGGGATACATCTGTAGTGATTTGGTTATTTGATCGGATACTGTAAAGAACAGACTCAGAAATCTTTGTTCAATTTAAAGAAAAAGCCGTAAGAGCAGCAGAGAGACAAGAACCTACCTCATGTAGAGTAAAAAGATCAACCAAATAGACGTCAAGTAAATATTAAAACAGATCTACAAACTGAATATACTGTATTACTTAGAGTTTCATCAAAGGTTGGGAGCAAGACAGAGGAAAGGCCAGAGCGAGGTGCACTGCACTCAGAAAGACAGGTTCGTATCAAAGAGAGCTGATGGACAGCTTTGATTGACAGGCAGACAGACACATCTTTGGCAGCCCAGTCAGACCCATTATGGCGCAGGGGTGTTCCCTCTACAGTAGAAGCTGTCACTCCTCTACCGCTCAAATGAAAAGCCACTCTAGCCGGGGACGCGCCGCCACGGGCTGAGAAAGCATGTCATCTTTTTTTCTTTTCTTCCCCTCTCGGCGATGTCTCGCTTGATAAAGGAGCAGCCACGAGAACAATGGGAACGACGGACGAGAAAAGGACAGAGAAAGACAGAGAGATGGGGGAAGAGGGCGAGAGCGAGATGGGGCGTTTTGACATCTGAATTACATTTCTATCGCCTCAGACATGGGAGAAGAATGGAGGAGAAAAGAAAGATGGGAGGAGATACGGAGGAGGGGACGCCAAACCATCACTTAGATGTTTATTTTAACTTCACTGTATTTGGCTGGCATCTAAAAAACTCAAACCTCTGCGCCTGTGACATGAGCTCTTTGAATAAAGACGAAAGGGAGAGCTAATAGAAAAGTGATATTTGTGTTATTCGACAAGTGCAACAAATGTAGCGGGGCCTGAGCTGGAGGAATCTCTAACTTTTGGAGGTCCTTACACTGAAATAAAAACCCACCCATGAGGTCTGACAGAAGGATATAGCAGTCTGACAAAGACGACAAATGATTCTAAAGACTGCTGCTGATGTATGACAGTTGACACCTGAATATGCACAGCAGTATTATTTAAAATCTACATAATCTAATCCACTTATTCAATAATGTCAGCTATGTTTCATGTGTGGCAAGAATGCAACAAAAGCCAAGCAGGTAAACAATGAGTCTTAATCTACTCACTAATTGGCTTTGCTTTATCTCATTATCCTTTCTCTGACTTTTAACTTGTCACACATTTATATTTGTGTGTGGTGCACATGTACATATGTAAATGTGTGCGTGTGTAAGTGTGTGACACCCAGCCCTCTATAACCTCATTAGAATCTTTCAGGTCCCGCTGTGCGCCCATCCACACACTCTCACACTGCTTTGATTTCTCAAAGTCTAAAGATGTCAATCACCTGCCTCCCTCAAGTCAGAGCAGGGGAATTCATACACGGGCGTGCACGCTCAACGGCGGGCACGCACGCACACACGCACCAGCCATCCATCAACGTCCTCCTCCCACTCCCCTCCATTTCTATCTCGCGCTCCCTCGTCACTCCCCCTCAGCCATTCCACTATTTGAGAGTAATTTCATGTGCCAGCGTGGTGCATAATACACTTTTAATGGACAACTAATTCTCTGCCATTACTTCGTCAACATGATTACGGGATCTGCCGCTCGCAATCCTGAGGAGTTGGGCCCAGGCTTTTTAAATATACACAAGACATTAATGTGTCTCTATTCAGCTTTACATCAGGGGATGTCAGCCATTTACATAATGCTGCCATTGAGGTCTGTGACAGCCTGCCGCTCTCTCTCTTGCCCCCGCTCTGTATTCCGACATGATTTGTTTCCACAAAGGGCCTCGGAGCACTGCCTTTTTCCCTTCTGCCTCGCTCTCGCTTCCATTCTATGAATGCTTCCACTTTCCACCAATGTCAAGGAAAAGATGTGCATAAGAGAGAGAGAGAGAGAGAGAGAGAGAGAGAGAGAGAGAGAGAGAGAGAGAGATTCAGGGGGGAGAGTTAGAGGGAGAGAGGGAAGCAGGAATTAGACGAGGTTGGTTTTTCTAAAGGGGTGTGAATGGGGAAAGTTGCCTTTCCATCACCTGTACAAAGAAGGAATATCAGACGATAAAAAGGGATGAGTGTATAATTTGACCACTTAAATGGCTAGTTCATTAGGCCTGTCAGGGTAGCACTTCTCTGCCTGTTGGGAGGCATGGCAGATATGCAAATCTGTGTCCTGCAATGCAGAAGATGTTCTGCTGTTGGTGTTTCTGAGCAGAAAACATAACACGAGCTGCAAAACATCCACTGTACATTGGAACAAGTAAATGACCCTAAATGAAAGAATGTTTAAAGGGAGACAATACAGGAACTTTTTTTTGTTTGTTTTTATTTTATTTTTTGCAAATGTTCATTTTTGAGATTTTAGATTATTCCTCTTTTTTTTGGAGCCTCGTCAGCAGTGGTTTCCACAAAATCTACTCAGGACTATTAACTCAAACATCACAAGGAGTCTGAGGTGTTCACCCGACCTTCAAACTCCCCAGATATCAATTTGATGGGATCTGACTACGTCTGCGAGACGTAAGACTTAGTCACATAAACCTCCCAGAATGATTCACAGAACCAAAAGGATCACTATCGGATGTTCTAATACTGAACACATCAGATGGTCTTTATTCAAAGCTGTTTGTGCTGCACAAGGAGAACACACTCAGTGTTAGACCTGTGTGTTGATAAATTGTTGAGGTTACTAAAATAACCTTCACAGCCTGATCCAAACCTTTTATTAATAAAAAAAAAGATATGAATGTTTAAGACAGTTGTCTGAATTTTATTTATTTATTTACTTATTAGGGGTGTAATAAAAATAATGTTCTAATTTGCTATACTGAAAAAACGCAGGTAAGAGCTCCTAAAACTATAAATACATGTTCACACAAACACAGTGGCCTGATGAGGAAACATATTCTCTCAACTAACAGGAAGTTCCAACAGTGACTGAAGTTCATAATAGAAGCTTCCATCCTTTCTTGGCAGGTTTGGGTACCTTTTGGCCCCTGCAAGCACATAGCCTTGCGTGCGATGTTTGTACTCTGGGGTCTCCAGTCAAATCAAAGCCACTGAGGTTGTTATTGTCTCCACAGGGACATTTCCTATTGAGCTCTGTTTGATGTATGGGAGCAGATCACAACTGGCCACCTGGGCCAAATACAGGAAGTTGTCTTTCATGTTGTCAGACGCCATTTTGTCAGGTCACGGATAGTTTATGAGTCTCTCCTGAGCAATGGAAGTTTGAATTTATTAACAGAAGGACTGTTTTAAACAGGGAACAGCTTGGATGTTTCTAAGAAAAAGGCACTGTTTCTGGTAACATCATAGATTTGTGGAAAATTGTTTTAAATAAGGAAAGTGCCTGCGTTTTGTCATGTTTCTTGTCAATTTTACAGACAAACAAACCTTTTAAACAATGAAAAAAATACATAGTTTATATTTGTATTGCATTTGTGTAAAAATAAATACATCTTACAGGAACTTTGTCTCTTAATTCTTCAAATAAGATGTTAATCTGATGAGGATTTTAATATAATAACCCACTTATAATAATGTTATAAGTGTGCTTTGACAAAAGTATCATGTAACTTGTTTTTCTCTTGTGTACAGTGCATACTTGACATGAACTAGCCAGCTCTTTGACCACAAGTGATGGAACTGTGTGAGAATGTTGGACGCAGCTCTGAAGTGTGAGCAGTAATTGCCTCTAATGGACAGACATATAATAGCAAGAGAGTAGGAAGGCCATATACCAGCTTAAGAGTGAGAGTACTTTCTTTAGAAAATGGATGGAAAAGCCTTACTGAAAGATTGTGTGTGTGTGTGCACAAAGGGGAGTGCTACATTGACTACCATAAGGTGGGTAACGTGTGTGTGTGTGTGTCCGCGTGTCCAGAAAGATGTGAGTAATTGTAATAGTCAGGTCTGTAATTTGCCACGACTGCTACCATGAAAGGTACTGCTCTTCTCACCATAGATGCAAGAATGTGGATATGTGCATAATTACACTTGAGGCAAGAAAGCAAACACGTACACAAAAAAAACAGTGCTGTGACTCTACTGCTCAGACCAACCCTTCCAGTGGCAAAAAAAAAAGTTTGGCTGGTTTGCATTTATTTATTTATTTATTTATTTATTTATTTATTTATTTATTTATTTATTTATTTATCTATCATTTTTAAACCAGGCATATCCCATGGTTGGCTTGGGCCTGAAAGCAACCTAATGTGCGTGTTTTTTGGTCTGCAGGAGGAAATTGGAGCACTTGGAGAAAACCAACACAAGAATGAGGAGGACATGCAAACTCCGAACAGAAAAAAACCCTGGTTGGAACCGGGTCTAGGACCCAGGACCTTGGAGAGGTAGGTGTCAGCTTAGGTGGTTCGGGAATATGATAAGAATGTCTCCTGGGCACATCCGGCTGGAAGGAGAGCTCAGAGAAGAGTCAGAGCTCTCTGGAGGCATTAGGTATCCTTTATTGGGGAACAACTTGGGATTCCCCCCCAGGAGGAACTGGAGGGTGTTGCTGAGGAGCGCAGGTTGATGGGTTTCCCACCTGGACCTGTTGCCTCTGCAACCCAACCGCAGGCAAGCGGAAGAGGATGGATGGATGGATGGATGGATGGATGGATGGATGGATGGATGGATGGATGGGGTGTTTTTATATTTTTTGAAAGTAATATAAATTATTATTATACATTTTTTAAAAACAAAACTAATTTGTACCGAAGTTTTACATAAAATGAAAAAAAACTGTCACATGGTGATGGAGGTGAACGCAACATATTGCTTTCAGATTGTGACAAATGTTCTGAAAATGTATTTAGAAAATATCCTGAATTCAAACAGTAAAAGGTCGTACTTTTTGTTTACCACTTGATGTCAAAACGTTTTGTCCAACTTGCAACAAAACCTCAAACAAAATGTGACAACGACCACACTTTAAAGTGGCAATTGGGTAAAAAAAAAAAAGTAATTGGTAGCATTTCTAAAAGTTCTACCTCTCAAAATAATTTAAAAATCTCATATAATATTGTCTTTGACTTTCAAGGCTCAGCAGTGCCAATATCTGCAATGGTGACAGGTGAAAACACATGCTATATAATAACAGACATTTCAATGAATAGCTGAACAGTGCCATTAGAGAGGTGAGGGGTTTGAAGCTATGCAGATCACAAAGCAATAAGAGGATGATATTGCTATTACCGGGTGTTGACACATGAAATTGCATTCATATTTTCATTCAGCGAAAAAACCTAAACACACAGTGAAAGTTAGCCACAAATTGTGAATATCAAAACACTAATCAATATGTAGAATAAGTTTGAAAAAATGCACATGAAAACTCTGACATCTACATCTTGCTCTTTCTTCTCTCTCCTCACTTCCTCGTCTCTTTGTCTCTCTTTACTCTCCCTCTCTTTTGTCGCTGACTCTCATCCTTCGCTTCCTCCTGCTTTTCACCCAGCCCACTCGCACTTTTGCAGAGCTTGAATAGGTTGTCGGCGAGCGACTTGTCTGTGTTTGTGTTTCATGTTGTCAATGGCAATGGCGTTATCAATTAGTGCAGCAGTGGGAGCCCAATTAACAGCATCAAACAGCTAATTAATAGAGCTGTGTGAGTTCGTTGTGCACAACAGAAAGCTGCATGACTCTAAACTAGCAAAGCCATGTTATAGCATGAGAAGGCAGCGGGGGACACAAGACTATACAATGCAACAGTTACACGCACACAGAGATACAAGCATACATGCACACAGGTGCACAACAACAATTAACACTAATTGTGAACTTACAAAGATCCAAATTTCATGCAAACACTGAGTAAAATAAAATAGATGCCTGTACATGTTCGCACAAACACATACAGAGATGTCACAATGTTAAGATGTAATAACTGCTGACAGTTTATTGCTGCAGTTATTTTTGATTATAGCTTTTTTTTAGTTTAGGAGCAGCAAACTCAACAAGTGAGAAAGAAATCTTTGCACACTTTTGACAAAAGCCTTTTATTCTGATTCTTCACATTAAATTAAAAATAGAACAAACTGTTTTTTTTGTGTGTGTGCTTTTGTTTATGTATTTTGCTTGATATTGTATATTGTGATGTTGTGTTGTTTTGTTTTCCTGAACATCTTGTGTTGTTTTTTCTTCCTGCCTTAGGTCTACAGATGTAAATAAGCAGCTATGCTATAATTTGGCTCATTTACAGTCTATACAGAAGTATAAGATTGTTCATTAATGTGCACTGTCCTGATTAAATAAAAAAATAAAAAAATAATAAAAAATATCATCTTCTATGTCTTCAGATTGATGGTAAGATGTGAGTTGATTAAATATTAGTTATGCTAACATGCATTGTTGCCTTTATATATATATATATATGTAAATTTGGTAAAAGCACTTTTTCTGTGGAAAACTGGCAAAAAAAAGCTCAATTTTTGTTTAGAAGGTCTGGTCACTCAAATACTGCAGCCCAATAAAAATAGTTTCAACAATGTGAGGGAGTTTAGTTTGTGTGTTTTAAAAGTGTATGTTATTTCTGTTATTCAGTCCTAATTTTGCTTATTGTAGGAATAATTTTTAATAATTTTCTCACACCCCTGCTATAGTATATAAGTGTTATTTATGACTTGGTGTGGAAGAAGCTCAAAGTATTTGGGAAGTTCATTTATTTATTCTTACTCTTATGTATTAGTTCTATCTTTGAAAACCTTGTGTTTTCTTTTCACTCTTTTGTCTTTTAAATTGTTGGGTTATTGGAAGAGGCTAATGGATGCAGAGAACAGGAATAAATGAAAAGGAAATGTAAAGTAAGGGACAAGATAATTATGTATACTGCTACCTGAAAAAGAACCTGCAACGCACTGAAGTCTGGGTATTGAGTTCGCAAACAATAACTAAAAGGTTCGCAATTCTGTGCTAATTTTTAAAAATGTTTGCTTGTTGGTGACCCATGCTATTACAGAATATGGTGAATATTTGTAGTGTCTTCTAAGGTGAATGTCAAGGTTTCAGTCTGGCTATTTTTGAGTCAAAGCTGACAATGGATGAAATAACCGGGAAAAAAATCCAATTACATCTTATTTCATCCACTAAAAAACCAATGATGAGACAAGGCCAGATTATCAGCGAACACATAATCTATGCCCTGTCACATCACCCATCAGAGATTGTTTAACTGTACACGAAGAGCTTCTACCGACCAGTTTGGCTCAAACGAAACATGTCTGCATCATTCTCTGAACACATAAGAGGGCAAAATTTGGCACTCTTTGTTCCTATCAAGGCTCGCTGGCACCACTAAGCTGCAGGGGGAATCAGGCCAACGACTGCAACAAGTAAAGTGCTCAATTTTTGTCTCAACAGCTGCATACTTGTTTGAATCAACTTGCACCAAAGGGCACAAAATGTACTTTAGACAAATTGCTCACCAGTCAACCATGGCTAAAATCCAGTTGAGATTGGGCTTCAGTGAAGAGTCGCACAGGTAATCACACACATGACAAAATACATACAAATATACGAGAGGAAAAAAACAGTGCATTTACACATGCAGGACAGCAGTAAGCAGACTCTTCTGAACGGTGCCAATTTTTCGAGGGGTTCCAATATTTTTTAACACATACTCAGCTCAATCCATTGAAGCCAGTGACAAAAAAGGGAACTCGAGGCTAGCAGACTCTTGACTGATGACAGTCTGCCAGGACCAGGGGCTAGACTCGAGCTGAAGCGAAGTATTCTCCCTCTGCAGGATAAACCCAGGCTATAACGTTGAAGCCCAGAGTCTAAACTCATTGGCTGGAAAAGTGGCTCCACTCATGGCGAGTTTGGAACAAACACACACATACACACACACACTTCTTTCGACAGTTTAATGTGCAGCAGAACGCACAAATTCATGAGAAAATCATCAACTAGACTACATCCCCTACTCTAAAACTCAGCTCTTTATTTTAAAGAAACACATTTGATCACGTTCTCTCAATTTCACACACACATGCATACACACACACATTCAATCACTCATAGGAGGTTGTGTTATGGCTTAGGGAACACTCCAGTTCTATTCAATCAAACAGAGTACCAGGACTGAATCAGCTAAAGGTTAATTGCACCAATGTCCTTCTGCACATATGGACAGGATATTTGTGTGTGTGTGTCGGTGTGTATGTAACAGTGAGTGTATCTGTCGAAACCCTTACCCAACTGCTGTATTGAAGCAAAATGCCTTTTTGTCGCAGAAGGATTAGTGTGGACATAATCTATGTACGTTTCCCCCCGAGGAGGCAGACAAGTGGCTACTGGAGTATTTTCCTCCCCAAACAGAACAGGCAGAAAATTGTTTGAAACAGGTGCATGCCACCCTGTAGGCTATGTTGGTGGGGAAAAGAATGAACAAATTTAAAATATCGAACAGTTATTTTATACTCTGATGACTATCATTTAATCCAATCAAATTCTGTTTATTTGCATCTTTGGACGGCGCTGCAAAAAGAAAATTGTTCTAGCCAATAAATCCACAATAGAATGCAGCATATTAAATAAAGCTGTTTGGAGGTAAAGCAAAGGGTTAAATGTAAGGGTAGGACATTCACAAGCATCTACGATGTCTAATAGAAACTTTGGCCTTTTTTTCCATCTTTCCAAATTTGATTTATTGAATGACAGATGAGTTATTAACATGTAATCATATTTATATTCACACCTGTTGCATGTGACAGTGTTGGTTTCTGTGTGTGACTGAACAAAACCTTCATTTTCGGAGCTGAATTTTGCAGCGCTTTTCTGGGAAGGCTAAGAGTCAGTGGCAGAGTGCCGGGACTGCGGCCTCATTGACCTTCAAACCCGAGACGAGGGCCCACTCCATCTCGCCAGCACCACTTGTGGCAGGAAGAGAGGCTCGTTGACTGGCCCCTAATGGCCCCCAGCCCACAGGAACATGGGTCGTCGGGCTAGAACTGTTACCCTGGCGACCGCAGTCATATAGGGCAAAGTGGGGTGATTGGGAGGGCGAGAAAGAGAGAGAGAGAGGGGATAAAAAGAATAATAGCGGAAGGAAGGAAACAACAAGGTGAGAAGGCAAAATGACAGAAGGGTACACAAGGAGATTTAAAGAAAGTTAGTGTGATAGGCTAATGTGCTGGAAATCTGTGTGGTCTTTTAGTTTTTTAAAGGTACTCGAGTTTCCTCCTACACACCCAGAAGGTCCAGATCTCCCATGACCCTGCTTGGAAAAGGTGTTGAATAGATGCATGTATGTTCATGAATTAATCTGAATTATTGATAGATGTGTTGCAAGCTGAGAGAAATGCAATTCTAACAAGTTTGTTCGTATCTTACCAGTTGTAGATAGCTTTTTGACGGAAATTAGCTCTGGTTGGTTTGATGAGCTAACAGCTAGTCTAAGTAGGGCAAAGACAAAAGTTGGTTGTTGCTATCATAAAACAACTCCTATCAAAAAATACAAACACTGCCTTTAAAAACCATTTCATCGCTTCATTATACTAATATTCTGGCAGAAATAGTAATATACTATTTCCAGAGCTGACCGCATCAGAAAAGTCAGTGCCAGTAGCTGTTTACGTGGACATAAGTAATTTGAATAAACGTCCAATCGGAATCAAAACGCATTATGTAAACACCCCATGTAACATACAATGTAGTAGATGCGCCCACATTGGTCACTAGCAATAGAAAACCTTTGACCATAATAGGTCATAGGTCGGCTGTCAAATCAAATACCCCAATCGGACTATTCTGATCTGATTTGATCAGAATGACTTTGTAACCTGAATGAGAGGGGTGGTTCAAACTGCATGCATGTAAACACTTAATCTGATTCATTATTTGTTTGTGAAAAACTGACCTGATTTTCATTAGCTTGTCAATTTAGTCAAAACTAACCTTAGTTTCTCAATATGGAGATTATTCAAAACATCTGTTAACAACAGGAAGATAAACTGTTCTGTTTCCACAAAATACAATTTAAGATATCCAAACTATTGCTTCAACATGCCAATAACTTTTTTTAATCAGGTTATTAGACCTATTAGACCTTAAAAACAGATATTTTACTATTGAATATAAACAGAAAATAGTTTCATAAGAAAAAATAACACCACTTAAACTATACAGCTGGTGGTCATTCAATTTAGCCACCCTGATGATTAAATATAAGGATTTTGTGGCTCAGTGAGCAAACTTTACGTTTCACAGCCTGATTAACGGCCTTGCTGATGAACTGATAGACAACAGCACAGAAAGAAGCTGTTTGTATGCAGAGAGGCAGGTGTTAATTCAGCGCCACTACAGTGGCTAATGTTGGCTATCTCCAATTACAGGTAGGGTAAACACAACCGCGAGAGACTGTCAGCGTTTATAGGAAGGGACTCTCAACCAACACAAACCACTTGTGATGTCTTATATGTCCTAAAAGCCTGTTTTCTCTTTCTCTGTGCGTCTCTTGCTTCCACCCAGCCTGACCTAATCAGCGAGAAGTTGAGTGCTTTCGTCAACAGCGCAGCCCCTTCAATTAGCAGCCTGTTGCTATAAGCTCATGTGCAAGCATCACTATGAAATTGCATATGTGTGTGTGTTGGCAGCCTCCAGACTGACCTCAACTCCCTCCAGTTAGTCAGCTAATAAGTCAGTCACTGAACATAGCCTCCTGCATATCGAGATGGAGAGGTTTAATGGGTATTAAAGGTGGAGAGGCTGAACGGGTAGAGGAACCTTCCAATGGAGCCAAACAAGCTTCTGAGAGAGCGGAGGAGAGTCACACGATTTTGTTTACATGTTAAAATGTCTAAAATTGCCTTTTTAAACATGATTCACTGTAAAAAAAAAAAAAAAACATTTACTACTCACTACACTCTGCTTCCGCTGACTACGTTCACCTCCACGTATTTCTCCATTCCTCCTCCTGTAATGAAACATAAATTGTCGTCAAGGTCAGCTTTGGATGTGTGTGTTTGTGTGCACATTTTAGGAGGTGCCGGTAGCTCCCACTCATCCACATCAACTTATACTCAATGGCTTTTCTAAATGAAAAAAAAAAAATACTCTCAGGGACTTTGCTGCATTCCACTTCATGAGCACAAACAAACGGATCAAAAAGCCATTCTGGAGGGACGAGTGGGAGGCGGAGGGGGCTGGGAGGGGAGCAGAAAAAGCCCCCCTCAAAACAGAACGAGGAGAAAGAGAGGACAGGAAGCAGGAGGGCCGGCGGACGAAGCCAGTAAAAAAAAACAGAGTGACTCCACCAGCGATAATGAGCGGATCATTTAAAAAGCCATCCCTAAATTGTCTTGAGCTTAAAAACGAAGAGAGGAAAAAGCTTGAAAGGTTTTCTGAGAATCTTAGAATTGATCAGAGTGGTGGTTGGGGGGAGGGGAGGGGGGCACTTTGACTCTTTTTCCAAAAGCATTCAGCTTTTATTTCATGCTGTCTAGATGAGCCACAACATCTGACATGGGTCATTTCTGAGAGTGAAAGATGAAACATTTTCAGGCTGAAATCTCGTAAATTGTACAATTTAATGAACTAAATGATTGACAAGATTATTTAGACACTTTTGCAGGAATAAGAACAAACATTTCTACTTAGTGTTGTATATAAAAGAAAAACATTTATTATGTTGAATGATGAGTGTTTATAGGGAAAAATTAGGGAACACCTAATTTTGTTACTTACAATGACAAGAGTTTTACAGTAAATTTAAGTTAAACTTAAGTAAATGATTTGAGGATCTGTAATTTAGTATTTTTTGAAATCATAACTTTAACTTTTATTTTATTACATTCAAAGCATTAAAAATTCAACTTTAACTTCTTTACTTTTAAACTGAACACCTGGTTACACTCTACAAATTGAAATATGACCAGAACTCATCATTAAAGGAGTTGTTTATGCTCTAAGAAATGAATTGTTGAACTGAATTAACAAAGTTATTAACTGCTGTAATCAACTCAGCATATCTGACATAACTTGGTTAAGTAAATTCAACAATTTGTTTTTTTTAGTGTGTGAGTAAGAATACTTTTAATTTCCCAAATTTTGGGAGCAGTTTTATGACTTTTACTTAAATATTTTTCTATTTTTTACTTTGTTTTTTCAAGTAATTGATACATTTCTGACAATGACAATAAAGATATTCTGATTCTGAAAAGTTAAAGGGAAAAAAATGATTGATGATTGATGAAGTAAAACAGCTTCAAAGGCAACAATCTGTAGGAAAACCAGCAACCTGGCTGCAGAGAATCAACAATCACACTGTGACAAAGAAGGCAAGGCTGCAGCTGAGTTGTGCATTGGATTGTGTGTCTGGGTGCCAAAGCTATTCTTTTTTCTGCTTTTCTCCTTTATCACCTGTTTTACATATGTGTGTGCTTAATGTGTGGAGATGCTCAAAATCATCAGGTGAACTTAACTGTTGTTTTGTGTGGAGAAAGAAGATGAACAGATGAATCAAGAGTACAGAAATTAGAAGCTGCATCACCCTCACATCAAACTCTCAGGGCATTTCTGAAAGTCTCACTGCCACTTTTAGCTACAGAATCTTCAAATAAATTTACAGCAGCTTGGGAGGTAGAAGGAGCAGTGACACAAAGCATTGATGTGCTATAATTCAGCCATTGATGTCACCATGATATATACAAAATGTTCCAAACATGCACAGCATAAAAAACACTTTACTTTTATATAATAAACATCCATCCAGTTTGTTTTCTCAAGATACACGGAGTAAAACTATGAGCCTTGGGTGCAAACTGACTAACGGTTTAGCTACAAAGTTTTCACCCCCTCCTCTTAAAAAAAGTGCAGCAGCTTGGGAGGTAGAAACAACATGATGAGCAATAATTCATCCACTCAGAAACCACAACATATACAACACATCCAGACCACTGCATAAAAATACATTTTACTTTTCTAAAATAAACCAGAATCCATGTTGTTAATCCTGGACACTGAGTCTCACATGAGCTGAGGGGACACAGTTTTAAAGGAGACATATCCTGCTTTTAAATTCTTATTTTTTTTCACATTTAAATCATTCAATTTGAGTCTATATGAAGTAGAACTGCAATGCTTTGGTCTGAATTCCTCCTCATTGTAACTCCACAATCCCCTCTTCCACCCCTAAGGTGTGTTTCAGATCAACTTATTTTGAGGCTGTCTCTTTAAATCCTAATGACACGCTTTACACCCCGCCCCCTTCAGCTTGGTCCTTTCTTTCTTTTTTTCTTTCTTTCTTTCGTTTACATATATATATATATATATATATATGCAAAACAAATACAGGGGGAAAAACATTTAATTCTAGCTTGATAGAGGTGTTTATGACTATATAGCGGCGCAGAAACATTTTATTTACAAATTCATTAAAAGATGTCCACAACAGACTTCTTCAGTCAGCCTTACATTTTGGAACCAGAATCTGACCCAGAGCCAGATGAGAATGAAGATCATTAAATCATAGTTGGTAAGTCCAGATCTTATTTGCCAGTTTCGTCGCAAATTTTGTGACGTAATGGTTCAGAAAACATCATAGAAGATAGATAGAATTGAACGAGTTGAAAAATATTAAGTAAAAAGTTTCTGCACTCCAAGAGACTCAAAGTAGACAACAAAATGTATTTAATGGCAAAAAATGGATTTTGCAACCTTTGAACAGAAGTCTGAACTGACCTTCATGGATAATAGGCAAAAGTTAAATCTCAAGCCTGAATGTACTGAAGTTTTAAAATATTACTTCTGTCCATAAATGTTGAATTATTGCAGTTGTAAGTAATGTAAAACTACATATTTATCCACCTCAGGCAGGACTCTTTTACATAAAGGCTGTTCAGATTTAACTGAACCATATTTCTTGCTCTTCATCACCCATCACTCACCGTCTTGATTCTTTGCTCTCCTTCTCTAAGTCCCCCTGTCTCTTTCTTTCTCCTTCCTTTGCTCGCCTTTCTCCCCTCTCCTCCTTTCCTCCCCTCTCCATCTTGACACAGTGCACTGAGCCTAATCGTGGATAATTGGGTGGGAGGGTCGGTGGGCTGGCCCTGCCTTTGTGTGCAAAGGGCAAGTGGTCAAGTTAATGGGGCCCTTGTGTCGAGCTGGGAGCACTCTGTCTCTCTTTTTCTCTCTTCGATCATTCCTCGTGGACAGTCAATCTCAGTCGGCTACTTTTTATTTCACCACTGAAGCTTTTCCCTGCTGTTTCGATCTGGTTTCCCCTCATATCCAGCTGTCTCGTGTTGCCCTTCCCTCCATTCATTCAGCGAGTCTTGGTACCAGTTTTATTTTCCTCATCCTCAGCCCTCTTGTCTTTTTCAGCCTCTGTCTTCCTCTCTTTTCTCTCCATCTGTAGCTTTTTCTATCTCTTCTCGCTCTTCAGCACAATGCTGGGGAGGAGAGAACAGACCTCTTTAAAATATCAAAAGACAGATCAGGAGGCCTCACTGGTTCCCCCTCCTTCTACAAACTCTCCCTCCCCTTTTCTGACAGATAAACAGAAGAGTGAGCCTGCAGGATTAGCTGCCATGTTCTGCCTCCCCTCCCTCTTTTATCCCACTCCCTTTTTTTTCTTCCAGAGGGGAGGACCGTTCTGCGGGCCTCATGTGTGTGTATCTGTGTGTTACCTTGTCTGGAACCAGTTTAGCCTGCAGGAGGCCATTGTGTTGGAAACACAAGCAGCAGATGATCTGAGTTTTCATTACTTTTATCAGCATTTACCACCACATTTTTAAACCAGGAAATTGCATTTTTTTTTGCACAAGAAACTTAAAAAAATATAAATGCAATCATTATCACAAGAGATATTTTTTATCTGCACAACAGTGGATAAATTGTCTTTGATTTTGTTATAACCTTCTACAGAAATTTTATGCCCCCCCTTTAGTGAGCTATATAAATTTGATTTTACAGCACAATTTTTAAACTGACAATTTAAAATGAAGTTGAAATTTGAGGAAAAAAATATTTTATTATTTCCCACAAAAAGAAACAGAAACGATCCACAGAAATGAATAACATCCAAGTCAGTTCATTACAGGGAAGCAAAAAAAACACAACATAATTTCATTCAGGAAACTATGTGAGGCCATGTCCATACTGACATTGAAATATGAAATATTTAATTAACACTTGTGTTGTGATTAAAAACCTTAAAATAAAAAAGAACAGAAAACCTGTGTCAACAGTCTAATATCAAAACAAAAACGTAAAGGCCTTGACCCTGTACGGGTTCAGTTTAATTTGCAAAATGTTTGTAGACTTATCTTTAAGTGTAAAAACAGCAACTTAAAACAAAACAAAACCACTTTGAAATAATCCACCAATGATTTGGGTTGATGTGGCGGCACAGACCCAAATTAACCTTTAACTTTCTCACCTTAATAATATTAATTAAAAATTTTAGGCACAACATCAATACAATACCACATGTAATTCTCTGCCTGCAAACACCCCTGCTTTTTGACTGTCTGTTTTCACAGTGAGGATTCAAAACCTAAAAACAGAATTGAGGGCATCATCGTGTGAAAATATGACATCAAACCAGATTAATAAGGTCATCGAGAGCAGCAACGTGAGTTTAAGAACAAACAATGATCTCAAAGTGTAGAGTTTAAGTGCTGAAGCTAAAATGTGATGGAGTTTTTTTTTTTTGCACACAGTCACAGTGGGGAGAGTATTTCTGTTAGTCTACATATATCCAATACAGCAAATAACATTACAAATATGCTTAAAAATGTAATTAAACAAGCTTTTGAACTTTTGCAACAGAATTTTAATCCTTAAACCAGTGAGACAACAGGCATAATTGGCTTTCTGAGTTGTTCCTTTCTTATTTCTGAAGGCTGATTATCTCATAAAAATGTAAACAGCAACCACTGGGAGGTACTGCATAGCTTATTGGAAGCCGTGTACACCAGTGGATCACAGTGTAATATGGAGACAGATTACTGCAAGTACACTTGCTGTTTTTTAATACCACTGAAAACAAAAACAAATATATGAGAAAAGACCTAAAACCAGGTAACTAATAGAAAAAGAGACAGGATTAATTTGAAAAACTAAATGTTTAGAATGTTATTAGAAGGTTCAGAGAATACAGGTACAAAAAGTTTGTATTTAAACTCTTGTTGAGATACAGTTATGTTCTTACGGGGCAAAAATATAAAATGTTAAAAAATGTAACATTTGTGGACTGAAAACACATTATTTAGCTTACTTTCTGAGTGTAAAATCCTAATTAATTGTTTTTTTGTATTTTAGCTCACAGTAAAATTTAACATTTTTACTAAATGTTAAATTACATATGTAAATATTAAATACTAAATTTAAATGTGTCAATTTAAAATTGAAATGTAAACAGTCAATCCTAAATATTGCAGCTAAATAAATCACACGTTTAAGTATTTCAGAATGGAACACAGCCTTTGCTGTTGGTGCTTGGCTTTTATTGTGACATCATCAGCCTGCGACAATAGGAACCACTAATGCCACTAACACTGCTAACACTGCTGAAGATGGCATTTTTAAATTTAAATTTAAAATGTGTTTACTGAGACGATATTGATTGTACCTGTTGCTCAGCAGTTTTTAGTGCAGCTCGGACACCAGCCGCAACTGCGAATTTGATGTCTTGCGGGGTAGCGTTAGCAGTGTTAGCAGAGGTAGCAGCAACAGTGGTTGTTTTTGTCATCATAAAAATAGAGCCGAGCACCAACAGCAAAGGGTGCTTTCCATTCCCTTATACTAAAATGTAAACCTTAACATTTAGCCACAGCATTTAAAAATTATTTAACTTTTACATTTAGATTTATAATTTAACATTGGACATTTTATAAAAATTTGCAAAATTTAAGAACAATGAAGTAAATAATAAAATGTTAGTGGAAATGTTTTAACTAGGATTTTACACTCAGGAAGTGAGCTAAATAATGCAAGTGTGTTAGTGACATTTTTTTTACATTTTTTTATTTTACACTTGGTGCCCCATATGTTCTTGTATGTTCTTCAACAAATGAGTTTCCTCTTTAACTTAGAGGTGTTCATGTGGGACGTGTGCGATGCTGCAGCTCATGAACGCTCATGGTGGTAACAGAAAAGTCATACCTGCTGTTTAATCATTCAACTTATCAACTTTTCTAACCTGGTGTGTCTAACCTGGTGTCCTTCATTGTGGGGATTGAATGCTCAGTGTCTCTTTGAGGCACTGGCTTACATGGGTTTTTACCCATCCCCATTCACCAATACCAATACCAATATCAACTTTTCATCCGTATGCTCTGAATAGTGATTATTAGAAGAAAGAAAAGAATGTATTAATCAGTATTCTTCTTTACACAGTTAGAAGTGTAAACAACAGAAAACAGAAAGTTGTGTTGTTTATACATAAAACCCAACTTAACTGGTTTAAATAAAAAATCCTGTCAAACTGATAATGGCAACAACTTCACACACACACAAAAATATTCTTTTAAGTCTGTTCCACAGTATCTGGTCAATAAATGCAAATACAGTGGTTTTGTAAGAGTCTTTATCTGGTCTCTGCAGGGTCCACTTCCACACGTTCAGGTGTCTCACTTCACAATCAGGACATCTGACACAGTGGATCTGAGGCTGAGTTCTACACTATACTTAATAAAAGTCATCAATTCAATTTCAAAAACGTAAACCACAAGTGAAGAGTGGAAATAAAGGTCACAGAATTACAGAATTAAACTCAGTGTGTTCCGCTCAAACACATTGTAACACCAACAGAGTTGTGTAAAATTAATCAAGGTGTCATTTAATTGGGTCTACTTGTCCCGTGGCAATACCGTTGTGTAATATGCAATCTGCAGCTCCTGGAAGCAACAATTGCTATTTTAATCTGAATGTGCCTTAATGTGTTAATGCACTGTTGTAAGAAATGCACAAATGAAGTTCTTGTGCTGACCTCTGACTGGGATGAATGAGCTGTATTAAAAGAAATTAGAGGTGGAAAGAGAGGAAACTGTGAGTTGCTTCACACTGTGACAGTCAGTGAATTAAAGATGGCCTCCATGCTGTGGACAGAAACACAGTGGCTTAGGTTAACAGTGACTGGTTAAAGGGGGAAAAAACTCACTGAATACCTGAAAAAATGTTCATGTGATTTACTAAATGGATAACTAGTTTGACAAAAATTAAGCATCTGATTGAATGATTATTTCTCTTGTTAGCTGAAATAGGAAAAAATAATGGATAATTAATAAGGCTCATCATATGATTGAATTTTTAGCAAAATACTGATTGATTATCTTGCATTTTTCTGACCAGTAATATGATTAACACATCTGGACAGGGTTTTATTTAAAACTCTGACCATCCTCTGGATTGATAGTAGTTTGGCATATGGCTAAAACATACTGAATTTGTCCCACTCAGCTTCCAAACACAAAAAAAAAAAAGAGTGGAGCCGTCTTGTGGTTTACTGAGCGTGGCTGACAGGTTGAGGTCCTTTGGTCAGGGTGATGAGAAGAGGATAGTGGATGTTCTCATCGTATGCTTGTTTTCCTTCTCTCAGCATCTGGAGAAAAAAAACAACAACAATATAGGCAATAATTAAACAATAATACATAAAACCATATGTTATATGTTTCCCTCATTTTATTAAAAGTTAAAACTGGTTGACGAAGGTGAAAAATGAGGAAAAAGCATTGGAGAGTTTGGCAAACACAGGAAACGGTTGCCATATTTATCCAAAAATGGAGAAAAATATTCATATTTGTTTAATTTTTATTAAATGCTGCCATGAAATCGTGTAATTGCTTGTTTTTGTCTGTCTGTTAGCAAAATATCTTCTAATCAAGTGGATGAAATTTTCATATTTAACTTTTTTTAAAGGGGGGTATTCCTCAAATCTCCTGTTGTAGCCATTTGGAGCTGCCTTAACATTTGCTGGTACAAAGCACCGCCTATTTGTACAAAGCACCACCCAGCTCGGCTCCTCCCCCACAGAGCCCCCTTCCCCCGAAGCATTGATTTTAAGACATGCTGAAGTGGGAGTGTCAGAAATGGTAGACGGTTTTTAAAAAGACAGAGGCCAAGTTAAGGCATTTAGATGGTGCAAAGCCAAATTTATTTCTGATATTTACAGCATTAACAACTGAAGTTAACATAGTTACTTGATTGTGGCACAGAACTGAACTATGTTGAGCCTTTCACATAACTTACCACACGTTCTTGCCACACATAGTGAGGTCCAAACATCATCTCCACTCACTTTGTCTAATTTTCTCTCCTTTAAGTTGAATATGAACAAACTGCTCAAGTCTCCCTCCGCCCTCGTTCTTCTCATCCCTCGCTTTTTTTCCCCCTCTCTTTGCACGTTATCTTCATGTTACCATCCCCTCAGGCACCGGCCGGTGATTGAACCCCTGACCTCCAGAAAGAAAAGAGAGAGACCAGGGGAAGGAGGGAGAGAGTGGCAAAGACAGGAAAACCAGATGACCTGGGGGAGGAGGGGGAGTCAGGGTGTGGAGGGGCAGCTGCCTGCCTCCTTTGCTAAGTCTGTGGACCATGGCCAGCATTCACATTGAAAGTCTAGGAAAAGGAACGAGGAAGGAAGCGACAGATAGAAGGATGAAGGGATAAAGCAGGAGGGGGGAGGGGCTTACACAGTGAGGGCTGAGAGCTCATAGAGGTGAAAAGTTTAACAAGCAAAGCTGTTCCTCCTGATCGCAGGCTACCTAATCAGCTTCATGGGTGGCTGGCTAAATCGGCTCTCAACCCGGCCCGCCACCTCACCCCCCCACCCTCAACCTTTTCTCTTTTTCTCCCCCTCTTTCCAAGGTGCAGGCCATTTATTTTATTGCCACTTTCACCCCAGCCTCTGTCTCCTCTCATTCTGTCTCTCCATTTCCTTGGTGCTTCTTTTTTTTTCTTTGCCCTGCTTGTGTAGACAAAAAAGAAAAAAGTGAACAAGGTGAAAAAAACCGAAGGAGGAGGAGGACAGGGCTCTGAGACAAGGGAGGGAGGGACGGATGAACTGGATGTCTGGGGGTCTCTCTCAGCTGGATTAGGAAACAGAGAATCAAAGGTTGGGTGGATGGAGAGATGGTTAGAGGAAGGGATAGAAAGACAGGCTTGACTAAACAGAGAAGTGGGTCGTGATGTAGGAAATGGGAAGATAGAGAGGGAGAAGGAAGACATGGAGAAATGGGCAATGAGGAAGGGGTTAGTCAGGCAGCTGAGAAGAAGACAAATAGGGAGACGGGGAAAAAAAGATGCTGAGAAAAAGTGAGGGCATCAACTCAGTGGGGATACTATTTATGCATGTGGGAGAGACCGGGATGTATTTGTCTGTGTGTGTGTGTCGGTTTGAGAAAAAAATTAAAATTCATGACTCTCTTCTCACAACCATTTGAGTAACAAGATTAAGATGGCGGGTTAGAAAATAGTGCTGGCATTATCAGGCTGCTTGCAGTCCCTCCAGCTGCTTGCCTCTCTATTCCACAACAGTGGGGATAAGAGGATAACGTGCCGGCCCTGTCTGCCCGTCCCAGCACATGCCTTACACCCACAATCTAACACACACAAACACACACACACAGGTTACGCTCCCACTGCACATCGGTCAGCCTGCCTGCTGTATAAAGTCCCCTCTGTGAGTGTGTGTCACAGGATGAAAGCGTGTGTGTGGTTGGAAAACTGCAGAGTTGCAAGGTGGGGGCTCAGAAAAAGTTTAAACAAGAATAGGTTCAGAAAAAAAAAACCTGCTCCTCACACAAACATGAAGGCACGCAGGGTATTCCAAACAAAAATCACATCGGATAAAAACCAGAATCCTAACCATACCTAAAAATTTCAAACAGTTTAACATTAAACATCTATTAAGTCACATTATAGCTAAAAAAAGCGAAAAGATTTGCAAGCATGCTGCTGCTGTCGATTGTTTAGGGTTTTTTAAAATCTGTAGTGTGTGGTCAGCTCTGAGCCGCAGTTTTCTTCAGGTTTGATTTCTCCCGCTGAAAGTAAAGAAAACAGAGAGAAGCTAATCTGTTGTGCAAATGAGCAGCAGCTGCTCATTTGGATGTGCACGTGTCTCTGCGCGCAGAGATGGTGTATGTTTCCCTCTGATATCATCATGCGCCGTGTGTTTGTGTATAATGTTCAGCCAACACGCTGTCTGACTGATGTCTGCTCTGTGTGGAGTGGTGATACAGCTCGCTTCTCAGTCGTGCTCACAGCGCAGTGTGATTGTGTGTTTGGGGTTTAGGATGGTCAGTCAGGCATCTCTCTCTCTCACTCTCTCTCTCTCACACACACAAGGTCCATCAGAAGATAAGCAGAAGAGACTTAATCATCTCTAGATGTGAGGGGGGCACTTCAACATATCCGGATATCTACCAAACACCTGGCTCTGTGTGTGTGTGTGTGTGTCACACAGAAGGAGGTGTGAGTTACAAATGTGAGTCAAATGGTTTAATTGTTTCATTGCATTTTTGTGGGGAGAAAAAAAAACTTTAAGGTGGTGCTATTTTTAACTTTTTGCACATACCGGTAGTTGGCAAGCAATTCTTCTTTCTCTGTACAGATTTAAAATCAGAATACTTTCATAATGCCAGGAGGAAACAGGGTAGAAGTAGAAATAAAATGTTTGGATTTAGTTAAATTATACAACAAGAAGAATACATAGTTCCAAATATCTTGTTTTTCTGTAATGAATTGGTGCCAAAACATGAAAATGGTTTTACTTTTTAAAGTACCTGTGACATGTATATCCTTCAAATATAAAAAGTAAAAGAAAAACATCTTTATATTTAAGAAACTTGGCATATTACACACAATTTTACCCATTTTGTCACATAACTGGCATATTTTATTTTAACGTGAAACAGGAAATGACATCAAAGGAGAACTCTTAAAGAAATAAAACTCACAGGTCTTTGTTTATTATTTGAACTCTTTTTCATCTCTGATCATGATTCAACATAATCTAAAGAAACATCTGATTTTTCTCTAATCTGTGTTGTGCTAACAACAATGCTTCGTTCACATGCAGACATTCCCTTTGACATCACTTCCTGTTATTTCACGTGCGAATATCTCAACAACTGTTCATCTAAGCACCGTGAATTTTTTGTTGCAATATGTTATCAATGTTATCTTTTACAAAATTCATTCATATTTATTACAAAAACTTTCAGTCACAGGCACTTTAAAGATCACACAGTTGATCTTTTCAAAATTAAGCACCTTTGTTACTCTCCAAACACTTTAAATGTTTTAGTGTTTTGCATTTTTGTCAAAGTAACTTTATAACTTCATGCAGCTGGTTCCAAAAAATTTCCCCACCTCGGCCAAAAAAAGAAAAGTATTGTTACAATTTTGAAGCCAGATGTGTATGAACTGGATTAATAGCACAAAAATCTCTGTTGCGCAAAACATAATATTAGTCTTGACTTTTAATCAGTTGAACATGACATGTTTACATGTTTAATCAATCATGTTCCAGTTTTAAATCTATTTCGACTTTTGATTTTAAATTTATGGTAAACTGTAATTGTTTTAATGTATTTTTGTTGGGCTGACTTTGAGTCAGTTTATTAAAAAATGCTGTGATTTGGAAAATTAATTCAAGTCATGCTGATGGACTTTAATATTTAAGAGGAAAAACCACCTGAACATTTTCACTGTAGAACTATTTGTGGTGTACTGCACAGAAAAACCTTAAAGTAAATTCGATCGTAAAGTTGTTTGTCTGATGCAAGCATCTTTGAGGACATTTATCATCGACTCCTGGCTGACCCTGAAGCTCAGAGGACATTAGGATAAAAGAACAATGTCAGGCACATTACTGCTAACAAACAAATGTGCCCACTCACTTATTATTTACCTTTTTATTGACCCAATCATGACTAAGCAGTTAAATATGTGCATTATTTCTATGACTACTGTACTGCAAGGAAAACAACAACCATAAGGTTCAGTGCAGACTATTGACAGTGAACCCGTGCACCACAAAATGTGTGAGGCGTTTTGAGATCGTCTGAAGTTGATCGGGGAAAAAATAGTCGAGAGGGAGAACGAGAAAAGGACCGAGATTTTCCTCACTGAGGTTTGAGCCACTTTAACAGGCACTTTAATGGCCAGTCTGTCCAATTCTCTCACCAGTGTAGGTGAACACGTGCAACAATTTAGTCCACTCCTCGCCGTCCTGTTCTTCTGTAGCACTGTGTGTAATGGAGTTAACAGCTGGACACCACTTCTTTTAACACAGCCTACTCATGTGCTTTCTGTCGCTGTTTGATTTTTTTTTTTCACTCTCCTTTTCTCTTCTTCATTCACCCATTCTAGCAGTGACCAGTTAAGACAGATTGCTTTTGCTTCAGTGTGTCTCTAAACATCAAACAATAGTGCAGCTCACACAATCTGGATGGTTGTTCTTTCAATAGAGATGTCTACTCAATACCTTAGAAAAATAATAAATACATACAGTTCTACGTTAATGCTGAGTTGATCCATTTGACTGATTCAATGTGTGTAATGGACAAGAAGCAATAAGTTCCAATACAAGTAGAAACTTTAACCTTTTAATTACTTTTCTCCTTGTAGAAACTTCAAAAGATTAAAGGAAAGTAGAAACAAATAATGTCAATAGCCAATTTAGGACAAGATCATCCTAGCAAGCTGATACTATGGCAACTGATCTTTTTATTTTATTCTTAAAGACGTTTTTTTTTTCTCACCCAAGGAGCTTTCTTATTTCTAAACAGAAAGGTGCAGAGTCCTAAACTCATGCTTCAACAAATTTCAGTTTAAAATTGAAAAATCTTTTTGGATGAGAAGCAGAAATTCATCAAGAATCAAAGAAAGAAGTTCGGTTACCTTCAACTCAGCTTGGTGTTGTGGCGTTTCCCTGAGCTGTGACTGTTGGGATGCTAGTTAGTAAGGGTGTCCCAGGACCAGTTTTTCTCAAACCGAGTAGGCTACGAGTGAGTACTTCAGTTTGGGTACTTGCTGATACCGAGTACCAATACCAAGTACTTACTGAGGTAAAACTTAAACATTACACAGTGACTTTAAAAACACATTTTCTATCATTTAGAACAAGGTGGTTCTCCTTCCTTAGAGGCCTACAGCACCTCTGATTGGATCAAATTAAATATACAGCATGATCTATTACATAAAACATTTAAAATTAAAAAAATGATTTTCTTTCAACTTGTATACATTCCTTATAACCACGAAACAGACTGTAACACATTCAATAGTGAACTGAATTCGGTATTGATACCACTATTTGCATCGGTTCCAGATATTGTGGCATTTTGAAGAAGTACTTGTAAAAATGCTGGTATTGGTACACCACAAGTGGTTGTTGACGAATGGTAGTCACATGAATGTGTCATGAGTCTGCGGGGTTCTCAACTTCTTTGTGTAAGTCACAGAGGCCCGCAGACACTTGATTTTTTGAACATATTAAAAAAAGTTTGTGCAACACCTTTTCTCTTAAAATAGTCACAAAGTCGTTGTAGGTGTCCACAACCTATTCCATCAAAATTTTGCCACAGGCGTGTGATCTCAAGAGCACTAGAACTATATTTTCAGGCCAGACTGAGAGAGAAGAGCTCTCTGGTACCAAACACCTGATGCAAATATCCAGGAAAATCATTGTGTTTTTCTTCAGTTTTCCCACAATTTTGAAGAGATCATATTTTTTTCACTAACCACTTTTAGGATTAGAAATGTATTATTTTAGGAAATGATCTCAGTTCTGCTGAGTCTTTTTGTTTCCTGCATGTCTTTCTTACCTTTAAGTGAACATTCCAGACCTGAGCATCGTACTGCTGGTGTTGGGAAACGCACAGTCCAGCCTGCTGGGCTAACTCACAGAACAGTCTCAGAGTTGCACCTCGCAGTGGAGCGAACACTAACGCCATACCCTGAGTCAGAAAACACAAAAGGACAATAGAGTGAGACTTTTTTTTTTTTAAATTGTGCCTGATTTTATGTAACATTTTTCTTTTTTTAGTTGGTTGCAAGTTGCTGCAAACATACAGAATAAAGTTAAAACTGAAAGTTGCAGCCGCTCCTATACTGACATAAACACAAATATATATTTGTGTGATTTTTTTACTTCTTAAGTGTGTTTGCAAGCAAAAAAAAAGACAATGATATGAGATGCTGTGTGAACATGCATCCCAGACATATCACAGGCATCCAGCAAATACTAAGAGGCTTACTAACAGGTTCAAAGTGTCTTTGAAATCCTTCAGCTTTCAGTTTTATTTCATGTTGATCATGTTCTTTTTTTGTTTTAATTAAATGAAGCAAGAAGAGCGAAGCTCACACAAGCCCAAAGACTTAGTAAACACACAAAAAATAAATGCACACTGACACAAACATCGGCTCAAAAACACACAAAGGCAGTGGAAGCAGCAGGATCACTCAGTTTGACAGATGATAATTCATTTGTATATCCAGCTGGATTTTTTTTCCTCTCTGTCTAAAAAGAGAAAAAGCAAATAAACAGACAAAATTCCTTCTAGCACTAATCAGCTGAATGAGGGGATCCAGCCCAGTGGATGGACCACCTTTTGTCAGAAACAACAAATTAGTGCCATTAGAAGGGAGAAGTAATTGCTTTGTTAATTGTTTAATCAGCTTAGCAAATTATTAAATATTTGCCAAAGCTTGTTGTGGCAGCAACAGTCTGATGGCCGACACTCAAATCATATTAGCCCCTGAATTATCTCCACTGGATTAAAGAGAGTGACATGAAGAGACTTAACATGCAACTGTACGACAACAGCCAGATGTCACACCAGTCATTTATCAGCTTTCAGTATTAAATCGAAGCAGCTTCTGCATTTCACTAAACTTATTCAGGCTGCAGGTGTTTATGGCGCATGCTGCTATTTGGGACGGAAAACAATATTAAAAGATTTTAAAGCCTTATTGACTGTTGCCATGATAATCAATTTTAAAGCCACGTCCAAATCCTTCCTGTTAAAAATACCAATAATAATTAAATAGTATTAGTTAGCCTCAAATAGGAATATTTTAACCATACTAGAAACAACACTGAGGCAATAATCAAAATTTTACTGACAAGAATTCTAAAAAGTCCAAAACCAGAATTTAGTAAATATTTAATTAGTATATTTCTGTCTCCTAAAGAGAGTGGGAGCTGTGCTGGAACATCAGATGATTTTAGTCACTTTTAATGAAAACAGTTTGCTGTATTGCCTGGTTTTTACGTACATTTTCTTCAGTATTTAACCTGTAAGTATTGAATGCAACTATTATTGAGTTGTTTTGTTGATCATCTCCGTCCTCATTGGTCTCCTCACTCCCTTCCTCATTTCCTTATCTCCTTCTCTTCAGTAGCATTTCCATAAACTGATCTATCCTCAAACAGTTTGGCCCCTGTACTTGAACGCACCCCTCGTGCCTCAGATGAATAGAAATCTCAAGCCTATCTCTTCCAGCCTTTTGCTTTTCTCCCCTGTTTTTGCTTTGACTGTCACAGCGTGGGGTCTTATCGCAGGGCCAAAAGGGAGAAGTCGCCTTGGATTTATGATTAAGGGAAAGGCAAAGAAGAGAGAGACCAAGATCAGAGTGATGCATTCAGGTTGCCTATAATAAGCATTAAAGCATTACATGATATTAATCCCGTCAGACTATTAATGTGTGTAGGGTTTTGGGGGGGGGAAAGCCCCATAATGAGTAAGAAAAGGGGGAGGTGAATTAGAGGAAGGGGATAAGCAGAGATGTATACAGTAGACACACACACAAACTTACGTTGGGTTGCAATAATCTCCTTATGGCATCAACCAGGCTGGCTCTGTACTGGTCCAGAAACAAACTGAGGGGGAGAGGAGACTCAGGTTAGAATGCATTCTTACGATAGCAGGGCCAGATAAAGCAGCAGGCTATTTATTTTCTTTTGTTTACAAATAAATCCACCAACGGGAGGAGGAGAAAAACAATTTGCATGAGCAAGATGTTCTCTCTTTTTGTTTACGTCGGAGTTTCCGCGGGCATTTCACATCAGCCTGCCGTCCAGGCGCAGAGAGGAATGAAGAACAACAAAATCATCTAAGTTGTGCAGATTTTATCAGGTGTAGCGAAACAAACATCCGCGTACAGAAATGCACACATTTACTAATCAGAGGGGAAAAAAAAGCTAAAACATGGTGGAAAATCGTTACAGTTGGACACAATTTTCGTATCAAAAAAATGCAACTTTTAGGAAGAGAAAAAACTTTTAAAAATAAAATAAACCGTGCAGTCACGTGTTAAAAAGCTCGCTTTGACATTTTTCATTGGTTAGTCATCCATAAAACCACAGATGGATGTTAAAGGTAACCAATACAGTTGATTTATGTCAAAAACATGAAAGGGATAAAAACAGAAGATCTAAAGTTTTTTTTTTTTTGTCTGAGTGACGATGTGTGCTCCATGTTCAGCTTTACAAAACAGAAAAATGTCAAAGTAGCCTGTGGTGCCAATCCTCAATTACTTTTAGCAATTCATCAGTAAGTACAGAGAATGAGAAAAGGGCCTTTTTTCCTACTCTCTTGAGTTGGAACAATTACAAAACCTGAAACTTTTTAACTTAATGACATGAAGCTCTTTTAAACGCATCTTAAAGAAAACAAAACATAAAAAATGTAAATTTTATTCTGTTTTGCTGGTATTTTTACACGCATTGAACGTAAATTTTGTATTTCATGTTTGAAACAGGTTTTTCTTAAAAATGGCATCATGTGTCTAAACAAAATTGTCTGTATCAACTGGGATAATGATTGCACATTGTGATTTGTTGCGCTGAAGTTGGAAATCTTGTGTAATGGACTTAAAGTAAAGAACCTAACAGTTAGTAAAGTATTAACTGGATACCATTCAGTGAATGGTCAAAAATATAAAACAAATAAATCTAAATTAAATGCTGAACATGAAAATAAAACTCTTTACCCTCACTTGCTGTAAAAAGTGCTTGGCAACCTGATTACTAGCTTTTACCTCCACTTCAATGGTTACAAATAATATACCACTGTAATGTAAAAATCTGAAACTATTTCAGTAGAGTGAAATGCTCTTTTTTTCCTCAGTCTTCATTATTTCTCAGTGATGAGATTCGCAAATCTTTCAAATTGTTTAAGACATTAAGAGATGTCAGACGACTCTGCCTATTTATAAATGTCACTTTTTAAAGTGTCTCTTTTTGAAAAAAAAAAAAAAAGAAATAAAGTACCTCAAAACCAAAAAATTACGAGGGGGGGAGACAAATAACTGAATTCTAATGGTTACATAATCTCATAAATAAAATAATGCAAAGGATGAAACTAACACAGGTGTTTCACTTTTCTGTTTTTAAATTAAATAAATTCAAATTAAGGAAAGAAGGGTTATAATATTGAATTTCCCTTAATAGGCATGCTTATACTTGAATACTTGAGAAAGTATTATTTTGATCTTGTGCATGGGGGGTGGGGGAGACACAGACAAATTTATTTCTCAAATAGGGGGTCTAACAGAAAAAGTAAAAAAAAAACACAGAAGTACCATTTCAAATCAATGTTAAAAGTTTGTCTGCTTTAATGCTAAAACAATTGTGTTGTGTAATATTATTGGCCTCATAAAGAAAGGTCCCAATATAAATCATTACTCTTTGACCCAATAATGAAGGCAAACAGCCATCATGAGTTAAAGCATTTAACTCCATGGTGACATATAGCCACATAATGCAAGAATACACACACACACACACACACACAGAGCCCAAATTGACTCCAATCATTCTAAACATATTAACACCCGTCTATCTGACCACAATGACAAATTCAATCCATTATGAAAGTAAACTGTGTGTGTGTGTGTGTGTGTGTGTATACCTATTATCTCAGATGAAAGTAAAGTAATTTGGCTAAAATGCAACAATATGATGCAGATTTGTAATAATCCTGCACATCCGTCCAACTGGCCAGAGGCGTGGTAATCTGGACCCCGTTGCTCTCGCTCTTCTTCCAGGAATCAAAGGTAACAGAATCCCCTCATCTCTCTGCTTACACCTACATGTTTTAAAGTGCCTTCATTTGTTTAAAGACTGTATCTCCATGCAATAAATGCAGCCTGACAGCCTAATTTCTGTGCCATAGTTTGTACAGAAGAAATCACCCTCTACGAACTCCTGACCCAGCCAGGATGTGTGAGCACACGTGTAAAGTTTATTATTCTTCCAGATGCAGACAGAGGCGTGAAGTTTATTTGACTTGAAAGGTGAGAGGTTTCTTTTTGGTTTGTTTTGCCACAGATATCAATTCACAGGAAAAGTGAGTGGCAAAGAAAACAAGGAAGTGAGCTCGTTGGGTGGAGGTAACAGCTGAAACACACACACACAGAGGCCAAGGGAAGGACAGAGTGTCATACAGGGGCCAACGCTTTATCAGAGATATAAAGGCTGCTGTTATGACAAACATGACAAAAACAGATAATTATTACAGGAATATAAATTCTTAATTACAACAGACACACTATTACCCTCAAATAATTATGTACAGCAAATAACATTTTGTATCATTGTTACTGTAATAATTATTATAATCAATATAATAGGTATTTTTTTAAGTAAATCTATTTAATTGGAGCAAATAAGGTATAAAATATTTTTTAAAACTACCAGTAGCCGGAACTTCAATTAAGGACACTTTATTAATTAGATTACTTTTTATTTTTTAGAGAGTGTTTAAGTATGTTATAATAATAAGTGGTCAAATATTTAACATGATATCAAAATATATAAAACAATTTCCATAAAAAGGTATAAATGTATTGATAAATTAAAACCATCTTTTATTTGTATTCATTTTACATTTGATCTTTTTTTATGTTTATATTAAATACATAAAGTTATCTTATGGCAAAATATTTCATCCCATTAATGCAAGTTTTTAGACTGTTTAATTTCCCTATAATGTCTGCAGTATTTCATAACTGAATAAGGTTTTACTGTATAAATATTATACTTGAAGCTTTGTGGAACATCTGTCTATCACACACTGAACGTGAGGGCAATACTCTTCCAAATTGTCTGTACTTCCTCTTTAAGGTCACTTCTGATGCACCCAGACAGTCAGAGGACTATTGTCTCACAGTGAGCCCCCCAACCCCCACCCACCTCCACAGAAGTCCAGTGAACTCCAGTCAAAACTGAGTGGAGGTCAAAGGACAAAGCAGGCGTGTGAGTGAGCATTGCTTCTATATTTGTCCTCTCGCACAAACGTCAACATATTTTCAAGGTTGAAAAGGTCAAAGTGGTGAAACTCATGACATCATTAATAGAGTCTTATTTTCCAACATGAAGATGAATAGTCAAGGTTTTTTTCCACATCTCGGGTTGTATTGCATCTAAAATTTACAATTATTTTTATTGTGTTCTAATATTTCTTGTTTCCTTCTTGTTTTTTTACAGGGTTCCTACACATTATCCATTTTAAGATTCAGACTTTTCAGATTTTCTGTAAATTTTATATCAAAGCACCTGTAATAATAATTTACTAATTTTGTTTACTAGTGTAGTTTTATTATTTCCTTGTTCTCAGAATGCAATCATGTAGTGTACCTTTATTTACCAAACCTAACAAATGTTTATAATTCAGTAAGATTTACAGATATTGGGAAAAAGTGGAAATTGTGATTTGTATATCAAGTCAAGAAGACTAATATCTTCTCATGTGAGTAACTTTTACAAATTTATAATTTTTCCTATTAGAGAATAAAATATATCCTTCACAGAATCTTTGAACTCTAATGCTTTTTTCATACATGTTTGTTTTGTCCATATGAATCCTGACTTGGAAAATATTACAATACCTTTCCATATTTTTCAAGACGGCAAAGGAATCTATTTAATAGCCACTCTAAGCAATAATTGCAAAAATCCTGTTATCAAAGATGAGTAAAAAATGGCAGAAAGCCAGTGTCTGAAAGACAACTTTACACCACACTTTTCTTCCTTTTCACTCCCCCTCCTCTCCCCTCAGTGGTGCATCTACTGTAACTGGTAGGAGCTGTAATTAATTGGAGTGGAATTCGCTGCTGTTGACCTTTTCGTTGGCGATCATCACAATGACTTCCCCCTTTAATTCGTCAGCCATCACTCTTCAACCACCAGTGCAGCAATCATCACACAATCACTCACCCACATTTACACGCAGGAAAGGCAGCAGCGTCACAGAAAACTTTCTGTCACACACACACACAGAACCATGACTACACGTGGAGCTCTGCTGAGATAAATGGAAGAAAAATTTTTGAATATCAAAACTTTATGTACAATTTTCTGTTTCTGTCTGTCGCACACATATGCACCAGTCTGCTGTAAAATATCCTCTATTAGCTGCTTGCTTACCTTCTCTCTATGGGTGTTGTACCTGACTATTACCTGTAATGACCGTGACATTAAAATAATGATAACGCCATTTGCTAATGCAGCACTTAGCACACTTTGTGCACACTTGTGCAGATAGATGCGCATTTGTATGCAAGCCGATTTTCTTCTCTGTTTGTGAAACTGCAAAATGTGTTGCCTTCTGAGAGTTTCAGCTTCACTGCCCACATCAGAGACTGTTAGGTGGACCTCACCTGACAACTGAAGAGATGCCATAAATAAAAACACTATCTTTAGATCCGGTGCCTCTTTGTCCTTTTCCAATTATGTTTCTTGATTCCTTTCATCAAACATGCTTTAAAAACTGTGCAGAAAAGTTTTATTTAGTCTCTCTCAGTGCTTCGTAGTTATCTTTCTGTTCCATTTGTGTCATATTTTTCAACCCGTTCAGTTTTCTTTTATTTTGTAAATAAAAAAAAATCTGCCCCGCTATATAGTTGTAAACCCCTCTATCAAACTAAAAAAAAAACCAGTCTGGACCCTGGAGGGGAGCGGGGTGTGAAGAGCCTCGCTTGCATTTAAAGAGACAGCCTCAAATCGAGTTGATCTGAGACACACCACAGAAAAGGGGCTTGTGGAGTTACAATAAGGAGAAATTCAGACCAAAATATTGCAGTTCTATTTTATATAGACACCAACTGAATCATTTAAATGTGAAAAAGAAGATTTTAAAAGCATTTGTCTCCTTTAAAAGTTTAAGTGATTTACAAAACAAAAACATATTTTCTGAAATGGGTTTGAAACCTTAAACCTGCTAAAAAACAGGTGTAGTTTTAAGTTCCTGTTTTTTTTTATATAATTAGGCATCACTAACTGTATTTCAGTTAGCAAAGAAACAAACAAGATCTGCATTTTCATAGCCAAAAGGCTAATCACTGTTTATGCTGCTCTATCTCTCCATTTCCATCTCAGTGTCTCTCAGTCCCTCCACCCCTCCATCCTCAACTCTTCTTTTATCTTACCGAGTCTCCTTTCTTGTCAAGGTGCAATTATTTGCAATTTGCCTAAGTCATCCATTTGCTGGGAAGCTAAGCATGAAAACGAGGCAAATTGGTGTAAAATGGAGGCAGGCGGGCATCAGAGCATACAGTGTGTCTGAATGTGTGTGTGAGAGTGTGGGTCCAAAGGTCCCGGTACTGGCGGGGGGCCGTGTAAGGACTGTCGTGCAAAAGTGAGAATGAATGTCATAAACGCACACACACTGAGATAAATATGTGCGTCTGCCTGCGTGCGTGTTTGAACCTACCAGTCTGCACACATGATGATATCAAAGTGACCTTCCAGCGCTGAAATATCCACCTCACAGTCCCACCTGACCACCCTGTAACACACACAACAGAGACAAAAAGTTTCGTCGGCACACGTGGTGACAGGAGACAACCAGTGCTGATAAAACGCAGCATGGAACAAACGCTCTTTGTCTTCGTCTTCTCTTCCTCCTCCTTCACTGCTCTTTTTCTCGTCGGCACTTTGAGCGGCTTGCTGTCTGACACCTCACTCTCAGTGACCCCCACTGTTTTTCTGCCTCAGTAGAGACTTGGAGAAAGCATCGGAGAGGAAGACATGTCGTCTGTGAGGTAAAGCGAGGGAGCTTCTGACATGACACTTGACATTTATACCTTGTGAACACACACACACACACACACACAGCCTACCTCGGTACAGGTTTCAGTTCAACGCCCACACTTCTCTACTCTCATTCTTTTTTCCTCAAGTTGAGACCATTCCCAAAGACTGTTGATGTTCAAAGTCTACTGCCTTCATAAACATACTAAATATGTAATAAAGACAATTGTTTATTTTAGCTCACAGTCTAACATAATCTTAACAAAATTTTTATCTTCTTATCAATTTAGGTGAAACAAAGAGTTTCGGCTGTTTTGGTCAAGCATTATAAATGACTTTTTGCACAATCTGCTGCACAGAATATGCGGAGGATGACTTTCAACTACTGTTACACCAAATTTAAGCTCAATATCTATACAGTTAGCTGATTTAAAGCCATGCTTGTGTTTAAAAAGGTCAACTGACCATTGTGCTCATCTGAATTGGATTAACTCCAACAACTAATCAGTTGTAGACGTACACCGAATAATGACTTCCTTAAAGTTTTATTGGTTCATGAGATGTTTGGCTAACAGACAAAGTTGACTCTAAGAGGCAACATTTAACAAACAGAAATAATGTGATCAGTTAGAGCTTGGAGTAGAAGTTAGGGATGAGTTTCACCAACAAAAACATCAGATTTCTACTCAAAAATTACAAAATCGACCAAGTTACAGCCATTTTTGTGTTTTCTAAGATCACTCAGCAGTGGCAGCAGTCATGCATCGAGTTGCCGCCACAGTTTATTCACTCTTATGGTTTATGGTGAGTGGGGATGGATTAAGACCCCATGTGAGCGGAGGCCTCGTAACTGGGCCCATTGCTCTCCCAAAAAGACAATGGTCTTTATTCAAACCTTTGCGTCCGTCGGATGAAGGACACAAGGTTAGTTTTTGGAGCTTCTTGGGTTCCATAAAGGGGTCCCCAAAAATTATTTTTCTTTGACTACTCAGAGCCAAGCAGTGGCCTAAGTGGTGCAGAGAGGTCTCTAATTCAATGCCACAGGCATCACACAGACCATTGTCATGGAGTCCCATCACCATTTTGTGGCGGTTGAGCAGATTGTGCCCAGTTAGGACTCCAACCAGTGTGTTTAGAGTTATCCTTTTCAGGGCGATGAGAGTGTTCCCAAACCTTAGATTTATTCAGTCTTACTTTTTTCTCTTTTTTTGTCTCTGAATTGTTTTACGGCTCTGCTGATGCTGTGTGTACCTTTTTCTTGTGATCGCTTTTTCCTCACCACTTTCCCTTTCTCTCTTTCACACTGTCAGACAAATTGGGGTATTATTAATTAGGCATTTTTAACACTCAGTAAACAAAACATTAGGCCCTGCTAGAAATACAATCTCGATTCGCTGCGGGGGGTTCCCAACACGCGCGCGCACGCAGACACACAAACACACACATGCGTGAATGTGCAAACAGCATCCCGCGACATGCCCCTCCCTATCCATCCCCTTGTACAATCGCATCATGCCCTTCGCCCTCTCTTGCGGCGCGGAGATGACAGCAGGCATAATCTGAAAAGAAAACAATCAAAGTAATGTAGCCTAATTATACGTTTACTTTTTCACTCCATCTACCACTCATGTAAATATGTGCAGGAGAGAGACAGAGAGACGGAAAGAGAAGAGGTAGGGGAGCAAAACAGGCAGTCACTGGAAAATGCTTCGTTTTTCGAGACAGAGACAACAATTAACTTCATTTCAGCCTGTCCTTACATGTGAGGTGTGTGTGTGTGTGTTTTCTGGACGAGTGACCCTTATCAAAGCGGGTTACATTTCTTTATAATCCCATGCACATAAACAAACTTTGCACTTGAATAATCAACTTTGCTGCATGTTGTTTAAGAACATTTTTACAATGACTTTTCACAGAAAAAAAAAAACTGGTGGAACTGTATGTACAACTATATGACCCTAATTTATATGAGATTTGTATACTATGTTAAAATCACTGCAGACATTTTAATGATGAGATGAACTTAATGGAAATAACTGTACTGTTTGCAAATGTCAGCCAACGATTACTGCAAATACTATTCAGGAAGGTATGCGAGGGAATCGAGGTGCAGGAATCTAAAATGTTTACTGTAATTAGAAGAAACGACTGAAACAACAAAAGAGCAAATGACCGTGTACAGGTCACAATATGGCATTTATATGAAGCTTATTAAAGTTGTTACAGGAGAAGGACTACATGCATCATGTATAACATTATGTACCAGTCATTTATCGATCACCTCTTCGACACAGTTTTTATCACTTTAGTTACAAGAAAATTTTAACAAAGAAATTCATTTAAGAGTCACTATCTTAACTACGGTGGTGCTAAAATAGTAAAAGATATGAATGACAAAATAAGTGTTTTTTTTCCTCACCTTGAAGATACGCGAGTTGACCCAAACTTTCCAGCCTGCCTGTTTTTCTCCACCAGCCTTCGAACATCTGAAGCGCCAAAGTCAAGGATTCATTACAGACACATTACAACTGGATGTAGACACTTAGCCTGTAAAAGTAAACATGTGGGTTAAAGGGGAGGTATTGTGCAAAATCAACTTTTTTTAGTTTTCTATCATTATAATGTCATTCCCTCATCAAAACATACCCAGAGGGTTGCTTTGACTCATTCATGCATGTTTGAGAAATCCTTGAATTTCTTTTTTGGAGCTGCCTAAACGCTTGCTGGTACATAGCCCCACCTATTTGTACAAAGCTCCTCCCTGGAGCTCAATCTTCAGCAAAGCTCCCACCCCACAGAGCACCCCTCCCCCAAAGCACTGTTTAAAAACATGCTGAAGTGGGAGTGTGGGAAACAGGAGGTTCTTAAAAAGACAGAGGCCAATTTCCAGGTGGTTAGATGCAAAATCAAATTTATTTGTGATATAAACAGCATTTTTTTTTAAACTTCAAGGTCCCTAAGGAAGGAAGGAAGGAAGGAAGGAAGGAAGGAAGGACGGATGGATTTGAATAGAGTTTTTCAAAACATTACACTAAATTTAATTTTCTTTTCCACCAAAAAATATTTTTCAATGAGAAGAATCTAGAAAACGCTCACATCAACTTTTGCATAAAGTTTTTAATTTGACTTATTAAATAAAGTTAAACAAATTGGGGTGGTTCATGTTCACCACACACCAAAAAAAGAAAGATCATCTACAGTATAATCAAACTTATCAACGCCTGAAAACAGCCCATCTGTTTAATTTAGTTGTAATTGGTGGGTTTCATGTTGCTAAAAGCAATATCAAGAGATGTAAAAATGAAGAAAGATTGGAAACACAAAGTATGGCAGACACCCACATGGAGGAAGCATGAGTGAGCAGAAATGATCCCCAGGGATAGGGAGCTTGATCACAGCTGCTTCTTGCTGGATCAATGAAAAGGCTTTTAACCACAGATGGCAAAAAACCCATACCCACACACATACAGATGAAGACACACAAAAGCAGGGTGATTGATGTCAAGTTCTCTATTAATGCAGCGGCTACTGGAGTTGCAAAGCAATTCAATTAGGATTTTCTTGTCTTTAAAGCCGGCAAAGAGCTGAGACAAATCCAATTGACAGAAAAAGAGACAAGAGAGATGGCTGGATGGTGAGAGCAGGAATGTGTGACAAACTGATAGATAAATTGATAGCTGGAAAGCCAATCAAAGTTGTAAGAGGTCACACAGAAACACAAATATGTATACACAAAGAGCATTTAGCATAAATAGACATAAATAGCATAAATAGCATAAATATGTAGCGCATACACACTTGTACAGGAGTGTGTTGTGCACGACCACGAAGGGACAAAAAGCAGCAAAGCTCTCAGCGATGTCATCACTGGTATACGGTTGGGTTCAACAGATTCACGTGCACACACACACACATGCATGCATGTCCCCATGCAACCACAAAGAGCAATAAAAAGTCAAACATCAAATAAAGATTTGAGTCTTATTGAACATTAAAGTGGAAAAACATTTGCTTCCATCACTTCAGGCAGACAAGCAGCAAGCAATGACATGCATCAATCATTCTTAATGGAACATTTCAATTGATTTTCTACATGAGTATTCAAGGTCAGAGGAACAGAGTTTCTGCTCTCCACTTTGTGTGTGTGTATGTGATTGTGTGTTTTGGACAACAAATGAGGTCAACAACATCTAAGAAAAGAGGACAAATCTATTCTCTTGATTCAGCTACAGTAATTGTCATCTGTTCCCAACTTTTTTTCCCCCATATCTTCTCATCTATTTCAATGTAAAACCCTATCTGAACCGTATCACAGCTCACCATCGCTTTCCATTCTAACACTTGTTGCAAAATAAAGCCATGAGAGATAAACAGAGGCCATTAGCACACGGCTCAAACCAAGAGTTTCCTCAACAAGAGGAAATACCAAAGTGTGTACAGTCTGTGAATGGCCCAATTTGACAGAGCCAAAAACAAATCGGGTCTTTTCTCAGCCCTCTCTTTTCTTTCCGTGCGTATTTGATCCATTTTCTCTATGATTTCACTTACAATTCTTCCCATGTGTTTGTTCTGGGAAACAAAGCAGTCGGTCAATGGAATATTGTTTGTGTGTCCAAGTGTGTGTTTTACAGACTCCATAATGTTATTGTTTGGTCTTATTGTCATCGGTAAAGCAGCATTGTAGCGGGCTGAAACAGAGATATTGTAAGCTGAGCTAAATTTGGAGGAGCCATACCAGTCAATGGGAGAGAAATGTGTATTTATATTTCCTTCTTTTGTCAACCAAATGCAACAAGTTTCTTTTTCACATCTTTGTAGCAGCTCATCGATTAAAACAAGATCTAAAAGGATTAGAAAAAAAAACTAAAATTCCAAAAGATAATGGTGTATAAAAGGCAACAAAGAATTTCAAGTGCAAAATATGTGGAAAATACAAAAAGACTATGATTCAATAACCTCCTGAAAAAAAACAAATGTATCCAAAAATATCCCACCTAAATATTTGTTTAAAAAATTAATCATAGCTCTAAACCTTTTAGCATTTTACACAAACCTTGATTGTTCCTGCTAAGAGAACACATCAAGCTCTAACTCTAGCCTCGGCATTAGATAAAGTCTCCAACTAAATCTGACAGGATGGCAATTATTGTGCTCTTAACTTGGCATTGTGGCAGCTGGGATTGGTAGGTGCCCCATTCTCTGATTTTGCCACAAGATGAAAGAGGTGGGTGGCCATTCTTCTCCAGACGAACACAATCTCTGACTTAAGGCTGAAGCATTAAATCTGTCACTTTTCTGTCACTGAAGCTCCAGTGGAAAACTACATTTAAGGATCACATAGCATGCATTATTGTTGATGTTTTTTTATGTTTTATCAGCAGTTAATGGGTAGGAACAATAATACAATGATTTATGACTACGCATGCAGACTGTGATTCTGGGCTGTGTTTATCAGTGCTCACACTCAGTTCTTAAAGGATTGGGCACATGAGGCCAAAACTCAGTTGCAGTTAAAATATTCTTCAAACTCAATGTTTGACTACATTTAAAGACTTATATTGATTAGTAATTCAATAAATTTGCCTGTTGGCTCAGATCTCACTATTTGACATGACTTGACAGTGAAAGCATCGCTGCAGAGGCTGCGCTGATCCACCTGTCAATCTCCTGCCCCATTATTCTCTTTCCTGTGAACAAGACCTCGACAACACATCTGAAAATCTTCCCATTCAAGCAACAAATCATTCACAATTTGAAGCCAACAATCCACCCTTGTCCAACAGCAAATGTAGTGCATTAGATGCTTGCTTATTTTATTCCACCTGATTAGTGGAAGCTGGAGGTGAGGGATCAATATAACCAAAGCATCATCTGCAACAATCATTTTGACCATGATAAAAATAAATATTTTCAATAGGAGCTGCATCTTCTCTCACATTTCCATTGGGAGGTGGACATTTTAATTAAAGGATATAAAAAAGGACTAAATTACAACACCTAGCAGGGATGCATTCACGATTTTTATCCAAAGGAATGTGCGATCAAACACTAAACTGCCTCACAAAAAGAGAAAGTATTTGCAGAAACACATTTATACGATCACTCGTGAATAAATGTGAGTTAAGGGGAACGAGGCAAAGATTGAGAGACAGAAAGAAGAGAGAGGACGATAAAAGGATACTCTGAATGGACTTCTCATTCCCATCTGATAGCAGAACTTCCTTCACGTCAGCAGAAACGGCAACCTGAGAACCAGGGAGACAGGAACAAGACAGATAAATTAAACAACACAGAACAATAGAACAAACCCAAAAGCACTCTTAGATGAAGCAAACATCTGAACGCACACAGACAATAATGACAGAACCATATCTACAAAGCTTCACTCCTGGCAGCCCAGCCTGTGTCTCTCCATTTCTCCCTCTCCTCTCTGCCATTTTCCTCCCTATCTTCACCCCATTTTTATGTCTGCATTATTTTAATCATTCAATCAAATCAGTCAATACTTTTATCATTGTGGCTAGCGGTGGGGGCTGCTATCTTGCTATCACTCTGTTCAGTAATTGCATTGTGACAGGGGATGATGGCAAGCGTAGAGCCTTTTCATTTGACGCTGGGTGTTTATCAGGCCGAGCCATCACTCCGTTCGCCGCTGTCACTCTGCACTCGGCTCGCCAGGCCTGCCTGATGCCCTTCATATAACTTTGCAGAGCAGACTGCAAAAAGGGAAAGAGAGGGAGGGAGACGAGAGAATGGAGAGCTTTTGCGCTACAATGTGTGCGAGGGAGATGTAGATAGAGGTGTGTGCTCGATTATAACCCCATCTTTTAACATTGCTTTTCTTCACAGCTGCCTTTTCTTTTATAGCAGCGAGTAGGTGTCAGGCTGTCAAATTCTGTAAAAGAATGTGGGTCTGCATGACCTCATAGTAAGTGCAACCATGCAAGTAGTTATTGTGTTGGTAAACCCAAGGCAACCATCCTCAAATCCATTAAATATTTGGTCCAACAAGGCAGAGACCTAACAAAATTTTTGATTTTTACTAAATAATAGAGAAAAAGATTTGCATTAACAAAAGCTACAAAAGCAGTTTTACTATACTCAAAGTACATTTCAAAGAGCTTCAAATTTTGTATAATTACAATGTGAAACGTTACAACAAACTCCACGGGCAGGGAGAGTTTTAACACTTGCTGGAAACTGTATTTGATCATAAATTATTCAATATAACTCAATCTACAATCTTCAGATGCTCAAGGTTCTGTATCTAACTACTTACCCACATCCATGTATCATAAATTCTCCTCAGAACCATCTAGAACAGTGGTTTCCAAAGTCAGTCCTCAAGGGGCGGTGTCCTGCATGTTTTAGGTGCTGCCCCGGTTCAACACAGCTGAATCTAAGGAGTGCTTAATTAGCAGGCCTCCTCAGTTTGCCATCATGGTCTGCAGAAGCCTACTAATTAGGCACTCCTTAGGGTCAGCTGTTTCGAACCAGTGCAGCACCTAAAATAGGCAGGAGACCGGCCTTTGTGCACCGACTTTGGACACCACTGATCTAGAAGTTTGCTAGAGATTTTCATCAAGTAGCATTCAGATGTAACAGAATACGCAAACTGTTCAACCCAGCCTCTGAAAGGGTCTGCGTTACATTGAACTTGTTTTACAACAAGAAATAATCTGAATTCAACAGCTCATACACGCATGCATGTGACCGCAGAATCAAACACAGACACACGTGTTCAAACCCTGAAGGGTACGTTCAGGGTATTCATCATCCATCTGTTCTAATAAACAGGACAGGAGCTTCAGGCTGAACCAGAGCAACCAGCTGAAAGAGCAGGAGCGCAACTGAGCAAAGTCTGAGCAGCGTGTTAAATCCAACTATTACCATTGTCAGAAACAGCTATCAGAAGCAACACAATAAAGTTTATAATAACCATTTAACATAAAACACAGGCCCTGGGAATTTTTTTACCAAAAATAACATTTTAAGGTCAGTAAAATACTAAAGAGTAAAGAAAAGTCTTTACAGAACCAAGTTGTAATGGATCAATTTGATTTTGGGAAGACCGTTAGAATAAGTGTATGCAACTTATATAGATTTATTTTTAGTAAGTTTAGTGAGGTTTGTGAGTTTAATATCTTTCACATTTAATACTAAGTCTCACTGCAAGAAAGGCAGAAAGATTTTATAAACCAACCAATTTTCTGAAGGCAAACATCTCATGCATTCTTATAAACTTGTACTAAAACATTGTACATCAACCATTAGCCTTCACTGATGAAGTCGTGCAAGTGTCTTCAGTAAGAGATTTTGCTGACATCGCAATTATTATACCCACAGTAAGAACACAGTAAGCGTGGAAACACATATAATTGTGCAATGTCTTTATATTTTAAATAAAAATCTAACATTTTTGTGGGTAAAATAATTGTGTTTTATCCTCTATTGTCTTTAGCTACGTTTACATGGACATAAGTAAATGGATTAAACGGCCACTCGGAATAAAAACGCGTCATGTAAACACCCCATTCGGAATATTCTGATCCGATTCAGCTCTATCCGAATGAATTTGTAATAGGAATGAGAGGTGTGGTTTATGCCGATTGATAATTCGAACAGTGTGCATATAAACACTTAATCTGATCATCTTATTCTGATTGTGGAAATCTGACCTGACTGCGCATGTCTTCTGACTTTCATCCATCGGTTTCTGCTCTTTTGTGGAGGGAGGGACAGCAGCGCTACAGTTTCCAGCAGCACAGAACTTTTCCTCCCGTTCTGTCATTCAATAAAAAAGGAAGACAAACGGCATGCATTGCTTCGCCACAAAAAATAAAAAATCTGCGCATCACCTGTAGCTCTACCAAGGAGTGCAGTAATGTCTCCACCGTTATTAAAACCTGTCGCAGGTCCATTCTGGGCTCAGAAGACGTTTGTTTATGTTCATTACGGAAGTGGAACTTCTTCTTCTGTGTTTTTTAGGAAAAGTTAACAACTCTGCATATCAGTGCTTTTATTCTGAATAAAAACCAGGTGCATGTAAACACTCCTCATGATCGGATTGTGCCCATGTAAACGATACATTCGGATTATTTAATCGAAATACATTTCAATCCGATCAAAGAATTTTGAGCATGTGAACATAGCTATTGTTTTTACCAATGTTCTGTGATTTGTGATTGCTGACCCTTTTGGCCAGGTCTCCCTTGGAAACGAGATCTTGGGTTTTTAATTGGTCAAACAAAGGTAATGATAAGGTTTATAAATAAAAAAGGGAACAAAATATATAAATGAGGTGATAGAATGCAAAACCTAGGCAATATCTAATGAACAATCAAGATAATGTGGTGAGCATGGTGTCAGTGATGAAGGAGGGAGGAGGAGGAGGAGGAGAGGTGTGAAGGAGGGATTCCATCTCAGGCCACCAATGTCAAAACATGGTGTATTGACTGCCAAGAGATAAAACCAGGCATTTTACACACACACACACACACACACATTGGCATCTAACAGATCGATGGGACACCGAAGCCTGCAGTGTGGAGGGGCCCTTCAGACTAATAAACCCTATAACTGTCAGACTGCAGTGTATCTGAGAATCAGTGTGCATGTGGATGTTTGTGTGCAGTTTTGAAGATAACTTGTTAGTATATCCATCCGAACTATGAGGACACCAACAGGAAGATGCATTGCTGCTCAGCTGCACTGCAGTTACTGTGATTGTGGTTTTCACACAGTCAAGTGTTTTTCTAACCATAAAACCTTACGAAACTATGCTCCTCTTTTCTATTGAGTCTTTCCATGAGGAAAAGATCAGTCTGTTCTTGACTCTAAATTCAGCAAGAACACAACCAATTAGGAGCTACATTTAGACACAGTGTGCACCCTCATTAACACTAAACTGAAGAGACTAAACTAATTAATTTTATGTAAGTGAAGTGTTTGCATGCATATACACCTGAAGGTTGGTGAACACATATGCACATTCCAGCACAGGAGAAGTGAATGATAGCACCTGAATAGATAAGGACACTGTAAGCCATGCTGTGTGTGCATTGATTGGTGATGATTAGTTTTATTAGAGAAGCCAAACTGTTATTTTTTTTATTTTATTTTTGTAGAATTCTGTGTATGTGAATATGTTTGTGTGTCACTTACCATGAGGCCACCAAGACAAGTCATACCTCCTCCCAGCTCACATACCGCACCCCTGGGAGACAGTGAGAAAGAGAAAGGCGAGCAGGGCTGAGATTTCGCTTTGCTGAGTCCAAACCAGCAGTTTAGTACTAACACACACACACGTGCTGTACAGTAGATTTGCACAGATATAGATACACACTCCCACATCAACCCTACGAATACAAGCAGATACACAAACAGTAAACACAGCAGGGTAAGAAATATCAATTCAACCATCAACTTGAAAGCTGAATGCTGAACATTGAGAAGCACAAGCTCAATCAGCAGGATATCTGAGGAGCACACAGTCACACACACCCCTACACACACACACACAGTCATGTAGTACGCCTGCTCATTCAACCCCTCTCTCCATCCTCTTCCTCCTTTCATCTCCCCAAACCCTCCATCTCTTCCCCTGTCCTCTTTTATCCCTCCCCCTGCCTCCCTCCCTCTCTTGCTGACCTTCACTATGCTGCTCTGATCAATAACCCTCTCCGCCTCGCCTCCCGCCTCTTGAATGTTAAAACAGGAAATCAAAGGGTGGCGATCCACCTTGAGTGGAAATCAAAAAGTGCCTGGGTGCTTTTCAGCCCCGTGCCACAGGGCAGGCCGAACGCTCAGCAGACAACAGCCGGGGAAAAGAGCAGCACAAAAACAACGCAGCGAGGCACAGGAAGAAGGTGCGCCAGGCATTTTCTGCAAATTCCACCGAGGCTTAAATTTGGGACGTTTTCAAGAAAGTGATTAAGAAGATTTCAGTTTTTGGTTGTAACTAAGTGAACCGTTAAAACGTATTAAGAATACCACAGCGACATTATCAGGTGCAATAAACATATTTTCCTCATCACTATGTTTAAAACACACTTCATGTGTTTTAAAATATCTGCCATTATCAACTAATTCAGCTGTGGCTATTTAAAGAGCCCATCTGATGGCTCAATATATTATTATCATGCAACTTGTTTCTGCAGTTTATCCCTTTGCAATATCAGTATTGCAGACATTGATAGTGTAATAGCAATAATTTGCTAATATCTTGTGCAAATTTATAAAATACTGATACAATTTCATGTAAAAAAAAATTCATAGAACTTTAATTAACTAAAAAAAGTTAAGTATTTTAAAGGAAATACTCCAGTTTTCAAAACGTTGAAGAAGAATTGATAATTATTCATCCTTTCTGTTACATAAAGTGATTTTCTTAGCATATTTCGTGACAGAGTGTTGTTGAGAGTCAAAATTGAGATCATATTTTAAAATGTCTCATTTGTTTACAAAAATAATGTGTGAACAAGTAATAAACATTTATGGAAAATACATGCATCTTAAAAAATACAAATAAAAAAATATTTCGTTCTGCTTAACAAATAAAAGTTTAAATACAAAATGTGTTATAAATCCCAGCATGTATAACTTTGGCACTTATTAATTGTTGACAACAGGGTGAAGAAGAAGAAAAAAAAAAAAGGAAATAACTCACTTGAACATGTGATGATTCTGCAGACAGTAATGTGCCATCACCTCTTCAGATGGCCACACACCTAAATTAAAGAGATCATAATGAAGACAGTTTCATATTTTATCATAATTTGTAACATATTTTTTTTATTCACAAAGACATATAAAGCTTCTTTGGTATGAAAACAGACTTGGATTCTCTTCATTAGAGAACAATAACACTGATATAAAACCCAAATCAACACAATGAGTGTTCAGTGAAACATAAAGGGAAGCATTGTATTTTCCAGTCTGTGTTCATTTGCTTCTCTTGTGATTTCCACCTTGCCTGTGATCCAAGGCTTCTCTGTCTGTTCGTCCGTCTGTCTGTCCTAAATCCTTGCAACACACTCTCTCATTGGCCATTGTGTATGCAAGTGTGTATGAGCGAGTGTGTGTGTGAGACAGGGGGTCCGGTGTGTGATAATCACAGTGTGCAGGCCTGTCTGGCTTATCACCTACAGTCAGCCCTTCTCCTTCTGCCGTGCATGTAACACACACTAAGACACACACACTCGCATGCTTCGAACTATTTCCCCTCTTCCTTTGCACACACACACGTACAAATGGAGACAAGTACACACATCTTGGCAGTAGAAGAAGTAAACATTCATTTGAATAAAACTTCAGCTTTCTGCTCCTGGCTTTGAACAAAAAGGTTTGCCTTGCCTGTGTGTGTGTGTGTGTGTGTGTGTGCGTGTGTTTATATACTAAAGTTTTTGGAGAGAAAAAAAAAGAAGAATGAGGGGATATAGAATAAGTTGGCGAAAGCAAGCAAGCGAGGGAGACGGATGGAAAATGAGCGAGGTAAAGAGGGAAAACCAGGGAGGGTTAGAGGAGGAGAAAGAAAAGGTGGTTGTCGATATAATAAGCGGCTTACAGGCGGTCTCTCATCACCTCGTGGGGCAGACATCACTGCTCTCCCGCTCTCCTCCTCTGCCTCTATCTCTCTTATTCACCCTTTTTCTGACTCTCTCTTTCCCCTCGCTTCGGTCCGCCAAGATTAGCTCAAGCAAGCAGGATTTAATAATGCCTATTGATAAAGTGTCCAAATATTCCTTTTCCCCATTAGAAAAAAAAAATGACAGTCACAGTAGCTAAACTGTGTTAAGAGAGTGTCAAGGCACGTGACGCAGAACCAACGGTGACATTTTAAATTCTGACTGTTCGTTTCTCTTCGGCGAGGAGCTTGTCGCACAGAGAACTTTACACTGTCAAGAGGCACTCGGGTTAATGTTGTGATTGTACACCGCATGAAGAGCAACCCTGGGCCTTATCTAAGGTTGTTTGTTAGCGACATAATGCAAATATGTGACATTTTCTGGATGTAAATGTGCTGCCGGGAGTTATTTTTGTTATCAACAAACACGTTAAGAGTTCAAATCTAACACCGAATGAGCTTTCTTTTAATAATTTCTCTCTAAGCCCCAAAGCAGCTTTCAGAGAACCAGTTCAATGGTCTAATCTTCTCAGATCATCTTTTCTCTCTGATATCAAACATGTAGACAATTTCAAACTAATGGGCATAATGGATTGCAGGTTATTCATAATTCCTGAACGACTGTTCTTCAGCACGAACTATAAGGTACGTTTTGATTTTAATAGCTGTCCCCGGTGGCTTTCTAAAGACGAGAATGTTTACTGCTGTTTGTAGCAGCACCAGGATTGTAATTACTCACAGACAAGCTTCCAAATATCAAATATGTTACATGTTATCAGAAAAAAATAGACAAAAAATCTCTTTAAAAAACATGCTGCAGTGTTGAAGATCAAACAAAAAGTACAAATTGTTGTTTTTTAAGCAATAAAATGAAGATTTACAAGTATGATGGTGCAACACTTTGGGTTTAATCTTTGGGAGATTAGTGAAAACACTTTTCCTTCACTTCCTTTAATGATAAAAACTGTATTAAAAGTCTTTTACTGTACCATAATAAACCTCTACTCTCCTAATTATGTGCTCACACATAACCTAATTGCATCAGGACAGACGTCTATGCTTTTAGAAATCACAGTTCATCTCCTCCCCTCCCTGACAACGGCTGACACTTGACATGCAGGGTCTCCCCAAAACATCTAGAGACTATGAACAGTAGAGGGTGGTAATGTAACAGTGATCCTCTGCTCAGCAGCAAAATCAAGACAATATGAAGATTTTTCTTCTAAATTTTCATGCTGCTGTTGACTTGTGATGGATGCTGACCATCCTGTTTGTGTCTAATAATCACCCCTCAAGGCAGAGGGGACAAAGCCCTTTTATGTTCTCTCGGGGGGTCTACGTATCCCTCAAGGCGTTTCTCCAGCTGTTTATGTTAATTTATGAGGCCATTTGGGATTAAAGAAACAAAATAGCTAAAGAACAGCAGCTAAAACTGTTTTGACTGCCCCCCTAAAGGTCTGTTTATGTTCTAGTGTTCGCCACATTCCCACTCTGACTTTTTAAGCATATGTGAATGTGATGGGTAATCCGCAACTCCAATAACATTAATAGCCAAGGGTGAGAAAGACTGTTGTGTGTCATGTGCGTGAGTGTGGTTGCGTGTGTGATAAGTATTTGGTGTGTGTGTGTGTGAGCGAGAGAGCTTCCCAGGTCGAGAAGCACTGTAGGAAATGAAAGGATCAGGAGCAGAGAGCAGATTACTCTTCCTGAGAATAATGAAATTATTTCTCACCTTCAATTACTTGATGAGGAAAGGAACTAGTGCTTTTGTGAGTGTGTGTGTAGGTGTGTATCGGGTGTAGCTATCACTCCCAGGAACTAAACCTCTTTTCAATAGGAGTTTTACTTTAAAACCATGTGAAGCTGTCAGATTGTTGGTAAGAAGAGGTGCCTACAACCATGTGGAAATTTTTTTTATGCTAAATATAAGCAAAAGTTCAATAGAAACAATGGATATATTTGTGTACTAAATTGGCCCAAAATAAGTTAAATGTTGTGAGAGAATCCAGTAGATTCAGTTTGTGTTGTGAGACTTTTAATTGTAAGTTGTTAAATGTCAGTGTGATTTTATTTTGTTTTAAAAAGCCTAAAACTTCCCCACAAAACTTACAAAATCTGAATGTTATTAGGACAAAAAGACCAGCTGAATGTCCAGAATGTCAGCCGCAGCTCCCAACTCGTACTACTGTTAAATTCGTCTGTCCTTAACATTATCCCTCCACATCCTAGTGACCTGAGTCTGACTCCTGGTACCACCTAGACTTAACACAACTTAATCTGGCTTCAGTATTTGTCAGTAATCAGTGACACAAAGTAGAATTATCCAACCACCCTTCAGTTTTCTTAATGCTTATATCCAGGTTTGGGCTGGGGTGGCAATGGGCAAAGAAAACTAGCAAAACGTATGTCACGCCACCCATGTCTTCAAGATCTTTCAGGGGAATCCTAAAGCATTCAAAGGCCAAAGAGCTTAGAGCAAGGAGGGAATTAAGTAAAGAGCTATTTTAAGTACCTGAAGGGGATCCAGACAGGCACTGTTATACTATCTCACTAGCTAAGCCAAGCTAAGCTAAAAGTACTTGAGATGAGGCTGTTACTCTGTTCACGGAACCAAGACTTAATTAAAAAGAGCCCAACCACTTTTATTTAAAAGATGGAGTGATGCTTAACTTAGTGTGTAAGTAGGAGCGATATTGAATGTAGCTTTTCAAATTGTTTCAGGATTTACAAAGTTGAATCTCTTTTCATGAAGTCAGAATGTAACACAGATGATAGGACAGGCACAAATCGTCTGTTTTTACCATAATAAAGGTCTGTTTATGACCCACTTGATAACCAGTGTATTTGCTTTCAGACAAGATTGTATTTTTGATTTTAAATGCTGCTGGATTTAGAAAAATGTGCAAAATCAAGACTGGCATGGTGAGACTAACATAAAATAATGAACTAAGAAGGCAGGTAAGAGGGAGAAGAGTTAAAAGCAAAGACACTGACTGACAAATATGAAAAAAAAGGTGAAATGAGAGAGCTATGTCAAGATGAGGTTAAGTGGGTCGTGGTGTTGCTGTGAGCACACACCAACATACAGCAGTTACAACAACATCCTCACACACACCACTTTATGAATCCTATACACACAACTCTCCCTCCCCTCAGGCCCGGCGTGTTTTCAGGCTCTGTGGCTCGCTGGTGGTGATCCGTCTCCACATTAAGTGAGGCCTCAGATAATTCCTAAGCCTCCTCCATGGCCGATCCAATAAGGGATAAGGCTCTCGGCTGGCCATGATCAACTGACAATCTGTCCGCTCACACGGCTACTTTAGTGGAGGCCAGGATTACCTCAGCCAGCCTAGAAAGCATACACTCTGTTCATAAGACCACCTAGATGCATGTGTGTGTTCGGCATTTGTTTGTGTGTAACATGGAGAAAAAGAAATCAGAAAATCATTTGTAAGTTTGGGAATAAGTGTAAAACATTAAATTTTTTGATTTGAGTAATAGTTTAAGACAGATGGACAAATGTGCAATTTAAATTTGAGTTAGTTGTATTTCTGAGAAATTATCAACTTTACAGCTCCTAAAATGAGAAAATCTGTAATAAAAATGATGTTAAAATGCTCAGTTTTGAAGGAAAAATGTGTTTTTGATTGTCAGAACCTGTGTTTGTATTTGTGTAATTCAATCACATAAATACATTAAGACAACTTTGAACACTAATCAGTGTTGAAATATCCTTAAAGGTTGTGTGTGTGAATAGTGTCCTTGGGTTTTCTCTCAGATCTGTCCCTTGAACTTCACTCCTGACTGCAAATGCCCAAGATAACAATGGATAAAGCTGAGCTCAAAGTGCTTCATTGGATTCCATTGATAAACTCCAGCTCAGTCAACTGAAGACCAAAATGTAAAATAAGTTTTCAGAACAGCCTCTTTTATAAAATTAATAAGATATACGGTGCAAAAACGTGCTAAACTCAAGGAAATTAAAGGAGAATCTCACTGTAACTCGCGTAATAAAACACGAGCCGTGAGAACAAGTCCTAAATATTCAATCACAACATAAAAAACGATTTATTCCAAGATTTTTGAAAACACTTATTTTGTAATTAGAGAACTCCAATTTATTTATTAATTTTTTTTGTAAAAATTCTTTTGATGTTCAAAATATGAGATAAAAACAACTTATTTTTGAGCATTTTTAAATCAAAAAGGCAAAAAGATTGATCGTTTTTAAGGACTGGCATATCGGATGTAGTGATGCTTGACAAAAGCTTGAACTATTAATAGCAGCATGTTAATATTAATAGCAATTACAAAATGATCATTCTGCGTTGCTGAAGCAGTAAACACCCGAGCTGTGAATAAGCAGCTCAGATAGCCTATTCGCCTTTCACCAGAAGAGCCAGGCAGTGAGTGATAAGCATCGACATTCTAGCCAACAGAGTCCACCTTGGAGACATTCCTGATCCTTTTTTCCATTGGAATAGGCTCATTTCAGGACGCACTCACCGACACACACCCACACCAAACATTCGCTCCTGCACACGCTTGAAGGACTGTGCAGGGCTTCGATAAGCGTGGCCCTCCTCTCCCTCTCTCGCTCTCTGAGTAAACATCGTTTTGGATTAGGCGGAGTATAATGAGAGCAGGGGGCTATCTGCCCACCCCGCCTGCATTGTGGCCCCCCGCTCCTCTCTGAGGGGGCCGGGACCAATCTTTACTCTGCTATTTATCCCCCTCCTCTGATAGCTTACTTATCTGCTGCAAAATGCCAGGGCTGACTGCCTGTCTAACTGCCCCTGTAACTGCCTTGCTTGTTTCTCTCCCTGCCTGTCTGTCTGATTTGTTTTTTTCATAAAGCTTAAAAGAAATAAAACAAAACAGATGTCTACTTCTCTACCTGTCTGTCATCACATCTCAGATCTCATTGTGCAGTTGGAGAGAGATGATGAGAAGTAGAAGGATCAATTTGCTTCAAAACTTGTGTTTCTAAAATGATTATTAAATGTTGGGATTCATCTGTTTTTCTCATTTATTGCTTATTTTGCTTCCAAATGTTAAATACACTGCATGCACATTTTAAAGAAACATTATAGCCATATGTTTGGTTTTATTTCCTTTTCTGTGCCATACTTGCTCAAAATATCTGACACACTGAATGGAGAACAACTACGGTAAAGTGTTTTGATGCACTCTGAGTTAAGATTTTTTATTAAACTTTTTTACAGTATGTTTACCATTAATGTTAAGCTGTAAAATGTGTCATTTTTGTTTGTTTCCCCATAACCAAAAAAAGTATTTTTCTCTTGTTGGTAGAACAAATATTTAGGATTAAACAAGCACGAACTGTTAAATGCAACTTATTTTTTTATTCTGATTCAACGCACTTCAAGCAAATGCACCAAGTTTGACAACAGCATCAGAAACTGGCTTCCTTTAACATCTGTTCCATCATGCCCTGCACTTCTTGTGGACAAAAAAAACTGAAATAGAGAGTGTGCACTTGATGAAATTACAACTGGTGCACAACCATTGTCAGGACAAAGTGAAAATAAAGGAAAATAAAGAGAAGTGAGGGGTACAGAAGGAGAACTGAATGAAGCATGGACACAGAAGGGAAGTGCCAGAAAAACACAGCAGCTCAGAATTACAGAGAGGAGGGAAAAAATCAAATGAGAGACACAGGAATGAGGTGTTGGGAAAGATGGGATGAGACAGAAACAAAGGGTGATAAACATACCAGGTGTGGGTTTAGCTGGAAGACAAGTGCTTCGCAGAGCTTCACTCATTGATTGGCATACAGGGAGTGGCCCCGGGCCCATGTGAAAACTCCAGATTACGCTGCACACACTCACGCTCTCACAATGCAGATTGCCACAGATTGCATTTCTCGCCGTCGTTGGCGAAAGGCAAGAAGCCAAATTACAGGGTGTCACCTGCAAGAAGCGACCTACTTTCTGGAATCTTGATGCATATAAACAATTAGGACAGGAGGCAGAGGACGGTGAGGGAATGGGGGTGAGGAAAGAGGGAAAAAAGGAAGAAAAGGAGGTGTAGGCAGAAGAGCATCCAAAAGTCTGCCCAGAGACTGCACTGATGCCTTAAACATGAGAACCAGGTTTTCTATCACGGTGAGGAGGTGCTGAAGGGAAAAAAGAAAGGGGCAGGAAAGAATAAAGAGCAGAGATTAAGGGGAGAAGAAAGAGGGGTGAAGTAGAAAACACAAGGGTGTCAGATTTGTTTTGGCTGATAAAGACAGTGTCATTGAAGGTCAGATTGTCAAATTACTATTTTAACTGTGAAAAGTCACAAGTTCTTTCTTATCCAAACCTAAAGCAGTGACTTCAGAGAAATGTTGACTTGCTTTAAGTTCATTCAGAACTGTTTTTAAAGTTTGTTTCACAGTTTGCTGTAAAGGACCAAGGTTAAAATAGAATACTGCACAATTATTTGAGAAAATTAATGTTCTTTTCCATATAAAAATTGTTAGATGTTTTACAATCATTATAACAAGTAGGAAATTAAAGAGGAACTAGAGTTTTTATTGTTTAATTTGATTCATAAAGTAGCAAATAATCACATGAGTAAACAGCATAAAGAGATTAAGTTTATTAAAGGTAACAATAAGTAGGTTTATTTAGTTATTGTCCATAGGTAACATGGTCCAGAGGCATTTTGGTCACCATTACAACATATAAAAAAATCAAAGAGAAATGTTCTGGACTACTTTGCATTTGCTCATTTGTCTTTAATTTGCAATGCATAGATTGAATCCCAGTGCGTGAATCAAGCTGCCTAAATGTAATACTTTATTTGTTTAGCTGTTTAAACCCTCAACTGATGACAGCTTTTCAGCTTGCTGTTATGTTGAACATTTTGTTTCACTTATCACTTCACAACACATTTTTACATCCAGCCTTCCTGAAAGAAACCAATCCAAATAAAAAAGATTTTTAAGCAAAATGATGTATATAATCAAACTAATTCACAGTGATTGATCTAACGTTTTTACATTGAGGTCATACAGAGTCAGAAATGCGTCATTGTGTCCAAATGATGACGCATGTGACACAGCAGTGTATATGCGTTAAACCCAAGTTAGTGTCTGTTTATTTGCATCTGTTTAATTAGGAGTTTTCACGTTTATCTGTGTGTGACGAGTCGCCCGGAGGCTCGCCGTGTGCAGACGTTTCATTGGAGAGGCAGATGAGCACAACAAATATCCCGGGGCGACCTGGCAGTGGCCAGAGCTTTATCTGAGGTGAAAGGATTTTAGCACTCCATTTTGGAGCGCCAAATCTAGGAGCAACGTCAACCTCTTTCCTCTTCGTTTAGCCTTTCTTAATTTTATTTCCTGTCATTGTTTTGGTTTGTTAATACCATTTCATGAATTTTCTCATTTCTTTTTATATCTGACAGGCAACAAGTAACTACTTGGAAGACAAGACTAAAGTGAGGAAATAAAAACATCGTTGTGAAAACCACTAATATTCATTAAGTTCAGTTTATTCTGCTTTAACAGTTAAATTGCTATTTGAATAAAAATATAGATCCAGCAGCAGGATTAAAACTCCACTCAAAACAGAGTGCAACATATTTTTTTATCATTTTATTTCATTTATTGATTTATTTCAGTATTCTACAGGTTATACTAGATTTTTATGATTATCATAAATCTAGTATTAAATTTCTTAACAATAATGATAGTAATAAAATAGTAGGAAAAAAACAAAGATTTAAATAATGTACCTTTAATATAAAATTGTAAAGTCCTACAAATGCTCCCAAAACCTCACAATTTATTCATTATAACAAAATAATTGTAATAAATGGAGATTTGTAGCCAATTGGTTTGTTTACAAAAAAAAAGACATGTAATAAATTGAAAGGCTTAACACCACATTTTATGGTACAAATACTTGAAAAATTTTAGAAAAAGTCTTGCCCAAAACTTTTTAACAAGATTAAAATGGAAGTTTTAAGTCATGTTGTGTAATTTTCTTGATATAATGTCACAAGAGTGGTTCTCTTGTCTCATTACAACAAGAAAGTTATTAAAATTAAAGTTGTATCAAGACAATATATCCTGTGAAATCAGATGGTTCTGACATTAAATGGCATTGGATTGCATTTTCTCAGCGAGAGACTTGACATTTAGACTTCAAGTTGTCATAAATCCCATGACTAATTCAAGTGGAGCGTCTTTTATCCTCCGAGTCCCACGTCGGGCCTCACATATTTATTGTCTTCAAAAATTGTCTCTTATTTTACAATAACCTCCCAGCCAAAGGCATGCTGGTCCTCCGCAGTCAGCCGGTATCAAACTGTGTTGATGGCTCGGGCTGGTGAGACGGAGGTGGAGGTGGTACCTTTCCCGCTCCTCCTCTCTCATCTCATCTCCCCCACACACTCCTTCTCTCCCCTCATCCTCCCTGGCCTCCCTCCCTGCCCCCCCACCCCACACACACACAGCCATCACTGGTCGCCACTCTTTTCCTATCTGCCTCTCCTGCATTTACCTCAGCTGCCACATGGGGAATTAAGTGGTATTACGAGGAAAGGCTTCTAGCTGAGCTTAACTGCATTACATGAGCAGGTAATATACCCTGAAACAGTGTGAGAGAGAGCAAGGGGATAGTGGGTGGAAGAGTGTCTTGTAGGAGAATGACAGAGCAGGAGCGAGAAAGAATGGAGGTCTTAAGTGAATTGTCAACTCAAACGCTCTAATCACAGTGAAAGCTCTGGACAAAGAGCACCCATGGATGCCAACGGAGAACACCCTGGGGGCAGCGAAAGGCCACTTAGCCCTTTCTGACACCCCCACTAGTCTGTTTTTCTCACAGTATATTAAGACAGTACTTTTTAAAAAATAACTTTTACAAAAAGACTGTTAGAGGAATGGAAATATTTGTTTTTTTTAATAAATAAATAATAATATTAACTTAAGATATCATAGTTTTAAGTTTAAGAGTTAATCTAATATGATTATTATGTTTAATTATAAGTTTTCACACACAGTCTTCATTGTGAAAACATGCCTTTAAAAGGCAAGTTGGTATTGTGTTTGTGACTGTGTATAGACTACCTTTGTTTTTTTTTTTTATTTTTGTCTCTTTGCTCAACTGATGGCCTGAGTATATTAAATTTGATGCTCAGAAACTTGGACAATGCAAATTTGGAGACCAGAAGTCCCTCCCACCATTCTTGTCGGGTGACCTTGCCTAGTTGGCCCTGTTTGACTTCCACCTCGACTAGGAGGGCATCAGAAATCCTGGGAACAACAGCCTTTTAGTGAGGTTAAAAGCCATTTGAGCATTTTCTGCTGGCGTGCCTCTCCCTGTCCTGGCTAGGCTCAAATAACATCTTCTGTGCTTCATTCCCTTACGTTCTGTGGAACCTGTTTACACCTGCCTGGTACTCGTTGCTGGCCTGCAGACATGTACTCCTTGTATCTCTGTTTAGGTGGAGTGAAACCCCTCTGGGTCGGACACCCATGTCAGCAATAGCCCCTGTTTTTATTGAGGATGAGACTCATCAATACTAGATTGCTGGCAAACAAAACTTTTATTTTAAATTACTTCTTTACCACCTGTAATTTAGATTTTATGTTGATGAATGAAACCTGGCAGAGTGTCAATGAGTCCAGCTTCTCAGACACTGTGGCAGAAATTATGCCAAAATATGATCATGTTTTAATTGTTGGTGATTTTATCATTCATGTGTGTCGTCCCACCAAGCCATCGCTCAATGACCTTTTTAATCTTTTAGACTCTTGTTCAGTCTGTATCAGGTCCAACACAAGAACCACAAGCAATAAGAATTAAAACATCTTGAGTAAATAAAATAATGACCAACACTAAAAAAGTAATGCTTACTACTCAACAAACAGCCATGTAAATGCAGGAAAAGGTTGTGATAGGGAAATAAAAGAAAGAAAAATGATGCTGTCTGGAAAGAAGATTTTCACAATGATACCTTCACAGGAGCAACTCAGAGGATTCTCTAACAGTGCCCACTCTGGCCTTCACCAGCTTTGCAGGTTCTCCACTTTCCATAAAGCCCATAGGCAAATTACTGGCTCCCCAGGGATAGGCAGCCATGATGGCTGCATTCAGCAGTCTTACTAATGCTATGCTGATTGTATGAGCACAGCTAGCGTGTAGTGTGGATAAGCATAGGTCATTTCCTCGTTTCCTCAATGCCTCTTTTCAGATCTACAGGCAGGGAGGGCCTTTACCAGAGCAATGGGGAGTCACTGACTTTGACCTAAGATGAAGGATTCTGCAAACAAAAATCAAACATAAAAAAACTCACAACACTGAACACACACACACATACACACAAAATCAGTGGAATGAAATCATTATGCTGAACACTGAAAAGAAAAAAATAAAAAATGCCACCAGAATGTCGGGTAAAATAAACCATAAAAGTTGCTTGTGTGCTTTTCTTGTGTATCTATTGTGCCAAGTCACAAAGAAGCCCTCATACAGCTGTGCTGCAACATAATGGATGTGTCTTCTTGGTCCACCATTGTACCATTGAAGACCTCTGTTTCCACACATCTAACTAAAAGTGCATGTGAGCATTGCAAACTTAGATGTTGAACTCTCTACTTTAGCTGAGACTGTCAGATAAAATATCGCCCTCACTCTTGTGACTTGCATTATATTTATAGTAAAATGAAACTTATTTATCTATGCTTACTTGAGCAAACCCTAATCTTGAATTGGATCATTTTATTTATTTATTAACCTTTATCTAACCAGGCAAATCCCATTGAGATAACAGATCTCTGGGCCTGAAGGCAACCTATTGTTGCTATTATTCAATTGTACTTCAGAGGACAACTATCTTGTAAATATCAAACATGTGTGCTGAAATTTAGTTTTTATCAGGATAAAACATATTTCCATGAGAATGCATCTGTTTTTAGGTGCACTTTGAGCTGAGCAAACTGAAATTATGGAAAAGAATGAAGGTAAGACAGTTTATAAATCAGGAAAGCATAACTGCCTGAGAGTGGCCAAGGAATGGAGAGTGAAATGTAGAAAAGGAGAAAGGTGAAAAAAAGCAACAAAAACACTAAGTACCAGTACTTGTAAAAATGATGGATACCGATCAGTATGGGGACACCACTACTCAGCACTGTCAGCTGTATTCTCTATGAAAACCATTGCTACCCTCTCCATAGCTCTCCACAAGATAACCATAAATAAAATAAAGAATATGTTTGCTTAAGAGACTCTAAAAATGTCAGAAAATGTTGAGATCTCAAATCCTCACCCGAAATGGTAGAAATTATTCTTCAGCTGGACATTTGTTGCTTTTTTATTATCTGAACATGGTGAAGATTTAGGTTTGACTGACTGTACAGTTTGATAAGTGACATATATGGCAGAAGCACAATGACAGTAGTCAACTGTCAGAGGAATGAGAGGAGTCTGCACACACACACGCTAACTCACCAGTCACCCCATCATCATCCAGCGTGACCAGTTTGTTCCAATAAGTTCCCAGCATGGGGTGGAACAATGTCAGCTGTCAGTCAGAGCAGGGCTGAACTGTCAGGTTTATAGTGCATATAGGAGCTGCTCAGTTGGTGGCATGGTTTACTCTTCAAGTAGGAAACAAACTTAAGTTTGCAGAGACACACGCTCAGCCACACACACATACTTAGAAATATAGTCTAAATTTCCTTAACGCAAACTCAACAAAAACACACATACATAAAAAAGACAGAGAAAACAGACGCTGAATAAGAAAGCAATATGAGATAGAGAATAAAAAATGCATTGGTGTTGCTCTGTATCAGACAAAACAGAGCAACACTGAGATTAGGTGTCGTTCTGCAGTGAGAGAGAAACAGAGATGTGAATAGTGAAAGGCCAAGATATCATCCATTCATTTTAAACAGGGCCGGGATGTGATTGAGTGAGCAAGGCTGTGAATGTATCTGTGTGTGTATGCATGTGCGGGTGTGTATGTGTTTGCATCCTGGCCCCAGGGTCGTGGTGAACACACTGACACAAAATAAACAGCGCTCAATCTCCTGGCCTGTGATTGCTGCGCTAGTGTCAAGATAAGTCCTGGGACTGAGGGCAGCTGAGACTGGCCCCTTCCTCGACAACAAAGGTGAAAGAAAAAGGACAAACAAAAAGAAATACTGCTCATCGATCAGTCAACAACTCTATGACTGTAAGCGTAAATGTCTGTGACTATTTAAATTAAATCAAAAAAGCAACTCTTCTGTTGAGAAACAGACACCGACTTAGAACCGTTTCTAAAATTTTGAGGCAGCTACAACATTGACGCAACCAGAAGATTTAAAAAAAATGATTGTCTTTGAAAATTAGCTGCTTTTTTTACTCATTTTATGTCCAGTTCTTGTATCCCAACTATGACAAAATTATTGTGCAGTTTGTGCTTCATAAAAGATGACAGTGTAAAAGTGAAGCCAAAGTTTAATCTTGTAGCCAAGTGGTTTAACACAAAAATATGCATTCTTCTGAAAATGAATGGGATTTAAAATGTTGTGGGGCGTTTTCTGAAAAAAGCCTAGAATGTTTATGTCTTGGTTTCATAGCAGCCTTGTAGAAATTCAGCGCATCCCCTCACGTGATTAGTATACCATCATATTAAAATATTGTCGCCAAATTTCATTATCAAGGTGTATCTCAATACTGTCATACTGCCCAAACCTAGTTATGAAAGGCTAATTTTACGATCATTTTCATTACCTGGCAGTCATTCTCACTTTGAAGTCAACTCAGCAGTCAAAGACTTTCTGAGCAAAAACAGCTGTGACGTCAACCAGTAAGTGGGCCAGGGTTCTCTTCAGCAGTCAGTGGATTCGTTCGGCCCATGACCTGCGGCGACAGGTCCTTAACACACCGTGTGGACAGAGCCGTAACAGATGCCCAGCTAAGTGCCTGATTAAACCTTTATGTACAGAAGGAGCCATGTGCAAGTGTGTGTGTGCGTTTGAGTGTGTTTTAGGCACAGCGTTAAGAGAATTTGAGATGAACACCAGCCCTCCAGCAAGAGAGAGGCCATGCCAGCTGCTACTCTCCCCAGAGACGGAGCCCTGAAGCTGGGCAGTGAGGCAGGGGAGTCAGTGGAGGCTCCAACAGGCCATAGCAAAGTCACAACGAAAGTGGCATATGGGATGTGACACTCTATGTATCAAGAGAATTATTTTCCATTTTACCTATTACACTACCTCTTCTTAGTGTCCAAAGGCACATACACTCGGATCAAAAAGACAATAATTTGACACCTTAAATCAACTTAACATTGTTGTCGAACTATGTAGCATAAAAGAGAAACTTACATGTGGTTAGTAGTTGCCAAAAACTAAAATATTTCAAATGAACTTGACACAGGCTGTGTATAAAGCCCAGATATATATATTTATATAGAAATGCACTCAAAATAATCTACAGTGGCTGTCATGAATGAGATAGACTGTGTGTATTTGTGTGTGTCCAGGAGATATGAGTGGTTTTGTGGGTCAACAAGCTAGCAGCCAATAATTTACCCACCGACAGAAAATTTCATCTGCCTATCATCCTCAACCTCCTTCCCTCCCACTGTCTCTACCTCCATTCCTCCCTCTAACTGATTATGCCGTCAATACTGTGCGGATGAGAGGAGCTGACAATTGACCAGCCTGGATCAATATCAGCTAATAAGCATGTCAGGAGAGAGGAGAAAAGAGCAAGAAATCGACTGAGAGACCAAGAGAGACAGTGGCAGAGAGAGGATGGGTAAGAAAGTGACAGAGAGAATAAGCCAGTTTGATCCAATTCGGCTGCTTGGCGTGTGGAGGTGTAAGTGGGATGATTGGCCTGTTATTGCTGGTTTAATGTTAGGCAATCAGAACCATAGTGGTCTAGATATCAACAAACATCCATCAAATTGTCCCTTCTTCGTCTTGATACCACCTCCTCTGCCTGGCCCCGCCTGGACGCTGACAAACAATACAACAACAATGAGAGCTGAGCAATAGTGCCATTTAAAAAAACCACAGGGAGGATGAATTGATAGCCTCGCACTCTGCACGAACCAAAAAAAACGAAAAATAAAAACCCCACTTGTTTCAGGGTTTTCGTTTGTGTTGCAGTGATTTTCGCTTATCTTTTTTTTTATCTTCCTTTCTTTACAATTTCTCTTTTTCTTTCTCTCTGGCAGAGGAGCACGCTGTTGTTGATGGTGATATAATAACACAGTCAGGTGTCTGTTGCCAATTCCCTGTCATTTGGACTTTTGCGTAAATCACCATGTATTTTTCTTTTCTTTCTTTTCACTTTTTCCTTTTCAGTGTTCGATCCACTATTTTTCTCAAGGTATCATTTTCTTTTGCTCAAATTACCTTTTCTGTGGCCTCCCAGACGCTCCAATTGCTACTGTTGTATGGATACTGATGGAAGCTTTTCTGTGCAAATGCAACACTGCTACTGGCACAAGACAACACTACTTAGGCTAATACAGACGAAGATAGAGGAGCAGCAAAATAAATGACTGAGTCTAGATTGACTGAAATGCTGCTCAACTAACTACCTGAAATACTGCTAAGTAACACAAACAGAGACCAAAAAATATTGAAAATCTTGATGTATCTTGACACCTTTGGCCAATTTTGTTCCCCACATTAAAAGCATTGTACAACCTTTGGGTGTGCCTTAAGATTGTACAGATATTTTGTTGAATCAGCCATAAAGTTTAAATCTGAGAAGATTGTGACAAGAACACAGCACATGACTGAAGCAGGAAAAGATGCAGGAATAGAACTGTCTTTGTTATTTGGACAAAGGCAAACACTAGTCTGCAGAAGTCACAATGTTAATATGCAGTATTTCAGAACACACTACTAGGGTTGGGAAAAATCATATCGTGTGTAATTAATCATCAGAGAAACTGTCCAAAACTAATATTTGCCACTTTTCAATTCTGAAATTAGGGCCATGTGATGACGTGTTTTTGTGTGCGGCACACTATCACTATCAGGTGAGTGAGTGAGAGCAGAGCAACTAATGATATCCCTAACCCTACAAACTTGTTTAATCATCTGAAACACAGACATATGAGTATGAGGAAAGCCAGAAAAAGCAGACCAATGCCACAACGTTGGCTACAAGTGTAATTGTCATCTATTAATTGCCATTTTATTCGTTATCGGCTAAATGCCACAAATAATCGTATTTTTTTTTTTTTGCCAATATCACTCCACGCTATACACTACTGACAATGAAAAAAAATCTGCCACTTACTCAGTGGTTCTCAATTCCGGTCCTCATGACCCAGTACCCTGCATGTTTTAGTTGTTTCCTTGCTCTTCAGCATGTCTAAGTTCTGCAGAACCCTGCCAATCACTCGTTTATTTAAATCAGGTGTGCCAAAGCAGGGA
>JARVJO010000001.1:28381579-28403601 GCA_031762555.1 Cynodonichthys magdalenae
ACATACATACATACATACATACATACATACATACATACATACATACATACATACATACATACATACATACATAAATATGTTAAAATGGCAGTGTCAATACATTTGGTTAAGTATGCGGCCCAGTGTGGCCCTCCTGTAGTGTCAACAGAAAATTGTGCCCTCTCCATCATTTAAGTTGCACAGTCCTAACCCTAGTTTAGTGTATGAGAAAAATGCTTAAGTAAACCTCAACTTAATAATGCATATCAACAAGTGTTTGCATCAACTGTGGCTTCAGGGGAAAAAAATGACTTGCATGCCAGAGTTGCAGAAAATAAATCATTTCCATGTCTCCAAAACAAGAAAGAACTTAAGTGGGACAAATACTATCCACATGTCATTTCATGGATAGCTTTTCACTTAAATCATCATGGCCATCTTCAGATAACAGCAAGAATTCTTGAGCGTCCAACACTGGGACCAGGGTTACATACATGTCAAGTTGTACGAATTGTCCGTAAATTATATGGATTTTACGCCATTTTGCAGGTATACAGGCATATAAAGCAATCTTACAAATTTTTTTCAAAACCTCATTTTCAAATCTATCTAACATGTCAGAGCCTGTAGGATGATAAAAAAAAAACAATAAATAACATCAAATAACCAACTTCTAACCTGTTCCGCCGCTAGAAATAAGTTCTGCACTTTTTTCGCTTACCTTCCCTCCTGCTTTGCAGCTTTGCAGCAGGCACTAACATCTCTGTGGTCGAACTGCGCATAACGTGTTGATGCTCCCTCCGGCAGTTCAGAATTCCCAGACAGAGACATTCTGTTACCGTGCTCAAATGCACTTTTAGAGAATATTTATCAGTGTTGTATCAAGAGGCGTGGGAAAAGAGACTTCAAAGTCCCAGTTTTCATAGCAGCCTTGTAAAAAGTTTGGAGCATCAACTCACATGATTAATACAGCATCATAATTTTTTAAATACCAGCATATTGCAATATGATGTATACCAACAATACCGTCATACCACTCAAGCCTAACTGGAAACTTCACTGACAGGTTAGTTTGGTGCAGGAAAATTTGATGTGTTTCTCACTTGTTGTCCTGTCCATCAATCAGGAAGTACAACTTCCTTACATGTGGTGAATGAGCCAAACATCAAGAGTTTTTCACAGCATATTATTCATACTTGCAGCATCTGTATTTATTGTTTGGTGGAAATTAAATGTATTTATTTTGTGCTTTACTTACTGCAGTCAGTTGAATGATGCATGTTGTTTCTAAATAAGCAAGCCTAATTTGGGCAAATGAAAAATTTACTCATCAACAAGCTGCTGTATTTTTAAATGAGTACTGTTATTTAGATATTACAATTTGGCTTAAGTTCTGAAAAAACAAGAAAAAAAGACTATTTGAAGTAGATTTTTGCATTCAAGCAAACACAAACATGCACAAAGCCACTAAGGGGTGTACAGAGTAGAGCAACTACAGGGTTTCCTCCTCACTGGTTTGACTTTGACACTTATCTGCCTACTGCAGAGAGAAGAGAGCAGATAGCACACAGATGAGCTCTACTGCCAATGTGTGTCTACTGGGATGAGCGTGTGTATAGGTATCTCTCTGTGTTCACACTGTAAGTGTGTTATTTCTCTGTATTCTTGTACCTGCCTGCCTGGATATGTTTTTATACAAATATGTTTTATGCATGCACATGTGCATTCACTATTCAGAGTACTGCACAGGAGTATGTTTGTCTCCCTTTACATTTTCCACTTATCTTGACATGCAAAGTCCTCTGTGTGAAGGTGTGAGATGCGAGTAGTGGCATCTGACTGAAAAGAGATTTGAGCTGCAGTAATATTCAGGTTTGGGATCACTTCTTCCGTAGGATTAACCTCAGATGGAAGAGATCTGCCCTGTAAGACTGTTGACAAAGGCACAGTTATGTATGATATAAAGGCTCGACTAACACATACCATGTTGAGGCCCGATCAATCACAAAATGTACAGGAGATGACATTTTCCACAACATAATTATGTTTTAATGTAAAAATTGTTGGTTATTTAATTAATTGTACAACCAAATATACCAAAACCCATCAATTGCTCCAGCATGTTCCATAAAATGATTTTCAGTTGTTGTTGTTTTTTTTTTTTTTTTTGGGGGGGGGGGTCATATAAAACAGAAAAGGTTTAGCAGGAATTCCCAACTTGCTGCATTTGATGTTTGTTGTCCCCTTTAACCATTTAAATTAACTTAGTTTGTTGGTTTACATTTCAACATTAAAAAGGTACTTACAGATTGGATTTTAACCTTTCAGTTCTCATTATTAAGATCAAGATAATTAGTTAAATATTCAATCAATGAAAAGCACAATTTCAGTTTTAATTGTTGAATAATGCAATGACAATATCAGCAGCAAAAGTTCCACATTTTCCTCACTCCCCTTGTTCTGTTCTGTTATCCAAATGCCCACAGCACTTTTCTGTGTGCCTTAGCTTCTCTGCCACTATCGATAAAATCAAAGACAGCGAGAATCCATTGAATTGGTCAAGTATATCTTTGGCAAACAGAGCATGAGTGCATGGTACCTGGAATATAATAGCCTATGATTGAAAGCAGTCCAAGAAGATTTTTGCAGTGCTGATCTTGCACACATTGATGCTGTTAAGTCAATAGGGCTATGTATTGGCAATAATTTGGTGATTTGATACATATCATGACACAGTGGTAACGATATGCTATAATTTATTGCAATATTGTAAGCAAGGCTACATTGCCATTTGTTCTCCAAAAACTCAAATTTTTAAAAACTCAGTAAAAACTCAGTATTTTATATGTTTCATATTTCTTATTTCATCCATGTTTCCTATGGTTAGGTCAAATGCATCATTAAATAGTTTATTATAATATTGGTAGCTTTTAGATTTATAATAATTATTTAATAAAATAAAATAAAAAAAACTTGGTCACCCACCCCACCAACAATAGCCTACATTTTGTTCTAATGTTCAGTAGACAATTACCTACCTGCCTTCCATGTTGTGACGGCTCTGACTGTAGGCTGCATTCGAGAAAAAGAGCGTCCTGTACAGGATACTTCAATTTGGCTTAAAATACAGGACATCCTGGCTGATAAGGTACAGTTGGCAACTATACCTCAGCTTTCAAGGTAGTGGGTGGCAATCCAATCTGCTCTGATTCACCTATTGGTACTTAATGTTAATGTTTACTCACAATGCTAACATTTAAACTAGCATTATCTTCTCAGGCTTCTCGGGAGTGGAGGAGCCAAACGGCTGACTGCTGCTAACTAGTGGTTGAAGGCTAAATTACAACACAAGAATGAACCACTGACATGAAAGTTTACATTTTAAGCCTTAATTAAAAATTGATACAGTGCTTTTAGAAATCAAAACAGTATCGAGAAAGGAATTGTGATATTACAGTATACTGATATTTTCTTATACCCTTAAATGACAATACATTTCAATGTCTTGTCCTAGAATCAGCTCCAGAACCAATAGTGATAATGGCTCAGATTGGTCCTAGAATAATGAGTCAAACTTTATGTGTGAGTAGACAAAGTTGATATGAAGATTTTAATGAGGATAAGTCTACCTATGCACCCCATTTTAATTACAAAAAGACTCATAAAACAATAATAGTGTCTGCTTGGGTGAAAAGGAAGAACATTCAGGTAGACTTATACCATGCAGTGAAAATAATACATTCTAGAGACATTTTTGTAATCTCAAAGCCCTGTGGGCATACCTCTATTGTGTGTGTCTGTGAGTGAATGTGTGTCTGAAGAATATAAAAAAAAGAAGAGAGAGGGACCACCATGGGTCATCCGTCCATCTGTCCAGCCAATGGTCAATTTGGAGCCAGAGAATAGAGGCATTGAGTCAGGTAAATGGGTGGCAGGCACAAAGTCTGTGTGTATAGGTTCATGGGAGTGTGTGTGTTCGCTCACACTGAAAGGCAATGGTAAGTCAGACCAACTCTATCACTCTGGATGAATGAGGACGCTGAAGGGATGAATGGATGGGGAAAAAGTTGGAGGATTGGGAGAGGAGAGGCAAACGATGAGTAGTGACAGGTGGAGGTTATCTGACCGCAGAGAGAGGATGGAATGCACATATGGGAGACTGGAAGCTATTGTATATTATTAGCAGGTGTACAGTAAAACAGCCTCGTGTGCAAACACACTGTCACCAGAGTAGACTAGCTTAATCAAATCTGGGCTTCCTTACACTGCAAATCGGTGATCACACTCTGATCAGCATCATAAGCCAAAAACTGCTACTACAATAAAAGGTACTGTCAATTCTGTAAACATAAAATAATGTGATGAGGTAAATGTGTAAATTCTAGTTTTACCTTTTAGAGCCTTATGCGAGCAAGATCCCTCTTATATTTCTGATTTGATACTACTCCACACACCATCTTGCAGGTTGAAGTCATCAGGTCAGAGGTTGTTGGTGGTACCCCGCACCCCCTTTAAATCTTGTGGGGATTGATCTTTTCAAGCAGTTGCACCCTGACTTTGGATTGCACTGCCCCAAATCTTTACGCAGCCTTGATTCTATTGATGTTTTTAAAAAACATTTGAAGACTATCTTTTACAAACAGGCTCTTAGCTAGATGTTGTGTATTCTACCCAGTGTTACTCGTACTTTTTATGTCATGTTTCAAATTGTTCTTGCTTTTATCGTGAAGCACTTTGTGATTTTATATCTATGAAAGGTGCTATAAATAAACTTTACTTACTTACAGCTGAAGAAACCTTTACTGATGGGCAATCAAAAACATCCACATTTATGTATGAAAATTTGAATTGTGACAAACTATTTATAACTAACTGTGGGATGCTAGTGATGCTGAGAGACATTCTGAATTTAATGAAGCTTAAACTAATAAACATACCCCAAGTAATATGCTTTGTAGACAACCTTTAAAATAAACTCCCTTGCTCTCTCTTGTCTTCTTTCTTTCGATATGCGTGGCTATCCATCTTTCGGCCTTTGTGGTCTTAACTCGCATCTTCCCTCATTTCCCTCTTCTCCTGCGGGGTAGTAACTGTTCATCTCTGTCATCTCATCTCTTTTCATTTCTCTTCTCATCTCTCTCCCTCCCACCTCAGGGCCACTCCAGTCTAAATGGAGTGATTAGTCTAAAGTGGGTGCTGTCAGCGAGATCATCCTAAGATAGAGTCCTATCTGGAATGACCTGAGCCGACAGCAGACCAGCTCCAGAGAGACCGAGAGAAAGAGAGACACTATTAAATGTTCTATTTGTGACAGCTGGCTCCAGGCTGTGCCATAGCCGGGCCCCTTTTTAGAGCTCCATCTAGATCCAACCACAGCACAGACGGTCATGCCTTGTCACCCAGTTTCTCTCCGTAGACTTAGTGAAGGTGGTTAGAGAAAAGGGATGGAAGGAAAAAAATGAGTTGAAGTTTCAGGTAAGCTGAAGCTTTTAAAAAACTAGTACAATAATACCATGTGAAACCTGCTTGTCTTGAGCATCATGATTAAATTTGATGCTCAAGACAATCAGGTTTTCATTGCTGCTTCACAGCAAGAAAGCTGTCAAACAAACCTTGGCTGCCATCTTTCTGTGTGGAGTCCTCATGTCCATGCATGCAACGGATTTCTCTGGGTACTCTGATTTCTACCCACAGATCCAAAACGTGCATGTTGGGTCACTCTGAATTAATCTGAGAGCATGAATGAATGTCTGTTTTATTTTTCCTTTTGTGGACCAATGATAGACTTGCAACGAGTGTAGGATGTTGCTGGTACAAAGCACCGTCTATTTACATAAAGTTCTTCCCTGGAGCTCAGCCCCCAGCCGAGCCAAGCCGAGCTTTGTTGCAAAGACGTGCTGAAGTGGCAGTGTTGGAAATGGTAGGAGGTTGTTAAAGAGACAGGGGTCAACATCAAGGCATTTAGATGAGGTAAAGTCACTTTTATGTTTTAAATGTACAGCATTTTTATAACAACTGAAGGTAACACAGTTACCGGATTGTGGTATAGAATTGAACTATGTGCCTGGAAAACACATACCACCCTCACTCTTAACAAAAAGCCGTAAATTGTTGTAAATTGCTTTGTCTGCTGATTTTGCTGCTCTATGTGGACAAAAGGAAGAAATTGTAACAGAAAAATTAGAACTAAAAAGAATTTAGCAATTTATACAAAGTTTAAAAAAAAGTTTATTTTCTTTTATAACATGATTCTTGTTTGTGATGGAGTATTTGTTGCTTTACTAAATCATGCTAAACTTTATCAAATCTGCTCTACCAGGGGAAACATATCTGCCCTAGTCCATCGTACCATGACATCAGACAAAGCTCATGTCTAAATATTTGCATTCCTCAAATTTTCTATATAGTTACAGAGATTATAAAGGTTAAACATGCTTCTGAACAGTGTAGCACCTCTAGCATGATCAGAATGTTTTTTATACATGTAGCCAATGACAAACCAAGAACAAAAAAATGAACAGAGAGTTTAAATGAGGTGATGGCTAAGATAGGACTAACACCAAACACATTAATTAAACAAATCATGCCATATGATCATAAATAAATATAGTGGCCTAAAGATTAAAGGTTTTAGGCCTCCACCTGTCTCACTCTTTAACACATACACACACATGAACAGACAAAGGGACAAGGACAGAGGGAGTATTACAATAGGCTGCGGAGGGCAGAGGCTGACAAAAGCCATTTCATCATGAGTTAACCTCAATCACAAATTAATCTGCCACAATAGCTTCCTAATCAGATAATCCACAGAAATTATACAGACAACACCTTTAAATTATGATTGCACATCTGGAGGGAGGGGGGATTAACACACCGGAGTGAGAGGCGCACACTTACATGTATGTGCACAAACATTTCAGCTTTGTTCACATGAATCTGATCTACAAGTGAGATTTTAACACACACGCACACACACACTGGAGTCAAGGTTTGTCTGTATTATTTGTCAAGTGAGCACAACAATAACTCTCAAAAAACGCTCTCTGTGGGATGCATTGTTGTGTTGTGTGAGCATTACCATGTTTGTGTGTATTTAGGCGTGGAAGCCATCTCTCCCACTTGACAACACGGAGCTGCACAAATCATGACAGTGTTAAAACACTCAACATAATGTATGATTCTGCATTCACACACCTACTCAGTGACACAAATACACTCGTGCACGGTGCTCTGTTGAACAGCTGCATGGGTAAACTGGGTGAGCATTAACTTGAGTACCGAACGGTTGATATTTGAGCGTGTGTATCGAATAACACAGTGCCAGGGAGAGATAAGTTTCCTATGCATTTCCTCCTGCAGTCATCCAAATCATGTGTGTCTCTGTGAGTGTCTAAAACTGGGCTCTTCAGTTAAACAAGGTGAGGATTAAGGGGAAAGGATAAACTTTCAGAGGGGAAGGCAGTGAGAGAAAGCCCATCTCGTATGCATTGAAAATTTCTCCCTCACTGCAATTATTCACGAGCTGCTGTTTGCCAGAGAGGGCTGAGCAGCAGAAGAGGCAGCAAGAAGAGTCAGATGGTGGATTAACTGGAGGTCAGATGGAGTGGGCAGGTATCGCAGTTTACCGAGGCAGTGAATTCAGAATGCCAGGACAAGAATCTGTGCACGTGAGTGTGTAGGCCTATGTGGGTGGAAAAATGAGAAGAAGATAAAGAAATCTAGCATATGTACATAAGAGGGACTTGGCCGCTCAGACAGATAAAAAGTGTCAGCAGGAAATGAAGCAAGGGTGAACTAAAGAGGAGAGGTGGACAAGAGATGAGGGTCAAGCTTCAGAGGGAGGGGAAGCGTAGTGGAGCAGGATATAAAAAATATAATTCATATAATTATGCATATAGCATATACACCAAGACTCTTCAGTTTGGAGAAACAGATTTTAATTCTGACTGTGCTGATAAGCTAATGGCTAGTCTAAGTGTGTTTGAGACCAGAGTGGTTTACTGCCGTCTCAAAACCAATTCTTAACAGTTTATATGAACACAACTTTAAAACTTATACAGCAAAAACGTCGTGATATTTGTGTTGGAAAAACTCCAGGCCGCACCTGAATCGTTAACACAGCTGCATGCTACTGACAAAACTTGTACTTGTAAAAAAACACAAGATTCTATGCCAATAACCTTACAATGTAAGATTTAAGATAATGTAAAGGTTCATATCTTATCATTTATCTGAACCACTATGATTTTTTTAAAAGATTTAAGTTGGTTTAAGAGTGCAGCAATCCACTTTGGTCTTTATTAAGCTTAGACTATATGTTTATTTTGCCAATCCAGCAAAATTAAACTATTTCTCCAAACTGAAGTTATTCAAAGCGGTACCTACAACAGGTAAGTTAAAAAAAAACCTCATATCTGAACCCGACTTTGAAAGTTTAAGATTTAATCAGCTTTGTGACTTGGATGCATTAGCTGTCAATGTGACTTTAGCGTTGCTCCCTGGGAAACTACTGCAAATTAAGAACCACTAGTTTGTTTTAATTACAGATGAACAACAGCTTCAACATATTGAAGGCAGGGTAAATAACGAGTTTGAAGCTGTCTAATCAAAGAATACACTCTAATGTAGCAAATGAACAGTCAGGTATAAAGTACCTCAGTGTGATACTTGAGTAGAAGTACAAGTTTCTTACCATAAAATAACTGTGGTAAAATTTTCCTCTACAAGTTTTACTTGAGTAAAAGTCTTAAAGTATCTGACATTTACTGTACATAAATATCAAAGGTAAGTTTCTGATGTGAAATGTACTTAAGTAATAAAAGTAAAAGTACTGAGTACACGTGAGTGGTTAAAATTTAATTACTAAAGTATAGATAACCAAAATATTTTTAATTTGTTACTTTACGACTCTGCAAATGAAGTTGTGAAAGAATGTTTATCTTGTTGTTTTTTTCTCACACTGTTTACTGTTAAACACTACATGGTTTTATATACATAGATGTATTTTCTGAGTGATTGCTCATATTTAATGCCTGCATAACAGAAATCGGTGCTGTCCTTTAATATATATGTGATTGTGTAAAGAAGGTTGGCACCAACCCTGTGAAAAAAACATAAATTCCCATTTTAAGAGACACTTAAATATTCATAATAAAAATAAAAAAAAAGGAGAATGTGTAACTTTTTCACTCTTTAGATACAAACAGCAGTTTGCAGTGTTTTGTTTTGCGCATTGGTGCATTAATATTCACCCTTCCACCTTCTCGTATGGACTGAAAAGGATACTTATATGCCAGCACACATGTTCTTCATGAAAGCATACATCTGCTCACAAACATTAAACACCATTCTCAGCAGCAGAAGCACTCCCTTGTTAGTTAATCAGATTGCTTCTGCTGCAGGCTTGCCTCCAAACATATAGAGACTACACCCGCCTGATGCTAAAAGCCTGACTTAGTCCTGTTAAATTTTGCATGGCACTAATGTTTCACAGCCTGGCACAGATTGGCAACCCTTATTCTCATGGGTGAAGTGTGGGTGCAGGGGAAGGAGGGGGGGACTGAGGGGCAGAAAATATCTCAATACGCATGCCTTTGTCTCGTCTAAAATGTTACTTTATATTCAACCTTATTTTCATACATGCAGGACTTATCAACTCTAATGAATACCAAAAGGAACAAAACTATGGAAAAACACACAAAACTTATTTTTACTTTGGAAATGGGAACATTAAAGGTTCTTTATTTGTCACTGCATCAGCTTCAGTTTAGTTTAATGTTGATTTAGAAAGATTTAAATCCAGAGTGCATGAACTAGACTTTTTGTTCCAGCTTTAAATAAAAACCAATTGAATTTCTCCAATAATAACTCTACAGAAAACTTAAATGAATAAAATAAAAAGAATGCAAATTTAAAAATGGCAGTTTGTTAACATTAGCAACGCATTTTAAATCTTGTGCTTTCATGCATTTTGAAGATGAAAACTTTTGCCGGGTTCACATAGCAAGATAAATATCGTTTTTCCTGATGACTCGATTTTCCCACTCCAACAATCTTAAGGAAGTCTCAACTATTGTGATGGTCCTAAAATAATCTTATGAGATATTCCTGCCATGTTTGGTGTGTTAAGAGTGATGTAGTCTGCTCAGAAGGACATCAGGACCGCTCTAATCTTTAATATGGGATTTTTATCATGTTGGATTGTCTTGGCCTGATATACCAGCATGTGTGGTGTTCCTCGAGAACATAGGCTGTTGAATAAGATGTGTAGCCAATCAGAAAAAAAGGTGACAGAAAACATGGAAGGGAATCCAAAATACAGAAGACAAAACTTCGTGGTGCACCAGAAAGTCAATTAAATCAGAGACGCGTTTTTGTTTTTTCTTTGGTAAAAATAGTTCATAAACTATCGCCATTACTTTTTCCTTGTCGACCATATTTATTTACTCTGAACGAATGGTTGATCTCTTTTGTGAGATTTCCCGTCTGACATCTGTTTGTGTGTACTGTTGTATTTTGCTGTGTGGCTGTACATCGTAGAACCAAACCCGTTACATAAATCTATAATTTTTTATTGGTGTGTGTGGGGTCTCTATCCGGTTTTGAAAATAAACAGACAGTTTTTAAATCTTGAAGTGTGAACCAGGCATTAGTGTGTTAAAACAACTAGAACTTCTGTCTTTTACTGTAACCTTTTGTCACTTTAACCTGTTTATTTATCAGCTTATTAAAAAAAGGAGCGCGTTTCTTAAAAATTATGACATTATGACATACATTCCTGTCACTCTTGTCCAAAATGAGAAGTTCATCTCTGCTATCTTTTGAGTAAATTAGCATTAAAATAATTTGTCAAGCTGCATTTGCAGTGAGTTGTTAGTTTATTTATACAATTTCAAGCATAAATTTTCCATGCTGTCCTGAACTTTCTTTCCTCAAAAAAAAAATCCTCACCTTATACTACTTAGCCTCCTCATCCTCGTTCTTTACACTTCCCCTGTATGACATGTCCTGTTAGCATTAGTGAGGCGACTAACTGGAAAATCATCTGTTTCATGTCTCTCTTTAGCCCATTACATGGTTGTCTGACTGGAGTACTCACAAGGAGTGGCCGGGACAGGAAACAAGAAGAATTTCTCTAATGTAAAGCAGTACAGCAGGATCTTGACAGTGTTGATTTAGAAGCCCCGTGTGGTTCCAGCATCGAACCCCCACAACTACTCCCAAACACACATGCACACACTGGGGGGAGGCCCTCATCATAGAAAGAAGCCTTGTTTTACCAACACAAATCCCATTGAGTGATTAGACACAACACAGTCACCGTGGAGACAGGTGGCAATGGCAACAGATGATGACACGGGGCTTCCATCAAGGAATCACACAGCACACATTCAAAAATCCCATATGCAAGGATGCATCCACACAGGCTCTCAATCAAACACACAACAAACACAGAGGGATGCCATCAGGAAATCAGCAGCCAATCAGAATAATTTAACCGATGTGATGAAAGGTCTGTCCAATCCACAGCCGCTGCAACTATGAGAGATCCCAGTTATCACCACACATGTACGCACACTTCCAGCTCCTCTCCTGTGAGTTTATTGAAAAAAAAAAAAAGCTTCCTACTCCTCGGTCTAAATTGTCCACAACGATGTTCAGTACTGTGTTGCTGACCACATGGCTGCATTCATGCATCTGTGTATGTAATCTGTGCTCGGATGCGGTTTGCGCTGAATATAAATCTTGCGATGTGCCAGTCAAACCAGCAGCGTTAATCTCCTCGGCTCTTTCCAGAGGATTCGATTTAGAAAGCTAATGTATATTAGGCCCTCGATGGGAGAAGAGAGGGTATTAATTGAGATAGACTGAGCAAGAGAGAGGGTGAGGATGAAGGGGGAAATGTGTCAGGGAAAAAGGAAAGTCATGTTAGTCTAAACAAAGAGTGGACTCTAGTGGATACCAACACTCTGAGGAAGTTATCAATCAAAATGAACAAAAATATGGGGGAAGAAAATACAATATTTGCGTATGTTTGTCAAAAATCTACTATTGGTTGCATTAATTTCTAAAAGATCAGCACCGGACACTAAAAACCCAAATTGATTAACTTTAAATACAAAAATTGTTGCCTTTTCGTTGCATTTTTCACAGGAATCATTTTCATGGGTTGGGGTGTGTGTGTGTCTGTGTGTGTGAGTGTTTCTGTCGGGCCGAGTCTCCCTACGACCACTTTAATGCACTAAGATGTTGTCGAGCAGGAATGTTATTGATGTTTCTACGGCAACCCAGGGGCTTGAGCCGAGGATTATGTTGGGAGAGGGGACCGAGAAGACGAGGTGAAAGAGGGATGGAAAGCAAGAAGACTGGGAAAAACACAAAATGCACATAGTAAAAGAAGAACAAATTTAAGAATAAGGAGAGGGAATATATTTTAACTAGAAGTGTAAAGTTGCACGAGATGAGACCTGAAAACAAATTTTACTAAACATAGATATTTTCTCAAATGAAGAATCTTTAGTATAGACTAGACCTGATATACTTAAATATTTGCACAAGAGACCAGAATGAGAGAGAGATGTGTTTTTCCTATTAAATTTTAAAGTTATAGTTTAAATAACCCTTTAAAAAGTCCAGGTGACTGTTGGAAGCACTCAAATATTATGCACAGTAAAGCCTCATTAAACTATCAACCTTGATCAGCTGCACTTTTATCCTGTGTGCACCTGATTGCTATTGGCTTAATTAAACCAAAAAATATTTTTGCCGGCGAAGAGCCAAAGATAACCTTGACTGGAGCTGCACCTTTTAAACTGTTGAACAGAGCATAAGTGTTGACATGAAAAATAAATAGAAGCAAAGCTTTTGAAACGATGCAAGTCAAACATGTGCTAAAGCCCCAGCCATCACAAGCGGCATGAAATGAATGACACAGAATAAGCAGAGAAAGGGGAAATCAAATGAACACTGACAACGAGAAGCGACGGGGTGAGAGAGCCGAGTCCCAGTCTGAGCGTCGTTTCAAATCCAGCTGGCACAGAATGATGTTCTTAACTGTACGTAGGTTTTGAATTTCTCATCCCTTTTCTCTCTTACACACAAACGTGCACAAAGACCTAAAATACACACACAGGCTGTCTCCCTCTCTTTTTCTTTTTTTTATTTCAGCCTGTCCCACATCAATCAAATCTACTCCCAAAATGATCATCTGTTTAAGGCAGATTATCTTAGGGAAAGCCATCTATCGAATTACAATAGAACTACTTTATCCACCTAGCCAGACATCATCCCTGGAGTCAGTGTGTGTGTGTCTGTGTGTGTATACGGCCTTAGAAAAATGTCCAATTCATTTGTTTTTGCATGTCAAAATTCATGTTTACAAATATGTTACTCTCAGTCACAAAGAATTTTTAATATATTATTTGCGAGCAGCTCTTTAAAATGTTTTAAACCAGGTTAGCCTGATTGGTTTGCACCACAGGATCAGGTTCATACTCCTCTCAGATCAATTATGGATGCCAATATGTTTCTGCAAATCCAATACGTGAGGAGAGGGATTCTCATAAGAAACCTTGGCTAAGCATATAATTTTTTTACATTTTGTTTGTGTCTAAAATCATGTATGTGTACTTTCGTTTTTATCAGTTTGCAACTACAAATTTATTTTCATTTTTGCAATAAGCATGCAAAACTATCTGCTCTGCTAAATGTAGCTAAATCCTTATAAAGCGGCACACTGATGGATAAAATTAGCACCAAGCTGTTTCTCAGTTTCCAACTGTTAGTCATTTAAAAAAAGCAGAAGAAATATCCAAATTTGTAGTAACTCCATCCTTCTGCGGATAATATTTGAACTATTTGAACTATTTTTCTATCAAATCATTCTTTGAATTGGAAAATTCTTTACTGAGCTATAAATTTCTCTATTTGAGAAAAGCCTTGATATAATTCATCCTCAAGGAAGAATCCAAGTGTCTAAAATGTGTTTTTGTCCAAGTTTTTTTTCCAATAAAGAACCTCCCTGAAGTGAAGCCTTAAGCCAATTTAACCTCCCCCTTAAAAAAAAAAAGATATGTAGAGCCTGATTAGTGGTGGCAAAAAAAGAAATAAATAAAAATTGGGATATGCAGAGTCTGAGATTGGTGTTAACAAATAGCCTCCCTAATTCCAGAGACAGGAAGTTATTTTGACTTCTAATTACAAGAATGTTCTTTGCTGATGCCAGCACCACTTAATAAAACAGCAGCAGAAGACGAGTGCAGAGTGACTGAACGTGAGCGAGTGTGTGCGCGCTTCTCAGCCGAGGGGCCTTGTGCTGCGGGCACTCTCCGCAAACAATCAAAACAGCTCAATTTAGGCTTTATCTGCAGCTCGAGCATGCACACACTCACACACAAACACACACAAAGACACACTCCACACAAGGCTGAGACAAAAGGACAGTGGAGTGAGGAAGTAAGGAGGCAAAACAAGGCGACATCAGTAGCGTGCTGCGGTGATGATGCCAGCAGTTTGGAAGGTCAGGTAAACTTGGAATTCGATGCCCGTTGCAACTGATCAATATCATCCCTTTTTTTTCTTTTCCTTCCATCCCATTTCTCTTCCTCAGCTAGGAAGACAAAGTCCTGGTTGCATTGACTGATAGCGACCATAAGGCGATCTATAACTACAGGTCAATCAATTAAAAGCACACAAAATAAAATCCCATATCCCAACCAATCGGTAACAAAGACAGTGTCTAAACAGCTGTTTATGGAAGCTTTTTCTGGTTAAATCACACCTGAGCAACTAAACTTGAAGAAAAGATAAAACACAAAAAACAAATTCCGCTAATGTACAAACTGAATGGGATGAATCACACAGCTCACAGCTCAACTCAATACCTTATGAGTTTTTTTTTTTACAGACTGCAATTGTTCCCTGAGGTATGTTTCAACTGTATCCAACCAAAGAAAGTGTTTGCTTGTTTAGGGAGCTGCTTCAACTGTGCTGCAAGTCTATAGCAGGGCTGTAAACCTGCAGCCACTGCTCCCACCTTCAGGCCAGAAAAGATATTACAAATTAGAACCTTTGACCCTCAGAGGTCTAAATTTACAACTTCTACAAAGTCCAACTTTAATTTAAGATTAAAATAAATAGCACAAATCTTTACATTAAGGTGTGAAGAAAAAATATGCTGATATACTGTCTATATTTTTTTAACATTACATGATGTTTATTATTGATCCCATAAATGATATAGAATAAGCAGCTCTAAATATAATGTACTTAAACATGTGGAGAGATTTGTTTGTTTGTTTGTTGAAAAAAGAAAACTTCATAATAGCAGATGAAATCATTTAAAACTGACAAAAGTAATAATAGTTACTGAAAATCAACCTATTTAAATCAGTCATTCCTTTTGAATTGTGGTTCTTAAAATTATTTTTAAAAGCAAATAAAAATTATAGTTCTAGAAAAGATTGAAGACTATTTGACCACAGGGACAACAGTAATTTGCATCACTTGTGTCTTTAAGCATTTTTAAGTGAGGTGAAGAAGCATAACTTTTAGTGAACTAAAGACCAAAAAATACCTAAAGAAAGAAGATGGGCTACAGTTCAAAGATAAAACCCTGCTTCTTGCAAGTGTTGTGTTAAAATGTTATCTTAAACATTTGCAAAGTGTTTATAAGCTGCATTAAATCAATCTACTTCAGATTAGTTTAAAACCTGCAGCAGCATGATCTCGGGGGTTAAATTAAAAACAAAGTTTAACAGAGAGGTGAAACTGACAAAATAAGAAGCAGACAGAAAAATCTGAGGGAAATGAGACCAGGGGAAGGACAGCCACCCAGACAGAAACTTACAATGCTTCAAAATTATGTCAATAAACAGAGCGTATTCACAGGTTGGAGCCAACAATAGTGTCCGTGTGTGTGTGTGTGTGTGTGTGTGTGCGTGTGTGTGTGTGTTTGTGTGTGGGTGTGTGGGTAGGGTGGGGGGTGTTCATGTCTGTTTTTGGGTGAAGTCAAGGTTGTTATGATAAAAATGGCACTTCTTGAGGCTTCTGGTCTGTTCCTGTATGATTGTCCTGAGCAGGAAGTGATGTCACAAGTTTGTCCTGATTCCCTGAGACACAGGAAGTGGATCTGAGAGGGATGCTGGACGGGCTGGCTGTTTGCCTGCTTGTCTGTCACATTCTTTTCTGCTTGTGTCAAGTACAACGGAGCAGGGGATCGAAAGTTTTACAGTAAAATTCTGTTGTACAACTTTCCAGTCTAAAGAATACCAAATATATTGGAAAATAAATGATAGAAGCCACAAATCTGTACACTTGTTTCCTGTATTGTTTAGTTCATTAAAAAACAAAAAATGCTGACAGGAGGATTTTTTTTTATTGCCTGTCAACAAAGGGCAAAGGCAGTGTGTGACCGTGTGTTTTCATAAGTCTCCTAACAAAATATGCCATGAACAACTCAACAGGTTTTAATGAAGCTTTTAGGAAATAATTATTGGATGTACCTCTACAAATAAATAACCTTTGGAGCTAACCCAATTCAAGCTGTTTGCCAGTTTAAAACACAAAAATAGCTATAATTTAGTCAATTTCACAGATGTGCTAAAATTTGGTGAGGTTATTACTTTTTGTGCCAGATTTTTGCTTAAAACTTTAAATCAACTGTTAGAGCCAATCCTGTTTACCTGTTAGTAAAATATCCCATAAACTACTGGAGGGATCTTAAATGAAACTTTCTGAAAGTAATCAATGGATGCATTTACAATGGATTGATGCTTTGATTTAGTCTAATTCAAGATGGCCGCCACAGCTAACAAAAAATTGCGACAACTGAATGAATTTAACAAATACTGAGCTGAAGTATGTGGTAGTAGCTTGAATCTTTCATGACACATCCTCTGACCACAACATCTGGCAATATGAGATTGTGAATAATTGAATGTTCAAAGTTTGACTAAAATGAAGCAGAACTTCATCAAGATGATCTTAGTTTAAAGGTTTGGCATGAAAGGCAGCAGGTAATAAACCACAAGTTTTTACATTTTCTGTTTTAATTTATTTGCCTGAATGGGTTGTTCCCTAAAAACGGATCATTTTCTCCTTTTTCCTTTCCATACTGTGTTCCAAAATTCACAGCGACTTGTGTTTAATGTGAGCAGCACTGTATGAGAATGTTGAGTGAGCGAAAATGATTTTTCACATCTGCAGCAACCACTCTTTGCTTGTGCCCTCTTGTAACTCCGTGTGTGTGTGTCTGTGGGAATGTGTGTGAGTTCAGTCCACCTACTCTACTCCACAAATGACAGCGCCGTGGCTAACAAGCACTCCTGCTCATTGTGACTGGCCAACAAGGGCTTAATGAAAAGTCACATAACAATGGAGAGGAGACAAGAGAACAGCGGAGCGCTACAGTCAAACTATCAGTCTGTTAAACAATGAGCTTGTCAGTCTGATCTTCCCCTCCTTCTCTCATTTTGGTAAAGATAAACAATTCTAACACACACGCTCACCTATGCCCATACTGTTCATATACATAACAAACGCTTCTTCAGCTACAAACACAAAAGTTAAAAACAATTATCAGATTTGCTTGTTTGAAGATGAAGAGGCACAAACTTCATGCCTCGTACACACCCGTGCATACGCACACGCACACACAGGCGGTGTAACTGGCTGTACAAGCATGGTTTAATGACAGCCCCCTAACAATAGGGAGCAGAGCAGCCTAGCTATCTGCCTGTCAAACAATGGAGGGGGTACAGCTGAAGAGCTTGTCAACACCAATACTTGTAAACACCCGCGCAGACACACTGAAAAATCATCACAAAAATAAAACCATGAGCTGTAGAGTGTGTACATGTGGGCATGCCAGCAAGCACACACACACACACACACATATACAAAAAATGGGGTAATTCAGAGCGCTGCCATTTATGTGAAGAGCGCTCCGTTTTTTTCAGAGTGTGAGTGGAAGTGAATTTGCTTTTTCTGTCGAGTGCAAGTCAGGTTGGATTAAACAACACTTGGCCAGTAGTGATGGGTTATCATTGTGCATCTGTGTGTGTGCGTGTGTGTGTTTGTGTACGTGTAGACGGATGATGCCCACAGGCGCCTGGATTTGATGCAGGCAAATCTACAGACAGTCTTCTTCTGCTGTCAGGACCCATCTCTCTCTCTTTTCTTTCTCTCAAGGTGTCCTTTCAATGTTCTCTTGCACGTTGTCTTTCAGTTTGTCTTCATGTCCTCCGTGTTGTCACAGTTTTCCTGGCCCCGCCCCGGTCTCCTCTGCAGCGCTACTCCTATACTTTGTTTTATGGAACAATTACTGACACGATACAGAGGGTTTTTTTTTGTTTTACTTTTAATATTTTGTTTAAATTTTACTGTTTCCTTATTTTATTTTTGAAGAATCCTTGTTTCTCAATGTCTCCTTGTGTCATCCATTTTCCCCATTCACCAGTCACACCTGCTCCTCGTTTTCATTATTCTCACCTGTTATCCTGTGTGTTTCCTGCTTGTTATCTTGTTTGCTTGTTTCCTACACGCTTCTCTAATTTAGTTCCCTGTCTTTTTATTTGCTGTCATGTCCGCCTTTTATTTTTGGTAATAAATTCCTTGTTGTGTGTAATCAGTTCTGTTTAGTCTGTACCCTTGGGTCTTTATTCATCACTTTCAAACAATTTATTTTAAAAGCACCTTACAAAAACAGGCTTACAAAGTGCTCAGCATACTATACTAGCTGAAAAAAAGGTTAAAAAAAACAACATTGAGGCCAGATAAACAAGAAACTTAGCGAAACACAGCCAAATGAGAAAACAATGTCAAAACCTAAAACAATGCAAACCAGTTTCCTGAACCATGTGGGTCCAATACAAAAATAACTCGAAAAGAAGTGGATATTTAGCTGGACTTTAAAGTATCCAAGAGCGCTGGTCCTCACTTGCAGAGAAATACTGTTCCACAGACCATGGACAGCAAAACCATAGTTCAGTTTCATTCAAGACGCCTAAAAGGCCAAGATCAGAGAACCAGGGGTCTAAACAGAGTTTTAAAAATTTAAAAGTAGGAGTTTGACAATAACAGATTAACTGATTTTGAACTGAATCCTGAATTTGACTGAAAGCAGTGTTTGAACTGAGTTCAGGTGATCTTTGTTAAAAGGTCTTGGTTTTGAAATCCAAGCACGATAGCATAAAAAGTTACATTTTTATTTCTAATTGAGAACAAAATAGCAGAGAGTGTATTTTTTACGTTTTTAAGATTAAAATAATGGATTTATTATGTTTTTTTTTAAGTTGCAGTTAGCAGCTGAATAAGTTTTTACCAAATAAATCAAAGAGCCAAATGACTGAACGATGAATAATGACACCATTTGATCTCTACATAGTTTTGTGTTTGCCAAAATGAGACCCATTAACTGGTTTGTAAACTTTCACTAAGCATTTTGCATTTAATTATAATATGGCCTAAGTGATTAATTTACACACATAATGTTCAGGCAGGAAGATCAGCTACACACAGTCTTCAAACTTTCCCACGCATCTGTTCACTCGTCTTTCTTCTCTTTCACACACACTCACGCATTTGTTGCTCAGCTAATTCACCTAAAAAGGTGCAGAGCTTGACACTCGGTGAGTAATACGAATCGGTGAGAGTGTTCAATTGGATGGATTTAGGGGGAGCTGCAAAAACGAGGGGTTTGGAAAAAAGAAGGAAGAAAGAAAAGGACCAAAGAGCCACGGTAAAGTAGACAAGAATAAGTCTAATGGTGCCTGAATTGCAGTTGGATGGATAGTTGAGTGAAAAGATCAGAACATGGTTGATCCTGCAGCTGTCTGGTGATTTTATTTGAATGTTGATGACCTAAAGACCCAACTGCCTGGTTCAGGGTGGGAAAAAGGATGAGTATGTGTGGGACACAATCAGACACTCCTCCAATAACTAATAAGTTATAGCATCACAGATTAGCACAGATAATGTTTTTAGCTTATTTAAATTATCCCAAAGGAGGAATAAGATAAAACCAAAAGATGTAGAGAATTTGTTTTCCATTGTGTATGTTTTATTGATAAACAAAGACACTGAGGTAGATCCGTTCAAATGTAACTGAATATGTATGATTTTTTTTCAAGGATCAATGAATATGGTCATACATGTCAAGTTATATGGATTGTCTGTAATTTACACAGATTTTCTGTCATTTTGCAGGTATACAGACGTTTAGAGCAATCTCACAGATTTTTTTTACATATTTTAGGGATTTTTATAAAAACCCGGATTTTTGAGGCTCATTGTACAGGTAAACGTCCGAAGGGGTTGACATGTATGTATGGTTGCAATATGACATCTATACGTGTGAATTATTATGTCCCAATAATAAACATTCAGTGGCCAACAAACCAAAAGGCTTCACACACAATGCTGACAGCACACATTTTTGGATTTCCAGGTCAGTTACATATCAAACAATTACCAATAATCTTTGTAAACCTTTGTATTTTTCTATTTTTCATAGTTATTACAATAAAAATGCAAGTGTATTTAGTCTATGTATTGTATTTTTGGCGTTTAACCCTTCAAACACCATGATTTTTAGGGTGCATCAAAGTAGTGAGCTTGTTTGTGTTTCATGTTGGTGTAATGTGTGTGTGCGGGTGTGTATGTGTGTGTCCCATTGAGTCTAATGGTCCCTGGAGGCAGGCCAGCGTCCATCAGCAGACAACAGGCATTAGTGCTCTGCCCGAGTATCGATGGACCACCGGTGCTTGACAGCAGGCCCCTCCCTGCTCTCTCAGGACAAGATGGGTATATGTATGGCAGTGCGTGAATGTGTGCGCGTGTGTAATAGACACAAAGTGTTTTTGATACGTCTATAAATAGTTCTGTGCATACACAGAGACAGAAATGCCTGTGTTTTATAGACTGATATGTTTGCGTATGAACCCTGACCTTAGGCTATGTGTCACAGCACTTTGTGTGTCTGTGTGAGTGTCAGAATGAGGGGTCGCCCGGCTGTCATCGATCTCACACACACCAGGCCAGCACTTAACACTTGGACTGTAGCGACTAATACACTCACACCATCTATTACATCCCCACTGGAGGCACAGCATGTGTGTGTGTGAGTGCGCATGGCCTACTGCCAAACCCATGCTGCTGCTGTTCAATGGCAGCACAATAGCTTCCACATCTAACAGTGTAATGATATATCTTTATTTGACAGTCTCTTCCATTGCGTCTTCATCTCGTTCATCTTGTTTTGTCTTTAATCTCATTTATAAACCGCTGTGTTTGAAGCATATTTTCATCAAAACGACTTGATGTTTAATTTTACACCTGTTTATTGCTCACAGCAGATAGATGATGAGTCAAACAACATGGTTGTTGTTCGTGAAGGCCTTTTAGAAAATAGTTTTCTTCAATGGGATCTGAGAAAAAGCACACTACAACGAGGCACTCAGAGTTTAAACTCATGGATACAATGCTGCACAGTACATCTAACTGCCTGACCTCAGTAAATACATCCATTTTTCATCACGCTTTCTGACATATGTGTTTTAGATAAAACCAAGTTTGTGTCAACAGTTGTGAAACGTTTTATAGATTTCATAAGAGTGAGCACCAAATAGTGAGAGTAAACTTCTTTCTCACTGAAATACCACCTGTTAAAGAACCTGATCCTGTTCCAAGTACAAAATAAAGGTGGAGCATTTATATCTACATCATAGTGGTTCTCTTTCAAACCTCGCTGGGTATCTCACTATGGGAAGTGCCTTCAGGCATGACCAATCATGGAAGCTCCAATGCCACCACGTCTGTCTTTGACAGAGCAATACGTGCTTGGCACGGGGGCGCCCTCCCCCTTTATAAGTGCCCCTGTCCAACACTCGACATTCTCGCTTTCTTCTATGTGAAGATCAGAGTAGCCCCTTTTTCGGTCCTGGACCTGGATTACTCACTGAAGTGTTTTTTGATTTGATTTAAATTTTTATTCATTCCATAAAAAACATAACAAAAAATAAGTCTATATACAATAAGTCTGA
>JARVJO010000001.1:28403701-28453363 GCA_031762555.1 Cynodonichthys magdalenae
AAACAAAAAAGAAAAGAAAAAAAGAAAAGAAAAACAAAAAATAAAAACATCAACATCAAATCTTACTAGACAACAAAGTGTTCGTCGACTTAGCTGTCAAGGTTAGTCCAGAACATGGGTTTTTCGGTTGGTTTGGGACCTGTTAATAGATTTTTCGTCAGGAAAAATATTTTTCGTTAAGACAAATACATTTTCGTTAAGAAAATCTTTTCGTATAGCTAATAGCTACCTGGATCCTTTTGTTGTGACCCTGAGCTGTTAAAGCCGGGATAGCAGGATGGCAACCACTGGTTCCTCTCAGGGGAAGTCAGGTGGCAGCAAGGCTAAGGACATCGAGTCCCGTCCTTGCCCAGCCTCCTGCAGGTTCACCATCTCTGGAAAGGATCCTCATCCCCTCTGCATCATACACATGGGGATGAAACACACTAAGGAGGCGCTGGCTGACCCAAGCGCATGCAACCACTGTTGCACCATGGCACTGCAAATTTTACAAAGATGCCTGCATGTTGCAGCATCCTTAAAAGCCGACCCATGTCTCTCTGAGGAGGGAATGCAGCCTGGTGCTAAGTCCAGTGGTGGGACGGGCGTGGCAGGGAGGTGCTGGAAGGACAGGGTGGAATTGGAGAGCCCTGTCGAGGAGTTTCCACTGCTGCTCGATCAGCTTCTCGACGCGAGGACGTGGACATCCATGGAAGGGACAATGAGGAGGACATGAATTTGGACCTTCTCGAGGGGGATAATGAGGATGACAACGAGGACGCTATTCTCCCTCCCGCGGCCCAGTTGTCATGACTGGGCAGCTCCATCAGTGACGGACCTCAGTCCTCTCCAGCGCCACGGGAAGTCCACCTCCACGAGGTGTGGAAACGAGCCGCAGCCCGGCTCTCCATCGAGTGGCCTGCTTCACAGGATGACAAGGGTGAAGAAAGGGATTTATATGATGGGAAAATCCTGCCCTCCTGTCAGACACTGGCAAAGCAGTTAATGCCCGCTGTTCCTGCGTGCACGTAGGAGATGAGGCGGTATTGAGACTGTTTTTTTTGCCACAGAGTGCCTGTCGGGGATTACTCTGGGCTAGAAATAGCTGATGGTGAGGCTCTGGGGCCCACAGACCCCCTGATGGTGGAGCAGTCAGTTGCTTTTCACCTTCATCCCAACCCCCGATCCACTCTGACAGCTGCAGGACCCGCGCTCCTGGGCAAAATGGAGCGCTTCACAGCCTCCATGTACCAGAAGGTATACAGATCTGCAGCGCAGTCCATAACAAATCTGAACGTGGTCATGCTCCTTTCAGCCTACCAAGCAGAGCTGTTTCAGGATATGGGGGTCCTTTTAGATAAGGGCACCCCGAGTCCGGCAGTTTGGAAGGAAATCTGCGTGGTAACAGATCTCATCCTCCGTGTCTCCAGAGGTGCAGTGCAGGGCTGTGGCCGCGTTATGGGCCTAGAAGTGGTGGGAGAGAGGTCACTCTGGCTGAATCTGTCCAGCTTGCCTGATCAAGACAAACAGACCGTCATGGACTCCCCATTTGACCAGTCACGGGCTAAGGGGCTGTTTGGAGAGACAGTCACAGCCATGCAGCAAGCTAGCGACATAAGGAAGAAGCAGGGTGAGGCGTTCCACATGTGTCTCCCGCGCAAAGGGGCATCGCGCCAGCCACCACAGGTTTGTCAGGGCTTCGCAGCCATGGCAGCTAGGGGCAGCAGCGGAAACTACAAGGGATCCAAGTTCCCGTCGCCAGAACCAACATCCCATCAGTAGGGACCACAGACCCAGAAGACCATTGCATATCAGACAAACTGAGTCTCTTCATGTTTTTAAGTCTTCTCTTAAAACTTACTTTTTCTCACTGGCTTTTAATTCAGATTGAAGTGTTGTTTTTTACAGTTACTGTTATTGGTTGTGTATTGTTTGTTTTTATTTCTGGTTATTGTGCACAACACTTTGGTCAACTGTGTTGTTTTTAAAGTGCTTTATAAATAAAGCTGGAAAAGAATGGAATGGGAAAAACAAAGAGAGTTTTTCCTAGTTATAGTTTGTCCAAAGGCAGCTGGGCAACTACAGCTAAATAATGCTGTGTACATCATTGGGCATTATTCACTAGGCTAGTGAGTCTCTAACCACAGTTGCCCAGAGGCTAATGTCCAAATGATATGGTTCATTTCGGCATGTGTGTGTGGATGGGCATGTTTTTGCTACATCATGAGAACCAATTTCTAAAAAAAGGCAGCCTTGTGGGTACTAAACGTGCATGAGTATGGATGCTAATTTCGGGTGGGGTGTTTGGTTTAGGACCATGGTGTGAATTGAGTTTAGGTTAGTTCCAGGGTCACGTAGGTACCTGTGAGGTTAATTTTAGGGTAAATGGTCAGGGTTAGGCTATAAAATTACCAGAAAGTGAATGGAAGTCAATTCACGGTCCCCATGGGGATATAAAAACAAACCTGTGTGTGTTCCCCTCTCTCATCCACTTTCACTTTTCTATGTTTATCTTCATGACCTTGTCCTTTTTCCCCCATGGAGGTAAAGGACAGGGGTAGTAGAGAAGAGAAGCGGCAGAGTGCAGAGAGAAGAGATAAGGGGTGATGGCCGTGGCTGCTGGGGGGTTTTGTGCGTGCTGGAAAGAGGCATTAAAGGACACTAGAAAGAGAAAGAGAGACATACAAGGAGAGGCAAGAACCTTTAGGCCATAGACCAAGTCGTCTCTTAAGTGATCTGATTGCCTTGCTTGAGAACTTCACTGACCAAACTCAGAATGGTTACTAATAATACATCCATTTAGACTGACCCTGCAAACAGATGAGCACATAGTAACACACACAGGAGTACACACATGCATTGAAAGACCAAATGCATATTACACAAACAAAAAGGATCACTCTCTTTACTCATGATGCCAAACAAAAAAAAGTAAATGCTGAACACAAACAGAAGACAATGAGGCAGATCTCCCTAGCCTCGTTCATGTCCTTTAGCAGACATACAAACATAAATGATGCTCATTTTCAATTAATCAGTAAAGCTCTGTGCTGTATTCAGTGTGTATTTGTGAGTTTGGAGGATGAGAATGTATGAATAAATTAATTTGACAACTTCTTTTTTGGGGCCACTGTGAGCTTGCTTTGCATGTGTGTGATTGTGTAACATAATTTTTTATGATTATCACTGATGTACTGTAACAATGTACTGTATTAATAAATGTTGAAAAGTGATTGGTACAACTACAACATGCAAAATTAACATTAACCTTAGGTGGGTAAGTGTTGGCATATACAGTTTCTGGGTTTAGTGTTCATCTGTGTGTGAAAATACAGATTCCAAAACAGTTTTTGTTTAGTAACTGGTAGGGATTTACAAAAAAACCCACTCAGATAGGAGCAGCAATAGCAAAGTCATACAAGGACTTACAGCACCCCCAACTGGGGAACAAGACTGATAAAAAGAGCTGGTGAGCAAACTATGCAAAAACCCTATGTAAGTTGTGCTGGACACCAGAAACATGCAGTAATTTGTACTTATTAGCTATTATTGCCTTTTCTCCCTCTCTGGGTTTCCATCCTGTTCTGTGCTGAGGCACTTCACAGCTCTCATGTGTGTTATGTAGCTTATAGTGTTTGTGTAGTGTAGCTATAGCTGAGCAAATGTTTTCCCACACACACAGTCCAAACAAAGGCCAGGTGACATACACACATCTAAACAAGAGCAAACAGACATTGCAAAAGAGGCTCAATTAGAGCATCCTACTCCAATTAACCAGCTCTCTAAACAAATCTACATTAGGCCCTCCAATGTGGCTGTGCTCGAAAACAACCACTTGGGAAGGCAGCATAAAAGCTCTAACTGTATTTCTCCTCGAGAACACAAGCGTGTGAGTGAGTGCGCACGCGTGTGTGTGTTGGTGAGGGTCACACACTGATAGATTTTGGGCTGTTATGATTGTGGTTGTGATGGAAGATTGTGCAATCACTGGTGGGTGGAGATAGCCAGAGGTATGCCGAAAGGGAGGGAAGAAGCACATCACAGATCCTGAAGATGTTACCAACAATTCAAGCAAATTAGAACCAGTAGTGCCAATACAGTGAGTTGATACTCGGCTGTGCAACACAGACCGTTTTTTAAACAATCAAAGTATTTGTTGCTGTTATGTTTTGTCTTTGCGAAGGTTGCTTGTGTCTGAGTGTGCATGTGGTGGTTTATCGGTTTGTCATCAGCATATCTCATGAACCACTGGACATTCTCCAGTTTCTAATAATTGCAAATGTAAAATACTGATGTAATGCAGTTAAATGGTTGGTTTTATAATTATGAAAAAAGTTATCTCAACTCCTGAGCTCAGACACAACATCTAATGGCTTTTTTCTCCCCCTCTATGTTCACTGAATATGTGAGTGACAGGAAAAAAAAAAGAATCTATTTTAGCCACAGTGGGCAGGCACAAAATTGTGTGGCACCACAGCCAACTGTGGACACATGGAGACAAAATATGAGAAACACGTATGTGTACTTATATGAGGTGGAAAAAATGAGACACATAAGTAGATCTAAAAATAAGTTGAAACCATATCAAAAGCCACAAGTTCATTATACAGACAACTGCTATAACTAAATGTTCACATTTTAGTACTTAATAGTAGATTTTATGGCCATTGCCTCAGTCTCTTAGCTCTCCTAAAAGTCTAATGCAAAATTCAGACAACCTAATTTCCAAAAAGTTTTAAAATATAAAGTAAATTTATGACATAATAAAGCAGCTTTTGATCAAATCTGCAGTTTCCTCAGCTTAGAGCGCCACAGAGAAGCTGCAGCAGTTAGGGCAGTTTCCCAGGGGGGCATTTGAAAATCAGTTAACTTCCCCTCAGAGCCCTACACTTGTTAACATTAGCATGTAGCACATCAATTACCGTCAACACCTAGCATTAGCACAACCAACTGACAGTTAAAGGCCCCTGTGGGGCTATTTAGAGAGTCTCCAGACTGAGAGAGACTGACAGAGTGAAGAAGTGACTTTAGCAGTTTGTGCATTAAAGCTGTATAGTGAGTCACAAAGCAAGTTAATGGCTCTTTAGCTAAATAGCAAACACATTAGTCCTTTTGAAAAAGACATGTTGACATGCTGAAGGCTGACAAGCAGCTGCTCTGCTTCTCTAGAAGGCTTTTTGACTAAATATTCTTAAATACCAATAATTCTAATGCATTATGTGCATAGTGATGTTAGTGATGTATAAAACTATGTTGCGTGTCCATCTGGCACTGCCAATTAAACCACAATGTCAAAGTCACTACACTGAGAATTTATGTAAATCTGTGACTACAAGACTGACACGCAAGAAAATACAGGTCAGTCTTAAAAAAATCATATTTTGTTCCATAAATGTTTTGCAGTGCAAAATGTTTTTAATAGATAGCAGGAAATGAAAAAAGATAACTTTAGATGATCTGCCAACAAGTAGGTTTGTCAAATTTTGCTGAACAATAAATTGTCTCAGAAATTATCGTGATAAACAATAAAATTGTTTGGAGACAATTTTAAACTAATATATTAAAACACACACACTCGCTTACAAATCTCATGGAACTTTTTTGAAATTTACATACACAAAAGAAGTCATGAACTGACCTGGACCAGAGATTTGGAACACACAACAACTACTAAAACTGTAAAATCCCATCCCACCTCCTTTAGCCAAGCTGGCACAATTTAATCTGTATGTATCTTCCTCTGGCTTCATAAAATAACTGAGGTCACCCTCACACAACTTATGAAATTTACCAAAGTTGAACCTTTTTTTTTTTCCGTTTACGTCAAATTACGGATGGACCGGGAGTAGAGTCATGGCTACACTAAGAAGTAGAATAGAGGGAGACATGAAGAAAACAAATAAGCTGGAAAATGAAAATTAACAACCTCATTTTATTTATCCACCCAATTTTAATTTGTTGTGCTATTAATTAATTTATTGCTTTTCACAACAGGCCTACCTACAGATCTCACTCGGCACAAAAACAGCTCTGACTATTTGTCATAGAAAGAGAACATCTGGAGATATTTTGCAATACCTGTATGATAGCAATAAACCACTATGGCTCCGGAGGTGGGATTTTCTGGATTTTGTTTAAAAAGATCTTTCCATTTCTGCCTACTACGGTGAAATCAGCATAAGATGGGAAAGCACTACAAAAACAAGTGTTTGGAGAGGAGCCAAAGCCTATTCCCATATGGCCGTGTAGCCATTTACCATAGCTGCTCCACTTCCAACCACCACGCTAATCACATTAATCATCTATTTGTTTTAAAACATCATTAGGGATTTACACATACAGATTTGCACATGCATAAACAAACACACTCAAGCACTCGTGCCTTTGGAAGTACACAATGGTGTGCTTGATGGGTACAAGTGGGAAGAGAGCCAAATTAACCACCATACGCTAATCGCTCTCTAATGGAAGCCCACTCTGCACATTCAAGTTTGTGTATACTTTTTTTTAAGTAAACATATACATTAAGGTGCATTTATTGTGTATACAACAAGCTAACAAAATGCACGTGGACAGTGATGAACGTTAAAATAAAGACTAATCTTGACTGTTTTCGCCAGTGTTCTGAGTACATGAATAAATCCAATTTATGAAGCAGCCTTTTGAAAATGCATGCAGTATTGAGTAAATGTCCACCTTTCTCAGCGCAGTTATGCCTAAAGTGGTATTCATTATTGTGACTGCTGGAGATGCTTTGAAAAAAGAAAAAAGGCTGACGCAAAAGATTTTAGACTAGAGGTAGATTGAAAGTATGCAATCAAGATTGAATGCTATAACTACTAATAATAAAAGGGAATTTTTAACAATTTTATAGCTTTAAATTATAATGTTTTTAGTCTTGACTGAAGCAAATTATCCAAGATATTATGTAAAGCTGAAAGTCTGACAGGTTAAAAGAAAGCTCCAGAGTAACGTTGCAGCTAATGACCAATAACTAGCTGAAGACTAAGATGTCTTGGTTTATTTCAGATGCTTAACTATTATTAAAGTTGTATATTTTCTAACTTAAAGTGTGAAAATAATCTATTTAATGAAGCAAAGGTAGCTGGACAGACGGGAATATATTCAGTGTCTGTGATATGGCCTACTAGATTGCACTATGTTCAAACTGTTAACCACAACTCAGCGACATCTCTTCTCATACACTGTTTCTTTGTGCATGTGTTACATGGTTAGACTATCCCTGCTATGTTGAGATTAAACACCATAGGAACACATTGCTAGGAGGGGTGTATAGAGGTTGGGTGCTTTAAATGGAGAAAAATCCAATAATTATATCCGTCCAGAGGGAGGGAGAGCTTTTAGGGAGGATGGAGGCCTGTTATTACTCTCTCTTTTGCTTTTTTTCACTTCACCCCCAAATTCTAAGCTGGAGGGGTAACCTAAGAAAAGGAAAGAATGAAGTGGAAGGAGATGAGGCTTATAGCTGAGCTTGCTGTTAAAGTATGTCCTTGTAATTAGCTGCGTATTAGCAGTGGTGACAATGCAAAAGCACTGGGCAGGGAAGCACCCTTTAACGCTCTACTCATTTCCTGAACCTAATCCTCAACGCTTACCGGTAACAGTGTGCAACACACACACAAAACTCTCAGTCTGGCACAAGTTCAGATAACCAACTGCCCCCTATAAAGGGACAAAAAAAACCTTCCTAAGCAAAGTTACACCCAGCAGCTCACCTTCAACCCCTGTTCTTTGCTCAAAGTCACAATACTGGTTAACTGCAGGGAGCAGAACCATGAACGCGCGAAAGCCATTTATTTCTGCATCTGCATGTTAACATGAAGTTGTGCTGAGATATTGTCCAAGTGTGGCAACTGTTTAGTTCTTGAGTGTCAAGAAGCTTCTATCTTCCAACGGTACTCCAGGCAAGTCTTAGTTTCTTGTTTCCTTCGGTAAATGGATAGAGAAGACAAGGCTACAGGAGCAAAAATCAATTACTTCCAATTAAGTCAGCCAGCAACTCTTTCAATGTGCCCTCAAGCCACTCAAGTCTTGCTTGCAATATCACCAACCCCCACTCCTGTGCCACAAAGTGACACACACATACACACACCATGCACATGTACGTGCTCTGTTAAAAAGCCACATCCACTTACTGTGTGACTGTCTTTTATGTTTAGTGGCTAAATTATAGACCTAGAAACAATTACTATGGCACTGGCTAAAAATGCTCTTGAACATTATTGTTGGAGCATTTTCTGTCTGCCATTTCTAACAAACTGTACAGAACATACAATAGCAAAATATGAAAAATTGTCTTAGATTGTGCTTTGTTTAAAACACTTGGTTCGTCAGAGGCATGTTAACCAAACAGTTTGATTGTTTTTATTTTATTTGTTTATGTTTTTTACTGGACAGGCTAATCCTTTCAGCATCAAATTTACAACAACCAACAAAAGCACTTGCTATTATTTTGTGGATAGCTTGTCATAAATGTAGCTGAAACCCTCTCAAACCACATGAAGCTCAGCGGCAACAGAATGCAATTGAACTCCTTTATAAAGAAGGATTTTTTTATTCCAAGTGAAGTAAACTATGAACTTCTAGTCGGTGTGCCTTGATTTGCAAAGCATGAACAGTCTTGAGACAATTAGTTTATTCTAATATTGAAAAATGTTACTTTTAGTCCCATAAAATGCCCAAAAAGCCTTAAACCTGATTTTTGTGATATTGAATTAACAAACACATGATCAGAAAGTGACATGAGTTGGAAATGAGAGCAAAAGAAGATATTTAATAAGATAATAGATTGCTGACAGAGGAACTAAGTTTTATTGCTTCTAAAGAAAAACCATCAGTAGTACATTTCCAGAAAGCGTGTGAGATATTCTCTCCTCACATCGATTTTGTTCCGCTGGTTTAAATCAAAATCGTAAGAGACACCTGAGCTCAGTCCAGAGCAAACCAGTGGAGAGTGATTTCTATAGAAAGCATGTTATAAACAGCACAGAGGGGGACCACAAATCTTGTCATTGACACAACAGTCTGAGTGAGCGTGTGGCTGCGGATGTGTGTGCATGCCTGCCAGCTCCCAGTCTAGCGCTATTGTCTAACAAGGTCTAATTAGCACTATGGCACAATGAATTAGCATAATTATGCAAACAGGGTTGCGCTAAAGGCCTGGCACAAGGGAAGGCTACAGGGGGCACCTATTACAACACACACATTCAAATGTGCACATACACACACATAATCACTTTGACACTGGAGCAACACATTGTATAAAAAGCACATGTGGCTAAAACAAAACTGCAAGTTCTAAAAAAACATATCCACAAACTTGCCGAACAATAATAAATAAAAAAAGAGGAAGATTACCATCATGTACAAAACATGATTTATTTTTTATTTATCTTTTTGTAGAGTAATACCCCTCTCTTTATCATAAATACATCCACCTGCCAGTAACAGTTCCCATACCTCCACAAATATGAGATATACACAGAAATGATCAGCTCCCCGCCACGCTGCCTTACAGTACTCAAGCAGTCAGGGCTTATAGTATTTACCAGCGGGGGTGATAGGTGAAATCGGTGGGAGATAATAGGGATGACAGAGAGGCTGAAAGGCTGGTAACCATTCGCATGATGACAGCTGTGGTGAGGAAGGCTCTATTAGGCTTCATTAGGATGCTTGGCTCTTGATTACACACACACACACACCCATGTTTTCATCCCTTCAGAGGACATTTAGTTGTAATCATTTCCGGCACGTTTCTAACCATTACCATGACTACTTGCCTTAAACTCAATTTTTCATTAATTTTTAAACTAAAACTTTACCCTAAATGTATTGATGTACATCCAGGCAATAGCATATTTCTTGTTTATTGCATTTAAAAAGCAACTCCCCACAAAAAACATGTAAAAATTTGTAGCTTTTCACTCAACTTTAAACTTAAGAGCAATCAATCACATAAAAACTTTTGGCTGAATAGGTATTTATATGTGGGAACATTTGTCAGTTGCTGTTACCTCTAAGTGAAATATGAACCTAATGAGTAACCTCACTGCCCAAACAGCCCTCTTATAAAATATCTACAATGTCAACAAGCTCTAAACCCTCTTAATCACATCCACACATTCTGTGATGCATTTGAGTCATTCCACTCCAAGGGACCTGTATTGTATCCTCAAATCCTGACTCCTTAGAAGGGAACAAGCACTCCTAAAAACCCAAAAGATGCTTGTACAAAGCTTTCATGCAATTACAAGTCCCCACCGTCAACTAAAACACTGAGAAGGTCACAAGTTCAGAGTTCAATTAGTTCAAAGTGATGAACTCTAGTCTGACAGAGGTTTAGTCGTTTATTAGCGAGACATAACGAGCTACAAATGTAACTGCCAATTCATGACCTCTGTATGGCCACAGGAACGGGGGGCTTTTTACAAGAATGTCTTTTAAAGTGCAAACATGAATGACAGTCAGCATTGACCTGGAAAAGGATACCCTCCTGTAACACACCTGTGTGACCCAAGATTCAGAGTTCATGTAATGCTGGTAAATGCTTTTATTCTACATTTAAAAAAAACTATAAGTAGATTTTATTAATTCTACCTTATGTTTATTTATTTGTTCTTAATAAAGTTATTTTTATAATGTTCCCTAAAGTATTGTTAAACAATCTGATATATATGATTTGCTATATCAAATTTTTTTATTTGGTTATATTCTTCATCTTCAGAAGGGTATATTTACCAAGTCTCATCAAGATTATGATGTCAGCCAGACGACAGGGTCTCCATTTCCTAAAATCTTTATTGAGATGCCATGTCTGCTCCTCACGTCTTATAATAAAATCATTGACTCTGGCTTATCTTCACTTTTAAGAAACAACATATTGTTCACGTACGTGCACACTTGTGGAACAAACACAATGGCAGGAGAGGGGGGTCATGCTGTGAGCGGGTAGCACTTTTAAGCTGAATCCACACATTTTGGATGTGGTGGGTTAATCCGGCCAGGCTTTTTAGCCTGCTATTCAGGAGGACAAGGACCCCAAGGATTTGGGCTTGTCCACACCTCAGGGGTAAGGGATTATCAAGACAGCAGGAAAGGTGGAGAGAGTATGAGAGTGGGTGATTGGAAAATGTGGTTATTAGCACGGAGCAGAAGTGGATTATTACAAGTGTTGTACCTACCTGTATATCTTTGATAGAGCAAACATAAATGTGTGGGTTTGTGTATTTAGAAAGGTTTCTGCCTGACTCCCACCCCCAAAAACATACCCCGGAGCTCTGACAGGGTCACCTCTGGGCCTTTCAGAGCCTCCTCTCAACCAATCCTAATTGATCTCACGCATTACTAGTCCCAAACATGAGATGGAGAACAGGAGGGAAATGGTTGCCCCATTGTTTGAGGAACGAGGTCCTTTTGCTATAGTGGCTTTACACTCCTTACACACACACACCCGTTCCACCTCTGGCATGCCCACCCACCTTCTCCCCCTATTCTCCTCTCCCTTCCTCTATGCTCTCATCTCCGGCTGTGCTAATCCATTGGCCAAGTCAGGAACTCTGTTACCCATCTGGCCAAGCATGACTCCAGCTGAGAGGGATGGAGGGGTGGAGAGAAAAATGAGGGACGCTATGGAGAGGGATTGTAAATTGAGAAAGAGGAATGTGAACCAGGGGGGTGCGGTTGTCGCCATGACTCAATTGCGACTGTGGACATGTTTCTAAAAGAATATTACTTTGTATATACTAGAGAAGGAAGACACAGATGTAAGGGCACCAATGAAGGATTCACAAAAGACAACAAGAAAGCGTACAAAGTTGACACAAGGAAAAAACACTGCGACTCTGGTTTTACTATTCAGGAGTATTTCCATTCTAGGAGTTGTAAATTAAAGTTGCTACAAATCTCTGTCAAAAATGATAACATTTGATTACAGGGTCCAACAAAGGAGTTGATACCCTTGTTCATATCTGACATCGTCTCCTGCTGGAACCATCTGTCTGCTTAAACCAGCCTCAGATATTTTCCTGACTTATTCTGAACATCCTGCAGACAGACAGAGGGCAGCACATGATGACTATTTACTGTTTTCTGAATTTTTATTATTGTATATACATTGTTGTCTTTGTAGCTTCTAACAATCTTTGTTTTTATGGTCATTTTATTTATTTGTTTTGTTTTGTTTTGCAGTTCAAGAATACTTTTTATAAAGTTATTAATCAACAGCTACTAACCTTTACCCCATTGGATAAAAAATGTACAGAACTGTACTACAGTGTGAATGAACAGTGACAATTTACTAACAATAATACTGCCAAACTTGTGAACCACACAAATGTATCAATAAACGTGTGTCAACATTAATAAAAGACAGAGAGAAATATGAGTTAAAAACAAAAGCACTAAGAGATTTATTCTTGCATGAATAAGTTAAGGAAACAACACTTTCATAACAGCACAAAAAAGTATTTACTTACAGACATTTCCAGTGTTGTCAAAACTGTTGAGTACTTCATTAACTCTAAGAGGTCCCAGGTTATCCCTGAGAAATTCAAACGTATAGATAAGTAAAATGCAGTCTGCATGAGTACTAGTTAAAGCATAGCTCCTTTGGAAATGTATGATTTGCAGGTTTACTTGTCTCTTTAACTAATAATCAAGTTGCAAACAAATTGTTTTCTATACTTCTATACTATAAAAATATAATTAATGTAAACTATACACTATAAAATATTTTTAATGCCCATTCAACTTTTTTTTTTCTAAATTCATTGTTTAAAACGCATTTTTTGTAACTACTTTAAAAGCAACACGCTGTGAACTTTTTCAGTTATACATTAGAAATTTGGGGGCTTGACAAATTCACATTGTGTGTGAGAAACTTTTGAGAGGTGTATATACCTGAGGAAGGCACTGTACTCGGGAAAGTAGACACTTTTGTACTCCACCCACTGGTCATCTGAGGTAATACTGTGTTCACCAAGTGTTTCTCTGATGAAAAGGTCAAAAGTGGCAAACCTGCGAACAGACACCTCTTTGACCTCTGGACCGTCTGCCTGCTTCCGACGTAACACCTGTGAGAGAAAAACAAAAGTAGCAGCTGAATTATAGTATGATGCACAAATCAGATTAATCTGTGAAGTCTGAGCAGGCAAAAACAATGAGTTATGCTTTTTGTTTTAACAAAAAAAAATTCTATCAAGCGGGAAAGAGTTTTATTAATACTATGATATACAACACAGATGATCAAGATTTTCAACTAAGTCTATATTGTTTTGAAAAATGCATTAATTACTCTTCATACAGTCATAGTTGTCCCACAGCTTCCCTAATAGGTTCCAATTAAATTCCATCTTTTACCTTTATCAGCATCATTACCTCTCCATTTTACATTGGAGATGAATGAATAAATTACATATTTATAAGCCATTTGTACATTCTTACAATGAAATCCTGATTCTATTATTTTTGTTTTATTATATTGCTGCTTTTTTTTCTTGTCACTTCTACAGTCATTACCTTAGTTTGAATAGTAAAGTATGAATTCAATTAATTGTTTTCAGTAGAACAATAAATACTTATGAAATATTAGAGTTGTTTCAAAAGCAATCCCAAAACGTTATAATCTGTCTTCGCTTTTAATCCAAACAGGTTTTACAAGCTGGGTGCAAGTTTCAGGCAGTAGTGTATACCTGTCTACAACAATACCTGTCTCAGAAGAGTCCATCTGGCTCGGGCAACATGAGTAGCACCACAGGTTCCTCCCCGGGAGGTGAGGGTTTTAGCTGCGCAGGGGTCTTCGTTATTGTTGTCTCTACACGATGAAACCGGCTCGTTCTTTTCTGCTGAGCCGGTAGAGCCTCTCTCCATTTTATCGTCGAAAATACTTGCCTGGTAAATCTGTAAGCAGCTTTTATACTATGGATGTGTCACAGTTACTATTAATGCCACGGGTACTAAGTAGAAAATAAAACATGGCTTCTTTTAAAATGCAAAAAATATAAAAGAAAATTATAAAAGGATCACAGACATGGCTCGACTGAAATCACCTGTTACATTTTACTTCCGTACACTCTTTCCAAGCCAGACATGTAAATGGATTATAGAAATTGTCGTACTCGATCTTTCAGTTCGAACTGATTGCTAGGTTTGCGGAACTCGATTAACTTAGCCTAGTATGTATTGCTACGTCATTAAGCTGCCTTTGTTTAGGAAATTGAATGCACGTGCCTAGAAATGACACCGTTGTAGGCTAATTTACAACTAAAATGTCTATATTAACGCCTTAAATACAACATTTATAAGATGTATACAGCGCGTTTAACTACTTAAATATAACACGCAGTTCCTGATAGTAGCAGTTAGCTAAATAACGCCACATAAAACACAGCTGTAAATATGGCTAATTAAAGGATGCTTACTAAAATGGTTTTGTCATCTACACTTTGTTTTCCTGCTCGTCTCCTTACGTTTTCTCGGGCAAAATTCTGGAAGCCTGCAGTGTCCATACGATTTAAGCTGCCCTTGTCTGTCCAGCGTTGTTGCACCACGTCGGTAAGAGTGTTCAGTAAATATTAAAGATGTTATTTGGCTTGGTGTTAGGTTACTGCCTGTTAAATTATCGTTGTTTTTTTTAAGTCATTCATTATTTAAAACAATTTCTTCTGATCATAGGGCTGAAATTGACCCCCGTTTATTGTTACGATGACCTCAAAATGCCAAGAACTATACCATCTCAGCTTTACCAAAACTTTTTTAACATTGTGTTGCATCATACAAGTGGTACGAAGAGTAAAGTAGTAATCGTCTTTTCACATTTATTAATAATTTTTTTTTTATTTCAGGAAACTTATGTTTCATCAGTTAATCACTTCAGAACTGCAACTGAAAAGTACAAAAGCTTACGGAGGTATTTCATCAGGAGACTGAAGGCAGCATATTTCAAGTTCTCCCATGTACCTGATAATTCTGTGGTAAGACCTGTTTTCTGCTCTTTTCATTTGGTTTTAAGTATAAACCCGATGTAGTCAGGTAAAGCACTTATGTAACAGTTGTCATAATTTTTTGATTGAAATAAACTGTAATTAGCTCCTTGTTTACCTGCTGTAAAACGTCAAACCCTGTTTATTATCATGACCTATTTTCTGTTTTAAGAACCAGTATTGATTGATGCATCAGTAGCACAACATTTGCATTATTGTGTGGGATTTGCCTGTCATCCATTTGTCATTTTTATTATGGATTTGGAACAATGCACTCCGTTTAAAAATTCATTGTTGTCTTTTCTCAGGTCTATGGGCGTAATCACATTTACTTCATCCAAGATGATGGCATTTACAGAACAGAACAAAGAGATGGTAGGAACTAAATGTGGTTTTAGTTTGTCAAATAGTTTTATCCGTTCAACAAACCAGAAACTCAGTAGCAGAAAACTTTTAAAGATTACACTGCTACAAAACAAGATTATAGAACTAACTAGTTTCCATGTCTGCTGGGTTTGTAGAATCTATGATTTCGCTTTACTGATTACCCACCTTGTTTGTAAAACTAGTCCTTCGCATTCACTGTATTTGCAGGTGGAAAGGAGCCTGAGCATGTGGTAAACCTAGAACAAATATCTAAAGGGGACCAGAAGACAAAACCTGCGAATGAGGAGATTTTTCATTGGACAATCCAGAGAATACGTCTGTCTCCACAAGAAAAGCATCTTGCCGCCACATTAAAATGTAGTCACAATGATGAGCTAAGGTAAACTAAACTCAAATAATTTAACCTTTCACATGTATTGTGTCATTAATCTAAAGTTTAAAAAAATCTTATTTTTTGTTGTAATAAACAAGGTGTGTGGTTGTTCGACTTCTGAATCCCCACAACATCCTACTCAAGCTGGAGAGAGTCCTCAGCCTTGGTAAATTTAAAAAAAATTCATGAAAGGTATTTTAGTTGTGCTAGGGGTAACAGAGCACTAACTAATACAGAAGGTTCATAATATATGTTTGTTTGCCTAAATGAAGAGTGGGCCTCAGATGATGTCCTGTTTTACACAACACTGGAAGGCCTACGCTCAACCACGGTGTTTCGTCTGGACCTGACCTCCAGTGGAAGTAAAATAACGTGTGTGTATGAGGAAACTCAACCTGAGTAAGTGTGTGTTTTGTGGCATATAAACTGTCTTTACCATTAAATAAGATTGAAAATAAACTCTGTCTTCCCCACTCCTCCTACCAGTGTGTTTGTGGAGGTTGCCCAGTCAAGAGACCGACAAATCCTGACCATCAACTGCAACAGCAGAACCAGTTCAGAGGTGCTACTCATCGATGGATCAACATCCCTTTTAAATCCTTTTGTGGTTCAGTCTCGCCAGCTGGACCTCCTGTACCACGTGGAGCACTGGAGAGGGCATCTTATTATACTGGCAAATACAGGGCCAAGGCAAGAATATCAGGTAGAGATTCTACATGTAAGCTTTGTTGCATCAAAGTCCCTGTGACATTCATGTCCTTCAAATACAAAAGTTAAAAAAAACATCTTTATATTTAAGAGACTTGGCATGATACACATGATTTTACCCATTTTGTCACATAACGGGCATTTTTTCTTTTGAACTTGGCTCAGCTAAAGTGAAACAGGAAGTGACATGAAAGGGGAACTCTTTAAGTAAGAAAACTCTCAAGTTTTTGTTTATTAAAACAGTAATTTTGAACTCTGACTCTTCATTTCTCTCTGATAGTGACTCAAAATAATCTACAGAAACATCAGATTCTCCTCAACAATCTGTGTTGTCAGCTGTTGTAGCAATGTTCTGTTCACATGCAGACATTCCCCTTTGACATCACTTCCTGTATATCATACATATGCAAATATCTCAGCAACTGTTCATCTCAGTGGAATGTAATGTTTTGGGGTTTTTTTGCAATATGTTATTAATGTTATCTTTCTACTGACATGTTAACCCTGGAAACTATTTGTTCTGCTACTTTTTTTAATTCCTCAACGGTTTACGTTTGAAATGACAGAATTTAAGATTATTTCATTTTGTTGCTCTGCAATTTTTCCTGATACACAATAAGTTTGCTGTGAATTTTTAAAATTATAAAATTAATTGAAATTTTGTACAACCAATTGTTATTGTTTATTCTATTTCCAACATTCTTTTTCCTAAGCAAAATAATTTATTATTTTTTTATATTTTTAGATGGTGCTGTCTCCTCTCTCTGAACCATCCATGGCATCTTGGGAGACTTTGTACACACCTGATCCTGGTACTGTAGTTAAAGACATGGATGTGATTGGAAACCATTGTGTGTTGGTTGCAAGAACACCAGCCAATGAGCTCGCTCTGATTGTGGTTTCACTGACCCATCCCAAAGACCAAAAGATTGTACAGGTCAGTGTAACAACTTCAATAGATATTTGGAGGAAAAACTGAGTTTGGACTTGCTTGTTTGTTGCCTTGAATTTGATTGCTCCTCTACTTTATTTTATATTACTTTATATTTAAGTCTTCTTTGTAAAGTCTCAAATTCTTATTCTACATTTATACCCAAGCTCCCCTCCTGGGCCTGTGCCATTGAAACCAAGAAACCAGGCTTGGCAGACCAGCAAGATGTGTTCGAATTTCTTTTATCTTCTCCAGTCCATCCACCTGTGCCATACTCTCTGTATCCAAAGAAAGGGCTTCTTTTATCAGGCACTGGTAATGTTTCTTCTCCAGAGAACCGAGCCAAGTGTATCACAACACGTTTGGAAGCCTGCAGCCAAGTAAGAACACTTAATCAATAACACACAGACAACGATACATTATCAGCAGTATGCTATTTTTTAAGTGCTGACTTTTAAAGTTTTTGTCACAATTTGACCACCATTCACTGAAGAGAATGGCAAGCATTTGAGGTTTGTTATTGTGGTAAATTACTAATAAAAGTAAAATGTCCAAAATGTCTTCCTTGTCTTCAGGATGGCACCTTGGTTCCAGTGACACTGTTCCATTCAGCACCTATGGAGCGTCTGAGCCAGGTACCTTTGCTTGTCCATGTATACGGAGCTTATGGTAGAGATCTGAACATGGAGTTCTGCCCAGTAAGAAGGATGCTGTTGGAGCAGGGCTGGGCACTGGCCTACTGTCACATCAGGTAATGCTTCGTTCTTCTCCCTGCTTCAAAAGCATCTTGATTTGCTCTGATTATTTACTGTTTTCAGTTTGTTTATAAACTTGCACAAAATTATTCTTTGCTTACGTTCCAAGAAATAGAACCCTTTTTAACTATGATCTGTTTTTGTTTAAATGTTAAATTAATCTAGGTTTAGCAAAAATGGGGCAAATTAATCCATTCAAATCTTAAAATCATCATCCTTCCTCACTGTTTGGAGCAGCAGGGCTGTACAGAGCACACTCATACTCAACAGGAAAAATAGAATATGCACTTATCGTGTTCACTAAAAAACTGACAGTGTTTTACAAGGTTGTGCGAAAGTGTGGGTGGTTCTTATTTGCTAATTATTTTGATACAACCAGTTGCTTTTTTTTCACCTTTTTCACAACCAAAATACTTGATATCAAACAGATTTAAACTGTTTAGAATGGCAATTAACCATGAGATTAGTGAGACGGTAGCATAAAAGCTTTGTTTTTGTTTGTTAGATCTTTTATTCAACTTATGTTATACTTATTAAGTCTTTGTTTCAAAAACAACCATTGAAGCATCTTTTTTTCTCTCTCAATGGGAATGTTGTCACAGTCTAAATGAATCCATTAATTGTTTAATGATCATGCTGCAGGAACGTTTACTAAAGTCATGGCTAAAAATACAGTTAAAAGTTCCAGCTTCATGTGTTGATGTGAATAAACTCTTTATTTTACACTCTCTAGAGGGGGAGGAGAGCGTGGTATTTCCTGGCAAAGACAAGCTCAAGTAGAAGGGAAGACGAGGGGAGTTGAGGACCTCCAAGCCTGTCTTCATCACCTTTTCTCTTTGGGAATTTCTTGTCCTTCACTCACTGCCCTTACAGCCTGCAGTGCTGGAGCTGTGCCAGTGGGAGCACTTTGCAACAAAAACCCAAACCTGATGCGGGTTATAACACTGCATGTAAGATGTTAAATGACATTAAGTCTCTGTGTTTTTGTGTGGTAGTTTATAAAAAAAAATGTAACTGTGTTCCTCGGAAGGAGATTATTAAGTTATAAAGTTGTAAAGATATGTAAAGTTTTACTACACATTGAATCTAAGTCAGTTGCATTACAGGTTTCATTGCAAAATAAAGCATACACACGTATTCAAAGCTTTTCCTTTTGGAATGCAGGCTCCTTTTCTGGATGTGTTGGGAACTATGGAGAGTCACAGTCTTCCTCTGGTTTTGGAGGACAGAGATGAGTGGGGGAACCCTGTGGAAAACGTGAAACACAGACAAATCATATCTTCCTACTGTCCTCTTCACAACATTATGCCTCAGGTATTTAAAGCAGGATAGAAAAAGTGACAAAAATGTTGCTAATGTTATTTATGTGTATTAGCTCAAAGGTGGAGAACATTCTGCTTTTTCCTAGACAATATTTGGCAAAGTAAAGACAGTTTTTAACCATTTAAAGCCTTTATAATAGAATCTGGATAATTTATGTTTTGAATTTTGTGCTTGTGTCTGAAACAGCACTACCCATCAATGTTGCTGACAGCCTACAGGGGTGATCCCAGAGTTCCTTTAGAAGGTGTTCTCAAATACACTGAACGTCTTAAGAACGCCATTCATACACACTTCAGCACGAAACCCAAGACAGGTACTTCTACACACACACACACACACAATAGTTTTATCATTTTTGTCCATAAACCAGAACACTACATAAACCAGGGATGGGCAACTGGCGAAGCGCATGCCAGCTTTGGCAAACTTATGTGTTTAGTCTGCTTAGAGATGCTGCCTGCCATGAAGAATTTCAATACAAGTCGCCACAACAACACGTTGCACAAAGCTAAATATGAGACGTTTACTGAAGTTGCAAGTACATAAACAACAACAAATGTTTACCCGAACCACAACCACGTAGGAGTCTGCACTCAAAGCATCTTATGTCGTACTTCAGCTCAATAAAGTAAGTGTTTATTTTTTGTTTGCTTCAAACATTTTGCATTCATATTTATTAAACAAGAGTACAACTGTTATATGTGCATTTGAGCATGAAATCTGTTAGAGTTGCTTTATTTGTCTTTCAACACAACATCAGGGATGCAATGTAGAATGAGACTGAGTTAAGAACACCCATTCAAGAAAACATACATGAGACAAAACATGGGGGAACAGGTGGAAAGGGAACATATGCAAAATCCACTCTTTTAGCCATTAAATACATCCTGTAGAAGTGTGAAGCACCATGTTTGGATTTATGTGAAAAAGGATTTAAAAGCATGATATGTCAATACTGCACTGTATGTTGGTTTAATATACACATTTGGGTAAGTGTGTAGTGATGTGTGGCCCTCTGGTTGTGTCAACAAAAAATTGTGGTCCCTTCTATGATCCATGTTGCCCATCCCTGACACACACTGACAAAATAATTTAATTGTATTGATTATCTTGTTACATTTTAACCTGATTGTTATGCTGTAGTTTGGATGTTTCTTTGATAGATAACCTACAAGCTGCAAAGTCCAGTGGATCTACAGCAAATTTTCTGTAGACAGAAACCAAAGGACACCTACAGGGTTTCAAATCCCTTATCCTGATGGCTCAGAGCTGTTTAGATAACTCAATTTGAATTTAAAATTCCAACATAACAAAGCAACTTTGTTATCGTAGATACTGTAGCAGTCTCATAGTAATTGTAGAAATCAGATGCATTTTTTTTCATTTTTAAGTGACTAAAATTGCTCTAAATCTTTAACTTCTTACTAATAATAACTTTGAAGTTGTTCTGAGATAAACCCAGTTTTAAATTCAACGCACATTCACATTGCTGAGTGTGTAGTCGCAGGCAAAAACTGCAAGTCAGTATTCAAACCCATTCAAGGAGTTGCATACCCTTGACATATTTTCTCACATATTTCTTGGACGTTTTTACCTCACTGCAATAAATTATTGTAAATTCTTGAACCTTTTACAAAGTTTTAATTTTCTGCTAACTCAAATTGAAAAATTAGGTTCAGCATGCTCATAACATTTTTGTGACATACTGTATATTTCTCTGAATTGTGGAGATTTGTTTTAAAATCTGTACTGTGTGGGTTACTGAAATAGAATTAGACCTGCCGTCTTAGCGAAGGTGCTTGTTTGTGCATCAGCCCTGAGAAATGCATTGGTCACTGGCATATCACTGTATTTTTGTAGAAAATCCTACATCAAATTGTTTACACAACTTTTTTGCACCTTTGTTTGGATAAATGTGTTTTTCTGGGTGCATTGTCAGAGTTTCAAACTCCACATGGATTTTTCTGTTTTCTTTTAGGTGTTATTTCTGCTTCAGTTGAGGTTTTATAGCGCAGGATCATCTCCCAATAGCAGTGTCAATGTGAAGGTCAGGAGAGGCAGCAGTAATAGGTGTATGGGTGTCTGGGGATGTCTGTCCAAAGTGTAGCATTGGTCACCTTGTGGTAAAGCCTGTGCATGTGTCAGCTAATTGCTCTCATTTTCCCCAGACAGGCTCTTTCTCCCTCTCACTTATAATCTTCCTTCACCACGTTGGTGGTACTCCTTATTTACACCCCTTCTCTCTCTCACAGGCACACACTGCCTCCTCTCTCCCTGTTTCAAATGCACTTATTATCTCTCTCCTTCACCATCTCACGCTCCTGTTGTTCATGCACACACCAAGCTTTAGTGTCTGTGTATGTGTGTAAATGTCTTTCCAATCTGTCTCTCTCTCCCTCTCTGTGTTCTCTTGAGTCTTTGATAAAGTGCTGATGGCATAGACACATCCAGGCGGGTGGGCAGGCCCATTAGCATGGTAAAGAGATAGTGTATCAGAGCAGGAGATTAGTCTCCACAGACTGGGAGCTGTCAAGGTCAAGACCGCACTTGTGAAGCAGTGCGTACCACTGGGAGAAGGATGGTGGATAATTTGGAATGGACAGTTCAAAGTAATGGAGATACAGGGCACATAAGATAAATGTCTAAAATAGATTTTTTTCTTTGTTTTTCTATTGTTTTTTTTTTTGGTTTAGATTGTAAACAGATACCAAACATAGTTCTTAATCTCCAACCTGGAGTGAATCATCTTGGACCTGAAAGGTTTGAGCAGATACTGGAGGAGGTAAGATACTCTGAGAGGATGTAGCTAGATCTGATAACTGCCTGACTCTTATTATCAAACTTCAAGTTCTGAATTTTAAGTTTAACGCAAAAATTTCTTCACATTTACATAATGTAAAGTTTTTGAACTCAAGCATACAGACTAAAACTTGAACATTTTCTATTTCTTTCCTATCTGATACAGGAGACCCTCAAGCTCGCATTTCTATACACAGAATTAAGTCTGGACTGTCCACAGCCTCGACACAAGAGGAAGAGATAAATGTCTACACTTACAGCCACGACTCAGATGACATTCATATTAACCAGAAAGAAGATGGTAAAACCAACAAGCTGATTCGTAACTTTATTGCATGGCAGAACTCCTACAGAAAGAAAACTCCAAAGAACAATCTCACTGATTTTTGACTGTTAAATCTTAATAATTGCATCCAATTTTTGATTTACATCAGCATTTATAAAGTATGTCAATAGTGTCCAAATAGCAGGCCTTCTCCGAGACGTAGCACTCTTCACCATGGTTTGGATGAAATCGGGTGTAGGTGGAGTACCGAATGATCAAACCCTCTCCTGGTTGTGTCAGGATACTGGACTTCTGAAAGACTTTCCCATTGTTGGCTGGTTTTGTGCTCATCAGCACTTTCAGCTGGTCGGGTAACTCCTGAACGGAGGATAAATCTGTGGTGGCAGATTGTTTACCAAAGTTAATCACCATCAGGTAAGCTTGTTTGTGCCCATCAAGCTCTCTGATGTAAGAGAAGACATTGGCATCAGCAAGGACGTAACAGAACCATCCTCTCTGGAAGGGGAGCTCTGATTGACGTAGGTGGTTCAGAAAACTATACTGAGATAATACAGAACCTTCATCTTTCATCTGGACCTAAAGGGAATGGAGTAGGTGTGTTAACAAAGATGTAAATTAAAAGAATGGACTTGTATTTGATCTTGTAAATGTTAAATCCAAAGATTTGTTTACCTCCACATTGACCGTTTCATAATCAGGATGTAAGGGTAACCAGGTGATGTTGGTTTTGTTATTGAACCCTGAGTTCATGTCAGTACTCCACTGCATTGGAGACCTCTCAGGGTCCCGACTGGCACTCTGTAAGAAAAAAATTACACTCCAGTTTATTACGTACAGCAAAAGAAAACAAGTTGGGTCTGAACTACAATTATTTTGCAATAAATCCTAGTTTTTTACTGTTAAATTAATGATTATTATAGTTACAGACACTGTTTTGTACTGCTATCAAATAAACCCGAAACTTTATAGATGTGTTTCTCTGTTCCTTTGGTGTTTTACACAATACTCACTGCGTTGTATTTACCAGCAGGATCCTGTATCTGACTTTGCGTGACATTAATGTTCTCCATGCCGATCTCTTCACCATAATAGGTTGAGGGCGTGCCGGGGAGGGTCAGCAGCATCATGTTGATGGCTTCCACGTAGATCTGACCAGCGCTGGATGCAATTCTCGACCTGTCATGATTTCCAACCTGATTACAGAGAAGGTAAACTGATGAAACCTTAGAGAAAACTCAGATTTTGTCTTGGGTTTTCATGATGGCAAATAAAACTTATGAAAGTAAATGTTCCTGTGACTCACCACCCAGTTGGGCCATTTTCCTCGGGGCATGTTGGCCATCCAAAGGTTAACCAGATGTTGAGCCCACCAGCCACTGGTGTTGTGAGGCAGGTCCAGCAGGTAAAAGTTAAAGGGGAAATCACTTTCTGTTACCAGTGGAGTACCATAGTACATCATGGTCTTCTCCACCTCTTGGTAATCATATGACTCTGTTACCATGAACCTGTGAAACAATAGGAACATAGACTGTGTTATACTGCACTGAATATACTTTAGACAGATTTGGTCAAAAAATAATAATAATAACTGGACTAGATTGCTATTACAGAAAGCTGTTTTTTTTCTACTTGTCAAACTACTGAGACCATCTGTTTTTCCAAATTGCAGTCTCTTAAAATTCCCATAATTTAAAAATTTTGTTGTCAATTTCTGTTTTAAATTCCTTTTGTGATATTGTTAACACTATTATGGGGATGTTAGAGAAGACTGAAATTTGGAAAACAAACTAAAAGTTTCAAGATGTTCCATCAATTTAAGTTGGCTTTAGGTTAGTAACATAGAACTGCTGGTCATTATGGACACTGCCAGTCACCCTCTGCACACCATCAACAATCAAAGCAACCTGTTCAATGACAGACTGCTTCTTCCCAAGTGTACGACTAAGACTGAGAATGGGAAGGAGCAGCAGACACCACTACTGCCCTAATAGATTTCAACTGCTGTATAGAATTATTTACATGTTAAATCTGTATTTGTATGTTTATTATTTTTACTTTGCATTACTTGCACTTGCTGTCAATTTTGAATTTTTGAATCAGTAAAGTTATATCTAATCTAATTTAGAAGTTCAGATTACATAAGGAATCATTACAATTCTAGGCAAGATGGTTTACACGTCTTTTATGATTTGCAGTTAACCATTACAAGATCAGAAATCATCTTAAGACACAGGTTCAATTATTTCCAAGTGCATTTATATACTGTAAATGAGGCTCATACATCAGAGAGAGCATTTCAAATTCAATATAGCATTCTGTTCATAACAATTAGACATGAAGAATATGTAGAAACCCAGTTTCAACCTGTCAATGTTGCATGCTTTGAACAGCTGTAATACCTGTATTTGCCAGGCTCACGGCTGTAGGTGTCCATCTCTGCTCTAAACTCTCTGAGCAGATCATGTAAGCCCACCTGACTTGTGGTGTAGTCATGGTACAGATCCCACTCTGTAGTTACCAATTCCTGAAATGAAATGAGTTTGGTATTATTGAATTTCTTGGCCTCTTTAAACAAGTCTGCAGCATATATAGTGTAATCAGGTTTTGTGTTTGGCAAAAAGACTTAAACTATGAAGTTTTACAGTTGATATGAAGTAGATTTCCTACAGTTCTTCTCTTCTACTGGAAGTTAGGAGAGCTTGTCACTAAATCTATTCCTTCCTCCAACCAGAGCGCAGCTTCCAGTTACAGGTTGTGTAGGTGGAATGCAAAAAGAAACCAGATAACACAAAGAGAAGATGCCAGTAGAGAATACTTTGGTTAAAAATCAGATTGTCCTGTATCTTTGAGGAGTTTTCAAATTAAACGTTTGCTCTAATTTGCTAACAATTTTGTAACAATTGTGAGAAAACAGGAGTGAAACATAAATGAGACATAAAAAGTTACTTACTATTAATAGATAATCCAGCTAACTAATATAAACCTTAATGAGTAGTAAGATTTGACTTTACATTTCTAACCTGCTTGAATCCTGAGTGTCATATTTATGCATAGTGAAGAACACCTGATGTGTAGAAACAAAAAACTTAATCTTTAAACTCGTGGTGCCAAACAAGAAAAAAAATCCACAACGCTGGACTGATTTTAAAGCAATAAAACCTCTAAAGCAGTAATGATAATAGATACACATACTGTGAAAAAAAGCTAGAAATATTTAACTTTTTATGGCAGTACTTAAACATCACTAACAGTTAATGTAATACAAAAATAAGATCCAAAATTAGAGGATGCCTTTGTGTTAAAAGTGTCTGAGTCAGTCTCAGTATTATAGCATCACTCTCTAGTGGTCAGTAAATCCCAGTGACTCTCTTAACGCTCTAATCCTCTAAAATATGCCTCTTTTCCACTAATCTTTTATTCTGCAGGGATGGGGTGAGGTTCAGCCTTTGCCGAACAAAACCTCTTTTCTTACTGAGAAGTCGGTGTGTCATTAACTCTTTGAATTGCAATTACAGTATTTTCTTAAGAAGGGCACGGGATGAACCTGACATTTTAGCCGGAGATAAACAACAAATGGTACATGACGTACAGTGTGAAACATCCCACTCAGTAATCATGTTTGTTCTAGCTGCTTCACTTCAGTCGGTGGAGGTGTTTTCTGCCCACACTGCTGTTTTTATGCATTGCATTGTCCAAATCTGGACTCTGACATGTCACTTATGAGTCAATAAAACCAAATCCTGTTTGTATAACAAGGTTGGAGCACAGATTGTTGACTAAAATGAACTTTGAGCAGTAGAGGTAACTGCAGTAATTAAAATGTAACACGTTAACTCAGACCTGACACCTAACTGAAAATGAGCATGGCTGTTTTGTTTTTTAAATTTTAGGGCTTTTATTGAAATTAGCAGTTTTAACTGATCCATTTAAACAGGCAGACTTTACCGTGATGTGAGCAATTTTGGCGCGAAGAGGGAACACTCACTGGTGGTAGGTTTGGATCCACCTGTGGCTCGTCCCTCAGGTGAGTGGCTTCCAGGATATGCTTCACTGCATCCATCCGAAACCCATCCACTCCCTTCTCCAGCCAGAAATGAATAATATCCTACAGGGAAATTATAAAAGTACTCGGCACGTACAACAGGAGGAAAACTGGTAACAATCTAATTTCCCCTTCAAATGCATTGTATGCTTTCTAAAAAAGGTTTTAACTGGTCTAATAAATTACGAATTGCTTCTACAGATCTACACAATTTTAGATATGTCCATTTGCATTATGGAGAAGACAAAGTATTTATGTGCTACAAAAAAATAAATAAAATAAATGAGTCAGTAGCTGAGGTAATCGTACAATGATCTCTTGGCGAACGTTCAGGCTCCTTAGGTTCAGGTCTGGTTGCTCCTTAAGGAACTGGTGCAGGTAGCATTGTCCTCTCACATCGTCGTAAGTCCACGATGAGTTTCCAAATATGCTCACCTGCAGGAAAGGGGACACGCTCATCTGATCATAGTGCTAAAAGAAAACTTGTTCAATGATGAAAAACTCAGAGTTTATTCCAAGTCATCCTGCCTGTACAAACCCAGTTATTAGGCTTTGGATTTGTTTTGTTGCAGTCAGTCCAGACATAATAATCCTCATAAAGTGGATCTCTGGTCCGACTCAGGTTGAACCAGCGGTGACGATCGCTGGTGTGATTAGGAATGAAGTCCATGATGAGCTTCAAACCTGATGGGAACACAGTCGCAATAATCCCAACATGCTTTTAAATTAAATTTGATGTTCCCACCCTCCCTTTCAAAAACACACCTTTGTTGTGCATTTCAGCCAAAAGCAAGTCAAAGTCCTTCATGGTTCCAAAAAGCGGATCAACATCCCGGAAATCCTCCACATCGTAGCCAAAGTCCTTCATGGGAGAGCGGTAGAATGGACTGATCCAAACGGACTTGATGTTCAGATGCAGAAAGTGGTCCAGCTTCTCTGTGATTCCTGCAGAAACCGAGACACCACAGTGATGCCACATGCTGACATAAACAGCTCAACACTGATGCTGTTATCTGTAGAAGCTTGTGTGTTTTAGGCATCTGGTTTTAGAAATAATGATAAATGTTAAAAAAAACATTAATTCAACTGAATGCCATTTTATGTTCCTTTATCACATAAATTAAGAATAATACATGTTTTAAGAAAATACAAATTGGTGCTTTTACTTTGAAATCATTCTAATTTTCTAAAGACCTAATAAGTCTGCATTGGCAATACTTGTTATTTAGCCTTCAAATGGTTGATTAAAGTAAATGATTTAATCTCGTAAAGTAGAAAACATTGCATAATATAGCTGTAAACTAATGTTAAGAGCAAATGATGGTATAAATGTATTTGGCAATTGTGTAACAATGAATAATTTAAAATGTACAACTAACTGTATTCAGTTCAATAAAAACTTGTTTTTAGGACCCACAAAAACATAATTAAGACAAAGTAGTGTGCAAAATTTTTAAACAACCCCAAAAAATCTTTAGCAGTTGCAATTGTTTCAAAGGATTAAAATTGTATTGTCTTTTTTTTTTTACCTAGATCATTTCAAGACCCCAAAGTTAGTGCTTCATGACACAAAACAGGGTCCCGAACCCAACTTTGGGAACCACTGTTAAGTTTTCATCTTATAGTCCTTTGGGAATTATCTATGCTAAAATGTTTTTTTTTATTCATATTCTTTTTATCCTGTGTGTGTGTGGGGGGGGGGGGTCCCAACACTGTTATGAAGACACAACAGTTCATTCCTGTTATGCCAGACTGTGTGATAAATAAAAGTGGTTTAAATATACAACACAAAAACAAAAAAAAGCTGAAAATAGTCTAGATTGAAAGTGAGTAAAAATGCAGCCAAAGTTTTTAAAAAATGCTTTCATAAAGCTTGGAGAAATCTTGCTCAAAACCACTTTTAAAGATTAGTGATAAAGTATAAATAAATGTTTGATAACTCAAAACACATCGCATTTCTGACATTCAATTAAAGTGTGGGTGTGAGAGCTTCCATGGTCGCAGTGTCCTACCTCTCAGGTCTCCCACTCCATCCCCGTCGGAGTCCTTGAAGGAGCGAGGGTAGACCTGGTAGACCGGGGACAGCTGCCACCAGCTCAGGCACCGCGGCGACAGCGCGATGATGGTGACGGTGACCGCCAGCAGCGCCAGGGTGCAGCACACCGACAGCCAGAACAGAATCTCTCTGGGCACTCGGTACCGAGCCCGGGAGGAGTACAGCAGCAGCACCTCTTTGGGCATACCGGCGTACGGTTTGACCTGCCTGTACTCCTTAGAGGCCGGCTCCGAGTCCAGCTCCACCGCCGTGGAGTCGCGCCTCTGCCCGGGGTCAGGGCTGGGGGTGTCCGCCGCTTTTCGACCACCATCTGCATCCCGATACCCCGGGTTCCTGATGCAGTCCTCCAGCTCAACGCTGTCGCTGTTTTTTCTAAAACTCATTTAAACGTATGTATTTAGTTCTTTCAAACATAAAACCTTAAAACAAACTGATTCAAGGAGTCGGACTAAGTGCTGGGAGAGAGAGTAGGAGTGGAAATGGGCCAGACTCCTGTCACACATCAGAACCACCTGAGGAATGTGAAACCAGAGAGCTGATAGGTCTGGTTATAGATTACCGTTTCTTATCTTGTTGCAGAGTTAGCAGGGATTTATTTCCCCTTTATTACTTAGACATTTTTATAATGTAGGCCTAAAGGGAGGAAAAAATAAAACATTTTAAACAGAGGCACAGTTATGATTTCTAAACACTGGGGCTTAGCCCACCAAGACTAGAAATATTTGGAGTTTTGCACAATTCATGTATAATTTTTAACTTTTTTAAGAATAAAATCAATATATAGTGTATCATTCGTTCTGTTTTTTCCATCTCAAAATAAAAAAACTTAATAGAGAAGTTTTTTTTTAAACAATTGTAAAAATAAAAATTATTTTATCATTAAAGCAAAGACAAGCTTTATATTTTAGTGCATATTTGGGACTTTCTAGCAGAACTGTAAATGATGGCTTGAACTCCTGGAGCATTATGTTGTCACTTCTCTATGCATGTGTTTGTTTTATTTAGAGGAAGTCACATTGACACATCTCATTGAGAACAGATGATATTACTGTGGTCAAAATATGCAGTACGGGGTATGAGTCCTACAATATATTTAGGTATGGTTTTCGCTTTTCAAAGTTTTTCTCCAGCCACTGAACTCCACTTATTTGGTGAATTCCGTCTTTTCCAGTATCGCTACATATTAAAACAACCACCTATTTTATTTGGGATTTAGAGCTGAAGCAAAAAGCAAACACTGTGGATTTTTATTTATTTCAATTTACATTTTTACTTTTAAAGCTTTAAAAAATGGAAAAACAAAAAAACACAGCGGTTTCCTTACTCTGATTTTCTTTTGAAATGACCAAACCAAAGAATGAATCGTGTATTTGTTTAGCAAGTTTTAAATATTGAACTAAAACAATTTTTTTTTCCTGCACCCTGTAAACTGAGATTGAATGTGACAAACTGCGCGGCTAACATTTTGGGATTATTTTCCCAAGTTGTCTCTAAGTTTGTTTTGTTTTTTGGGGTTTTTTGTGATAAAAATATCGTTTTTGAACTGTGAGAAAATGTTCACTTTGTATCTTATCTAATATTCATCACTTTAGATTTATTTTATTTTCCATCAGTTACACCCCTCATCTCCTCTGCTCTACAATGTTTCTGCCCTAGGAAGACAGGACATCTTCATATACATCTTTATGTAAAGTTAAAAAAAAAGAAATCTGAATGTACAGCTGGCACACAACCACAAAAATGTCTACAATCATACAGCAGTGCGACACATTGCTCAAAACATAAAACTCTAGCTGTGTATTTAATGCTTATCCTGAGGGAAAAAGATAATTATCTCCTAGAGGCACTAACTCGAAATTACTGAAGCTAAGTAAATGTTTACTTCAGAGTGAGAAACTGAAGATCAGAAACAGAGATTTCAAGATGATGCAAGTCTGTGCTTGGAAAACTTGCCGATTAAAAACTAAAAACACAAAAACTCTTAGAAAGTACACACATTTTACACATTGCCAAGCTTACATTTAGGTTTGGCACAAAAAAAAAACAAAGCACTTCAAACATAAATCCATTTTTTATTTGTGTTTATGTTCACTGTAAGGTCTAAATTTCACAACAGCATTCTGGGAAATTAGTACAGGAAGAAGAGGTGGCAAATACTCAAACCTGCTTTTCTTTAATCATCTCAAAGGTCATCTAGATTTTTCCTTCAAGGTAACACTCTAATGTGACAATATAACACTTGGAATTAAAAAATATATATATATAAATGGAATTTACCACTGTGATCATACATTTGTCAATTTGAATCAATTAAGAACTGACCAGGGACACCTGGTGAATAAGAGCTGATCTCTATCCTAAAATTCCTGACAAGTAACGTTTGAAGCCATTTCCGATATATTTCCTCTATTCTGGAATTTTCAATTAAATTCACCAAGTTGGACCAGAACCATGAGATAAAATGTGTAGCAACAAGTCAGGTTCAAAATCTTCAGGTTTCACTAAACTTCCAAGAAAAACTCAAATTTGAGTCCTCATATTATATTCCACAATCAGACAAATGATAAGGTATTGTTTTATCTAAATGAAGCAAAGGCAGCTTGTTTTATCTTTAAATGTCTTATAAGAGGAGAATGTGATGCAGTGCTGCTTATATTCAATCCATACAGTGGAATCAGTGTGAGTAAGGATTTACATTCAGAAAAATAACATTTCTCCCCCTCCCTACCCCTTTACTCTTCCAAGCCCAGTGTCTGATACAACTTAAATATAAACCTGTTCTGGGGACTGTTCAATGTGGTACAACTTCACACAACGTTAAAAAGTCAGAAAACGAGTTAGAATTAAACTAGTCTGCAATGTCAATATTTTAGGAATATTTGCAAATCAAACCACAAAAATATAAAAAAATTCAAATGAAGGCTGAAAATGAATGCCAGTACGTGTGATCCCACTTTTCATTTCTCACCACTGTTCCTCCTCAACATTATGTTCCACCACACCGAACATGCCCACTTTATCCCCACCCACCCAGTGCATCTCTCCAAAAAATTAAAAAAGTACACTCCTCTCTCAGCCCCAAAACGTGCACCGCCCTTTGCCACTCCCTCCACCACAAAGTAAATAACACTTTAAAACAACTGCAAAAGAACTACACATTCAAGTACCCATTTGTCATATGGCACCAGGAGCAAAAGTACCACAAGAACATTAACCACCCATCAATTTCTGTTAGTCATTTGTCTCTTGAAATACTGCCACTTCAGAAAGCAAGCTGAATGAATTTGCCTTTGAATGGTAAAGTGTTTTACAATTTAGTATACATTTCTACTCTTAAATCAATTATAAAACATCCACTTAATTAACTACTTTGCTTATGCATACATGTTAAAAAGAAACGTAGAAACACATTTTAATCTGAGACATATTCGTCATCTCAGTTCTTTAGAGCATTTAATCAATTGAACTGTCCAAAAATTTAGAATGTTAATTTTGGCGAAGTCAAATTAACCCCTTTAAATAAACACCTAGACCTATCCCTTTTTTCATTATTTGCTCTAAAATGTATATTTCATCCTCTGCTTTCAGTTGTTTTTAAGAGCAACAGTACTCAGAAAAGACAATACGTTTTTTTTCCTCAAAATTATGACAATGTTTTCAATTAGAAAAAAAAAGGCTTAAAAAAAATAAAACACAAGATATTCGAGAGATAGAGAAGGCAAGTTGTAGCATGAGCAGGGGTGTGTTTGTGTGTGTCAAGGATAGAAGGGAAAGAAGAGGAAGGTTGAAAATTCTTTACCCCCCCCCCCAAAAAAAAACCCTGTCTTTGGAACGCTGCTGTGTTGGAACAATGAGTGTGTGCACCTGGTTCTTTCTTACTCATTCATATTTTTGGGCCTACACACACATGTATGTGCACAAATGCATACACACTGAGCACTCACACAGATTAGGCCACAATGAATACTATGGCTGGGAATAGAACTGAAGCAGACAAATCAAAAATATTTTTATATATCTATGTATATATATTTATATATTTGAATTTCATATACTATATATATTTTTTCCCCTTAAACAGCAGGCTCAAAAGCTTATGATTTAGGCAATGTTTGCCACTGTACTGCAGAGTCTTAATGGAGAGGACAGAGAAAGCACACAGGATAACTGAAGGAAAGAGTGATAAATTGTGTACATCCTTTCAGACATGAGTACAAGTGAGCAGAGACATGCAAGAAAAGTCACACAAGTTAAACGTATCTGGAACAAAAAAGAGACACAGCCAAAACTCCAATTAAGTTGCCACACAAACTCATTAGCATTCCTCTTGTTTTAAAGGAGGTGGAGCCTCAGGTGACAGGCGTACAGGTCCTGTTTTGAGGCATTAACCCCGTCCCAGAGGTCGTTGGACGATGTGGACCTCAAAATCTTTAAATCCAGGAGGCAGTCTCCAATGAGCCAGATACAGGTAGTTGAAGTACTGGAGCCATGTTGAAGCACGAGTTGTGTCAGGAATCTCAGCACCTCAACTGGACAACGTAGCTTATGTAGTAGTTGCAAACTTGTGTGGTCAAATAAGCTCAGTCAAATGCAAGAAAAAGGAAAAAAAAAAAACACTTAAAACAAAATAATGCCACAAACCATTTTAGTCTCGTAGAAACATCTGTGAGTGGCTGTTCTCAGTAATGGCTGGCTGGTTGTGAAGGTGTGAGATCCTATGTTCTCGCTCAGGTATGTGCAAGGCACCACTGAGTCCCAAAGCTTTCCAAACAGAGCGTCTGTCAATCATAAAAAAAAACAAACACCACCACAACGAAAACAAAACAAATAGAAAGAAACTGTGCTCATTTGCCTCTCCTTTGATTTTTGTACGGTGTATATAGTTCTGTAGTGCAGTCTGAGTCATCCCCACCCTCCCCGTTTTGTGAATTTAAATAACCAACAAAAATCCGTTTGCAGTCCTCCACATTGGGTGCACTTTCAAAACCAGGATTCTTGCTTTGATTATTTTTTTGATGTGAAATAAAAAAAAAAAAAAAAGGTTTTAGATGCGGTCCTGTTTTTTTTTTTTTTGTTTTTGATGACGCAGTCGTCCTGGACAGCTACCAGTGGCACTCCAGATCTGCTCCACTCTGCAAGAGGACAGCCATGAGAAGAGGAAAAGGAGGAAAGAGGTGGGAGTAACAGGGAGTAGAATAGGGTTGGGACGGTGGCAAAATAAGAGAAAAAATAGCATACATTGTTACTTTAAAGTCACAGTTCGTTTTTCCGTCCTCAACCTGGATTTCAGTTTGAGGCTTTTTTTTTTTAAACCACTGACACATAAAATCTTTTATTTCTTGAATTACACCACCAACGTAAGCACACTTTCTAACTCATTTCGTGTTATCTTTTACGCAACAATATGCCAACATAACTCCATGACTTTGTCGTACTGCAGGGGGTGACACAGAAACAGAGACTGGTATTTGCTTGCGTGCAGCTGCTGAAAGACTTGAGCGAGGCGATAGTGCAAGCGTGTAGGGCCAGTGCATGCGTGTTTGTGTGCCTGTGACGTGAGAGTGGGACGAACAGGACCGTAAAACACCTTATCATTCGTCTTCATCAGCTCTAGACAGTCACGTCTACACACACTCATACGCACACACAAACCTTAAAACTCTAAATGGAACTCTACATGCTAGAGAATAGACCATTGCAGGGAGTAACGACTGATGGAGGCGTGACAGGGGAATATGCTCTGCAGGTCACCACTTTACATGCCTGTAAGAATGTGTGTGTTGAGTGTGTGGTTGCATGGGGTGTTGGAAGAAAAGGAGTGGGGAGGGGGGTTAACAGTTATATATGCGACTTACCAAATGAAACAGGAGGGCTGCGTTAATCAGAGGGTGAACACACAGTTAGACATGGATATATCCTTTATCAATGTGTGTGTGCGAGAGAGACACTGTAGGTGCATACTTTAACTACACACCATTTGCAAATAATAAAATTAAACAGTAACAACTAGACACCCTTTTACATACAGTGTTTGTTTTCTGTATTTGAACAAGGATTATCAGCACAGACAAACACACACACGCACGCACAGATCCCCTCTAGACTTTAACGTGTCAATCACAACCAGACAGACGCACAAAGAAAACCTACGAGACAGACCGACAAACTTAAAAAGTGGACAGGGCTTTCTGACGCTTTTCAAACTATTCAAAATGACGTTTTCTGATTATCACACCGACACCCATCAGATCCTTTTACATTAACATCTGAAAATCAAAGCATTTCAGCTTTAGTTTTGATAATCATGTGACCACCATGTGAACTCACGTGAGGCTGAACATGCTCAGGGTTAGCTTTAGGAACAACCTGCACTGCCAGCAGAACAAAGGCACTACTCCCCCTCAGAACCAAATGGATTCTCTAAAATAGCTGCTGTTTGCAATTATACATCTCAAGGCTACATGTCCCAAAGCTAATTCACTGACTTTATTGCGAAAAATGCTTTTAACACAAAGTATCAGAAACACACAAAAGGATCAAACTGTTTTGTCAGGTGTCAAAAGCAAATCTTTGTAAAATTTGCAATAATATAAAGATCTTTGCTAAAACACAGAGAAATGCATTTTAATATTTGAGCTTATATTATTCATATAAGTTTTCAAGAAGCAAAAAACTTTGCAGCTACATAAAAAGCAGTTTTCTATGAAAGATAAACACTGCAACAGTTACAGTATTGATGTGGAGATCAGATTTTTTGGATAACCAATTATCTGATGTTTTGACGTAATAAAAGCTTGCAGCACCTGATTAAATAAACTAACAATATATTATAAGAATTACACTGCCTGGCCAAAAAAATAAATAAAATCGACACCAAAAATGTGTCACACACACTAATATTTTGTTGGACCACCTTTAGCTTTGATTACAGCACGCATTCTCTGTGGCATTAAGCTCCTGCAATGTCACAAGATTTATTTCCATCCAGTGTTGCATTAATTTTTCACCAAGATCTTGCATTGATGATGGTAGAGTCTGACTGCGGTGCAAAACCTTCTCCAGCACATCCCAAAGATTCTCAATGGAGTTAAGGTCTGGACTCTGTGTAGCCAATCCATATGTGAAAATGATGTTTCCTTCACATTGTCATCTTGGAATATGCCGTGCCATCAGAGAAAAAAAAAATCCATTGATGGAATAACCTGGTCATTCAGTATATTCAGGTCATCTGACCTCATTCTTTGAGCACATACTGTTGCCGAATGTAGACCTGATCAACTGCAGCAACCCCAGATTATAGACCTTAGTGGAGACTTTTTTTGGCCAGGCAGTGTATATTAGATGATGGATAATAGTGACAGTAACACAAGACAGCATAAGATCCATGTGACAGATTTTTTTTAATTTAAAATCTTTCTGAGCCACATTTTAAAAAAATTAGAAACATTTGGCATACTTTATCTCAGTGGCTTTACAGAATCAAATCAATCTTTGTGTTTTTACTTTGTGTGTGAACAAAAGCAGACAATTTAGGCTTAAAACACAAAAGATTAGAGTTTCTTTAAATGTTGTTCTGTATACTACAAATAAAGGAATTAATTACCTGTGCTAAATGTGACTACTTAAAATGTTAAGCGATGTCCAAACCTCAACATAGGATCTGGGTTCATCTATGTGTAATGTTTTGTTTTTTTTATTGATAATTAAAATACAAAACATTTTAAAAGGATACTTACTCCATCTTCCTCCTTGTATGGACTCAGCCGGTTGTATACTGCTTCAATAACACTGCGCCTGCAGGAAAAGCACAGATACAAAAGGTTTTATTATGTCTAACATAATCACGTTTTTAAAAACGCATCAAAGTTAAAAAGGAGCAGAATATCAGCATCAAGATGGTGTATGTGTGTGGTGGGAGGTGTTTTCTATTTAAAGAGTCTAATGACACAAATATTATGACACCTTGAACCAGTGCAGTCTTATTTTTTGTCTTTACAGTATTTATCAAAGCAATATAAATTAAAAAGTATGCTTTCTTTTAAAGGTAATGAGTCTTACTTGCTAGCAAGTCCACCCCCTGGTGGCAAAGGGGGCATGCCACTGTCAGTAGACAGGTTCCTCATCACCGTTACAAGATCCGGAATCTCCTCCTCTCCTGACAGAGACAGCATCTCTAAACACAACAGCAGAAATGTTACACAACTAAAGCTGTTTATGACCAAGAACATCAGTGGGAAGACAAGGTTCACAGAGGAGAGGAGAGAAAGTGCAGGGGGGTGACAAGTTGAGAGAAAGGAAGTGATGATGGAACCCTTCCAGGTGAATTTGTGAAAACGAGTGTGTGTGTAAGAGAGGCATGATGACACCATGAAGGTTGCAGCTGAGCCGAGTGGCATGAGGCCAGGCCAATGTTCAGCCAGAACATTCCTCTCAGCCTTCTCTTTTTACTCCCTCACTTTTTTTGTCTTCCAGAATTTAGACAATACCCAGAGCCAAACATTGACTCTGCGTTAACTGAACAGAATGTTTGATTCTTGACTATAATTCACTATGTGCTGAAAAGTGAATTTCATTATTTTGAAGTATTATACTCACCAACACTAACATGTCTAAGGCTTATAAACAACATCACAATTTTATACTGAAACTCACAAAATACCCAGAAGATAAACAAAAACAAGTATCAGGTCTAAATCTGAAACTGCTGACTAACCATGAGTTTATCTGAAATACAATAGTCAGCAAAAAAAATCCAACAAGAAAAAAAGTCATCTGTGTTTAAAGAATCTTGTTTATCCAAAAGAGAAAAGAGCATTAATAAAAGGAACGAAGCAGGGAATCCATCCAAACAACACATGAAAACGTTTTAGTGAGAAAATGGAGGGGAAGAGGAATGAAAACAGGAAAAACAGAGGAAAAGATGAGGGAATTTGCTTCCTGATGTGAAAAAGGAAGTCATAAAAGTGTCATTCCTCTGCTTTGAACAGGAGCTAACTGAGCTGAAAGACAAAAGTGACCAAATTACAACAGCCGTTGGATTTGGGTTTGTTAACTTTTGTTTAAAATTCTTTAACTCCCTTTTTGTCATTGCAATATTAAGCTCTGTAATCGCATGTCGCAGGTTTTTGATATCGTGCAGTCCTATTCCAAAGCAGATTTTGAGAAAAATAGCAAAAGACATTCAAGAAAAACTAGCCAATGAAAATTTTATTACTCAACACTATTATGTTTTTTTTAGATATATAAAGGTTTCTTTTTCTTGACCTGTTCAATCTCACCTTCTACTTGAGTCTCCAGGTATTTGTTGAGCTCAGCTTCTTTCTTCACAGCTTCCTCTGAAACTTTGGGAGCGTTGGGCAAACACACTAGCACAATACTCATGTTATCCCGACTCCCCTAGCATAAATGTTGAAGAAAAAGGAGGTTAAAAGAGCAACTTCAGCTGCAGTGCTCAAACAAAAAGTAAACATTGTTTCCTGAGGTCGATGATAAATGGACTGAACACAGCAGTTCTCAGGGTTGTATTAAGATCTACTTATTGATTCTTCTTCTATTTAAGGCCATTTTTGAGTCATCACTCACTAAAACAAGCTGACTCTGTTCACAGCTTGAGTACCTAGTTCTTAGATGTTAAATATGGACAAGATTGGAGAACACCACAAAGGTATTATGATTAATTGTTAACATACCTTGTGCAGGCAGGTGTCCACGACTTCATTACAGACTTTCTCCAGGTCATCACAAACCTCAAGTCTAGATTTCACAAACTCACACAATTCCTCATTGGACATGACATCCCAAATGCCATCACAAGCTAGAATAATGAACTGATCTTGCTCTGGTGCCCGAACCATCACAAACACTTCTGGCTCAGGGCTAACCAGCTGCTCTGTGGGGCCCTTGCCATCCACACACTTGTAATCATAGTCTCCCAAAGCTCTCGATACAGCCAGTGATCCATTAACTCTCTGAATCATCACAGAGCCTCCAGCGTTCTGGATGCGCTCCCTCTCACGTGGGTTGCAAGGCTTGTGATCGAGTGTGGAGAAGCACACCTGAGAATTGCGGTACAAAACAGCTCGAGAATCTCCGCAGTTAATGAAGAAAAAATTATCTGGTGACAGAAGAATTCCAACAGCTGTTGAGCCACTGCGATCCAAACCGTTTCGAAGGTCGGAGAAGTTGCGCATGTGCTCATCAATGCTTAGGAAACCTGTTCTGATCCCAGCTTTCACAGTCTCCACTGCAGGAGGTGGTGGTGCTTGAGAGTCACCGGTGGAGCCATCTGATCCAATGTGTGAGTCTTGTGTACCCCCAGCTCCTAAACTAGCAGTAATTATGTGTTCGAGAAGGTGTTTAGAGCAGTAGTTGGCAACTTTTGATCCAGCGTGACCATCATACACTGCAAAAAAAGACCAGTCAGTCATTCCAGGGGTCTGAAGACCCAACACAGCTGTGTGGGCATCCTCCATCTCCACCCGCCACCCCTGCATGGAGCTCACTCCATAGCGCAGTCCATTCCCTTCACCGTGTGAGTTGTGCTTCTCTGTTTTGGGTTTGTCCAGGAACGCACCCATGGCTCTGCCTTAGACAGACCCACTGCTATCTGTGAGGGGGAAACAAAAAACAAGGCAAACACATAAAAATCATTTAAGTCTATTGTAATAAAGACAAAAACACAAGCTGTACCTGCATATAAAAATGTCCCAACTTTGTCACACAGCAAGACAATGAACTCACACACACTAGTAGAGGTTTAAAAAACAAAATTTTGGAAAGAAAGAGCAACTTGCCCTCAGTTATGACCTGACCACCTAAGTCTGAACATCAATCCCACAGACCTTTTTTGACAAGACTATAACTACAGTGTGAAATCCAGGCAGCAACATATACAAAACTGATATGGGGCTGTATTCACAGAAAGAATTGCAGCAAGTTTTTGTGGAAAGAAATAATCACTGCAAGAAGGGTGAATTAACTTCCTGATGAAAACCTAATGTGGCTGTTTTTTTTGTGTTTGTCTTTTTACAGTGTCCACTCATCTGAAACACTGAACCAAAGTCATCCACATTAGCTTGCATTGTTTCTCTTAGACTAAACACACAGTACTGTTATCAATAATATGAACAGAAATTAAAAGCTGTGCTGTCAAACAAACATCTGATCGTATATATATTTTCAGAGAATAGTAGTTAATTAGGTTCCCTCTACGTCTGAGTCTGAGTTTAGTCTGTTATTACATCTCAGCCTATAAAAACTGATTGCAGATGTCTTGCGACGGTCTGAAAATCTGAACATTGCAAAGATCCCATTGATTTATCACACTTCGACTGCTACAGCTTGTCAAAATGTGTGTGTGCATGTTTGAGTTTGTCTGTTTTACTGTTTATTTATTAGGATAAATATAATTCTACTAAACAGTGATCATTGTGCAACATATCCAGAAATAACTCAAGCTCATTGGTTTATGCTTGAAAAGACATGGGAGCGAGCTTAAAAGCTTCTTTGGCCAGCCAGAACTCACTACTGAAAGCATTAACAAACTCTGCTGAGTGTTCAAGAGGATGTTTTTATCTTATAATAACTGCACCTGCATTAGCTGAATGAACAGCAACATAAGGGTGTTTGATAGGAAAGTCTTTGTTGACTGTTTATGTTAGAGAGGAACATAGTTTTATTGATCGTGACACCACTTAGTGGTATCTTAGCCACAGAAATTGCACTTTTACCATGCACATTATTTTAGAAAATAACCATAAACACCACTTATAAATACTGAAGGCAAACTTAGGGATTTAATGCAAGTGTGATTTGGAGATAAAAATCGAAAGGGTAAATGTCAGAAATAACAAACTTATTGCAATCTCATTTTTCTTTAACAACTATTTAATTTTAATTAAAACTTAAAAGCACCGTTAAGATGTAAAGTCAACAATAGTCTGAAATAAAAACTACCAAGTGACAGATTATGTGCTGTAAAGTTTGTAATTTTTTTGTGCAATAGTGAACTTTTTTGTGCCATCTTTGCTCATTAATCCAGACTAGAGGTGAATAGCTGTTGTCTCAGTGTGTACTTTCAGACAGACACTGTTGCGGAATCAAAAGCATGATATCCACTGTGTCTAAATATTGCATACTCCCGCCGTGCCAGCAAAACTGTGATGTGCAACAAAGATACAACACTCATGCCTTCAACACAATGTGCCAAGATCTTGTGGATGATCCAGATCTATAAAAAGCTTTTAGGGTGTCCTCTAGTCGTCGGCTCGCACCTTTCTGAAAAGTCTACACTTCCCACAAGACTTCACTTCATTCACACTTCCAGGTTTTACCTATGATGAGAAATTTCCTCCAACACTTACACACAAGTACATTCTGCTGCGCAAGAAACAACAGAAAATCTGCTTGTGATTACACGGAAGTGGATTAACTGTTGGACCATCAGTGCAAGAAGTTTGAGATTTTTTTATGGACCTGCTGACTTTCATGTGGCTATGTACAGTGCAATGCATTTCAACTTTAGTAGTTTTACTGCCTTTGTTTAGTCTTATACTAATTATGTAACAAAATGATCTGTTTTCATTTTGTTTGAGACTGAAGGTGAAAGCTTTCTAATATAACTCAGTACAACCAATACCAATTTTGGATTTTAAACAAGCAGGGCAGCTTTAACAAGTTAACTCAATTTAACATTCAGCTACTGATAGGATCCACACAGACCCAGACCCAGATTATCTGGTCAAACACAGTACACAACCTGAGAGCACTAGTAAACTTTCTTTTTACTTAATGTCTTGATTATTTGAGTTGTGTGTAAACTTTTTATAACAAAAGATGTATTAGCCATATCTGATATAATTAAAAGTGCTGCTAATTTGAACTCAACATTTTGCATTGGTGCTTCCATTTTTTTAATGAGGATCAACAGTGCTAGTGGAAAAAGTTAGTTAGGAGACATTATTTATTCATTCATTATCCAGTCTTCCAGCTGTACCAGTAATTGTATACTTCAATTTCTACTAATCTGCTTACATAGCCTTTTAGGAGTAGGGTTATCTTTCTGCTGATTAAGAATCATCCATTATGCACGTCAACCTTTGATAAAATATTAAATATTGAAAAAGTTCCTGGAATAGTAACAAATAACAAATGCTCTACAGGTATAATAAAGACTAACCAGCAGAAGATCAGCTTTACCAAATCTTAAAATCTTGTTTTTTTAATAATTTTTTTATTAGTTTAACACAAATGGAAGGGGTGATGGGCTTTTTTTGATTATTCCTCCCTGAAGTTTTATGAAAAGCCGTCAATTTCCAGGAACAAAATTGCTTTAAACGTGATCATCTTTAGTGTGCTGGCGTCTGGGACTATGGAGCCGTTACTTGACCAGACTGGAGTCTATCAGACCACGGCCAAAGAGCAGGAAAGTAAACGTGTCATGATATACTAGACAGTGAGTGGTTTCTTGGCAGCAACAATATCATACAGTTGAAATCGGTTTATACTATACCTGCTCTATTTGTTCGGAAGTCTGTTTGCAATCACTTGGTTCCCCAGGCATCAAAAGTTAAGATTCACATAGTCAGTTACTAGAATACTTACTATCTGATAACTAGTTTATGACCATTCTATATTTGTGTGGGAATAAATGTAAAGTATATGCATTATGTTTGCATAGTAACCAAATGTCTTGTTTTTTTCTAACTGTATCAGAAGTATCGTTTATCATTTCTATCAATACACCTATTCATCCATCCAACCCTCTTGAAATATTTTCTCTACGTTTTTCATTTAACAGTGCATCTTAGCATACATCAACATGGTGGGAAAAGATTCAGATGACAGAGCCAAACATGGACAGATAAATGTCTTTGGACAAGCCCACGGACTCACAGTAGTTGCAGGCTAAAACAACATGGCTAGTACAGGGTTTCACACAAAGGTGCCAACACAAACATGCCACTGATGCTGCTGCCATTTCTGGAACACACTGTCACACAAACGCACTGCCAGTTCAACAGCCACACACACCAACAACCCAATAAAAAGTACCCACAACACAGCAATAAAACAAGTTAAATCGTGCTGAGGTTTCGTAAACAGAATTGGTACACAACAAAAATCAAGCGCACAACTTTAACTGAAACTAAAATCTGGCGTGGTTATTTAACAGTAACTAATGGATTTACAGAATCCATTTTAAAGATATTTCATGTGAAATGAGAGATCGCACCTGTTGCAAACACTATCTGAGATTATTCAGTGTAACATAATGTCTTATAAAATACATTCAAATCAATAATCGACATTCTACACCTATTCCTAAAGAAGTGTTGCGCAGATAAACATTTCAGTTTTTGGCTACTCGTATTAACCGTTGTTTACTGTTTAATACGAATCCCGTTTTTTGGACTAAAATGTAGCTACCGAAGTTCACAGTTATGTCCAAGACAAGAAGTGTTGTCCAACGTTACACGTTAGCTGGTGACTTGCCAGTATGTCGAAACTTTGCTTAATGCAAATATTACTTACGTTGTAGGAAAAGTATTGTCTCAGTCTGTCCTTCTTATTTTGCTTACGACAGTTAAGACGAAGCACACGGGCTCGTTGATTTTGGGTTAACCCTCGATAACGTTAGCAACTTTCGTTTGTCGGCCCCCAGCTCCACAGCTAGCTTTGATAGACTAGCCAGCATTTCACACGATAAGTTCCCCTTTCAGCATGTCCCTGCATCGGATTAAGGCTTTTATATACATATTTCCCGCTGTAAACATACGGAGCGTGAATTCATTAATCTAACTTTGACTGAAGTTTGAACGGAAAATCCAGATGTGGTAGAATATCTACGGCTTTCAAACCAAGCTAATTTTTGGCTAATGCTAAGCGTCAAAGCAGAGATGACGTTCCTTTTCGGCTCTCGATTCAGGGGCGGGGAAAGCCTGTGGTGCCGTAAAGTAATTGGACGAAACTAGTTCAAAGCTGATACGCCATTGGTCAATAAAGACGTCATTCAAAAAATAATGCCAACTTTATTAATGTATATGTTTGCGATAGGCGGGACCTTTATGTGAGGAAAGAGTGACAGGGAGAGACAGTTTCCTCAGGTTTAGTTCAGATAATGTCAGGTGTTTTTGATAGAATAGAATAGAATAGAATAGAATAGAATAGAATAGAATAGAATAGAATAGAATAGAAACAGCGTTTACTGTCCCGCAGAGTGGAAATTCAAGTGTAACAGCAGCAGCATCAGGGAAAGTACAAAAACTATTTATTTAAAAACTTTAGGGCCCTCTAGTTAATGAGTATGGTTTTTAGACAGTCACAGAGTTTTCTTAACCAAAGCTAAGCTTATACTACTACTACTACTACTAATAATAATAATAATAATAATAATAATAATAATGACTACACATGTTCTGATCTTTACTACACATTTACAATGTATACATAATGGGCCATTTTTGATCGATTACCTTAAACTGAACCAAAATATTTTACAAAACATTCAGTACTATTGAACATTATTAGATAGTAAAGCTAAAAACGTTTTGTTTGAGTAGAACTTTTTCAATTAAGTATTTATTATTATTTTTACTGTGTGACTTCTTGAGTAACCATTTTGCCAGAAATTAAACAAAAGTATTTGTAGAAACTCAGAAGACTTTTAAACCAAATATAGCAAAGCAGTAAAGTGCAACTGCACATCTTAAAAACAACAGAGAAACTTTTTAAATTTAACCCTTGGTTGAAAAAAAATCTAAAATCGTATTTGTTTTCCAAGACAAAATTATCTTAATTGAGGTTTTATTCCATCAATATTAATGACATTATCCACATAGAAAGTTGCAATGAGCTCAGCTATCTCTCCAAACAGATCAATATTTAAATTGCAGAAGATGAGTACAGGCATCTGCTTTAATTGTTACATACTGATGCTAATGTATTTTTTCATGCGTATTCATGAGATCAGTAAAATTTATTTGCTAATGGGTAAACAGTTACTTTCAACGGTACTTTAAATGTTTTGTGCCCAAATTATATAAACAAAGCAAAACACACATAAGCAGTTTTGCGTGTTAAATGAAAATTATTTTTGTACAGAATAACAGCTGAGTTAGCACTTATTAATAAATCCTATGTGAAAACAAAGTCCTGGCCTCTGCTGTGTTTTCTTTTCTTGTATGAAATCAGCCCGTTTCTGATTCTCTCTGCAGAGTGCTGCAATCACGCCCTGCCTTGCTCTCCGCTCTTCAAACACAAGAGCACTTGAAAAACTGATTTCCTGCTCCTCAGAGGGAGCAGGTTTCTTTTGTCAACTGAGGAGCCGGGTCAAAACAATAATTGTTGGCAAATTGGGCCTGAAAATATACGACGCTCATTTGATTTACATGTCATTTTCATGAGTCCACACTTCAGGCCTCCTTAACTGCTCACAGTGTTACATTAGAGCTTTATCAAATGTTTATGAGGGCAAATCAATTTCATTTCCTGGGTGTAGTTGAGTATGTGTGTGTAAAGGGGAGGGAAAGGAAAAAGAAAACGTGCACTGCAACCCTATTTTAATGCATGTTATGTTAGGGGCCAGCATCCACCCCACCCACCCCCACTTAATGGGATTGAAGACATTAAAAAACTGTTTACAAAATGTGGGAGGACCTCTCTCTCTCCTAATTTACCTCCGCCTCTCTGTCTTTGTCACTCACTCTTTCTCTTCCTCACCTTCCACCATTTCACCCCTTCTCTCCGTCTCTGATTCCTAATCAGCGAGATGGCCTAGAAGTGCCTTGGGGCTGAATACAAATGAGCGCAGCTGCCCAGTACGGATTACTCCAAAATACACACACACACACACACACATACATATACGTTCATTCAGAGAAACCAGTAAGTGTAAACATAGACAGCTATGCACTGACATCTGTCAATGCATGCAGAGCATTTGCTGACACATGTATTTTCCAAGCATATGTCCTAGTATGAATTTGTCTCACACATGCATGCACACACACACACATACACACACACAGACAAATGTTCAGATCACATGTCTGTTATGTCCAGTAGCCAACATATGTTGCAGCACACCCACCACTTTCAGTGTGTAACAGAAACATGTGTGCATGGCCTGTATATTAGTGTCAGAGGGGCCGTGTGCTTCAGCCATATGTCAGCCAGTGACTCTGTGGGGCAACACAACCAAAACAAAAACATATAAAGTGAATAATTAAAACAAAAATTAAACTGTTTATTTCTACCTCACTGTATATTAAAACTCTCATCTTAATGCTGACAGTTCTTTAGAAGCTGAGAATCAACAATCAGTGGAATCAGCTCCAAAGTTTGCAAAAAGCTAATGATTTACTTCCAGTTTTATGTTGCTATCATCTGAAACCAATCTGACAATTTTTCACTGTTCAAGTCATATTGTGCTGAAGACCTTTATGCAGCATCTTTGTAACTTTATTGGTCTGAAATCTCACAGCTGACCTGAGTTTGTAAATGAAAAGCCCTGTCGATGTGCACACACTGTGCTGGGCCGAAGAATAAAATGACTTTTGAGGTAGTGTCACACTTCCATCTAGAGGTGCAGAGATGTACTGCTGCTAATTGAGGGCAACAGAAGTGTGACCGAGACAAGTTTTTTTTTCATGAAAATTTTAGGAAAGTTTATTTAGTTCAGTTCTCTGTGACAGAAACATACAAGTTATGTTCTAACATCATGGCCCTCAAAAACACTTAAAGGAGGATCTGTGTTTAGACATAAAATTATCTGATTCTAGTTGATAATTTGTTCATAAAATATTTACATTTAGAAAATATTACACTGTGGTAATCTGATTTCAGTAAGGTGTTTGAACAGCAACTATGAAGGCAAGGATAACTCGAATGGTCAGTGAAACGGCTAAAATCAAATTGATTTATATGAGCTGTATGCCAAGGTGACCCAGGGAACTCTTGGTATACATGCAGTCTTTGTTTCTCCTCCGTAATCTCTTTTTGACTGATATTGGGAGAAGAGTTCAGCTGGAAGAAATCGTTTAACAAAGCAAAGGATGAGCTTCTCCCTGTGCAGGCAGAGGAAAGGCCACTACTTCTGTCTTTGCATCTACTGTACCTTCGTCCTCATCATCATCATCATGCCTGACCCCCTTTCCTGGCTGCACTTCCTCTGTGCCCTCAGCTTGTGGTGTCACATCGATCGCACCCAAGGGAACACGTCAAGATAGATTTGTTTTGACTTCACAGAAAGATGCTCCTGAGCTAGAGATTGGAATGAAGAAGTTCGTCTCGAGAAAGACTGGTTGTAAGTAAAGAAAATGATGCATAAAGAAGGTGAATGAGTGCATTAAAGTGCCAAAGCTGGGCAAAGGATTAGTTTTATTAGTAAAGAACAGAATGTGAAGTCTAGGTCTGTTGGCAAAGAGAAGAACATTAAATTTCCCAGACTCTAACCAAGGTCTATTTTGCTGATGTTTTAGGAAACTTAATTCAAACAAGTAAAATAATTTGCACACAAAATTCAATTCTTAGTCATAAAATATTATTGTAGGGCAGGGGTGTCAAACTCTTTATCACAGAGGGCCACATGAGCTTAATGGTGGCCCTCAAAGGGCCAGTTGTAACTGATGTTTCGTGTTTAACTTCAACTAAACACCAAACATGTTTCTCATCTCTTGCTACGGCTGAGCACAAAAACTGAGCTCTACATGGTATTTCTTGCACAGAAACAGCATTTTACCATGTCTTATAAATACTGAGAAGAACTCCGTATACAACTGACTAAATGTGAAATAAATAATACAGAAATAACATTAAAAGATAAAGTAAAATGATTTTACTCACTGTTAAGTTGTGGTGAGCAGCCACTAACTTGAATTCTGAATTCTCCCACTTTCTGACAGGGATTTCCCACTGGAGGCTTTGTTTGCATTTCCAGTTTAAATTCATGACTTCTAAGTAGGAATTTCCCACTTACTAGTACAACTGGGCTACAGCAAAAGTAACTGACAAAAATGAAGTTAAGTGGGGAATTTACACTACAAATTATACCTGCTGTCCACCTCCACCTAGTAATGGGATGTCATCATTTTTCGAGTAAAATACTTATTATGGGAAATGTCGTTTATGGTCAATGCTGGCTTTAAAGCAGCATACTTTTAAACATACTTTTAAAACATCAATACATCTTTGAAGCTTTTGCTGACCAGATAAAATGTTATGACAGGCCACATTTGGCCTGTGGGCCTTGAGTTTGACACATGGGGTGTAAATTATAATTTTGAAAATGCGTGTTTTGGTGCATTTACATCACCAATACAAACTCAAATTGAGTCTATTAGATTTAACACAAATATAATCTTAGTGGTGTCTGAGGCTTAAAATAAAGCCCCGTCTATATAGTAGTATAAATGAGTGATCAAAAAGAAAAATAAGTAGGTCCTCTGGACGGTTTCTTCTTTAATGAAACGTTTCGTCTCTCCTCCAAAACGTTGAAACGTTTCATTAAAGAAGAAACCGATTTTTCTGAATTATTATAAATGAGTGAGTTTTCCCTTCAGTTGTACTGTGGCTCAGTCTGTTTTGTCTGTGGAGTTTTCTTATTCAAAATTCATATTGACTAGGAGACATTGTGCAAAAGTGACCAGACAGCAATAACGGTTGGCTTTAAGTAATTACATGTGCTCGTCTATGTTTCACATACTTTTTGAAAATGGTTTATAATAATCCTGGACTTTTTATTATTATTATCAATGCAGTTCTGGATAGCTTCAACTTGTTAGTGTAAGTTTTTGTTTCAGAATTCTATATGAAACAAAAAATTGTGTTCAAATTTGTATGAGCGTGTATTTTGTTGTGTCAGCCAAGTGCAGAGTGATTTAACAGCAGTTGACAGGCAGGTTCAAGGCCTCTCTCTGGGGTCCTCTGTGTGTGCGTGTGTCCTGCACTGATGGTGTGTGTGAACCGGTAGCTCAGTGGGACAGGCAGCAAGTCCTCTATGGTGCACAAGTCATACTCAGTTTTTCTCTGTGGCTCTGTCTCTCAGACAAACACACACACACCCACACACAAACACACACTCAGATCAACAACAGTCTGGTCCGTTAGCCTTTCTACATTTAACATGAGTCCATTCTGCAGCTTCTTCACTTATTCATTCCTCTCCACCTCCTCCTCGGCCACATTTCGACGGCACTAACCTGAAACGACAGCTGCGCTAAGACCACCGGAGACCTGCCCACCTCCTCTCTCACTGGACATCAACAAAAAATACACACTCACACACCGCTGGGAGGCTGGGTTAGGCATTTTCGGATGAAGAGAAATAAAAACAGAATGTGTGGAAGATCAATAATAGTGTACAAAAAATAAGACGATGTGTGTGAAGGGGAGGTCAATGGTGTGCCTAGTGGTGTGTGAATGTGTTATTTACCTGGACAGGATGGGGACCAAAAACGATGAATCATTCACCTTCCCCTGAACACGAACACGAGCCTACACACAAATACTCACAGAAAAAAAAAAAAATGCTACATTTATAAACTGTAAACACAACCACATAAAATTAAATAACTATAATGTGCTCAAGTGATCACAAACTCAGGTCATTTCTGGGAAAATAAAGGAACTGTTCCTGTTCCTTTTTTTTCAAGAAATGACCTGAGTTTGAAGGACCTTAACGGTTAAATTAAAAAACAATGCCACACTCCAGAAATACATGTGAGAAGTCCAATTGTGCATCAAAGAGGAAGAGAGAGAGAGAATTTTTTTTAAATTTTCAGAGATAATCACAAATGCATCATGTGTTTTTATAGCCTGGAAACAACTGAGCTGATGACATCACATGAAGAATTTGCAGCAGGATAGGTTGACAAGAATCCAGCTCTAACAGCATGTGTGAATTCTTTTAACAGAAAATCTGAATTTAAACTCACATATTTTTTTTTTAAATTAAATTTATTCATTTCATTTAAAAATAAACAAGTTAAGTATATACAATAGAAAACAAAAAACAAAATAAAATGA
>JARVJO010000001.1:28454736-28500402 GCA_031762555.1 Cynodonichthys magdalenae
TGGATGGATGGATGCATGGATGGCTGGATGAGTGGATGGATGGATGGATGAGTGGATGGATGAGTGGATGGATGGATGGATGAGTGGATGAGTGGATGATGCATGGATGGATGGATGAGTGGATGGATGGATGGATGAGTGGATGAATGCATGGATGAGTGGATGGATGGATGAGTGGATGGATGCATGGATGGATGGATGGATGGATGGATGAGTGGATGGATGCATGTGCATGGATGGATGGATGGATGGATGAGTGGATGGATGTATGGATGAGTGGATGGATGGATGAGTGGATGGATGCATGGATGGATGGATGAGTGGATGGATGCATGTGCATGGATGGATGGCTGGCTGGATGGATGGATGGATGGATGAGTGGATGGATGGAAAAAATAAACATTAATGAAAAAAATGGTGAATGAAAAATGAAAAAATTTTAAAAAATGTTAAGATTGAAAAATCTGCAAACTGTGCAAAAAACAACAAGCTTCAACAGGAAGCATCGTTTTCACCATTAAACAAATTCACTTCCTCCACGTGACCTTCTAACTCTAAAACAATGGTTGTCGAACATATTGTTAGAGGGCAAATCCAGTTGTAACCTCAGGGTTTAAACCCTGTAAATTGAAGAGGCTGAATGGATTGTGGGGTGCTGGGGGAACTGAGGACTCCCACAGCCAAGCTGCCTTCATTGGAGCGCGACGCCGAGCAGCTTTCTCCTCTTTGGACATTAATGTGATGAGACATTCCACACCACATAAGAGGCTGCTCTCTGCTGCATGTGTGTAGATATAAATGCATCTGAATACATAAATGAGACAAGACTTAAAACAAAACTGGAAAAGAGTTAAGATTGAGGTGGATTCTCCCTTTTTTTGTTCATTATTTTGATGTTCATCATTCTGTCAATCTTTGCTGCTTCTAATGTGGAACAATAACACGTCACAGTTCAATGAGCCTGCGTCTTCTCCACGTTTTTGACCATCATTGTAGCATTATTCGTCCACACGTCTTGTTGATATGATGTAGCCTCGTATAAGCACCTTTCTTTAGAATTTAGTTAACGTGTTTACAATTTTAGGATGTAAAAGTTGATGGTGGGGCATTGCTGATAAAAAAGAACAAACAGTTAAATTCATTGTTTTGAAGAAGAAAAAACAAAACTGCACTGATGGTGTCGTGAGAAAAAAAATTAGTCGTCAGAAATAGTCTTAAAATTGATTCGAAACAATGCACACATAAAAACCACGTATTGAATCGTGTTTTTAAAATTGTAAAAATTGTAGGTGTTTGTTGTGCTTTTTGCTTTTTACAATAAATCTATGCTGAAACTCAGCACAAAGAACCCCGTGCTGTGCTGGAGGGCAGGCTCACCGTCGGCCTTTTCCCAAAGCAGAGGTGATGTGTCCTGGTCCACTAACATCAGTGTTGCTGCCAGCATCCGAATGCTGTCAAACACACTGACACACAACCTTTTCCAGCTAACACTAACACAGTAAGAGTGTAGGATTTTGTTGCGAGCCCAAAATGCCAAGTGCTCCCCTGTCCCTTCTCTGTACTTCCTCTCCTGTATTGCCTTAAACTGCTTGAGGTAAACAATTGAACATGCAGGTATTCTGTCTTTATGTGCTTGTTTCTCTGTGAACATTTCGATTACTGGCGTTCAAATACATGTTAGGCTGATGCCTGATGATTTATTTTGAAATGATCTCATAAAAAATACCCATGCAACATGTGACTAAAATATCATAAGTATATAATACTTTTGCTTGATTTATTAAGTACAATAAGAATAAACTATAGCAAAATACAGCCATGTCAGATATGGTACTTAACAGCTATACTTACATGAATACTTCATACCTGTACAGGTTACCAACAAGGACCAGTGATTTGTTACTAGGTAGTTACTTGAAATGCACCTTGTACTTGCAGGATATGTACCTAGTACTAATAGTACATACAGAGATAAGGTTGTTGTAAAGAAATAACTTGTTACGCTGTATTTACAAAAAAACATACCTACTTAAGGGGTACCTACAGGGATCGAGTTGTATTATGAAGTATCTTGTTACCTTACACTTACAGAGTATAAATCTGGTATGGTAAAGTACCTATGAAAACCAGACTGTGGTATAAAATGAGTTGTTACCCTGCATTTACAGGCTACATACCTGGTTCTGTATCTACCTTTTAGGCACCAGGTACATACTCCATAGGTTCTATGTAGGTATCCTGTAAGTAAGTGGGCTACATACTAGGTATAAGTTAATGACTGTATTATGTATTGCTACCTTGTTATAATTGTTTTAATAACATCAAATTTAAATTTATTCTGTGTATTGTTGGTATTTTTTATGCATGTGAAAAAGATTACACCAAATTTCTTGAAATTTGGTGGGATGAAGAATAAACCTTTGAAAGTTGTCATGAACCGGAAATGTTTATTTAAAGCAACAAAATTGCATTAAAGGCTCCATATTCTCGTTTTCTAACGGGTCTTTGCCCTTCACTTCTTGGTCTTATTATATACAAAAATAAGTTAAACGTCTGCATTGTGCTATGCTCCAAACAAAAACTGTAAAGGAATGTTGTTAAAAAGATATATAAAGCCACATACAGTGGTTTGAGAATAATCTGTCAAGACAGAAGACGACAGAGACACACAGCAAATAAATCAGAGCACATGTGAAGGGATGAAGTAGGTGTTGAAGCATGAAGGCTTTTCTTTTAGTAATACGGGTTTAATGATGTGACCTTGACTGTTTTAGCATCAGTTTGCTGCCTAATAATAAGAAACAGTTGTTCTGTTTATCTGATTCTTTGTGACTCACGCCTCATGAAAGAAAGAGTTAAAGAAAGACGAGGTCAGGAAGTGGCTGATAAATGAAAGCAGACAACAACACTGGGATTTTTGACAGTGCATAGTTGACAATGAGTTTTATAGCCAAATATGGGAATAACAAAAAAGACAAAGAAATATCCTATTATTATGCATTCACAGAGAAGGATTATATGTTGCGAGGTTTATTTGTGTCACTTCTTAAATCCAAAGTAATTTTCTGCCTGTATTTATTTTATTTTGATAGTTGAGATTATTGATGCTTTTTAGTAACAAAGAATTTTTGTAAAACAAAAAATTAAGTAACCATTTTCTGTAAAATAGTCTAATTTTGAAGTTAAGGTTTAGTGCAGGGCCAGCCTTTTTAACTAAGACTTTAAGTCTAAGTATTTGCAGAAAAGCTTGAGAAGAAAACCTACAGTTGTGTAGACAGTGTGACATACCAGACGAGACGTCATCCTAAGGTAACATAGTTGTTAACATTTTCACTTTCAGACTCTAAAAGTGGTATTAATCTCCATCAAGTGTCCCAAAAGACATTCAGACACATAAAAATCACAAACACACACACAGATACACTACATATCACAGCACAGCTGTTTTGGGTTTTTTTTCTTTTTTTTTTTGGCATTTCAGAGATTTAGAGTGTCATCCCTGGTTGCCACCAGCCGTGAAGCTGTGATCTTCACAAATATGACACCTCAACTCAACAAGGTCCACACAAACACACAAACACACGTACACACACAGACACATTCAAAGGATGCCTGTGCTCTGTCCTGCCATCACATTCTCACTTCCTGATTCAGACAGACAGAGACCGGTCCAGTGGGACACAGGCACACTTCTTTCCTTCGCCCCCTCACTCCTTCCTCGACTCCTTCCCCTTTTCTTGATCCTCTGCTCCCTCTCGTGGGGATGGAGGGAGGCGGGGCTGGAAGTTATACAGATGGATGCTGGCGATACACTGATACACAGTCAGTCTCAGGTTGGCTCCTGTGGGGAATGGTGTGATGGAGAAGGAGAGGGAGAAGAAGAAAACATGAAAGTCTCTCTGTAGATTTTTCTCTGAAATCATTAAAAATAGGCAGAGAAAAGCAATTTGATTGAAATAAAATCTCAGGTAAGAAAGACAGGAGACAAAATTTATTAAGGGACCTTCTTTCATTATCAGTGACTGACATTGGAAGAGATCTCTGACAAATTGCTAGAGTTTTAACGCCAAAACCCATAAAAAGGGAAGAAAGTTGGAGAAAGATAAAGACACAATTACCAGTAACTGACTGATTGTGTGTGAGGACCAAAAAAAAGTATCAACTCTGAACCTTTAAAAGAAAAGAATAGCATGACAAATTGCTGGTGTGAAGACAAAAAAGATCAAATTGGCGGTGTGGACTTCTGTGTTATACCTGAGCCTCTATTTCCTGCGTTGGACAAAAGAGAAAAAGGGTTGACTCCTAAAGTGGTGAGAGGTTTCTTTTTCCATCTCCCAGCTTGTTTCTGTCACTGCTGTCAACAGCCACTTTAAGTCACTGAGAGGATACGGCTCCATCTACCTGTGTTTTAGCACATCTCACACTGCACTGCACTCAGCACACACACACACACTGAGGGGAGAAAGTGTACCGGTTGAAGGTCATTAATTAGCTACAGAGAAAAAAAATAGTGGACTGAGTGACCTGAAAAAGGTGGGTCAGTTAAAGGGAAGAAGAGAGACAGACAGCGACGGTTCTTTTGAGGAAATAACAATGATAGTTCCCTAAAGGTAAATAATTGAACGAGTACATTGATGCTTTTATGCAGGAGGAGTTAAGATAACATCCATAACTTCATTCATGAAAAAAGGGAAGAATGGAAAAAGGATGAGAGGGCAGAGGGGGACAACAGGGCTGTTGCTAGGGAAGAATCACCTCCTATAAAGTCTGCTTGAATCCGTCAATCCTAGGCAGTCGTCTCACAAACATAGATTTATTTGAAATATTTATTTTTAGCATTGTTTTAATTCAAACTGAAATTTTTTTGTTTTGTTTTTCTTGTTGCATATAAAATGTTAGCATTCCTTGAAAAAGTGCATTGGATTAACTCCCAATCAATTACAGATATTTATCCAGTGATACAATTTTGTTAAGTTTCATTGAAATTCATCAATTAGATCATGAGATATTTGGAGTATTTGTTGTAAATGACTCAGCTACAACCACAACAATTTTTCATATTATCTATAAAATTATAGAAATTGTTGTGTTGTTTATGGTGATTTCGCTACAGTGGCCATCTAAATAAGGCTTGATCCAAATGTTTATCATAGAAATACATTCAAAGATTGTTTCCTGAACATTTCTATAAAATCCACCCTGTAGTTCTTTAGATATTTTGCTAACAAACCAACAAAGTTGACTTCAAATAGTTATTAACAAAATTTTAAACAAGTTGTAGCACAATGTGTTAGTGCTCAGAATGTTTTGGGATCAAATAAAACTGACTGAGTTACAGCAATGTTTTGTGTTAAGATCAGTTGTAGCAGCCATCTTGAATAAAATTAACTTTAAAACTTGATTGGTTGTAGATGTGCATCCAGTGATTAATTCATTTAAGTTTCTGTAGTTGTTGAGGTATTTTGTTAACACTACAGACAAAAACACACACAGAGGCCAGAGGCAAAAACCTGTGATGAACAATCTTCAGGTGAAAAATGTTTACAGTAATGTGTAAAAAGTCAAGTTTTTTTGTTTGAAACTCACCGTATTTATACATGTATAATACAATCTCGAGTATAATATGATCATCATTTTTTGAGCTTAAAAAGCATGAAAAATCTAATCATCAATAGCCTGTGTATAATACTACACCCACACCCCCACCCCACACACACACACACTTTATGGATGATTTTTAATTTAAATTTCTAGAATAATACATGAGATACAGGTGGGACCCTTTAGCCCCACCGCACACAGATGAACACAGCAAAACTTGCTTTTTAGTATCTTAAGATGCCAAATTCTTTTGAGCTGACAGGAAACAGTCCAGTCCTCACATACTGTCTACTCTCTCCTCCTGCAGTAACACACACACACACACCCTGCTGTTGTGCAGCAGACAACTCCAGCTGCAGACATACCGGGGTTGGACATGCCCAAAAGGCAGAGCCTGTTTCCTGTCACCTATCAGCTGGTGGCACACAGCAGGACATGTGTGTGTGTGTGTGTGTGTGTGTGTGTGTGTGTGTGTACTGACACGTGCTCGTAAAGATAGCTTTAAATTTTAGGCCTTTTGTGAGAGAATTTGCAAGATAGACATGTCAATTTTACAGATTGGCCTGAGAGTCAATCACAGCATCTCACAATATTCCATAAGATTTTGCACAATAGGTTTGTTAAAAATTATATTAAAACTCTTGCATGAAGGGCAGCGGGTAATATGCATTCCTTCGAGGAATACTGAGCCTTTAATATGTGTATTTTTCCAACATATTTCACTGACAAAAGTCAAAATGACTAAAATAATAAAGTAATCTGAAAAATAAGATATACTTTGCTTGACAGACAGTGAGAAAAGCTTGTGGATCTCATGTAGTGGTGGTAACATGTCATAGAACATGCCAGGAAAGGAGAAGGGAGATGAGAAAAGGCAGCTGCCCTGGGTTCTGTCTGCCAGGGACAGGGCCAAGGCAGCATGGCACACGTCGTCCTCAGACACCCTTTCTCCTCCCTCTTGCCCCACCAGCTCTGACAGGCCGCACGAGAGCCCCTTGGCCCAGTGAGGGGTGGACAGCCATCTGACAACTCCCCACCTGCATGACCTTTACCATGCTTTACCCCCTACAGGAGACAATCACCTCATAGCAAACAGCCCTACAGGAGATGCTAACACACTGCGCACTCAAAAGGACATGCAAAAAGACAAGCAGGCTTGATGCTCGCACAGATTTGCAGAAAGGTTGATGTGCATTAGTTGCTGTTAATAAGATTATAACAATGGTGTTGGGCAATAATTAAGAGCAGGAGGTTGCAGCAAGTCACCTATTCTGCCAGAATCTGTGTCCTTTAACTTTTAAATAAAAGAGCAAACACTTTGAAAATCACAGGAATAATATGTTATATTTGAAGGTTTTTCTAACCTGAAACACATTTGTGTTATTTATTCTCTGTTCATTTTGGTGTGATAGATTCTGCCAGATTTGGTGAATCTATCTGCTAGCCTCTGTGTCCTCTTTAAAATTAAAGTAAGAACAAATCATGATGGGAGACATATTAATTAAATCTCTTGATGGTAAAATTATTCTTAATTCTTCAGATACTAGCAGTGGACACTGATAAAGTGGTTTAATTTAAACAGATTGTGTATCTTTAGTGGTAGTGTAAAGGTGTTAAATATGTGTTCATGATTTTGGGAATCTGTTTTATGGTTTTATGTCATGCATTTGAAATACCGTGGTTTACAAGAGGGTAGACAACGTTAACAAATGTCACCAGGACGGCGCATTTTTCGTGTCCAGCAGACTTAATTTATAAAAATAAATTAGAAATTAAAGATAGGAATTATTTTAGGTTCACTTGATGAAAGTCGGTGCGTGCGTGATCCCGTAGTGCGTGCGCGCCCTTGACGCAACACCGGAAAAAAGAAACCATCGAGCTTACGTCATCTATAAGCGACGCGACTGGGAAGAAACGTTGGTGTTTACACGAATGCAACAAGGTGAATATTTATTTTTAACATGTCAGTAAACTGAGTTAATTTTACGAATATTAAGCGTTTCAGAGACAATAGCGGTAGTTTGTAGCCAATTTCGGATCCAACGAGTCGGAAAGTAAAACACGATACTTGACTTAGCACTCTAAGTCTAAATTATCAAGTCAACGCAACTGCTTCTTGTTAACCCATTTTTTTAAATCAAATTGTGTGTTTTTTAGGTTACTATCTTGAACTCCACGCTTCGTACTTCGGCTCTATTCTCCCGCTAATGAATCCATTAATTAGACGGAGCCTTCCCCCATCTGTGAGGAGTCTTTTGACAGATATTAATCCAAAAGAGGAGCAGTGGACAGAGACAGAGACAGAAACCCCTACTGATGGTATTCTGTTGCCGTCCAGAGGAGCTGGGTCTGAACAAGATAACTTTCTTTCTCCGGCAAAGACTGAAGAGGAGAAAGCTGCAGAGGATGGCAGTGACAGGAGGAAGACTACAGCAATGTGCATGCTGTGTAAATGCAAACCCTCTAACTACACCTGTCCTCGGTGCAACCTTCACTACTGTGGCTTGGCTTGTTACCAGAGTCCAGACCACTCCATGTGCTCAGAGGAGTTTTACAAGGAGTCTGTTCTGCGGGAGCTGAAGGACATTGGGAAAACGGAGACAGAGGGAAAAAAGAAAATGCAAGAAATTCTGCTGGGACTTCGTCAGAAAGCAGAAATGACACATATGGGGATGGAGCATTTGTTAAAAGAAGTGGGCGTTGTTGGAGATGACACAGATGAGGGGGGAGTAGAGACAAAGAAGGTTCAGGCTTTGGAGCTCCTATCCAGATTAGCAGAACTTCAACAGTCTGGAGAGGAGAACGTAACAGAGATTGAGGCTATTTTGAGACAACTTCAGGAGATTGGAGGAGGGGAGATGCTGCCTGGAGGCTCTGATGAGAATGATGAAGGTACTGAAGGGGAACTGAACTTGTCAGAGCAATTGTCAGGTCTGGATATTGATAAACTTTCAGAGGAGGAACTATGGGGACTTCTCAGCAGTAAAGAGCAAGAGAAGTTTGTCAGTCTAATGAAAGGTGGAGCTCTTGCAGAACTCGTTCCCCTGTGGAAACCCTGGTGGGAAGAGCATGAGGAAGATAGAAGAAAACTTGTGGAAGTGCTTGAAGAAAAAGTGAGCAAACTGAAGAGTGAAGATTCATCAGTTCTGAATGGGAATGATGATCAAGTCAAGGAATCACAAGAAAAGGGTCAAAATCAGGGCAAGTTGGATGTAAAATTAAACCAGGTCAAAGGAAGAACGAGAGAGGAAATGAAGAAGAAGAAAGGAAGCTCATCCTTGCAAAATGTACCTCCAGTTTCTGCAAAAATTCCAAATTTAAGTTTGTTATGTTCAAATCCGTCTCCTCTGGTTCGTTATGGCTTAGTCAATGCACTTTACAGCTATGCATTTTCCTTGAGCCTGTTTAATGGTGACCCTGATTCACTGATGTTTGAGTTCTGTGACATGACCCTGGCTCTGTCTGAGGCGCTCAACTCAAACAAGGTGTTCAACTCTGTCCAAGAGGCCTTAAACCACGGAGAAGCTCTCATTAGGCGTGGAGGTTACCTCGACAGAGAGGATCCTCTTGCTCCAGCCAGGGCAGTGGAAGCTGTGGCTCACATCATGACCGGCAAGGAAAGGCAGGATGCTACAGGATACTGCTTAGCCGCTTTGAGTCAGCTGCGCAGTGTCCTTTCAAAGGCCAGAACAAACCTATCCAAAGAGGGAGATGAAGGAACAAGGAGGCAAAAGTACTTCCTGGCAAGCAAGAAGTGTGAATTCTTTCAAGCCTGGGTGCTGGTTAATGCACAGTGGATTCATAGACTCGCTGTTGAACTGTGGAATGAACACAATAAAAAAGAAAGTGCCATCAACAGTGTTAAGAAAGTAACGACTGTAGTTAAACAAAGTTTGACAGAAGAGAAAAGAAAAGGAAATCATAAGCTGATTGAAGAACTGAGCTAATAAAAAATCCTTAACATATTGGTGTTTTTTAAAATAATGAAATACATAAAAACCTAAATGCTCTTCTATTTCATATTATTTAAGTTTTTTGGCTCCTGTTGCTTAGGTATTGTTAAGGAACAATTTTTTTTACAAACTGAATAAAGGTTTTGCAACACTAAAACTTTTTGATATGCTGTGTTGTACATTGAAACACTAAAAGTTCAATATCTCTAAACATGGCAAACGTTTCACATCATGAGTAAAACCAATATGTTCATGAAAATAAAAGTAACTGTACCAGACATTTTATAGTTTATTTTATTTTAATTTTAGGAGTTAATTATTCTGTCATGGACCACCCAGTCACAGTTTCCAGATTACTCTTTATAATAAAATTATAGTAAAAAGTGGCGTGTAAGTTATGCTGACTCCGTTTTTTTTGTTGCTTATTTATTTATTTATTTATTTGTCTAGCCTTTTTTTGAAAAATAAAGTTTAATACTTTCACTTTTTGGAAGTAAATTATAAAAAAAACTTGCAAGGTACTGCAGTCAAATACAAACGATTACTCGCCTGGTTGGGTAATCTCGCGATACTTTAACCCCCGTCGTAGGCACGTGCTGCGGAAGTTTCCCAAGGCGACACAAAAAGCATGGCTGCGCTCTTGAGGTCTGCCCGGTTTCTTAAGTTTTCTCCTTCGGGTTTGCTTCACATCCCAGGGACCCGAAGAAGCGGGCCGCTGCTCGGCCGGCTGTACAGCGGTGCTGTCGGTGGCAGAAGGACAGAAATTTGTTCTCGACAAATCAGTCGTATTTCTGATAGCGTGTCCCGGTATGTAACTGCGTGTTAGCTTGCTAGTTGTGGTCCATGCGTGAAGCAGGAATGTCATTGGAGTTCAATGACAACGAAAAACACATTCAACCTACAGTGATAAAATGTGATGTTCATAATTGGACATGTACTAATAACCATAATAATACTTTAAACAGTTATTTGCTGAAGTGACAGTAAATGATCGAGGCTTTCATCAAATCGAAACGTTGTGTAACTGGTTTATTATTAGTCCATAACACATAACTAACCTCAATATTTTTTATTGATATACTAGTGCTCTAGTGTTTATTCCTGTTTTATTTGTAACATGTTAGCTTTTAGCATCAAGCTAACCAGTCAACGTTGTAATGCTTAGGTTTAGCCAATTTGTTGAAGGTTATTTTAAAATAGACGCTTTCAATAGTTTATGATCTTGTCCAAAAGACATGTTGGCCTTCATAAATGCTAGTAATGTATAGCAGTTTGCATTAGGCTTCTTCGATTGACTATCATCCTTCAAGGTCACAGCTCATTGTAAAATTACATCCTCCAAGGAGGTTGTGCACACATTGTATCCTTTTCTAAATCGGTTGCTTCACACCAGAGATGTTCATGTCTTTTTTGCAAGTCAAGTCTCTGGCTTCAAGTCTTTGATCAAAAATCCAAGTCTTCTCTCATGTATCACTTAACTGGCTGTTTGATCAAAGGTATTCTAACTATACTAGATTATATTCTATAATATGATATTTAAATCAAATATGAAAACATAGTGTTATGTTTTAATAATACTATTAAAACATTATACTGTTTTAAAAATAAGGTTAAGGTTGAAATCACAATCAAGCATTTAAAGTTTTGTTAACTGTATTTTGCATTTATAGTCTTACAAAAGCATACTGTAATTATATCATGCTATTGACAAATAACAAATATATCTCTTGAATGGGTTGTTCCGAACTGTAATTTCCCTTCATGGGGTCAATAAAGTTTCATTCAAATCCAACAGGTCTGCTGCTGATTTTACAATAAAATGCCAGAAAAAATATTTTTAAATGACATTCATCATTAACATTGGACAGCGCGGGCCCCTTCTGTTCTCAGGCGAGGGTGAGCGTAGCGGAGCATGGATGTATATTGAGGGAGTGAGAATCGTGAGCCGGGCAGTGAAATGACTTGCATTGTTTGCAAGTTTCAAACCACGAGTCCAAGTCAAGTCTCAAGTCTTTAGTCCAAGTCCGTTTTTAATAGTTATGACTTAAGTGTGACTCAAGTCTAAGTCCGAGTCACAAGTCCCCATCTCTGCCTCTCACTGAAGGCATAATGTGGCCACTGGTCAGACAAACTAGTTCCTCTAAAATGCTTAAGTAATTCAGGTTAACATAAATTAGTCAAGTGTGTTTGTGCATAAAATCGCCTCCTATTGTATTTTCCTAAGCTCTTAACATTGTTGGAAAACATGAGGTTAGAAAAAGATGGTCGGAGAAATTTGTTAACTTAGGAAAACACAACTGTACTGTAAAATGTAATCCAAACACACTGCTGTGAATGTGCACAAAAAATATAGCTGTATGTAACTAAATTTACTTTAGATGCTTATAATGGAATAATGTCACGTTTCACAATGTTTTTGTTGTTTCTTCTCAGAAGAAAAGTGAAAAACTTTACATTTTTGAATTTTGATCTGGTTTTTCGGGTTCCATTGTCTTCTTCTGACTCTTTATTTTTTGTCAACTAAACATCTGTTACACACCAAGACTGCCCTAAGTGTACTCAGCTATGTTTGAATGGAAATAAACAGCTTGCAATTGTTGGCAACAAAACTTGCATTCATTACAAATTATTCAGTAGACTTTTGGTGGTGAAAGATGACAACTTTGTGGTTATCTTTCCTCTGTTGTCCTTCCCAGAAATGTGTGGCCGTACGCAGCTGGGTGCGTTCGCAGCTATGCTGTGGCCTCCGAACACATGGACGAAGCTGGTGTTGCAGTGAGGTCCAAGCAGGCGCAGCAGTTCGACTGGGCCCTGAATAAACTGGACAACTCTGTGAAGAGGACGGGTCGCATCACCAAGACCTTGCTGCTCCGCATCTTCCATGATATTTGCAGGAGAGGTAGGCAGGAAGTGAAGAGGTGGAGTTTCTTAAACTCTTAAGCTGGAAATCTGCACAGCTTATTGGATATTTTGAAATCTCACAAAATAGTGTTTTTTTTTTTTTTTTTTGTTCTCTGTTAATTCTCTGCACTGTGTCCCTGACTACATGCAGGTTATCCCAGCGGGAATCAGGCCTTATTGCTGCTGCGCAGCTGTGGGTCTCTGCTGCCTGAAGTGCAGGTGGAGGAACGAAATGAGCTGGCACACAGAGTGTGGGATAAGCTGCAGGAGCTGGGTAATGGACAGTAACAGCAACCTAACACTTTCAAGCTTTGGGAAAGAACTGTTTAGAGTTAATCATAACAAGTTTGATTGGATGTGAAAGAGAAAGCAGAGGCTTATAGATTAAACTTCTCACATCAGAAAGAAAAGTACTTAATACTTAAAGATTCAATACTACTTGTAAAATCTACTGGTGGAAGTGGTGGTTCTAAATTAAATTTTGATTAGTTTTTATTTTTTGCAGTTCTTAGTTTTGTAAATAGGTACCATGAGGCAGCTCATAAGTTTATGATGTTTAAAACGTGTTTTACCTTTGAAAATGAATCAGAATTTTGCATGTCTGCTAATGCAGTGATTATAATCCAGAAGTTATAATATTTTTTGTTTTGGTTGTGTTTGAGGAGTTGTTGGAAAGTTATACTCAATAAATTATTTGGGGATGAGATCTGAAGCAGCATACATCAGCCTCAGGAATTTGTACACTATTTTAACCATTTATTTTTGTAGAGTGCTTCTTTTTTTTTTACATTACACTGACTGAACATTGTTTTCCCCAGGTGCACAGTATGATGTTAGTCACTACAATGCCTTGCTGAAGGTTTACCTGCAGAATGACCTCAGGTTTTCCCCCACTGACTTTCTGGCCAAAATGGAAGCAGCGAACATTCAACCCAATAGAGTGAGTACTATAGTGCAAGGTGCAGCAGTGGCAAACAAGGACATTTATGTTACTTTTTGCTTAACCCCACTGAGGACCAAAACTTATTTAAACAAGAATATTTTGTCTTTGTAGATACTTAGGCAAGGCATTCTTTTCTTTACTATTATTCAAATTATTTAAAATTTACTTCCTTTAAAAGCACGTTGTTGTTTCAGTATTTTATTTTTATTTTTTGCATAAAGTCAAGCTTTGACTGATTTTGTAATCTTTCAATGCAGGTAACCTACCAGAGATTGATAGCAGCTTACTGCCAAACTGGAGATATTGAAGGAGCCAGGTGAGCCTACTTTTTCTTATTCTTAGCTTATTTTGTTCTTAGTATTTTGTAGTTGTTAAAAATAAACAGCATCAAATGGGTTGCTTATTTTCTTAACAATATCATTGCAAATTTGTAATTGTGTAAAAGTAAGAATGCCTTTTTTCTGCTTTGGTAAAGTTGGTGGTTTTACATGATCAGTTCATGAATAATAACATGTGAGTGCTTGAAGAGCTGCAGTAAAACTTGAGATCCTCATTTTTCCCATACTAAATCATAAATTCTAACTATAGCACTAAAAGAGCTTCACACAGTTAGGATGTCATACTCTTCAATGTGGTAATTTGAAATGCTAATGTCTGATGGGTTTACAAATTTGTTGTAATTAATATAATTTATGTTTTTATTTCACAGCACCATCTTGGGTTTTATGAAAATCAAGGATTTACCTATCACTGAAGCTGTTTTCAGCTCTCTGGTGACAGGCCATGCCCGTGCAGGGTGAGTGTCACAGCTTTGATTTTGTTTTTATATAACCCTTTTATATCATTAAAATATTGATAGTGGAGCAGTTGGAATATTCATGTGTTGTTTATCATTGTGCAGCGACATTGATAGTGCTGCGAACATTCTGCCTGTGATGCGGGAAGCAGGAATCGAACCAAGCCCTGACACGTATGTGTCGCTGCTGAATGCGTATGCTGAGAGGGGAGATCTGGACAGTGTGAAAAAGGTTTGTGTCGCCAGATTGTTGGTGGACATTCTGTTTGTGTTCAGTGATTAAATGATCTTTGAATTACTCCTGTGCTTCAATTTACACTCCGTTTTCAGACTCTGGAGGCAGCAGAGAGCGCCGACTGCATTCTGATGGATAGGGACATCATGCAGGTTATTTCTACTCTGGCCAAGGCTGGACATCAGCAGCACATACCAGTGATGATTGAACGACTGAGGCATGAGAGAGGTTTTATACCAGGTACTCTCATACACACACACATATAGGTTTTTTTCTACAACAGTCACTGTGAAAGTCAGCAGCAAGACTGACATCAGTTTTCAGTGTTCCTTGTTAATATAAAGTTAAGCGAAATAATTTGTCGTCCTTCTAGATGCCATGAACTTGTGTCTGAACCTCATCACCCAAGGACAGGAAGATGTAGCTTTTAGCATCATAAAGACCTTCCCTTCTCTAAATTTAAACAATGAATCCAACAACATGGGAAACTTCTTCCTCAAACACTGCATCAACATGAACACGGTACATTAAAAAATACTCGCATTGTTTTGTCAAAAAAAATCTTTTAAATAAGATCAGAAAATGATTTTAATTCTTTTATTTGTGCTTTCAGAATGTGATCTATGACTTTTCATTACTTCTTACTGACAGGAAATGTTAAGTTTTCAATTTGATCAGATATGATTTTTGTGTACTGCAGCCATTGGAGAAGGTTGTCTTCTATTGCAAAGAGCTCGAGGAGATGAAACTGCACAGTGCACCTCTCACCTTTACTCTTTCTTTTGCTCTGGAGGCCAACAAAACTGGTAACACATATTTATGAGTTGACAGGTGCACAGCTATTTAGGTTTTGTCATTTTTCTGAATAACTAAACGGGTTGTGTTCTTCCTTTTTTGCAGCTACGGCTTTAGAGCTGATGGAGATAATGAAGGAGCAGAACCTTCCTATAAGGCCGCATTACTTCTGGCCTCTGCTCACACAGCAACTAAAAGAAAGCAACGTAGCCGGTACACACACACACACACACACACACACACACAAAGACAGTCAGAGATTGTAAAATTTATACTTTGCCATCATAGTGAAAATGTGACACCATTTGTAATACACAACGCCACAGTGAAGCCCCAATATTTTGGGAGTTATGTTCTTAGAGTACCCATGAATTGTGATAAAATGCAAATATTGGATTTGGTCCAGAAAAGGTTTACATTATATATTTATAGTTACAAAAACCAAACCGTCTGCAAACTGAAACGCACGTTTGCGGGGCTTCACTGTTTTGCACTGTGAAACCTGGACAAGCTGTGGGAAAAAGATAAATTGACAGACCTTAATGACAATAAAACCAAGCACTCCAATAGATCAAAGATGTGCATTTGTATCTGCATGCTGATACGGTTAAACCGTTTTTTTGTGGACATGGGAGTCTAGTGGGCTTTTTGGAATTCAAACAGAAAACTAAGTCTGAATCTGAAAAAGAGCAGTTTTTTGTTGAGCATAATATTGGGGTTGCATCTTTTTAGTAAAGGCGTAGAGGGGATTATAACAGCCCCTGTACCAGAAAGAGCTTTTAAAGGAGAGCTTGCCTCAAATATTTATGAGTGAGCGAGAGAACCAACTGGGACAGATTTCACTGGGCTGGACCAGTGAAGGGCACACAGGTCTGATCGCTGCGTGAGAGGGCTGTAGCGGGTGGAGTTAAAACCAACACATCAACACTGACTCACAAATCTGCTCTCGGATCTCTCTGGAGAACTTTTGAATAAATCACAAAAGACTTAAAAAGACATCCCAACTTTACATTTCCTGCAACCTGAAAATACTTTAGACTTTCTGAAAGTTCTCAGACATGAACACTACAGTTTTTATTTCAACTGAAAAAAGAACTGTTTACTGGGTGTTTGACCTCAGTTATTTGAGTTTTTTTTATTTATAAAACCTGAAGGTCTAAGTTTTTTCTTAAATTTGATTGAATTTTTTTTAGATTATTTTGCTCAAATAAGTCATTGTTTCTGGTTGTTCTTTATAAATTTTGACGATGGATGTTTAACTGGAGGCCTGATATTGTAGCATTTTTTTTCTTTCACAAAAATGCCAAGCTGCACATACACTGCCTCCAGAATCAGCTCAAAGAAGAAAGTGCACAGCTTTTAAGAGCAGTTGACCTGGCAACCTTTGCTCTCCCTATAGGGCTGCTTCGGTTTTGTTGTTAGGCCAGGCAGTTTGCTTCAGCAGTTTTTAAATCTTTAAAAGTTAAGATTCTATCCGATTTTAGATACCTTTTATATTCTATTTGGGTCATATTTTTCAACCAGTTTAGTTTACTTTATTTTCAAAACGAGTTGATCTGAGACGTTCCTCAGAAAAGTGGTGAAATATGGGCTTGTGGAGTTGCAATAAAGAGGAATTCAGACAAAAACATTGCAGCTCCACTTTATATAGACCCCAACTGAATGATTTAAATGTGAAAAAGAAGGATTTAAAAGTGTGAAATGTGTCCTTTTTAAGCTTTGTTGCATGTTAGGTTTATTAAAACTTGTTAAATTTATGAAAAGACAAATCAGAGGGCACATTCTTTTACCAAGTAGTAATTGCAACAGTTAAACTTCAGTGTGAAAAGGATTCAAAATAGTTTAAATCCTGAAATAGTGTTAGTTTTTGTGAAAGGAATCATCTCCGTCACACATAGCTGTTATCTTGAGACTTGTCAGAATTCACAACTCATTAGTAAAAGCACTCTGTCAGATGTGTTCAGCAGCAGCTTGGTTTTTAAGTGCTTGATGTTCGCTGAGCTCTGAGTCTCTCTTTGGGGTTTTTTGGAGCAATTAATAAGTGATGGAGTTTCCTCTTGTCAGCCAATTGACAGCATTTGAACTGGCAGGGAGGCGAAAACTGGTCAGAGCATTGTGGCGACGCTGCAAATTGAATCTTCCGTGTGGTCGAGACGGATTCTAAGTTCGACTGGGGAGATATCCCAGCAGCCTAGAGGAAAGGACTGGATATGAGTTCAAACAACCAGACAGTCTCACAGATGCAAACTCTGTCTAAAATTCTGCCACCGCACCGTCTGACAGCTAACACACATCACAGACAGCATCCATTTAGATATCACAGAGCAGCAGAAGGAAAGACGGATTTTAAAAAAAAAGTGGAGAAACTTCTGTCTCACTCGCTCGCTTGTTTCCGACGGTGTTTGCCTTAACCCTCATGAATCATGCAGCTTCTTTTCCTCCATATCTCTCCCTCTGTTTCCTCCTCACTTCTATTGGCTGTAGGAGGTGTGTGTTGGGGAGGGGAGTTGACTTTCGGAGGGCAGTGCAGGTGATGTGACTGATGCAGAGTGACTTGATTTCATGTAAATGCAAGCGCTCTGAGGGAATTCACTTTGGATTACGCGCCCCACTGTGCATGCTCCATGAAATATTAAGGGCTGTGTCACTTTTTGTCCACAGGTGTCACTAGCGGGCAGAGAGGCCGAAGCTGAGGAGATAGAGGGGAGCTATAGAGGGAGGGGAGGGGAAAAAAAACTCCCCTTACATGTTGATGAGGTGTGGATTTGGTGGGTTTAGTGAAAGCATATGCTCATTCGTTCTTGCCACCCGCCGCCAGCTAGTTACCGCTTGTCAGTCGTGGCGACGCAGTGCGCTCTTATCACTTCTGACATGCAGGGAAAGAAAGGAAGAGGAAGAGGAAACTTCAGAGGAAGCTCAGTCTTCTTCCCATGAAGCCCCCCCACTACTACCATATGTTTCTTATGTGATCTCTTTTTTAGTTCACTTTATTCTGAATAGATCACTGGAGCAAGTCATCACCTTTAATTAAAACAAAATAAGATTTAAAAAAGGGGGGAATATATCTCAAAGTGTATATTTTAAAGTATCTTTTCTTCTGTTTTTCAACCTGTCTTTGCCTTTCAGCAACAGTCTAGCTTAGGTAAGTCATAGGTGATGAGAGGTGGAGGGACAGATGGTGTTGAAGGAGAGCGACAAAGGGAAGTGACAGGTTCTCATGTTAAAGGACAGGCAGAGATGACAGCGACCGGTTCACTCCACTCTTCTTTTCCTCTCTTTTCCTCTGTCCTCACTTCACCATCTGTGACAGTTAACCTGCAGATATGAAGCTGATGTTGATATCTTGTGACCGCTGCCGTGATTAAGTCACTTCTTTGATACTTCTTTGCCTGGATGATATGTCCAATTTTATGCTTACAAACCTGTAGAAATCTACTCTCCGATCTTCTCTGTGCCAAATCTGTATGTAGATTTCTGCAAATGGGAGATAGCAAGGAGAGTGTGCCCGTTGTGTTTTTGCTTTAGATATTTTTTTTGATTTAACCCTGTTTGAATCTACTCATATGTAGATTTCTTACCTGTTGCTGACAGACCAGGAAATAATCTTAAAGAACAGGTAGTGCTGGAGAATTATTTTGATATTGGACTTATTCAAGACGGTTGCCACCGCTAGTCAACCATAGCAAATTAAAAAAAAATAGTATATTTCAGTCAGTATCATAGACGTGGAGCTAAAACTTGGTGTGGTAGTAGCTGAGAGTCATCTCATACTACACTGCCTGCCTGGCCAAAAAAAAAGGGTCATATATATTTTATTGGACCTCCTTTGGCTTTGATTACGGCATGCATTCTCTGTGGCATTCTTTCAATAATCTACTGCAATGTCACAAGATTTATTTCCATCTAGTGTTGCATTAATTTTTCACCAAGATCTTGCATTGATGATGGTAGAGTCTGACCACTGCTTCTCCAGCACATCCCAAAGATTCTCATTGGACTTTGTGGAGTCAATCCATGTGTGAAAATGATGTCTCCCACTCTCTGAACTACTCTTTCACAATTCCAGCTCGATGAAATGTCATCTTGGAATATGCCGGGCAGTGTATATTTGCAATTTAATATAGCATGCTAGAGTCAACCCTCTATCAGCAAAATTTCTCATGAACAAGGATTGATTTTATTTTGTTTTTTTAACTCTGCCATGGGTCCCATATAAAGAATTTTGTACTTATAAAATGTTTCCATTCAAATCTAAGAGAAAACGGAGAACTTGCTGAATCATCCTCCAAGCCTTTTTAATGTTTGGAGTGAAAACTTACTTTGGTTTAAAGGGTTAAACGCTTCTTGGTCAAAAATGTGACTTTGCGAAACAAAACCCTACAAGCTTTTCTCGCTAGGATGAAAAGTGCTGATCATTGCGGAAGCCAAAAAAGCACATGTGAGACAGCCAGCCTATTCATTTATAACTCCGGCTCTCCATTCACTTGTTTTCTGTCTGTTTGGCTCACCGTGAAATAGATTATGGATTATTCAGGAAGAAAGCAGGTGCTCCCTCTCTTCTTTCATAAAAAAACGTTGGGTGAAAGCAATGAGAGGGTAAGAATGAACCAATGCACAGAAGAGTGGATGGATCCTCCATTGAGAAGAAAGAGGAGGATTGCCTGTTTACTTTTGTTGCAGGATGGATATTTAGAGGGGCAGATGAATGAGTGATAGGAGAGGAGGGAAAAGCTGGATGGATGGAGTGGGTCAGGTAGCCCTACCTGGGATAATGCATCTCTACTGCAGGTTTTAATGGTATATAAAAGCCCAAAACTCATCTTTTATTCAGTTAAAGAGCCTGGCAGGTGAATACATGTCCCAAGAGGATGCACAGATACAAAGATCTATATATAAGTGTGTGTTTTTCAGAACCTGAATGGACTTGAAATACACACAACATTTTAAGCTGTGTTAACTCAAAGAGGCCCTTAAAGGTAGTTAGTTGCATTTGAGAAAGGTGTATTGGTACACTTGATGTGTTTATATATAACTTATCTTTTAGATGCATTTATACTGGTTTACCATTGTTGACACACACACACATGTTAGGTCGTGTGTGTGTGCTCCTTTAGGCTTCTGTCCTCTATAGGTCTGCTCCCAGACATATGCAAAGTGCTGATGGTTAGCTTGCGTGGCTCTTCCATATGCATGTGGCTGTTTTTGGTCTCCTACCCCAGAGCAGGACTTCAGGGTTCTAGTGGAGAACAGGGTGCAAGAGCCTACTTCTAGCCAAGTGTGTGTCAATGCACATGTTTTTTCACCAGTCTAAAGTTAAGGGGAGATGAAGTGGAGTTTTGTCTAAAACAGTTTGAGTGAATGGAAGTCAAGTGTTTTTTTATTCATTTCTCACTAAAAACTGATTGTTTTTATGCTTAACCACGATCATGGATCCAAATATAAATATATTTATTCTTCACAATAGTTATAAGACAGATATCTTCTGCCACTGAATGCAAAAGTGTTATAACAATTTTTTGTCTGTATCTGTGTGTTTGTCATATTTGAACCCCTGAATAGATTTCAATGAAACTTTTGGTAATCATTGAGTTAGGGCTGGGAAATTAATCGATAATATATATTGCGATGGACACATGATCAATATCAGTAGAAAATGCTGATAACTTCATTGAACTTTGATCCTGAACTGCACAACATTCTGGGGGATGTGGGCAGAGGAAAGGCTTTAGCTGCTCGACCTCTCACAGCCCAGCTAAAGAAGGTTGGTGGCATCAACTAACTCACCCACTCTTTAAGCCAGCAACAACCTGTTGAGTAACATGTAGCAGTTTGATGCTTCGCCACCATGTCTCATACCTACTTAAAAATAAAAGAACAATGTGGAATGAAAGGAGAAAATGAGGCAACGGCTCAAGAAGAAATTGTGGATAAAAGAGGAAAGGTCACGTCACCAGTTTGGCAGTATTAATCAGCCTTTTTTCTCCTAGTCCTCATTTCAAATAGATGAATCAAAAAACTAATCAATAATTATTGATATCAACTGAAATGAAACGCTTACATTGTGATATATTTTTCAGTCATATCGCTAAGCCCTACAGTGGATTAAATGACTTAGTGTGATTATTTTAATGATTATCTTTGTACTTTTTTTGTTAGATGGAAGTTCTGATTTTGGGAATCTATGGGAGCATTTTTTCCACTAACAATGTCAGTTTTAAACCAAAATAGAATAATTTAAGTGCGTTTATAGATTTATCACTGTGTGTTGTAGGTGTGATAGAGGTGACAAAAGGAATGGAAAAGTTAGGTGTGACTCCAGACATTGATACTTTGTTCACCTACGTCCTCCCTGTCTTCCCCAACATCGAGGCGGCTCGTCAAGCCCTTCAGGTAATTGATAATAAGTTATTCTGTGTTTATTCTTTGGTATTTATTTAGATATATTTATATATAAGTTTTAACTGAAAATGAGTCTTTTTTTTTTTCAGAATGCTGGTGTATCAGTGGAGACTGAGGGCTTTTTGGCGTCAGAAGTTCGCACCTTGGCTATGAACGACATGGCCAAATTGTACACCTTATGTAAGCACACAGTCATTTTCTCTACTTTTCTGCAGTTTAACATGGTCTGAAGAATCTCTGCTGCATCTTGAGCATCCATCATCTTAAAAATTGCTGTGTTGCCTGCGGGCTAATTGGCCCAGTGTTGACACTTAAATACACACAAACTCACACATTTGCCCTCTCATTCCTCTGTGCTCATCAGGCCTTTTAAGAGATTAGTCTGTGAATTTGTAAAAAGAGAAGGAGAAGCACCTCATCTTTCAGACGGACGAGACAGAGAGGGACGCTAAATAATGGATAGTTCTTCCTGTTTTCTGTCTTTCATCTTTTCTTTTCAAATGCTCACTGCAACATATATGACTCTGTTTCTATATGCCAGGGCTATTCAACTAAATTGCTCCGGAAGCCACAGTTACTGCAGGTCAACAGTTCAGGGGCCGAACATCCAGCAATTAAAGTTATTATGTAAAGAAACCAAAAATTACAAAGATCTGTTACCTTTGAAATAATTTATTTTGCTGTATAATCATGAATACGACATACAGAACCCTATAAAAGTAGTGATAAGTAAACAATATCAAAAACAAAAAACACATTATGCCTCCTATTTAACATAAATAATATTTTGACATCTCTGACTTGCCAAATTTTTTAACCAATTTTATTTTCACTTTCATAGTTTTATCTTCAACTGCTTGTAAATTTAACTGTCTCGAGTGTGCATAGAAATGTTTTTTTACCAGCTTCTAGACAAGATTCTGACGTTTCTGTAGATACCAAATATGTCTATGTTTAACTTAAAAGAACTTACATTAATTAAAGTAGAAAACCGAGGGTTTGGGCTTTAGAGATGAATGAACCAATTGGCGGGCCGAACTTTGGCCACTTGTGGGCCGGATGTGGCCCGCAGGCCTCCAGTTGAATAGCCTTGCTATATGCTTTGCCTGATTAGTTATTTTACTTAACATGAAAAGAAAAGTTTTTAGTGTTTTATGAAGGTTTCACATAATCTTATGAGCAACTACAATTGCTTCTTTTTTTATCTAATGCCTCTCGCTGCAACGAGCTTCAGATATGACCGAACATTTTTTTAAGTGCCATAAAACATTTATCCTAACTGGTTTTCCTTGGTCAATTAAAAAAAAACTGGTATATAACTTGAAGTTTGCATTTTTGAAACATGTTCTTACAGAGGGCGTATCTTTTCCACTAGAGTGATTTAAATTAGTCACGTGACTAGGTCCAGGGAGAGTCCAGGGACTCTCAGGGTTTAATCATATTAACTGTTATTAACTAAATGCCACAATTAATGGTGATTAATTTTTTTGCCAGTATCATCCAACCCTATTTTTATTGCAACATTTGGAAAATAATTATGATATTTCTGCTAGTGCTGATATAAATTGTAATCATTCAGTTGTGTAACTGCTTTAACTTGGTGATGTAATTCAGCAGAATGCAGAACATTGGTGAAAATCTGCAAAGTGGTAGTGAATTAGTCTGTTTTGAAAGTTGTATATTTTGTCTATTGACATTATATTACTCATTGTGTTAAACATAGTTTGTGTAACTCTTTTCTGTATTTCAGTGTCTGATCCTTCTTTCCCCTCGCTGGACCTCATGGCTTTCCGTGGCAGTCTTCTCACAAGGTTCAAAAAGTGAGTCAATTAGCCTGTTTTCTGTTTGTCATTCCATGTTTTACATCACTTTACATTCCTTATTTTTACATATTTGGCCTCAAAGCCCCCAGACCGTCGTTTTAGGGTGGCCCATAGCTCTATTGAGGTCACTGCAGCATATGCTGTGAATGTGACATGTGCAGCCTCTCACACCATCCACAAGCGTCTGTGCATGTGTGCAGCTCCAGGGAGAAACACAACATCACACATACGCTGAGATATACACGGACGCCTCATGCATATGGAGAACCCTCAGCCCTCAGCTCTCGCCCCAAAGCACCGTGGGAGATATGTAAATTAGCAGATGCCCACCACTATCCCGGACTTCTGTACTGGTTGCATATTCTCTCACTATGACACGCACAGAGTTAGCCTTAGGACCAGTGTCTGACTCACAGGCATTTGTTGAAGGGGTGTTTATGAATATTTACAGTTTAGCACTACACAGCCACACAGAAACACTCTGGCCCCTGAGCAACGCTGGAAGTGAATCAAGTAGTAAAGTGCTGACTTGCCTGCAGGGACTGAAGTTATTTTTTTCTCGGAGCCAAAATACGCATGGCTGAGCTCAACTTCAGGCTTCAGCCTTTACTTTTTGATTGTAATTCATTGTAGGTCTTTAGAACTTGACAAGTAGATCACATGGAGTCAGTGAAACTTGTCTAGCTAAAAAGATTTTACATCATTACAGTATGTTTTTGTGAAGCGTGTGTCTGTGTTGGCGTGTCCTTTTCTTGTTTCTGAAAAGATATTCTAAGTCGTCATTACTTATTGGCCCTTTTTGTGACTGAATCCACTTCCTCTCCTTGGTTGGCTTTGCTCTCATTGCATCCACACATACATACACACTCTGATGGTTAGGTTGCTTGACAGGGTCGTAATTGGGCTTGTCACTTGGGGAGCGTCTGTGTGTGTATTTGCGAGCGCCGTGTCGTCGCCGTGCAGGACCTGCCCCTGTCAAAGACAAGGTCAGGGGATAATTTAATCATTAAAGACCTCTTCTTCTCTCTTCGTCTTCCCCCCTCACTCTCTCTCTCTCTCTCTTTCTCTCTCTCCCTCTCTCGCCTGCTCTCCACCATCTCGCTGACAACGCTGGAGATGTCACACATTGTCATCATTTAGCCTCTGTGTGTGTGTGTGTGTGTGTGTGTGTGTGTGCTGGTGTGTGACTGTCTTTTGTGGTTTGCCAGACTTTTGTACTTCTGTCTCTCTTCTCTTGTACTGTGGGATGGAAAGTGTCAGACTGAAAAATTTGTTGTTATTTCTTGACATAAAGTGACTTCTGCTGTCAATTCAGTATCTATGGCAACATGATACTGTCAGTGTTAAGAAGACGCTGTATTTCTGATGAATACAAGGAAACGTAAGACATTAGTAGAATTTGAACACGTTTATAACAGATTTTCACAGATTTAAAACAATACTTCACAGTTCATACAGTTTTATTTGCTGCTTTTATTTAAAACCCTAAAAAATAAAAAAGGGTTTAATTTTCAGTGGCAGGTTTTTAGTTATCAGCTCACTGAAGCAAAGTAAAAGAGATGTATTTATATTTTATTATTTAAATGCTAAATGACCAAATTGCACATAAACTCTAACAAGTTGGGGTCTAGTTGGCGTGTTTTGTATTGGTGCTCATTTATTGTCCTCTACTGCCCCCTACAGGTCTTCAGATGTGGAGAACATGGTAAAGGTAAGACATCAGCATCTTTGTTCTGTGGCGCATCCACGCAACATCCACACAGAGGAAAATCTAACTTTTCAACTAATCAGTAACTAATTGTGCAAAGCAAATTTTTTTTTAATATATATTTTGTTTGTGTGTTTGAGACAAATTGAACCTCTGCTACATGTCTGTTAAAAGTTTAAATATAAACTTCATTCACCCGATTTAAACTCCTGTTGAAGATGAAAAAACTTATCTGACCTACAATTTTTGTTTATTTAGACCTGATATTTACCTCAAGAAAATGTAGACATGATTAAAAATACACAAAAGTCATCATGCAAATTAAAATCCAATTTCTATACAACTAAAAAGATACAATAAATGGACAATAAAAAGTTATAAAAAAAATAACAGTAACAAATTTAACACATTTGTTATAGAATTACACTGTTTTTATAAAATTAAAAATGGTCAAAAAACAGTGAATACTTTAAAAACAGTAATGTAGACCAGGATATTTGAAGGAATGTGTCAGAATATCTGTAATGTAGCAGTTTAAAATACATTTCTGTAATAAAATCAACATAACTTTCTTTAAACTCTTGTTATTTTTGTGTCGTACGGTTATATGTTTGTGTTTTTAATTTGTGTATTTTTTATTTTATTTTTTAGATATTTGAGCTCCTGTACAAAGACAAACGCTTCTGTGCTGGAAGCTCAAACCCTGCTGGTAAGAAAACATTTATCAGCAGTCACTGTTCTCCTCTTTGTCTTACAAACGGGGTTCATGCTGAATTAAATGTGTTTGTGAAGGTGAGACAGAGGCAACTCGCTCAAAATGTTGAAACTTGCAAGTCCTGCAGAACTTTACTTTTTAAATATTGTGTAGATGATGAAAGAATGTGTGCGTTCATGTTGAGTTTTGGTAGCGATGGACTCCTGACCGACCCACTTCTTGTCAAGAAGTCATAAAGCTTCTTTATGTTATGGTTCATCACAGGTGTGTTTGTGTGTTTGTCAGCATGTTGAAGAAAGATGTGCTCGCTCTGTCCAGCAAAGGAAATCGAGCCTGGCTGCTGACACAGCACTGGGTAGATGGTGTGTGTGTGTGTGAGAGGGAGGGAGGGAGTGTGTGTGTATAGAGTTAATGTCCCTCCATGTCAGCGCGTGTGTCAGGGAGTCTCCAGCACCGAGACTGGTGTGTGTGCTGGTGGGAGCGATGGAGACTGTTATCCATGTCACATCCAGTTAGACGACATCTGCAAACACGTTTGTGTGTGAGCGCTGAAGTAAGGGGAAGCTGTCATCGTGAGCTGCTGCACATTCACTCAAACTGCAGACCGAAAGCAGCTTCTGTCAGCAGAAACGACACAACCTCACACTCTGCAGAGGTTACAGAAAAATAGTATGAATGCACAAATGGATGCTGTGACTGACACTGTGGCAAATGAAATTTATTCCCAAGATGACTGCTCACTGTGTGTGTGTTCCTTTTTGTGTGTATGCGTGTGTTTTTGTGCAGATTCTGCATCCTTCCTACTCTACAGTCTGATCGACAACATGACAGCTGAGCAGCTGCAGGCACAGAAAACTAAACTGAGTGATTTCTTTAATCAGCTACATGCTAAGGTATATCTATATATAAAGTAATCATACACACACTCTTTAAGATGGTGAAAACAAATCCTCACATTTCCAAACGCTGCTACACTGCATTTATTTTTTTTCAGTTATAACTCAAGCCAAGTTATTGCAATGTTTCTTTTGCTGTATTTCTCAGCTTGAGAAGCATGAAGTTCTGCTGTGCTTTTTCCCTCAGAATATTACAATTCCAGGCAGCATCTGTAAAGGAATTAAGAATCTTCTGGAGTCCTCTCACATCCCTGAGCTCATCAAGGTACACATTCAGACCATCATACATTTGCTTTCTGACGTGTTTATGGGAATAAACGTCAGGCATTTTGCTAGCTCTTTCAGTGACGCCTCAGGACGACCTCAGGGCAAAGTACCAATTTTTGGATTTGTCAATCCAAAAATTGACAAAATCCATTTGTCATTACACTACATAAATTCGTAAACTTCCGTGATTTTTGTAAGCGGCTTGGAGGGTGACTACAGTTTACTTTATGAAACCAAAGGAAGACAGAATAAAATGCACTGGCTTGGATAGAGGAGATTTTACAACCTCAGTAGCTGTTAGGTGTTGTCACAATTTCCAGTCCCACTCAGTTTGTATCTTTATTTTAACGTATGTAAATTTCATATACTTACGTAAGCAGCGAGGCCTTAAAGTGTCGACACCCTTTTCCAAAATCCCACCTAAAAGCCTTATAAATGGGAATTTAAAATATTGTTGGCTGTTTTAACAAGTGTTTTAGCATAAATTTAACTAAAACAGCTAGATTTCAGAAAAAAACTCACCATGTCCTGTCTTGTAAAGCATTTTGTGAAATAGTTAGGAAATGTGTTTTTTGATGGATTTATATGTGGGATAAGCTTTAGTTAGGTAGAAAATTCAAAGGCCTAAATAGACTTTGTGAGAATGCACTCAAATTATTGATACTTTTTTTACAGTCTGGAGTTTTACCAGAAGAAACAGATGTTAATTCTTAAACAAATATAATATAACTAATATTGACTGTGTGTTTGTTAGGATGTGGTCGCTTTAGTGGATCCCAAAGAAAGAATGTCCCGTGACTTTGTGTCATCTGATTTTCATTTAAATGTAAGTACAACACACGAGGCCTTCCTAGAACATGTAGTATTTTGAAAAGTTTTATTATTTCAGTCAGGCTGCAGCAACAATGATGCATTATTTCACAAATTCTCTCTCTGCATGAGGCTTTAGCTTCTTTACTGTTAATTCACTCTCCACAGATCTTGCTCTCATAAAGTTGTTTCTCTGCTGACTGAATGTCAAAGCATAGAAATGTTATCGGTCTGCATTTGTCTTTTCAGTTCCTTTAGTTTAGCATGCTGCATCACTAAAGAACTTTGTAAACTAAGCACACACGATTGCTATTTGCTTCTATGAAAAAATAACTTAATTTCTCCTTTAAAAAAATGCAGCAGTCGACATCCAATTTTTAGTCAACTTATTGTATTTTGTTGGCCTTCTTGAGCGCATGTGTTGTTTCACTGGTCCAGATTCTGAGTGTAAATTCATGTAGACATGAGGTTGACTGTTGATTTGACATTTGTCGAATATCTTTTTTTGTTTGTTTTTTTCCAGGGAGTTGAGAACAAGGTTTCGGCTCTTGAGAAAAAAATAGATGAACTAAAAGCAGAAAACAAACCATACAGCCATGTTTTAAAACAAGCCATCTCTGCTCTGAGTATCAAGGAGGTAGGATTTCTTTAGAAGTTATTGGTCTCATATGATTTTTGTGTTTTTCGACAGTAGATGCTTTGTCTGTGCATGTTTTTTTCTGAGGGTTTTGTTGTCTGGTCAGAACCTGCAGCATGCCCTTGAGCTGAAGCTGCAGCACGAAGAGGAGATGACACCCGCGACTTACGCTACTCTCATCAGCCTGTGCTGTCACCACAACAATGCGGAGGAGGCACTCAACCTGAAGAGGGAGTTGTGAGTGCAGCAGGAAACACACACACGCACACTCGATCACACGGCTGCACTGCGGCCAGTGGTAGGCCATTAAAGTTTAACTTGAGTGGTATTAGGGGAGACATTAATGCAGGGTCCAGCCGCTCTGGTGTCTACCTGAAACACAGGAAACTCTCCCCTTTTCTTCCCTTATTTCCTCCTCGTCTTTCACCAGCTGCTTACAGCATCTGACTGAACTTTAAAAACATAAAACACATGCGCTGCATTACTGTAAGTAGAAAATATTAAACAAAGCTCTCTCGCCCTTTTCTGTCCCTGCTTTTAGGAGTCGTTTGGACTCATCTGTTGCACTGGATCCCAGTAAATACATCGCACTGGTCAGGACACTAGCACTGAATGGCAAAGTTGAAGGTAAGTTCTCATTTGTCTAGGAGATTTTTTTTTTTTTTACAACTACAGTCTATGTAACTGTCACAGATCATTTCTGGGATATGACCTTACTGAGGTGGGGAAAAAAGCTGTGATTCTTTGTCCATTGAGGTTATCAGAGATGTTGATAGGCATTATAGCTTAAAAACAAAGTTAAGTCACTGAAAGCTGCAGTCAGAGGCAACATTGAGCCGACTCCAAAAGTGAGTCAATCCATTTAATTCCCACGTTAAAAAATTTAAAGTTTCCACCAAAAATTGAACATTAGAGAATAAATTTGTGTAGTAAAGGGTGGGCCTTTTTTGATTGCCATGTAATAAATGATGTCATTAGCTAAGTGAGCTTGTCACATTGAGACTTGAATTTTCCCCAAGTCCTCAAAAGACCACGATGGTGACAGTCAAAGGAAACAAAACATAAACAAAATACAAAACAATGGACTGAGTCATTGTTACATTACCTGCTACTGATTAAGCTGACAGTTTTTAAAAACTGCACTTAGCTGTCAGGGTTTGGGGTTTTTCTTGTCAGATGTGACATGAAAGGGATTAATCTGATGGCTATTGGCTAGCTCCACTGTCACTTTAATGTGATCCTTAGAAAGTTTAAATTTATGTATCAACCCCGGTAATGTAAACCACTTCTTTCAGTTCATGTCATCACCTCCTCATTGAGCTGAGTGTGGAAAATTAATTCATTCTTTGAACATTAATATTATTAATATAAAAATGGATTTCCTATTATGTCTTCATCTATTCCATGTGTGGAAATTAAGCCACAGCTCTCTCAATTTCCATCATTTTTGATTTACCTTGTACGTTTAGCAAAAAGTAAATTTACAAACCAAACATTTTCTGCCAAGTTATTTTCAAACTGCTCTGTAGTATTTATGCCTAAAAAATTAATTACGTTAAAGGAGATTTCATCTTTGTGTCCGGATAGGAATTAACTGCACCCATCAAGACGTATTTCCCCTCTTTTCTTGTCCAATAGATCGTGATATAAACCCACTGTGAATGTGTGTGTTTCAGCTTTTGTGTGTATGTCACCAACTCTGTCACAATCCCTCTCGCTTCCCGAAACCATATTAGCGGGCCATTTTCAGAATTCTACGGTGGGTTTCCTTCTGCCCATCGAAGACCCAATTACTATCAGTTTTGCTGCTCCGCTTTTTTGCATTCAGTGACAGGCGAAATGTTTCCCTTGTCTGTTCTCGCCTTTCCTCTCCTCCCCTCATCACTCGCTCTCCGTTTCTGCCTCTGTCTCTCTATCTGACCCTCTTCCCCCATCTTTCTCAAAGTGTGTCATTCTCTTGCCCCACACACACACACACACGTGTCAGTGCGAAATGAGAGAGGGGGAAAATTACAGGACTGTGTGTATTTTTCCAGAATTATTGAAATCCGCCTTGATGCTAATGGCAGATCATGTCCGCCAAAGTGCTTGAACATTTCACACACACACAGTCACACACAAATTTGCATGTGAATTCAAGCAAAAGGCATTTGGTTGCACGATGGTGTGTCGGTGTGTTCATCTGTGTGCGCGTTGGGATGTGTATAGGCAGCGTTCAACGCATTTGCCATTAGCCAGAGTGCGCATATGGAGGCAAGGCTTGTCAGCCACATTAGCACACATGGCTAACCTTGATGTTAGCCTGTCCCCCACCCAGACGCTGGTCCTCCTGGCTCCCAGCACCCACCAGGCCCAGCTGAAGATTACGTCTCCTGGCATCTCACTTTATTTTCACCTGCTTTAATGGCTCCATTGTTTTTGCCCAAAGCTTCTCAACCCACCTCTACCACCAAATTTACTTTATCCTTCTGACTTTATGTAGATCACATCTTTTTACAAATATTTTGTCATTATCTTCTTTTTAAACCAATTATTTTTGCTGTTTCTTACTCTTTATATGAATATAAAATTTAAACATTGCTTTGGTTCATAAGTTGTAAGTTATTGAGCGGTGTTTTTTTGTTTTGTTTATTTTTTTTCAGAAAAACTGCTGTTCATAAACAAAACTGTTCTACACCAAGTTTGCATAAAATGTATTAAACTTAAATCTTGAGAGTCTGAGTTTTCTAATGAAAATGCAGCGTAAAAAGAAAATAAGATTCTTAAGCGTTTTTTCCAATTTATTACAGAAACTACGATGCTGTTCTGTTTAGTATATTTTTGAATGTAGACAAAAAAAGTAAACATTTAATTATTTTTTTATTAAATTAACAATAAAAAAATCATAGGATGTACTCAAGTCGCTTCATCAGATGTTACTTTTGTGAAAAATCATGGTTCATCCAAACATTTTAACCTTTGTAAATCATTTTATATTAACATAAATTGCAGTCACTGCACCTATTGAGGCCAGGTTTTCCTAGATTAAGTAGTTTAACCGTTGAGGATTGATTTTACAAGACAAGCCTTTTAATTTTCGTATGTTTTGCCAATTATATTTAATAAAATTCCTGTATCTTTGGTGTATTTCATGCTAGAATCATTTAAATCTGTTCTGGGACTCATTGAACCTACAAAAAGTATCCACATGGGCTTCAAGAGGCTAAACACAGCTTTCACCTCCCCTTGCTTCTCTCTTTTGGCTTTAATAAATACTCCTTTATCAACGAACATCTTTGACCTGACCTTGCCCTCTTCCTCAGTCTGCCCAACCTCTCCACTTTAGTAAACACAACTTGTTTTGTCTTTTCCTGGTCCTGGACTCCTCTTTAGTGCTCGTGTGTGCTTCTGTAAAGAGACATCACCAGCAGTCAAGTCATGGAACATTACATGAACCATTGGACTGTGTGATGTTTGTTTACCTGGCCTGTCTGCCTCCCCGTCTCTTGGTGTGTATGTGTGTGGAGTCTGGCTCGCTGTGCTGGCCGTGATGCTCGGATGAGCTGATGGATATGCATACTAGCTCAATGGACGGGTAAAGGGAGAACGCCATGGGGTAGGTTTTGATGGCAGACGGAGGGATGTTAGCTAGTGTAGCTCCATTTGGGCAGATCAGCTCCAAGCCATTGGTCTCAGTGATTAACGGGTCTGTCCAACGATGATGGAGAGAGGGAGGCATGGAGAGACAGAATTGGATAGAAAAAAACTGTTACATCTGAAAGGATAAACAGAGCAGACTTGACCGCAGGTGATCTTATTATATAGATGTCGTTTATGTTGATGGCTCCATCTTTAAGTGTGTTTTTTCTGGAAACTCTTCAGTATTTTTTTCTAAAAATATGTTTTGTTTTTAGTGATATCTTTGCTTTGTAATTTACACTTCAGCTGTTTTGGGTCTATACTTTGTACTGGCTCAGTTATAACTGCATATGTTTATAAACCCCCAATTTTCAGTACCCACTCTATGGAAGTTTGATTTACTTTGGATGTTTTTGTTTATTAAACATTCTGATGCTTTCCAGACAGCGAGGACTGATGGCTGCAAATTACCTTTCAAATAATTTTGTATGAATTATTATATTCATGTCCTAACCAGGATGGATTGCAGTCACTGTTTCTTCACGTTTTATCTTCATACTCTCATAAGCAACTTTTAAACATGCACCCTGTCCTTCTTATCTAACATTTCATGTACTCTTGTTTGTACACTGCCTAGCCAAAAAGTTGCCACCTGGATTTAACTAAGCAAATAGGTACAAGCAGTTGGTCAGGTCTAGGACGCTTATCCAAACATGCCACAGCGAATGTGTGCCAAAAATCTGTATCAGCCAAAATTGCATCACCCCTAAAAACATGTACAATAGGTTGCCTTCAGGCCCAGGCCTCCCTTGAAAAAGTGATCTGAGATCTCAACGGGACTTGCCTGGTAAAATAACAGTTAAATATAAAAATAAATAAAAAATTGGATAGTAATCGGCCAGAAAACTGCAATCGGTGCACCCCTAGTTTGTATTTTTTAAATTTAATACAGTGGAGCAGCAAACCAATGTCATAAAATCTATTTTACGTCTTTTCTCCCTTTTTTGTGCTGACATTAAACCTGCCTTCTTACCAGCTTTACAGCCCAACATTTTCATGTATCTTGTGCTTTTTTATCTTTAACCTCTTTGTTGTTTTATAGTGTGTCTTCCAGTGTCAGCTGTCCCCAGTTCCACCCTTCATTCCTCTGTTTTCCCTTGTCCCATTAAATCTGTGACAGCTTTTGGTTGCCATTGCCATAACAACTGGCACAAGGAGGTGGACTGGTGTCGAAACGGACTAAAATTAGGATGCCAAAGCACTCAACAGAGGCCCTGTTTTTCAGCCCACAAATGTTTTCTGGATGTGGGTTTTTATGTATAAAGTGATACTTTTGTTGGAGTAGTTTTGTTGTGGTAACAGCTGTGTAGGTGTAAGAATTATTACACCAACATCTGTTCAGCTAATAGTGCTTTCCTTTTTAATGTTTGTTTGTTTTTTTTGCTAAAATTAACATCAGTAAGAGAAGCAGAAAATGTTGCAATTTTTTAAGCACAGTGTCATTACTGTCGTTCAACTGGAGATTTAATGCAGATTATTCAGATATATTCAGTGTCTTTGCATCTGTCCATCTCCTCTTTATTGCTCTCGGTGTATAGATTAGTATCTGTGGTGGATAGCGGCTGTATCACTGACAGCCCATTAGCAGCTGTCTAAATAGACAGTAAACGCATCTTAATTACTTTACCCTGTTAACACACGTATACACACACTCAAACACACACACCCCACTCTCGTTTCACCATTTAGCCTCTAGCGTTGGCCAGATGGGCGCTTGGCCCAGTAAAAAGCCCTCCATTACCAGCTCGACTTGACCAAACCGATCCACCCCTCAGTCCGCTTACTGAGGTCTTTCTGGGGCCACGGCGGGCCCTTGTCGCCACATACCCATAATTTAGCCCCCCAAGTGCTTTCCACATGGCCACAGCAAAAAGCTGGCCTCCATTGTAGGGGTCTGGTAATTGTAGTCTCGTTTAGAAAACTGCAAGTAGCAATTAGCACAGAGTTGGCATTATACGGGGTTGGATTTGAATCCCCGCTGGGTGCAAAATGCTGTTTTAATATGGGTTTGTTTTCCCCACATGGAATTAGCTAAAGGGCCCTTTTATCATATTCACACACCCTATTCTAAGCCAAGCTCTGCCCACCTCGTGTTTTCTGCTCATCTCTGCTTCATCTCTTTCTTCTTTTTTGTTCTTTTTTCTTTCCTTTCCTCTTTACCTTTAAATCACGCACAGGTCACTGATTTTTGATCCATTCATCTCTGATGCACCTCTTCCTGTCTTTGCTTCCCCCCACAGAGGCGGTGGACATCCTGAAGGAAATGAAAGAGAAGAACGTGGTGCTGAAGGACACCCACATCACCTCTCTTTTTCACTTGCTTAATGCAGCATCGGTCAAGGACGATATCGCCACTGTCCGACGGCTTCAGGAAACCATCTTCTCTCTTGGCCTGGCAAAGCCAAGCACCAATCTCTGCTCACCTTTGGTTACAGCTTACCTGTCCAGGTAGAACAAAAACTGACATTGTCTCAAAACCAAGCTGATAAAATCAAACCCGTATTAACCAGGCTTAATGTTTAAACATGTTTTTTTGTTGTGGTATATTCTAGTTTTATGTCCCCAGTGTCCTTTTAAGCAGCCAACAATCTCACTTTTGTTTTCAAAATCTGTGTCCTGATCTGCCAAAAGTCTGTTGCCAGGTGTGTGTATGTACGTGTTTCTCATCCCTCCCTATGATCATAGCTGAGGTTATCGTCTGGGTCAGCGATTCAGAAAGGGAGAGGATGTGGAAATTGCTCATTTATGTTAAGTGTGTATATGTGTGGTAAAGCCAGGTTTTGTTTGAGAATGCGCCAGCTGCAACCTCTCCCATCAGCCCCCTGCCCATGAGCTCCTGAAACACCCACCACTATCCTTTGAGATTTAAGTGCATTAGTTGGGAAAGATGGCCGTCAATGCTTCTTCCCATAATGCAAATATGCAAATTAGTGTCAGCAAACATGCACTGTGGGGTCACTGGCATTGCCCCACCTTTCAACTCTATTCAGGATGTTATTCAGTGTGTGTGTCCGTATTCTTTTTGTGAGAGCAGCTTTTAACTAGATCAACTCATTAGCATGTTAATTATGCACAGAATACTAATTGCTGGATTTACTATAGACACTCGGTGCACTGTCAGGGGCCCACCCCACACACACACACACACACAACCTGTACATGCTTTCATACGGTTTACCTTTTGTGCATTGCTGTGCCAGAAGTAGACCTTTGCAAACGATGCTTACACACAAACACACACACACAAGGTGCTCCCCTGCTGCTGTTTGTGTTGCTTTAACTCTTTTTCTCTGGCACAAACAGAGTTTCCAGGTTCACCCGATAATCACTGCCTCTCTGAGATTAGCAGACTAATTTACTCCTGGGTCATCAACGGCAGCCAAAACACAAACACACAGCAGCTTACCGCAGCCGAGCTTACAAATCAAGTGCCAGTTGTACTTACTCCAGCTGATGCGGCAGTGAACACATACTAATGAACACATGAGAACAAGATAGCGGTTGGTGACGTGTTAGTGAGCCGAATGTGCACACAAAGCTTGGCTTTGGAGTTTTTAAATATTTAACATCAGTAACATAAACTTGTACTTTTAATTTTTTACTTATTCATCTTATAACATTTAATTTAACTTATAATTTTATAACCGTCATCATTATTCTATAGGATTTAGTTATTGTTTTTTTTAGAAGACTGAGCATAAAATTAACAAAATGCTATCAGCTTTCTGTTCGTTTTAAACAGGAAATTTGCAAATTCAAATCACTGTTGGTTTCAAAATATGGTAAAGTCCTTGTTGAAAAAAATATATGAATGAATTTTTGCTCTTCTAAAGGTGTGTTGAAAGTGTGGAACCTTCAGGTTTGTGAATCAGTGGTTCAGCAGAGCTTCAGGGCAGCTTTAAGTACCACAACACTTGACTTCTCTCTTTTTATCTTCATCTGTTCATCTCCACCTCTTCATTCCGTCAGTCAGCAGACAGACAGACAGTCAGGGGTGGGGGGGAGAGCGGATGGAGGGAAGCGATAAAAGAGGACAAAGCAGGCATCACTCCCGCCTGCACCCATCTCACCGCTGCGTCAGCGCTAATGACTTAATGAACACTTCTCTGCCAGATTAGCCCTTGACAGCCCATCATACGCACCGCCCCGTTAGCCTTCATGCCCGTTCGCTCAGTATTGTGTGTGCTAACCTGCCACCGCGCCTGTTGGCAGCTAGCTCAGATTGCCATCGTCGAGGAAGTGATTAGCGACAGTAAATGCTAATGAGTCCAACAAAATGAAGAGCTGGCAGGACATGTATGATAAGGCGGCAGCAGCAGGATGATGGAACACAAGGAGGTGGGCACAGAGCTGAAAAGAGATGAGCTGCTCAGAGGAAAAAAAGCCTCATTCTTTTCCACTGCTCAGGTCTATAATAATAATTACAGCAGATTAATGGAAGAGGCAAAAATTGGACAAAAAGAGGCCAGTATGAGACTAAAAGCTAAACAGATATATGTTAAACTTGAGGAATTCCATTATCATTCCATATTCAGTGCACCTTAATTATGAAAAAAAAAAAACAATTTCTAATTTGTTGACAACAAATATTGCAAATTTATTGGAAATGTAGACTTCATGTTTTTATGCAGGCGTCCATCCAACTGGAGTAGCTGAAGAAACGTTGTGATGTCAACATAGACTTGATCTACTTTAGAAACAAGCATCTGACTAATTTAAAGAGAACCCATTATTTTGAGTTGAAGGTTGAATTTTTTAAGATCATGGACTTTTTCTTTGACCGCATGATTATTATGGATATTTTGCACTACATTTTTTAAAATGATGTGAATTTTTAACTTCAATTTCTGAGAATTGGAAAAATATTTTAATTTAAGTAGAAATTTGGAATTTATTTAGAATTTATTTAGAATTTTTATTTCCCTAAATTGAAGAGATTTTCTGGTGGTTTAAATATTGTCAGGATTAAATGTGATTTGAATATATATGAATTTTTAGTAATTTAAGATACTTAATTACTAGAATTTTTAAATCTAATCATCTTTACACATTGTAAAGGTTAAAAACTATATTTACTCCCATTTTGTGGAAAAAAAAATAAGGCAGTGACAGAAAAGGCTTGGCTATTAAAGGGCATGGTGGTTAAAATTGAACAACTTACATGTTAACTTGACACCCAGTGTTTCTGCACGTCTACTGGCTTGTTCCACTAAATAACAAGTTATCGTATTTATTTGTAAAACGTTCACCTGCCTTTGTTTGACCAAAGACTTCACTTTTTACACAAAATCACCTGTTAGGGGCGGTGATAATGTCTGTAATAAGTAAGTGCCATTCTTGCACACGTGTAACAGCAGGCTAGTGGTGTCATGATCACAGTCTCATTTGCTTTTCGAGACACAGACACCTCATTCTTCCCCCACGCGAGGACAGTGGCTTGATAACGGGCCTGCCCATCTCGCCTAAACAAAGGAGTGGGACAGAGCGAAAAGAAAAAGTGATGGGAAGGGGGGTAGAGATTAGTCAAAATGAGCCGCCTTGTCTCATCCTTCAGGTTTCCACTGAGCAAAGCACTTGTTATTTTTTTTCAGGACTTAATTGGCTGGAAAGTGTCTGACATGCAAAGTTGGGGACATTAACGGGGCTGTGCGCTGCAGTAAATGGCAACGCAAAGTGACAGTTAAATTGTACCTAGGGGAAATTATCCATCTTTCGACATCTTTAGCTCTTTTTAAGGGGGGGGGCAGCGGGCGGAGAGATAGGGTGTAATTGCAACGCCAGGCCTTTTTTTTTTCCCAAGAGATGGAGATTTTTTTTAAAGATCTCTTATTAGGATGGAGGGATTGTAAGCACTTAATGGAAGAGATGATCAGGTGGACAGTTAACAGAGATGAAGCATCCACCAACAAGTAGTGACTCCACAAAAGAAATAACTTTCTTTAAATATGTAACATTTTATTTTTTTAGCATCAAATCCATTTTTTTTTTTTTTTACTTTATCTGTCTCATTTGGAGTGACATGCATACCTCTGTCACTTTCCCTCGGTCTTAACGTTCCTCTCATTTCCAAAAATCTCTTTGTCTCTCTTCTGTGTTGTTCAATCAGACTGTTGTGCAGTTGAACAACCTCTTGACTGGCGGCGCTGAATAATGTTGTGCCTCTTCATTTCAATTAGCGGACCTCTTTGCCTTCCAGCCCCAATCACTCCGTTCCTCCTCCCTCCGTCGCTCTCTCCTCCTCCTGACACACAGAAACTGAAACCAAGGTCAAATGTTTTATTTTTTTATATATGCTTTCCGCGTTGTTGGTCATTTTGAGTATATTTTTGCATCTGTGCTCATCTAATTGATTAGAGGAGAAAACACTTGAGAAATTACACCTGTTCACTCTCAATCTAGCATTCAATCTGTTTCCTCCCCCATGAGTGCCCTTTCTGCTTTGACCTCTGTGTGATTGACATGGTAATTACCCAATCAGCAGATTGATGGCAGCACTGTCACAATAGAGGGGATTGAAGTAGCCTCTTGCAAACTCACTCGCTTCCTCTGTTCTCTCGTGATCACGCCATCATACACGAATCCTCCCTCCACGAGCGCTTTTGTTTGTTGTGAGGCAAGATAAGGGGGATAAACTGAGCGAGGAAAGGATGACACGAGAAGAAGGGTGAGAGCCGTGAAAGGGAGAGTGGGGTCACTAGCGTTGTTGCCACATTTGGGCTAAATTGCTCACCTGACGGAGGTGGGAAGGTCACAGTCGAGGAGCTGGCAGCATGAAATCAAAAAAGAAGAGAAGAAGAAAATGAAGACAGAAAGGAAGTGTGAAGACTGGGAGAGAAGGGAAATGAGAGAAGAGGAAACGAGGGGAGGTTAAGAAGGTGTGGGTTGGACAAAAGAGACGGAGCACGAGAGAAGTTTGATTCTCTGCAGAGAGGGTAAAGATCAGTGAAGTCCTTTTATCTGCTGTATTGCTTCACCTCTAAAAGCCTGTCCATAGAGTCATTAGCCCCTCACTGAAAGGTGTGTGAGAGCGTGCCTGGTTGTGTGAGAATGATGTATTGAGGGCAAAAGCCTTCATCTCCCTCAGTTGTGCTGTCATGAAATCAAAGGCCTTATTGTTCGAATGGGTCATGGTGCTTGAATTGGAGGCCACAGGGTTAACACCCCATGATACACTCTTTATTCTCCACTGACACAATCCTGTACATGACTGACTGAACAGACCTGGCATCTAACTCGCCTCCCCCGTCTCTCTTCGTGTGTGTGTGTGTTCGTGTGTGCAGCAACGACGTGGCCGGAGCTCTCGACGCAGCCATCGAGTGTCATAAGTCCTATGACAAGTTGCCGCGCATCCATGACATCGTCGTGACTCTGGTGGAGAAAGGAGACACCGATTTACTGCAAAAAGGTTCATTTCTGATCAATCTAACCACCATTATCACAACATTAATCAACAATTTTGTACTACATGCAAGAAAGGAAAAAATGTCAACAAACACACTTTGTAATTGTTTGTTCTCTGAATATGTAATGTGGATGGCTCTCAGCTATTACCATATCGAAGAACTCAAAACCTAAAAAGAAATTATGATTTGTAGCCATTTTTGTGTTTTCCAAAGTCAATTATCTGTGGCAGCCATCTTGAATAGGATTGACTCTTAAATTAATCATTTGTATGTGGGCATCCAATGATTATTTTCTAAGGGTTTTATTAAAATCTTTTCACTGCTTCTAAGATATTTTGCCAGCAGACAAATGAACAAACACACAGGCAGTTACATGATTACCCGCTTTTGATGGTGGTGGAGGAGAATTTTCATGTTAAATACGTATAGAGTTAAACATTGTGCTACCTTCTTTAGTTTTTGAACTCTAACCTGTTAAACTTTTATTTTTCCAAAGTACTTTTTCAGTATTTGCATTAAGCGCACATGTTAACAGGTGCCAGCAATTCCAAGAGTGCATAAGAGGACCAAAGCGCCAAAGGTTTAGACCAGGGTCATAGTGAAGCACCCCAACTAATCACATTTAGAACAGCCTCTCTATATCTCCACAGTGAAAATGTCAAGTTCAGTGAGCCGGAGGGGGCAAGTGGCTTCTGAGTGTGTGAAGGTTGAGGCCGTGCAGTGGAGCACCTCTCCACATGCTGTCCTTCCCTTTCAGCCACACATATCCCAAAAGGTGACAAGCTCTCAAAAATCAGTCACCTCACCCTAAAATAACAAAGAAAGTTTTACAATTTTAGGTGCAAAACAGCATTTAAAACACCCAACCACAGATTTTTTAAATGCCGAATTTATTCCATCTCCTGCTCGGTTATTTAAATCTGAGCTGAGTATTTTTAACTCGTTCTGTTGTTGGGAATCTTGAAAACGTTTGAAATACAAAAATGTACTTCATCTACAGGTTCTGAAAAGTCGAAGTAAATGCCATTTCCCAGTAAAACAAAATGCAAAAGCAGCCTTTAATATAGAAATGTTATCAATCTTAAAATGACAAACCAACTCTTGTTTGTAAATGTGGCAAAGGTAAATCTAAACCATATTTAATTTTTGAGTGACATAAAATTGGCAAAACACAACACTGTAAAGAAAGCAGTGTTGCCTTTCATCATTGGCTTTGCTGAATGTGCAGTCTCATTTGTTCAGCTGAACGTTTGCAGTCTGTTTGTGTGTTACCTGTCCTAAAGCTGCTGCACAGAGATAGTCCATAATGCTGAGCTTGAGTGATTTGGTGAGTTCACCAGGAGAGTTTAGGCTTTGACTCGGGGAATTTCCTTGTGTGTTTGTGAGCGGACTTGATACGAGTGCTTTGTTCCTGGGACGTTGTGCCAAATAATGGAATCTGGGGGAAATGAAGAGTGTGTTCTGTTTGATTACCTTTCTGACATTTTGATTCACAACCTTTCTCTGCTCTGTTTCCCTCTGCTCTGTTATTTTTCAGCCATGGACTTTGTTAGTCAGGAGCGGGGGGAGATGACCATGCTGTATGATCTGTTCTTCGCCTTCCTGCAGACAGGCCGTCACCGTGAAGCTCGCAAAATCATTGAGGTAAGCACACATATGGACAAAGATTCTGCTGTTATTACCAAATTGACAAATTAGATTTTTTTTTTTTTTTTTGATGCTGACATATTGTACTTTTCTAGAGATAAATGGATTTAAAAATCCAATCTGTCAGGGATATTGTGTTTAAATAGGAGGCAGAAAGACTACTTTCATAAAAGTTCATTGAAATACTTTACTAATGCCATCAGGAAAATTATTTTGTCACATTAAGTAATGCAAAATACAGAATACAAACATAAAAAGGAAGGGTCTCAGCAGGGGTTGAAGAAAATGTGCAATTTTTGTTATGTAATCATGTCAGCAGTACACAACTTCTTCTCACTTTCCATGGACTATAAACCAGGCTTGAAACAGTAGCTTAAAGCTAAATTTTGCAAAAATGAACCAAACAGTAGTAAAAGGTTCGGTAGCTAACAATTAAAGCTGGCAGAACAGTAGCTAGCAAAGCAGTAGCAAAATGCTTAAAATAGCACAAAGTATACAGAACTATTGCATTTACAGAGTGAATATTAGAAACGGTAAATTTATAAAAACTATGATCATCTGGACTATCATGGCTTTTTGCCTGAGGCCCACACAGGATACGCAAGATGGAATTGTCATCCCCAATTTGTTGTTGTAAACCATCTGACCTGAATATTTTGTGAATATGTATTTCTTTGTCATCTCAAGTCCTGCTTTAAGCCCCGTAGATTAGTGTGAGGGAAAAAGATCAGATAAGAAGCGATTTTCACATGGATAAAATCAGAAGCCGGGGACTCGAACACAGCGTAGAGTGATTGATAAACAGATGAAACAAGGGATGAGCCTGACACTAATGGAGGAGAGACAAGGCCATTAACGTGTTTGATCAGGATGACAAGAAAGGAATGCCTGAACCCCCCCACTCTGACATCACTTTTTATCTCTTGTCCTGGTGCGTACTAAAACATAGATTTGTCCCTCTTGAGGATTGAGATGCTCTTAGATATTATCAACATGTTTCTGTCTCTCATTCCCCTCCACGCTAAGATTATGACTGCTATCCTGCTTCTATGATCAACTACATGCCAGTGGTGTGTGACAGAGGCAATAAATCAATTAAACGCATGGTCAATTAAAATGAGGTTGATCATTTTCATTCACCAGCTTGTTTGTTTTTGTCGAGTCTCCGTCTTTTCTACTCCTTAGAGAAGGAAGAGGTAAAATCAGAAACTTTGTAAGCAATGTACGGATGATCGCAGTTATTTTATAAAAACCTAGGAAAACACAAAAAAATAAATTGTGCCAGCTTGGATAGAGGAGGTAGATAGTGATGTTACAGCTTCAGTAGCCTATGTTGTGTTGTTTTCACAAGCCCCATTCCTGGTTCAACTGTAACTTAAAGTAAATTTTGTAAATTCCTGTAAATTTCATAAGCAGCATGAAGGTGACAGTAGTTATTTTATGAAGCCAGGGTAAAACACATACAGAATAAATTACGCCAGCTTGGAAAGAGGAGGTGGGTAGTGATGTCCGTTCCAGGTCAGTTTGTAATTTTTTTTTTTTTTTAACATATGTAAATTTGATAAACTTTATAAGCTTTGTAAGTGGGGGTGAGGAATGCAGTTATATTAGTTTAAAATGGTCTCCAAACAATTTTATCGTTCATTGCAATATATTCTGAGAAAATTTATCGTCCAGCAAAATTTGTTATCGTGACCGGCTATGTGAATGTTCTGCGTAGGCAGCCTAGTCGAGGACCAAAAAGTTTGAATCTCAGTGAAATGTTGGCGGTGGGCTCCATGTATGAAAACCCACTTTTTCCTAAAATGTATGCATTTGAAAAGATTTAAGAATGATTGAAATATCAGTGATGATTTGAGGCTTTGCTTTAAAGAAATTTCCAATGACATCTTTTGTACAAACCACACTTTTTAAAGTTTAAAGTTAATTATTTGTAGATGTACATTCAGAAAAAACGTTGTTAAAATCCATCCAGTGGTTTGTGAGATATTTTGCTAATTAACAAACACAAACAGTGACCTGTATTTTTTATTTTTTTGAAGAAAGTGTAGGATAAAGGGATAAAAAAGGGATGGATATTCCAGGGGTCACTTTTCATTTAACCTGCATAGAATTTTTGCCAATGCCTCTGAATTAAAAGTTCACTTTAAGCTGTCTGTTATTAATCTTGCATCAATATTCATCATGTGACTACAATAGAATCATATTTCTCATCACTCAAAAATGAATAGTTACACACTCATTCAAACGCACAAATACCTTTTTTTTTACCCCCTCTTTTTGAGAGCGTCAAGTGGTGGTCCAGAGTGGTTTCTCTCTTTAGGCTCTGTTTGGTATAATTGGCAGCTGATTAATCACAGCTAATTAAGTGTAATGATAGAGAAAGGTGGCCAATTTTGTGCTAAATGGTCACGCTTAGGTAGGGGATTGTCAGATGGCCGGGTCTATTATTGCAGCAGGCATGTGTGTGTCTGTGTGATGGTCAAGGTTAGGTAGTGTTGCAAAAGAGTGGTGAGCTATTATGTGTTTTGTGTTGAGCAGAGGGGTTTAGCTGTGTGTGTTTGTGTGTGTGTGTGTGTGTGTGTGTGTGCACTAAGTGGCCATGTGATTAGTAGAATTGAAACATTAGGAACTGAGATGGAGAGGGTTTGTTAAGTGGAGGTGAGGCGGGGTCAGTTTTAGCCTCTTTCTTTTTTTTTTTTTTTAATTCATTCAAGAATGAGATAGAAACCTGTAAAGACGTTTTGACTCCTGAAGGTCACAAACAAACTCTTAAAGAAGCAACACAATGCGTTATATTTACTTGACTGCGTGTTTATGAGGATTGTCTCGATAATCTGACCTGTTTGACAAATTTTTTTTTTCAATAGTTCTCTGACCGTCGACGCTTGTTGTTGTTTTTTTCCTTTCTGCTTTGAATTCTTTTGATCTTTATGTCATCAGCGTGTCGTCTTATTCCTGAGGATTGTGTTTCCGGTTTAGATTAGGGTGATTTCTCCTGACTGAATTACATTCAGAGTTGTGTGTACATGTGTGTTTGTGTTTTGGCAAATAGCAATGCTGCTTTGAGCCCTCAAGACTTTTCCAAGTAAAATAAATTGAAGGCAAAAAAAATAGAAACATAGATGGAGCACTCACATCGAGCCTTAGTCTCTAAGAAGATTAGACAGCCTGAGAGAGAGTGGGTGCTACACATTTTAATTTGTCCCTTTGGCTCGTTGAGTAAGAACATAATGCCTCTTCCTGGGACAACCAGAGGGATGGAGAAGCAGGGGAAAAGATGGAGGAAGAGGGAGGAATTTGGAGATGCAGGGATTGAAATCGTAAAGTGGGAAAAAGATAAAATTCATCATTTCCTTACTTTGTCCTCACAGTTTGATGGGTGGCCCATCAAAGAGGCCAGCAGGGATTGAGCACTGTTGATCCTCAGTCAGATTAACTTTGAGCCAGATCGTTCCATGTTTCTCTCTTTTTTTTCTTCCCCTCCCTTCTCACCCAGATTACTGAGAAACGAGGGAGAGTGAAATGTCTCAATCCTTGACTTATTCAGATTGTATCAAAGCCCCAGGTTACTGATGAAATCCTGATCTCTGTTATTCCATGATAATAATCATGTAGGCACTGCACATATCAGACTAAATCGTGGCAATATGAGTCTGCAGATCAATCTATGTCAGCCCCTTATTGACCACACAAATACTCTGCTTATCTGCATATCACTGGTGTTTTAAAAGTAAAAAAAAAATCTCTGGAAAATTGAGGGACATCCAAGTCAGTGCATTTAAAAACACCACGTCAACATCTCAGTGCCTTGGTCTTTGATAATAAAAATGGGCAGAAAGGTGGGGGTGCATGCCTTTTCATAATCCATGATTGCACATATTTATTAAGACAACAGCTAAACACATTTTCAAACAGATAATTCAGCTTTAGTGTTTCTGATTTCAGATCATCGTTGATGTGCATTCTGAAAACACTTCTTAGACTCAGTGGGTTTACATAAATCAGTGGGCTTTTTATTCATTTTAGATCCATGTATGTTTTATTCTGGTTATGGTTAAAGCAAAAGATGAGCCTTATATTTTATTAGTGCACTATATTTGGGACCAAGACCATGGTCTTGAACCAGAAAAGGGGTAGAGTGCCTCCTCTGGGTTGGGGAGATGGTCCTATCCCAAGTGAAGGAGTTTAAGTATCTCTGGGTCTTGTTCACGAATGAGGGAAGAATGGAGCGGGAGATGGATAGGCAAATTGGTGCTGCGTCTGCAGTGATGCGGGCGTTGTATCGGTCTGTCATGATGAAGCGAGATTTACCTGTTGATCTACATTCCTACTCTACATCTATGGTCACAAGCTTTGGTGACCGAAAGAACAAGATTGTGGATACAAGCGGCCGAAATGAGTTTCCTCCGCAGGGTGTCTGGGCTCTCCCTTAGAGATAGGGTGAGAAGCTCGGTCA
>JARVJO010000001.1:28514900-28532087 GCA_031762555.1 Cynodonichthys magdalenae
ATTAAGATCCAATAGTGCAAAATGCAAATTCTTGCAATTTTTTGACTGGTCTTAAGATTTTGATCAGGAGTGTATTACCAAACTGAAACGTCTTGTAAGAGCTTCTGTACTAGTAACTTCTCAAACTGAAGAAGTCTCTTGGAGGCGACAAAATGATTTTTCAACATAGAAGAACTCATCCAGAGGTCACATTTAACTTTTTTTTTTTTAGGTAGCTTCTGTTCTCGGTTCTTTTGTTTCGAAAATATATTTTCCGGGTCCAACGTGGGATCATTTGAACAAGGGTCAACTGTATCCTGAGTTACCATTTTCCAAAGTCAATATTATATAATGTTTTTTTACAAACAAAATACAATGCTTGTTCAAACGATTGTTAACCTCATGAAGCATTGTTGTGAAGATGTGGTGAAGTGGGAGTGTCGGAAACAGTAGAAGGTTCTCAAAGAGACAGAGGCTAACTTTTATGACTGTTATGACGCAAACTCAAATTCCTAATTCCTCCCCTCTAACAAGGCAAACAGTAAAGCTGTGAATCATGAGAATGGAAATGTGAGGAATAACCCTTTCAGGTGTTTTGCAAGCTGTGAAAATTGAAATCATTGATCAAAACACAAGCAACGAAAGAACAAAATCCTTCTGTTCTCATCAAGCAAACACTAATCGGAAACACGTCCTCCTGTTTGTCGTGTGTTCAAAGTTGGAGTTTAAACATTACTGTTGAGACTTGAGCCAAACTGACGTGCTGTGGTTTGTCTTTGTCCTCCACCCCCCACCCTTTCCCTCTGAGCTGCTCCTCCTGGGTCACTGGAGGGTAGCAGCTATAACTCCTCCATCCCACCATAAGTGAAGCAGGACCGAAACTCTGAAAAGCTTTTAAGTAGGCAAGCAGACTGTAATGATGACAAGGCTATCAGGAGAGAAGGAGGTGAGGCCGGTGGGGAGCAGGAGGGATGAAGTCAGTCATTAAGAAGGGAAACGGTGGCGAAGGCGAGTGCTTAACAAACTCCTCTACAAGTGCTTACGTGCTGGAATGGGTGGTTGAGGAGGAGGGAGGATTCCCTGGGTGCACAGAGCTTTTAGGCAGCGCGTGTGAGGAGTGGGAGTTAGACGGCAGGCCTGCTCGGTGGTAGCTGCGCTGTTCGGAGTGGGTACATGTGGCAAGGGAGGGGAAAAATACAGAAAAGAAAGCGAGTGAGAGCGTGAAGGAAAGTTGCTTCAAATGTAATGGGGTAGACTCGGTCTAATTGCTTGATTGTACTAAAACCATTCAGTGACTCAAAAAGGCTGCTGCTTTTGTGTGCGTGGTGCTGTTAAAAGCCTTACGTGCCCCTCGCTTTTAATTCTGTACGAAGCAGAGAACACGTTAGTTCACGACTGGTTTGTAATCGGACCTCACCGATGCTCAGCCAAGAGAAGCAAAAAGGCTCAGAATCCAGCCGTGTTAATGCATCGCCTCCTGAAACAAGTGAAGACTATTAGGATATTTTTTTATTAAAAGGACACAAATATCTGTCAGTTGTTAAATGTCACAGTACAGGTGTTTCTACGTTCTTGTTACGTTTGTGTATAAAACATAACGCCTTAACATTTTGTTCTTCTTTCTATTTTACACACTATTACTACTATTACTATTTTAAGCATTTATGCTTTTTTATCTGTTTTGTTTTTAGCTAAGTTGAGCTTTTTTCTCAGCTTAATTCACCTTTTTGTGATAATTTCATCTTCTTAACTTATTTCTATTTCTTTTTTTTCAGCTTTTTTAGGTATTCAGCATTAAGCATTCACACTGCCTTTTTTTGCAGTTTAAGCCTTGAAGACGTACAGAGACAATCATTGCAGTCTTAGCCCACATGTACGTTTCTACAGAGCAGTTCATTTGGCCTTTACTGGGACTAAGTGATCATAATTCTTCTGATGAGAAAAGTGCTGTACATTTAAATCCACAAAGAAACGAGCAGTTATTAGATCCATAATTATCCTTTAACCCGAGCCTGACCCTGGTGGATGAGTATTTCTATGAATGCGTGGGTGTGCACGAGTGCATCTGAGTTTATATACTGAAACTAAGTGAAGAGCACAGGTTGGAGAGACGTGTTGACCTCAGGAATAAAAAGTTAAGATTCAGCACTATTTCTCCCACTTATTTATTTTTATCTTCTTTTTCTTGTCTCATTGCAGCGCTGTGCAGGAGTGGCTGAACAGGGAGACATGTTTTTGTCCTTTGTGTCTAAAAAGGCTCAGATACCTGGAGAGGTAAAGTCTCACAAATAAATTCTGTATTAAAGAAACTGTTTGATGTTCCAACCATTATATTTAAAATGAGCAGAATGTAGTTTTCTCTCAGTAAAAGCTGATTTATTTTCATTCACTGTGCAGAACCAGTGAATCTTTAATCTTTATTGTAACTTTTTATGGGAGAATATTTTATACTTTATATTACTTTATTCCTAATATTTGTTGAGCTGTGATCAGGTTCATCTTTAGGTTTCTGTAACTGACAAATGTTCCAAAGTAACCTTTATAGATTATAATTAATCTGCCTTAATAACCAAATTTAAGGTGTAGAAATGTTCGAATAGATTTTATAATCAACTCTGTTATTAAAGGCAAGTTTTTATATTTGATCTGATTGAGTTGTAGTTTCAACAATAATTCCCTCATGGCTTCTAATATTTGTGTTTTAGTGTGATCGATTCAGAAAAGATAAAAACATCAGTTGGAAAAACATGAAGAGTACTGCGTTGAACTTTCATGCAAATTTTAGAGTTGATTAAATTGCAGGAAATTATTTTAACAATATTTACAAAAATATATGCAAAAAAGCAAATCTTTATTTAAAATTTCCAGACATTTTTTCTGTTGTTATCAAATGGTTCAGTATTAAAAATGTAATTAAATCTTTGCATAAATATATATTTTTGAATTTTTGTTTGCACAGATTGAAAAGATCAAGACCCTGATGAACCTGGTTCCAGACTTTGCAAAGAAAGAAGTTCTGCATGCATACATGATGAAGGCTCACGGTAAGACATGTGAAGCTGCGCCAACATGAAACAAGAACGCGTTAAAGCAGCAGGAGGCTCTGATCTGGATCTGAGTCGGCATTAACAATGCAGGAGGTCAAAGTGTGTGTGTGTGTGTGTGTGTGTGTGTGTGTTTCAGGGTTTAGAACAACACATGTCGATTAATCGGTTATCTCTCCTGACTAGCTTAGCGTGCTAATCTCAGCATGTTCTGCCACTTCAACTTACATAAAATATTTTCAAGGTTCACAGTTACATAAGGATTTTCTGAGTGTGTTCTGTCTATTTTTTTTTGTTTTTACAAGTCTCACTTTCTCATCCGACAGTCCAGGATAAAAACCTGACAATGGCCAAAGCTTTGTACGAGCAGATGATGAAGGACGGGATTGCTGTGGACGAGCTGTCACTCAAACGACTGGCTGTTCTTTACCGTGAAGCCGGAGAGGACGTACCCTTCTCTGAGCCCCCCGTGAGTCACCGACACACACACAGGAAACACACACAAAGATGGAGATCCACACAGTTATAATGCAGGATAAGGGGGAAATAACCTCTTAAGTTGTGCAACTAAATGTTGCAGTTTTAATGTTCTTGTGTGCAACTAGAAAAAGGAGTGCAGTTTTACACAGAACCAAAGGGGTAAAACGTTTCCAAAGAAAGTTTTTAGAAATCTTATAAACTCGCTTTAAGTTACTTTAAAAATTGGAAGAAAAACTTCAGATTTTGTAGTAAAGGAGGGAATTAAAACAAACCTTTTGTAGCTTCTCATTTCTGCTTCTGGCTGTCAGCAGAACCTTTAACTTCATTAACTGAAGTTGATGTATTTAAAGGAGACATGCTTTTAAATCCTTTTTTTCACATTAAATCTTTCAGTTGGGGTCTTTATAAAGTAGAACTGCAATCCTTTGGTCTGAATTCCTCCTTATTGTAACTCCACAAGCCCCTCTTTCACCACCTTTTTGAGGTGTGTCTCAGATCAACTCGTTTTTAGTTTCTTTTAAATCCACGGTGCGTCACACCCCGCCCCCACTCCAGCTTCCAGAGCGGTTCATTCCAGTTTGATAAAAGGGTTTACGACTATATAGCAGTGCAGAATTTTTTACTTTTATTTACAAATTAATTAAAATATGCCACATTATTGTTCAGAAAGCATCATAGAAGATGGATAAAATAGAACGGGATGAAAAAAATATTACCCAAATATATAGAGGAATCTATGAACTAGAAGAGACTAAATTCTAATTTTCTGCACTCCTAGAGACTCCAAGAAAATAAAAAATTGTGTTTTGCATATGTCCCTTTTTAAAGTCAAACTTAAATTTAAAAGATTAGTGTTTATTTTCTAAAAGCTTTTAGTAAAAATTCCCTATGAGTCACTAATACAATCTGTTGCTGAAAGTATTCTCAGATAGACGCAGCCTGAAGCAGCTAACCAGGGCTGGCACTTGTCCAGTCAGTGTCCTAATGTGGACCATTGTGTGGTAATGTGAAGAAGCAGTCCTGCAGCTGGTGGTTACTGTGTGTGTGTGTATATATATGTGTGTGTGTGTCAGGAGTGTTTCCCCTCAGAAAGCAGAGTTCATGCCGTGTGTTTGGCGAGCGAGATGGTGTCACTGCAGTAGCCTCTCTCCTTTTTCTGACTCATAGTGTTTTTGAGCGTTTCAGCACATTGAACATTTTGTAAACTGATGTAGCCCTATTTTGGCAGAGGACACACACACACACACACACACTCTCCTTTCAGCAGCTTCACCCTGGTGCCGTCCCCTGGAGGCAGGTGTAGACCGCAGCCTGACTCTTTACCTTCCCATCACTCACCTGCAGGATGAAGATAGAAGGAGAAAGAGGGATGAAGGTGGAGACGCTGCTGCATTATTCACAAAGTGTCAGTGTAGCTAAGTGATGGCTGGGTTTATAACTGGAGGAGAGAGGAAGAGTTACAAGGAGAGGGAAAGGTGAACTTTCATGCTGTTCAGAAGTTTTGACGACTAGCTCCTCTGTTCTTTGTCTCCTCTCCACATGAAAGTTTCCTTTTCATTGAAATGAATTCTCTTCCACAGCAGCTTTGGGTTGAGGAAAATGTAGGTTTATAATTGTTTTCAGCTCAATGGGAAAACCTGAACATGTAAAAACGGAGAAATAATCTAGTGAGAAAATAAGTTTCTGTAATTAGACTGAACTGATACTTTTAAACCGTGCCAGGCTCATTCTCGCTTCTTTTACACCATTAATTACTGTATTGTTGGTATCCACCCCCCTTAAAAAAACATTTCATCTGGATCAAAACACTGATTAATTAGCCAGGAACAGAGGCAACGAGCAGAAGTGTGTGTTTGGGGAATGTGCTACAAATCCCTTATTTGTGTATTAACGGGGATTTAAAGATGTAACGAGACAACCTGGTTGGAGACTCTTTAGACGGACCCAGGAGGGCTCTCACACCACTGACCTTTATGAAAGATGCAAGATAGAAACACACACACAGACACACACCTTACAGAGGGAGCATGTGCAGTTTGTTTGAAGTGAGTTTGTTGCTGAATTGTCTCACATTTTTCCCCTTTCAGGAGTCCTTCAGGTTTTACGCAAACAAGCTGAAAGAGCAAAGCAGCAAAAGCCAGGAAACAGCAGCAGAGTGAAAACTCTCCACATCCCCAGTTCCTGAATGAAAATCCCTCCTGTTTTTGTTTTTTCTTTCTTTTTTTTACAAGTTGTTTGAGCTGAAATGTTGAATATTCTGTTGTAACTGTTGGATGTTTAGACTTTTCCCTGTAGTAACGATGATATGGATAAAGATGATGAGAATGTACAGGAGTATTTATGCTAATAAATAAGTACAATAAATTGTACTGAGTAAAGTGGGTTTTTTTTAAGTTTTACATTTAGATTTAAATGTGTCAGATGCGACTCTGGTGCCAATTAAAATGTATTATAATCTTGTTAAAACTATTAATTTACTACATTTAACAGTAAAATACTGTTTATTTTCTTTATCTCAATTCACCTGACTGTCAGTTATTTTTACAGACAGAAGCTGAAGCATAAAACTAAGATTGTTCAAAAAACTATAAACTTTAAAATAATCTTTCTTTAACTTCATTTATATGGTTGAATGCCATGTATTGTCTATTTTTTCATGTTATTTTCATGTGCTTTTTCAGGGAATTACATAGAAGTGAATACATTTTCTTCGATTAAACTTGAACATTTCTGCAGACATTAGAGGGTTTTAATTCCATGCGTTTTTAATTTTTAGTGCTCGTTTTACAATCAGTTAAAAGTTCAGGTTGTGATACTTTTTTTGACCCTTTCTAATCTTTTCCATTAATTTCATAGTATTTATATTTAACACATGTAAGCAGTTACAAATAGTCTTACAATAAAGCATCTTGAATTGATTATTTAAGAATAATCTAATGACGTATAAATGTACGTTTTCTTAATTTTCTTAAATGCAGATAGTTTAAAAGATGGACACAAATAAAACATTACATTCCTAACTCATTCAATTTCAGTGACTTACAGATTATTTCCATCAAAACTTGCTTTAAGTCATTCATTCTGAAAATAATCCAAAACAAAATAAAACACATCAAGACTCAAGTGTTTTCCAACTGAATAGATACCAAAGTTTGTTGTTTAAATGTAAATTTAACACCACTAATGAATGAAAGACTGCTCTAAGCTCTTGAGGCCCTTTTTATTATCTTGGTTTTAAACTGTTGACTCTTTAAATTTGGCCTCTGATATTTCTGTTAATGCAAGTTGTTGGCCTCGACAAAAGTAAGCGTTGGACGGCACAACTGGTTGTTTTCCAAGAAGATTGACGACTAAAGTCAGACGGTTGGCTCAGGTCGACGAGTTCATTAAGGATTCAAATAAAAAATCAGCAACATCTTGATTTTAAATTTTTTGCATTGTACCAAACAAGTTTAAGGAGCTCCGTGTAAATTTTTTTTTAATAGGAAGAATAATGACTTTATGAACGTATCACCAAAATTAATGTCAAAAATACAAACTTGGGTTAAGTAATTTGATTTAATACTTAACTAGGATTTAAACAAATAAAACATTTAACCAGTGCAAAACCAGCTTTACACCATCTTCAACCTGAGGACACAAGAAGTACAAGTTTTTTTTGATCAAGTGTGACTTACTAAATCTGTACCAGGCTTTTCTTTTTAGTGCTCTACACTCTGACACATTGTTACAGTAAGCTTAATAATCTTCCGTATAAAAGAAAAGATAAAGCTGCTTGGAAAAAAAAAAAAGACTGAAAATGGAACAAGCAAAAGCTGCAGATGGATATCTGCCAAAGTAGAGCTCTAATCATTTACCATGACAGAAAAAGACCGAGCAGGAGAAGGAAGGAAAAAAAATCATCAGGACCTGACAGCAGTGCTTTGCTGCCACCCAGCAGCAGACAGGAGCACAGAGACGAGACTTTTATTTTAATTTATAAAGTTAGAGCTTTTAAAAAATATATTTCCCAAATTCCTTTCTAAAATTCCAGGTGCTCGTTTAATAAAACATCCCAAGTTTCTAATGTTTAAATTATTTAAAAATTCATTTTACTTTTTTCCCCTGAATTATTTCAAAATAAAACAAACAGTAAATTTCATAAAGTAAAGGCTCCGAGTCGAACCAGTCGAGCAAGAACTTTTACAAACGCACTTTCTGATGAGTAAAAACAAAAGAGGGAAAAGTGTGATCTCCAATCGTTTGGAGTTCTTCACCAGTCCTGACTGGACTTCTGTTTGATAAATTTGAGGCACAGATAATAGAGCAAGATGAAGCCCAGACAGATGGCCAGCAGGACCAGGTAGCAGGAGAACAGAGGGTACTGGTTCATTTTCATGGCTTCCACCACCTGAAAGATGAAACATTTGGGTTCAGTTGTTGGTTAAACTGAAGTCGACGGCGCTTCAACACGTAAAACTGGGCCTTAACTTGGGATGGAAAAGTTTGACATTTAAATGATTAGAAAATAAAGTCTTGTTCTGGTATTTATAGTTATGACATTAAAAAAAGATACTGTTTCTAAACCTGTCTTCAAAAATGCATAGCTCATATTACGCTACAAACAAAAGGGGAAAAAGAAATGCAAAGGGGAATCTTAGTGATTGGTATTTCATGTGTGAAACACCATTCAGCTAGAGTATAAAAAAGGAGATTACAGTATTTTTACTCACATGTATGCCGTCAACATTAAATGTGATGTTTCCTATTGTGACAGGGTAAATGTTGCCCCTGAACTGGACCTGCAGCATCCCCTCAAAGCCCCAACGCATGAACGAGGCGTAGGAGAGCCACGAGGCCACTGGAGAGTTCCAAACACATTATTAGGTATTTGTCTTTGCACGTGCACTTCTAGTCATTTCAAATGAGTCAATGCATCGCCTCACCGAGCCACATATTCTCCAGGCTGATGACGAACCCTCCGGTCAAATAGAAGACTGTGAACAGAGAGTTTCCTGTGAAGGCAGAGATCTGCAGGGTGGGCAGCGCAGCGGCCGCGAACAGAGCCATGCTTCGGCTGCAGTACACCATCAGCCACACCAGCAGGAAGTTGAGCAGGAAGCGGCCCGGGTCCTCGTTAAGCCCTGCTAACCAGTAGATGGGCAGACCATAGACCAAGGTGAACGCACAGTGTTCAGGGAGCTCCCCCAAGACCTGAAAGTACAGAACATCATTCTGTGTTGCACTCGTGGAGCGAGACTGACCCCTGCAGGAGATGCAGTCTAGTCTCTGTGGTTTACCTTTGCAAAAAAGTAAGAGGTGACGGAATACATGCCGTCCTCCAGTTCATGGTAGAGCATGGCCCTCTCCGTGTGACCTGCAGAGAGCCTCAGTCAGTCTGTGATCCACAACATGAGTTACAAACTGCTCACTGACAAGATTTGATCTGTCCTGTTCACATGCTTACATTTAGCTATGACGTCCAGCACCACAGCAAACGGGGTGAGAGCTCCAATCATGTAAAGGAGGGCCACGGTGTCCTGAATGTTTAGACGATCTTCTCCGACCCCGAAGTACAAACAACCGACCAGCAGTGACATGAGGAGGGCCTCGAAGCCGTGGACCAACAAGGTGACCAGGTCTCTGAAGTCATTGTACATGTGACGCCTGACGGACAGGACTGGTTAGAGGGTTTCTCTTTAGATCGCTCTGATACGTCCTTCTGAGTGCTCTCACCTGATGAGAATAGTAAACTGGCTCAGTTTACCAGGCAGCCTGATTTTTTCCTTGGAAATAGTGATGAGTTCCTCTCTGCGCTCACCTGGCTGCTGGAGACTGCAGGACATAAAGACAAGAAAGTTATGATCTCGGAAAAAACTCACTCGTTAAAACGGGGGTCAAACTAATTTTCGCCACTTGTAATTAACTTCAATGTTTTGTGTTTAACTTGAACTAAAACATCATGTTCCTCATCTAATTGCTACGACTTTGCACTGCTAACAAAAACATAACTGAGCTCTACGTGGCATTTTGTGCATAGAAACGGCGTTTTAACACGTCGTCCTATAAACACTGAAAAGTAATGACGGACTACATCTTAAATGAATAATACAGAAATAGTATTAAAAGTAAAAGTAAGAGTTTTACTCTTAAGTTGTGGTGAGTAGCAAACATCTTGAATTCTGAACTATCCCCTTTCTGACAGGGAATTCCCACTAGAGCGGGCTTTCCAGTTTAACTTGTAAGTGGGAAATTCCCACCTACCAGTACAACTGGGCCGCAGCAAAAGTAGCCAACAAAAATGCAGCGGAATGGAAACATTTAAACATTTTAAAAGCTCTTGTGGGCCATATAAAAGGTTGTGGTGGGCCACATTTGGCCTACAAGCCTTGAGTTTGACAAGTGGGTTTTAAGAAGTTGATTCAATAGATGGAAGCACAGACTCTGAGATGTAATAACTGAAACTGTGACAATGAAAACCAGAGATTTTTTAGTTCTAAACTATAATTTGATCAGGAAAGTAAATTGAATTTATCTACCAAAATCCTCACGTTTAAAAGCTGGAGTCTGAATTGTAGTGGAAACAAGAGAAGTTAAAAAAAAAAAAGACCAAACTCTACATTTTCACCCCACTAACCTGTCAGTTTGTGCTGCGCTGGTTTCAGCTGGTTTCCACATGTGGTCGTTGGTGTCTTGGACCTTCTCTTTAAACTGCTCAGAAAGAAGTCTGGCTTGCTCCAAACTCTCGGCTTCTCGCTCTGGAGTGCGTCGGTCGATACTGATCAGATCAACTGGACGAGAAGCACAGACTGATCGTAACGGTACAGATTAAAAAATGCACTGCCATGAACATTTTCAGCATTTTAAAGCTACTTATGGAAACATAGAAAACTACTAATCTAATGTTCTAAAAAAAACAGTATGAAGTGATGAAAAGGTCTCTGTAATGAGCATCACACTAACCATAGAAGTCAGAGGGGTTACAGTATCGTGGGCAGGGGTACCCCAGAGCAGTGAAGTAAGGCACCATGTCTCGAGCTGCACCACAGTAAACAGCTGAACCTGAAGAAAGCAGCACGACCAGGTCGAAGAGCTGGAAGATGTCCGATCGAGGCTGGTGGACTGACAGCAGGACTAAACGGTTCCCTTTAGCGAGGCGGGACAGGGTGATGACCAGGTTGTGGGCAGTGAAGCTGTCCAGACCTGAGGTGGGCTCATCCAGGATTAAAATTCCTGCAGGACCAAAAGTTAAATGTCTTGTGTCTCGTTTACAGATGGTGCAAAATGCAGGAAGATTTAGTCAAATAAGTCCATATTGAGAATAAACTGAAAGTTTCACTGCAACTTTTTTTCCACATTTGTTCTGTACTTTGTTACTGTAACTAAAGCACTGGTTTTATTTTGGATTTATTAGCTCAACTCAAAGATTATCCTCTGCTTTATAACATGTCTGTAACAAAAAACATATGTAACCAGATAAACAACATATTATATCATATTAACCTTTCACGGGCATGAAGACCATGTCACATTACACTGTGTTATTCAGAGTTTTCTGATTTATTTATTAGTTTGTTTTCCTGTTTCTCACCAGGGTTCCAGAGAAGCTGTACAGCGATGCTGACTCTTCTTCTCTCTCCTCCAGAAACCCCCCGCACATAGTCGTTCCCCACCCTGGTGTGTGCGCACTGACGCAGTCGCAGCTCAGCGATGACATCATCCACCTGAGACCGACCACCAGTATTAAAAAGACACGTGCCATCAAAAAATAAACAATAATTATCTGTTACGATATGTTTGTTATAAAATCGTTGGTTTGATAATTTCACCCTTTTGTCTCTCTGAGCTTGTGTGAAGTAGGTGGGCAGTCTCAGCTGGGCCACGAAGCTGAGGGTCTCACGGACAGAGAGGTGAGGGAGCAGGCGGTCGTCTTGGCGGACGTGGGCGATGTTTTTCTTCACCAGCTGTGGGGTGTTGGGCTTCCCGTTGATCAGAACCTGACCGGATGTCATCGTGCCTCCTTCATCCCGACAAGTTATGATATCCAGCAGGGATGTCTTACCGCAGCCTAAAGGAGGACAAGTATAAAGACATAAGAACAGAAGGACACCTTTATAGAAAGCATATATTTATTGAAACATCTGTGTATTTCGGAATCACCTGAGCTGCCGATGATTGCCAGCATCTGTCCGCTGTGGACTCGCAAACTCAGGTTGTTAATGGCTTTCTGCTTGTTTCCGCTTATCTCCCAGGGTAGTTTAAACTCTGACAGCCTCTCGTACCAGGGGATCTGAGCCGCCGTGTCCACCTGCAGGAGCGCACACGTTCACACAGCAGGAACCAACAATAAATGAGCATAAAGAGGTGAAACCTGCAGGAAAACGTCACCTCATAATGCAGGTTGTTGACTTCCAGCTCGTTGCACCCGCCGCTGTAGGTGAAGTAGAGACTGCTGTCCTCCTCAGACGAGAACAACTCTGTGTCTTGATGCTGTTAAAGACAAGAAATTAGGTCTGTGAGTTTCATTTAAGGCAAAATATAAATAAAATTTTTGTGTAATTTCTAAAAACAGAAATAACGTTACAGTCTGTAAAATAAAAAGAGATGGTCTCATTACTTATAATTCCAAATTAATTCTAAAAATTGTTATTTTATTTTTTATTTATTATTTGGCTGCATCACATTGTTTATAGCCATGGCTAATTTGCATAATAGAAAGACCTTTAACAGTTATTTTAAATGAAAACTTAAGATCAATGAAATGATCAAAATGATATATAACAATGTATTTAAAGTACTTTTTTTTTTTTAATGTGAGAAGGTCAGTAAACTTGTCTGACTTTCCCAATGCAAGTTAATAAATGTCCAACTGGGAAAAGAATCTGCCAAAAACCTTTTATAACTAATTTACCCAATATTTGGTCCTTTTTTTTTGCGATCTGCATGCACATGCAAATAGTCACTTAAGAGCTTCTTTAGGCTTAAAGTCAAAAATTACTTTATAAAACCTTTTATGCCTAAATGTTCACATTAAATGCACAAAATGAAAGTGAAGAAAAATGTCCACATAATAATAAGCATTTAATAATTAAATCACTGCAAAATTTCAGCACAATATAAATCACTGATAATTAAACAAAAGAGCATTATCACGGCACAAATTCAGTTTTAAAGTAATAAAAACCGAAAAGAAAACGATTTTAAAAAGCAGCTCGACAGCAAGTTAAGGTACAAAAATGACTCGTTGACCTGTGAAAAGCTGTTTATGTGACTGAAGCCAGTTTCTCTGTCCATGATGATGATGATGATGATGATGCCAGTTTATTTTTCTGTTCTCTTGTAAACTCCAGTCCAGCTGAAGATCCCCTCTGATAGCTCACAAGCCTTCTTCCTGAAGACTTCCAAGCTCATGTCGTGTTAGTAGTTCGCCCTCTTTGTCCTGACAGTCATTGCTTTTCCAGAAAGCCGTCCAACAAAATGAGGACGGAGGACAGGCTGACAGTCTGGGAATCTACTTAACTGGAGTGGGGTTTTTTTTTCCCTTCATTTACCTTTGCCCAACTTCAGATCAAAGTTCTTTGAGATAACACAACACTGACTCTGTTTTTATGGTTCTGAGAGACACCACTGACCCTGCTGCTCTGCACAGAGACAAACTCATGTACAGCTCTGAGGCGAAGAGACATGAATAGATTTTATTCCATGCAAGCGGTGGAGCCGGACAGCGGGACTCACGCTACAGAGTCCTTTAGGTTTGTGGCCGAGGAGAAGAGGGATGTGTGGAGGAGGAAAGGTGGAGAGGAGAGGTCTGAGTCGTCCTGCTGTCTCAGTGTCAGAAAGATCTCCTACACTGTCAGGTAAAGGCTGCAGACAGAATTCAATTAAACAAACTGTGTATGATGTACATCTAGTTATTACATAACATGTGCAGGTTGGTCTAAGTCCAATGAACTAATATTTGTAGATAAATAAATGTGTGTATAAAGCAGGAAGACTTTCAGATCCTTATTTACAGGAAAAACAATCCAATAAAGTGTCTGACAGTGTGTGTGTGTATGTGTGTGTGTGTGATGACTTAGTGAGCGTGTTGGACCATGGTGGGACCTACCCTCCTTCAGGAAGCGATGGACTCGTCAGATCCTCAACGATGTTTCCTTCCACGTAGCCAGTGGGCAGATAATGGGCATCTTGGGCAACTCAGGTTTGTTTTCACCTTATTAAAAAAAACAGTTAAATTTGAACAGATTTTTTATAGTTAGCAGATCTAGACAGAACTTCAAAGGTGTCAATCCAAAATAAATAAAACAAGATAGAACCCCACGCCAACCGTCACTGATGTCCCCCGTCGCCATTCAGTAGTGACCAACTGTTAGCAGTTTTGTTGGAACCATCACAGGTTTCATTATTTAGATAATCTCATAATGTAAACAGATGAACTGACTGACAGACAGGGGGCTAAATACTGCACAAACATGTTGAGCAGGTCTTCCTTAGGATGCACACAAAATTAGATTCAGATTGAATCACATACTGTATGTGTGATTTAGAGCCAAACGTATGTCAACAGCGTGATGTCTGACTTCGTCACATCGCCATGACCACGCCTTTCACTAAAAAGTCTTTGTGCTTGAAAGCAAGTGAGATGAAGTTCTTATATGTGTCCTGACTCAAATTGTTGCTGATTACGTCAAGAGGTGAGAGATGAAGCTTTCCAAGGCAAAAAAAAGGTCACTTCCTGTTGTCAGGGGATGGGGCTTTAATGATGTCAGCATATGACCACATGGTTTGATCGGGTATACAATGTGAAAGTTACTGCTGAACTTGTAACAGATGGATGGACAGAGAGCATTTTTAAGTCCCCCGTTCGGCGATGGGGGGCAAAAGTAGACGCAAACTCAAAATCAAGGGTGAAATCTGAATACCTTTTTTTTGCACAACTCTAGAAAAGGTTCTGTGGGGTGTGTATGTTCGATGTAAGCCCTTTTATTTTACGAATCCCTGTCATTTTGTGCGTGTCCGTGTTGCATGGTAAAGGCTCAGGGAAGACAACACTGCTGGATTCCATCTCCGGGAGGATCGGAAGCGATGGCACACTGTTGGGAGAGGTTTTTATAAATGGAAGAAAACTGAAGAGAGAAGAGTATCAGGACTGTTTCTCCTACGTCCTTCAGGTAAAAAAAAAACACAAACACCTAAATGTGCCGCAGATTCAATTCATTAAAAATGTCACTGGAATAAACTGTGAAAAGGAAAATGTGGCTGCCACACAAACCTACCTGCCCAACCCAAGACTTTTTCTGCACTTGTAGAAAGTACACAACAAAATGTATTTAATGTCCAAAAAAGTGGATTTTAATGTTTCTCTTTTAATGCCTATAAATATTGATACAAAGGTTACTTAAAATTCACTTTAATTAAGTCATTAAGCTAACCTCCACAACATACTTGTTCATATATAGAAGTCATATATAGAAGGAGAAATACACCCGTTTACTAAAACTCTAAAAAGGCCACCTTGGCCTCCTCATGAAATTAACTTAAGACCCTCGATAGCCTCCTCAGACACTTAATCTCTCAATGAGAGGTGCTCATGTGTGTCAAAAACCTGAATTAAAAATGCTGGTGTGAACACTGGCTTTACTCCTTTTGAAACCATCTCTTTCTTTCGCTGATAGTACACACACACACACACTCACACACACACTCCTCTGCTCTCTAAGCCTTGTCATTAACTTCCACAGCTAAGCCACTGATGAGGAGGTGATATGAGCTCTAGATATTAAAGTCATTCGGATGGGAGAATAAGGAGGGGTGGAACTGGGAGGTGGTGTGTGGTGGGGGGTGTCATCCAGTGTTAATAGAGGCAGGCAGCAGAATCAGGTGTTTGAAGTGTGTGTATCACAGGATGATTTGCACGACAGTCATGAACATAAAAGTAAGAAGCAAGACCCTGAATATCCTAAAAGTGTGTGTGTAGGGATGTTCTACTAAAACAGATGAAAAGTGACCCTAAATCTTTAATTTTTGGCTAATTAATACACCAAGAGACAAAACATATTGTACTGATGCACATAGGAGTAAAACAGATGCTTTTTTTTTTAATAAATCCATTATTTTGTTACTGTACTGTATCTGGACAGAGTCTAGATGATGCACTTTTTTCTTTAAAGCCTTTATTTTGTGATTCTGAAGGCTACAATGCCTTAACAACAGCTACCATATACTTTTGTGGCCATCTTTTTTTTATTGTTTTAAATTACAATATTTGTCCTGCTTTTGTTTTACCTTTAGGTTTAATTGAGGCATTTTAGAATTAAAAAGCTGACCAATCAAAACAAATTTTGTGTTTTAAAGAAAGTGTCTTTTAATTAAAGAAGCAAAAACTAAGAAAACAAAAAATGACTTCAACAATTTGAAAAGAACACAAAAACACAATTATTGCTTCGACTTTAATTTTTGGTTGAATAAAGTGTTAATTAAATTCAGATCAGGTAAAAGAGCACAGCAAGGTCAGTCTAAGTCAGAATGACTTTATTATGACTTTAGAATAATTTACCGTAGGGTTCTGTAAGGTAGAACTAGTCTGTCTTAGTGCAGCTCTTTGTAAAAAATACTTTTTGTCCTTGTTTTTGTTGTCCAGAGTGATAATTTGCTGAGTTACTTGACAGTGGAGGAGACTCTGACCTACACGGCACAGCTGGCCCTGAGGAAACACTCGGCAGAAGCCATCAAGAAAAAGGTCACTTTTTTGTCTCTCCTGCTTTTTCCATAAAAAAAAAAAAATCTATCTCTTAATGTGTCAGCCTACTTCAAGAAACAACAAAAAAAGTGAGACAACTCAGGCCCTTGGAGGTTTAGTGCCTAAAAGAGAGAAACTTACATTTCTGTTCTGTTTTGTTCTAACCTTTGACCTCTGGCTCGTGTTTAGGTGTCAGCGGTGATGGCCGAGCTGAGTCTGAGTCATGTCGCGCACAGTGTCATCGGAGGTCGAGTTTTCCCAGGAATCTCCGGGGGCGAGAGGAGGAGGGTCTCCATCGCCAGTCAGTTACTTCAGGATCCAAGTGAGTTTTAACGGTTTCACTTGCATCACTGCATCCGAGGCGATGAAAACTGAAAGATGTCCGTTAAATTTTAAAGTCCTATGACAGGAGTTATAAAATAAAAAGCTATTAGAGGTGAGTTTTTAAACCTTAAAAAAATGTGACTGCACTTTTCCTTTTTTTAAAATTGTACCAAAACACTCCTGAATGGAAGCAAATACAAATCTGTGCACATGATGCTTTATTCTCCTAACATAAAAAGTAAGGACATTTGTGTTTGGTAGATTGCTTCTTTGTTGTAACAATGCTTTACATATCATATATGCAACCCACATACTCAGCTCTACTGCTCATCCACATGCATGTTCCTTACAAATGTGGCACCATTTAAAAGGGAAATTAACAGGCTTTGAATGAATGAATGACTTTTTTTATTTCAGACAATTAACAAATTCAAATAATAAATAAATCAATTTCAGAAATGCTTCTAACAAACAAACTTATATCACAAAAAAATAAATAAAAAAATAAATAAATAAAAATATAGCTAAATAAATAACTTGATAAACATTAAATTTTCTGTTCCAAATCCATTGAATTATTTGAACATAAATAGAAATGAGATAAACAGAATTATCCAAAAACTAAACTTGTCGACTTTTAAT
>JARVJO010000001.1:28544340-28573982 GCA_031762555.1 Cynodonichthys magdalenae
TCTGACTGCCTCTTTGTTACACCTACAACAATCTGCTACAAACTTTACTGGTTTCACTGAATAAAAAGGACAAAGCTGTGTCTAAATATCTGCTAAGAAAAATTTGAACTGACTCAACCCCCTACCTGCGGTGGAGAAGCGAGACTCAGGTCTGACCATAGATATAAATAACTTATCTGTGGGTGTGACCCTGACCTGACCCCGCCCCTTTCTGCGTGCTGCAGCGAGGCCTTCCGTATGCCCCAAACATGGCGGATGAAACGACGAAGGCACAGACTGCCCAACCGGGCGGTGACACAATATTTGGAAAAATTGTACGCAAAGAGATTCCAGTCAACCTAGTTTACGAGGATGATTTGGTATGTAGTTTCAACATTCGTTTTGTAACCAGCTAGGAACACAGGCGTTAGCGTTATGCTAGCTCTGCACAGCCAGGTTGTTGGACATGACGTGAAAGATGTTTGAGCTAACTAGCCTAGAAAGCAACCAAGAATGCAATGGCTACAGAAATGACTCCGTAACCCAGAGCAAACAGGTAAATTAGTTAAAAAACATGCTTTGTGCGCTTTTGCTAGGTCTTCTAGCAGTTCATAAAAAAAACCAAAAACCTAATGTAGCAAAGCTGATTCAGAGATAAGACACGGCGCTAATGCAGAAATGCTGCATGCAGAGTTTGCAGATTTGTAGGGTCAACTCAGCAACTTTTGTTTTAAAGTTAATCATGATGTTGCTGCAATTGTATGTTCATAAAAACTTCATATATTGTTAAATAAACGCTGGAAGATCTAATAATCTCACATATTTGTTGCATTATTTCAGTAATACATCTGTAAAACATACTGCACATTCCTGATTAGTCTCATCCATTGTATTTCAGTGTGTTGCCTTCCCTGACGTTGCACCTCAAGCTCCTACTCACATCCTGGTCGTCCCCAAACAACCAATTGTCCAGCTCTCACAAGCCGAAGACAATGATGCTGCAGTAAGTATGATTCTGAAGTAGGGCTGCACAATATATCGAAAATTTATCACCAACAAAGTAATAGCCTGTGCAATAGGCATATTGGCTAAATATTGGCTTTTATGCGTTTTGTAAATCACAGGGCTTTAAGTAATTTACCAATCAAATGAAGGCTCTTCAGGTATTTAGCCAATCAGATGGATCTCTTCACATTAGATGCCCACCCACTATGTAGTTGCAGGTGGATAGCAAACAAAGTCACATATCGCAGGTTTTCCTAATTTTGAGCAGCCCTATTTTTCTGAAGCTGCACAGCTTTAACAGAATAAAGGCTGGATCAAAAAGACGTGAGACAGCGGGTTGCTGATTTCGCAATTTCAGCGTGTCTTTTCCTGACTGATTATAAATGGGCTGAAGACATGGTGGGCCAGAAATGATCATGAATCCTCCCTCTGCCCCTCCCATAACTCATATAAAGTATATAAACTACAATAACCATGGCTGGATAGAGTTTTTTCCACTCAACATCAGTGTTGAGTAAAGTAGAGCCGTTTTTTTGCTTTTTTGTTAATGGTGGACGGAAAAAAAGACGTGACCAGCTGCGTGCTCACGTTCATCCTCAGAACCTGGATCAAACCAGCTGCTCTACAAGCTCTTTTTCAAACTGGCTTCAGACAAAATATGTTGTTTTAAACAAAATAACACGCAGAAGGAAGAGCTGCTCAGGGTCCTGTTCTTGTCCAGCTTGGTCCTACTCCTCTGCACTGCCACGGCTGAGGACTGGCCCACTGCGGTGCTCCTCATGAACAAACACATCCATGAACTTCTAACCAATCACACGCTCTGAGACGCAATGTCCGCATCTCACAGTTCTGACTGGGGCGATGTATAGGACAGCTGTCACTGGGTGATAGCAGCGGGAGAGCAGATGGAAGTTGCATATATTTTTGTCACTCAGCAGGGAGAAAAAAAGACGTGTGACTCGGAAGTATAAACCAGATTTATTTTACTGGATTGCTTAACATGTTTCGGCCACCAGGTGGAGACATTTACACATTTATTAGTGCACTATTTTAAACTAAGTGTTGGATCCTCATGTAAAAAAAATCTTTTTTTCAAGTTGCTTAAATAAATTTTTCTTTCTCGCCATTTAGCTGTTGGGCCACATGCTGATAGTTGCAAAGAAGTGTGCCCAAGATGCCGGCCTGTCTAAAGGCTACAGGATTGTCATCAACGATGGACCTGATGGCGGCCAGTCCGTCTACCACATCCACATCCACATCCTGGGTGGACGCACTATGGGATGGCCCCCCGGCTAACCGTCCCTTCTCAGACCACTTTTCCATGTTGATGTGTGTCCTTTAACATCCAGTTCTGTTACGTTCAGAGTGATTCAGCTCTAAAGTGGTGTAAATAAAATTCACACAACTCAACTCCTGAGGGTTTCTTCTTTTTTTTTTTTTTACCAGGATTATACTGTTTGGATTTAGAAAATTTAAAATAAAATAAAAGAACTGCTCTGCGGTTCTGGTTAAGATTTGATTCATGTGTTTTTGTTTTGTTTGTTTGTTTTTAATCGTTGCAAATTATGGACTTTTTCAAGAGCGTTAAGAATTGAGATGATTCTGTAGTTTGTGCTCAAAATATTGAACCATTACATTGTGTTGGCTTTTGGTACAGCTTGTCAAAAACAGCTGAGTCTGCAGTTTGGAGCACAGCTTGTGGTATAATTTGCATTTGACACAAGATTAATTACTTTGTGCATCCCTCTATTTCGCGGGAACAACAATCAAAACTGAATGGAACAAAATGTAAAGCTAATCATAACAACTATTGCAGTCTGCTTTATTTTCAAATCCAATTATATGAAAATCATAACCAGATAAGTTAATGTGCTGAATGCAAATTGTGCAACTACTTTTTTACAGAGGTAATGACAAGATGCAGAGGCAAGTGAATAGCTCTTGTTTTTATTAACAGAACCATTGCTGATAGCTTAACAAATATAAAAATGCTTGAAACATTCACATAATAAAAGAAAATAAATAAAATTGGTAGTTTTTTTTTTTATTTTTTACAAAATGTAAAAAAAAAACTGATCTGATGACACATTGACAAAATAATAATAACCTTAATGTACCTAACATTCACAGTCCCCTAAAGTACTTCTGATATAATGTTGGTGGGGGATGGGTAAAACATTTAGAGGTTTATTTAAACAGTCACTAATGATATAAAAAACAAGATCTCTAAGGTGATGCAATCTGCCTCTGTCACCACTTGGGAAGAGAAAAACAGTGATGTGCAAAATAAAAATAATTCTTCATACAACTACACCTTTTTCTTTTAATCAATGCCCTTCTGTCATCAAAATGGGCACTTTGAGGCATTTAAAATTTGTTTACAGTACAGGAAAGAGAAGAAACATGAACACATTCTGGTACCTAAGATCACAATTAGACATCTCTAACTTCTAAAACACTGCTTTTAAGACATCTTACTCTAAACCCAAACTATAGACTGAGAAAGGTTCAGAAATGGTCAGTCTCCTTAAAGTAAATACAAAAGCAGCAGAGTCGTTTAGAAAAAGGTTAATTAAACAGTTTGTAATCCTACAGGACAGCTGGAGTGTCCCTCATAGTAGAAACAGAACCGGTGGTCTTCAGTATTTTACTGATATGGAGCCACATTCTAAGCAAATCTCAATCAGTTCACTAAAAATAAAAAAAGCTCAAACCCTTATTGAGAGGTGCTGCCATTTCAATGGCACAATATTTAAAACCATTTCCCAGCAGCATTTTTTTGCGTCTGTTTTAATATGTTCGCTCACTAATTAGGAAATGTTTTGTTTTAAAACTGACAATAAAATAGTGGTCACATCACTCGTGACTGGGAAAAAGTAGAAACAGGAAGTAAAATAGATCCTTGAGTGGATTTACTGAAGCGATGTCAGCAATGATTACAATTGTTTCTATTCTGAATAAACCTCTTGAATCCTTGATTTGATGACAGAAAATGGCTCTTGACATTCAGAAATAGGTACAACGTATTTAAAAAATAAAGTGAAAATTGCCTTTATCAAGAAACACGTCGACTTTGGTGAGTTATTACTAAATTAGTGAAGCTACTCTTGGGTAAAAGCACCGTTCATTATAAGTAAACTTTACACAAACCAAGATGCAGTTGTGTCCTGTACTTGCTACTTCAGGGACAAACTGTTACTCAGTTACTGAGGGAAAAAAACAAGCAGAAAAGAATCACTCATAACAAGTGAAGGAAAATAAAGAGGTGAGCTGAGACAAGAGGAGGCATAAAATGTTCGTTTGAGATGACTTAATGAATGGTTACAATTAAAAATATCTTCATATATAAATAAAACCTTGCATTTTTGCTTAATTTCTAAAATAATCTCAAAAGTCCAGCATGTAAATATGGTTTGTCTTGATGGTTTGATGAATTTTATTTAGGAGAAGTTAGAAGGTGTTAGTGTTATTTTACAATGCGTTCAGGTTGTAAGTAGGTAACACTGCTACTGCTAAGGGGTGATTTAAGGCATGACCTTAGTGTGAGAAGGGTCCAGACACATAAAGAAGGCAAGAAGCAGAAAGGAGGCTGTACAACCATGGAGACCTGCCCACCATTACTCCATCAGTGAACATGAGCAGCTGGAAGTTTGGATGTTACTGTTTGTCCATTCAAGTGATATATGTGGGGTTTTATTAATGCATCAGGTGGGAATAAGATTCTCCATGTCATTTCTTTATCATCGTCCTAGAGTTTTATAATATGAAAATTGGCCATTTTTTTTTAAACGTGCCTCATTGTTGGGAACACTGATCACCAGCCACCTGCATTTCAATCCAGACTCTGATTTTTTCACTTTAACTTCACCTGAAGGTAACTCTCTGTTCATTTTTGGGCGATGGCTTCTTCTCCGCTCGGCCGCAAGCGGTTGAAGGGCAGCCCTCCGACTCCTGTTAGCCCCAAACCTAGGATGGTTTCTCTTGAGCCCTCTGTGCCGGTGGAGGAAGACTGAACCCTGGATGAGGAGGCTGACCCTCCAGGTCCAGGAAGGATCTCAGGTAGTGACTCTCTGGCTGAGCTGGTGGCAGAGGGCAGCGATGTTTTGGCGGTTTGGGGCTTGGTCGAAGTGGTGGGGCTGGTCAGGCAGAGGGTAGCCAAGGCGTCCAAAGTCCCATCTGGGTCTACCATGACATTGATCACTGAAACAAACACAGGGAGACAGTTCTGTAAATCTAGGGAAACGTTTGTGTAAAAGCCCCCATGCTCTCACTCACGCTTAGGGACAATTTAGAGTTACCAGTTAACCAAACATGCATGTTTCTGGTCTGTGGGAGGAAACCAGAAGACCTGGAGAAAACCCACAGGGAGAACATGCAAACTCTGATTACAGAAATCGCATTTTAAGATAAATATATCTAGCAAACATCACTGTCCCAAACATCTGTCACAAACTGGATTAAAGATTAATCTATTTGGTTTATGGAAATAAATCAATCTTGCAGAATTATATTCTGCTGTTTTTCATTTTATATTTTCATTGGCTTCTCAACCACTACTAAAGCCAAGATGTCTAAAATATCAGAAACTAGGTTCTGCTTTACCTTGAAGCTGCTTCTCGACTTTCTTCAGTTCTAGAAAAATTGAAGAGATTTCCTGTAAAATGGAAAAAAGGACAAAACTATGAACTCCAGCAACATTTGGATTCCCTCGTTAATAAGTTTTAGTTAGACAGACTGGTTTCATACTTTGTTGGAGGTTTTAAGAAGAGGTATGTCACTCTCTGCTTTCAGTTTACTCTCAATTTCATCCCAGTTCCTGTCTTTATCTTTAAACAAGATTCTGAGGAAAAAAAACACAACAAATATTTGCCTTTTCAATCTTTTTTCTTAGAATCAAAATGCAGGAATGTAGAGTCGATGTTAAAAAAAATATTTATTCATACGTAATGTAAAATTAGGACATAACCGAGAATAATCACCTGATCTTTCCTGCTGTTTTGTCCACAGAGTGTTTAATCTTGGTGGACAGCTGAGACACAGAGTGAATGAGGAGGCTGTCCAACACTGCCTGAAAACAAACAGTGGAAGAATGTAACTGCGTCAAACAGCATCCTGAACTCCAAATCCTGAAACCGATTGATGTTTGTTTTGCTTTGTCCTGCACCTCCTCTCTGTTCCAGGTACGTCTCCTCAAAGCCCGAGGCTCCCGGCTGTCAGGGGCTCGGGGCTGCAGCTCCACCGGCTTTCCGTTTATTTCTGGCACCTTACTGGACGAGATAACGGGTGGGATTTTTCTGAATTTGAGGCTTTCGTCGAAAACCCGATCCACCAACTGGGCAAAGAGGGAGAGATAAAGAGAAAAGAAAAAGAGAAATAAACTTTTAATTTTGTTTTTTTAGATACACTTGTTTAAAAAGTCGAGCAACAATGTGAGAATTTGTAAAATATGGACTTGTGCGTTAAAAAAAGTGTTGAAAAAGTTGGAAATCAGATTAAATAAGAAGCAGATAAAGTTATGAGGCAAAGTTTTATCAAAGAAACAGATGAAAATGGAAGCACAGGCAGTAAAACCATAACAGAAGAAGAAAATCAGGCACCTTTTTCATGCTCTCCTGTATTTCCGGCTGCGTGGGGCGTGCAGGGCCTACCTCTTCCCGGGTGTCGATGGCGGATCCCGGGGTGGTGGCAGCCGTGCTGACGGTGGTGCTGGGTGCTGTGCCAGAGGAGCTGACCGAGTCGATCTCCCCAGCCACGTCGTGGATCTCACGAGCCAAGATGGCCAAGTCCTTAGCCAGGTCCTGGCTGATCCTGCGCACACAGGGGAACAACCTGTTAATCAGACGGGGCTCTTTAAAACTCAGGATTCAGAGAACATGCATTAAAGCTTAAAGATGTCACTTCATTAATACCTGGCTATCTCCTCACTATGAGCGGTCCAGTCCTTGATGTACTCCTCTTGCTCTTTCATGCGGTGTTTGATCCCTGCTCCACCTGGACCCGACACCACGCCCGGGCCTGAATTCGCAGCTGGGCCGAGTCTTGAACTGCGGGTTGGGACGAGGTGATGAGGACGCACGTGAGAGCGGGCTCCTTGTTTTGGTGAATTCCTGCTGGAGCTAAACTCTTCCTCTGAAGTGGAGCCGTATTCCGGTGGCATACGCCTCCACCTGTTACTGCTGGACACTGCAAGAGTAAACAGAAACAAATACAGTTTTTACTACATAACGCAATGCATTCTGGTAAAACAAATAAAAGAGCTCGTGGATATGAGAGGCTCTGTTGATGCAGCCTTCAGCCAATCCTGCTTCGATCCAACAAAATCAAAAAGCTGCAAGATTTGCTCTCTCCTTTTGATAAAGAAAAGTCTAAATAAGCTGTTATATGCAAACAAAAAAGCCAGCATGTTTAGCAAATATAATAACACCACATTAGGCACAACAAAAACAGCAGCTAAAAAAGCTTATGTTCTTTAATTAAAATAAGCGCGTTTTCTGCATTTCATGTTGCTAACAGGTCAAACAGCAGCTCTGTTAGTGCAGCTGAGATGATACGTTGCTTAATCAGTCTGTTCAGGGTAAAATGGGACACCGTGTTAAAATGTGAGCAACGCAGCATTACTCAATGGATTTAAGGGTCGAGACACAGATCTAGTAGAGCTGGGTCATCGTAGTTTAGCTTTATGCTATTTTATTTAGAAATTCTGAACTATATTTAAACCACATGTTTTAATTTATAAAATAAACTGGAATGTTAAAACAAAATGAGGGAGAAATTCCAGATTCATGTCTCTTTAACAAACTTTATTTTACTAGTTTGCTTTTAGGCCAAAGAGCTTTGTCGCAGCTCTTGTTGCTGTGACCCAGGTCTGACATGATCACACACGTACACCGCACACAAACACTCTAATTACTAGACTTTATGGTTCTGGTACAGTACCCATCAGCTCTTCATCTGCATCCCCACCTGCAGGTTGAGGCTGAGGGTTGTCTGGATGATGAAAACCAATGCACAGTTCATCACAACACAGTGGGACAAAACAGACTAACACTAAAAGAAGTATGGGATGCTGTCCTTGACTAAATAATTACACCAAGTACTAAATATTGGTATTTGAAAAATTCATTTCATTTAAAAAAAACAAAAAAATAAACATTACATACAACAAAACAATACAAAATCAAATAAAATGAAAGGTAGTAGAAGAAGAAAAAAATCTTATAACTTATTTATTTGAATTAAAAAAGATTTAGTTTTTTGTCTTGGATGTTTCTATTCTTTTCTCACCTGTTGGTGAGCAATATCCAGATGTAGTGGTCTTAGTCTTGACTTCATTCAGTTTTGACACGCTGTTGGCTCTCATCCTGGGTGTCAGCTTATTCTCTGTGGGTCCTGATGAGCGCAGGCCGAGACGCAGGGCTGTCTCTGCTGATAGGCGGGGTGAGGAGGCGGAGCTCCGGGTCACCGTGCACTCTGAGTCGCTGCGGGCTGAGATGGAGCCCAGGCGGTTCCTCCGCGGCTGAGCCAGCATATCCAGCCGTGACAACCCCTTACGGCCAGATGGAGGCTTAGAGGTGGAGCTTGTGGTGGACACCTCAGACGCCACCGATACCCGGTCTGCATCGGCTAGATCTGTATCAGATGTGTCCCCCAGTCGGGCACGGCGGAGAAGGGACGCTCTTGTGGGTCGTGGCTGTGGCAGCGAGGCCTGCTTGCTCAGAGAGGAGGCTGTAGCTGCCTGGAGAGTTCTGCTGGTTTTAGAGGCACCGCTGATGGATGCTTTAGAAGATCTGCTATCGAGTTTGGAATAGAGGACGTCTTCTGAGCCGTGTCTATGTGTTGAGTTCCCTAAAGGTCCAGAATAGGTCTCCTGGTCTGAAGAAAGGACATCGGAGATGGGGAAGGAGGAGGTCTGGTCATCATCAGTGAGATCCAGAGAAGGCTGGCGTGCTTTAGATGAGGAAGAAGATGGCTGAGTGGAGCGACGAACCTCGGTCCGGGTCGCTGCATCACCCGGTCTTTTAGTCTTTCTCTCCAGGCGTTCTCGAGCACCGGCGTTTGTAGTGCTGGTTTTGGAAGTTGTGCTCATGTTGCTTTTTTCCCGGTGCATGCTGCTGAGAGACTTTCTCTTCTGCATGCTGCCAGCTGCTGTCTTCCTCTCTGCCTCTCCAGTCACATGACTTGCTGTGCTGGCTGTGTCCACGTCGGATTCAGGAGAGATCGAGTCAGATCGGTTCCGAAGACCCGAACTCTGAGCGGTTTTGCTTTTTTTTTGATCGAGTTTGTTTTCATCTCTGAGCTTAGCCTCTAGGAACGCCATGACGGCCTCGGTGTCCTTCAGCAGCGTTGCGGTATCCATGCTGCCCACAGAGTCGCTGCGTTCACGCCCACCGCCGCCTCTGTTGATGCGAGGGATGAGCTCTGCGGGGACGTTTGCACTGGGCTTCTCGATAGTAAAGCTGCCCTGACGGACAAGCGGCTTCCCAGATTTGTCTCCGGTTTCTGCTGCTCCTCCTCCTTTTCTCTCCTCTGACCTCTTTGTCCGTTCAGTGGCACCAGACGTCCGAGGAGAACCCTTGGACGGGGAGGAGGTGGAGCTTTGTTTTCGTTTAGTGGTCATCTCTGCGTTCTCTATGGGGGTTGGGGACTCCCCGTCTCCCTTGTTCTCTTTCTCCTGGGGCTCGGTGTCCTGTTTCTCCCCGATCTCCGACCTCATCGCTTTGGAAGTGGATTTGGCTCGGGGGTCATCCACGGGGAGTTGGGGGAGGGTCCTGCGCTTATGGTCAGTCAGGCTGGAAGAGGATTCACCTTTGAGGAGGGGTGCACCAGGATTAAAGTCAACAGCTCCTACACACAAATGAAACCATCTTTAACATGAGGCTCAACACTTTTTTTTTTGTCACAGTTAAGCCTAAAATTTAATCTAAGCTTGTTTTCTTTAATTTAAGTGATTCTATACCTCTCTCTTTGTGCAAGAATGTGGCTGCTTCTGCTCCAGAACCTTCTGGGTCCGTCCTGGTGTTATTAGCAGCTAAACTGGCCCACTGAGAGACCCAACTGGAGTCACCAGGAAGGGTCTGAGGCAACACAAAGAGTGGCAAAAACGAAAGTAGGATTAAGAAACTGCTATAAAGGGCACTGAGTCCGTTACTATTATTCTAAAAAGGAGGAGAAAAAATGAAGCAAATTATAAAAAAAGACTAAACTGAAACATTTTTCTTACTTTTGGCTATTTTCACACTTCCAGATTTGCATAAACTTTCAATTGAAGATCAAATAAAGTTTTAAAAAAGCTGAACAGACTAGTCATTTTACAGTGAATATGCACATAAAAAAGCAGATCGAGTGGGAGTTGGGCTGTCAGTGTTGATACACACTGTCTCCTCTCTGTTGTGAAACTGCCTGGAGGTCTGAACGTCTTTCCACATCCCAGCCTGATGTAGGTCACTCTCTGGGAGGACAGACCTCCTCTCATGAACAGCCTAGTAGAGTAAAGTGGTCAAGTCACAGGAGTGACACAACCAGGAATCTTAAATCTACTTCTGTTTACCAGAACTAGATAATGTGATCCCCCACCCTCACGAAAAACACCATTTTTAGAATGCGGCTGTTTTCATAAACAATAAATCAATAAAGACAAACTCTTAGACATTACCTCTTTAACAATCTCTCCTGAGTCTTTTCCTTCTCCTTTCAGGTCTGACAAAACTGAAGTACTCGTACTCTCCTGCACACCAAACACCTGCAAATGTAAAATACAAAAAAAAAAATAATAATAATAATATTAATAATAATAAAAATCGGGAAACTGCCAGTGTGGTGGAATATGAGTGTGTTCAACATTATCTGTGTTAGTAATAGAAACAAACTCCACTGCTATTTGTATAATATTCAGCATTCTCATTAAATGCTCTTAAAACGTATTAATCTATTGGTTTCTTAGGAAACAAAAGTGAAGTAACAAGCAAAATAAGTTGCTGTTTATTTTAGATGTTAATCCTCACAGTTGCACATTGTAAATAAATGAAACAAGCAGAAATAACACAAGCAAATTACAAAATGGTGTAGCGAGCAAAAGTGGACATCTGTGAGAGGAGTCACAATTACTGTGTCAGCTAATTACAGGAATTAGCATAATAACACTGCCAGTGTGCAATGTAAAGCATGCAGATTTACACCGACTAGAAATATGGCTCTCTAATTATTTCACTGCTTGGTCTAAGATAAAACACTGCTTAAAACACTCTTGTGAAATTCTAAATCTGAGTTACGTTAACATTTAACAGTCCACTGGAAGCAGCTTCACGTCCTAAAATAAACTATCCTCAAAGCTCTGTATGATGCCTCTGACAACCCACAGGTGAGCTTTTATTTACTATCCATGAAACTTTTTTTTGTTTTTTCCCCAGTGATATTTCTCAGTCCCATTCGGAATAAACCACGAGTTAATCTTTGTCCCTTTCCATTAAAGTTTCTGTAACCATGAAAGGAAACTGTGCTTCATGTGAGGAGCATCAGGAAGAAAACTAAAGTTTTTTCAGCCTCCCTGCAGCACTGTTCAATAAAAAAGGACAGCTGGCTGATGGAGGACATCAATCCAGCTTATTGCAGAAGCATTAGGTGTACCTGAGGGACAGAGAGGATGAGTCGTGGTCCAGCAAGGCCACAGAAAGATTTTAGTAGCAACAACACCAGTTGGCCACAAAGGACTCACTAACATAAAAAGTGCCAACGAAGCAAGTCACTATTACCTTGTCATAGCCTGTCTGTGTTTGAGTTTTTCTCTTTATAATTAAGAGAAAATAACTTTAACTGATGTGCATAATATCATTCTACAAGCTGTGTTTATGGCCACGGTTTGTTATATGATGCTGTTTTTTGTTTTCATTTAATTAGTTGACAAGACTTTCATCTGAGCTTAAATAAAGTATGGACAATACTTTACAATACACAGAGAGAATATTTTTAAAATGTTTTTATTCTGCTGTAAATTCAAAAAGAAAATGGATTTTTGTGTTTGCAGTAACTTTTACAATAATAATCAAAGGTTTTTGCAGTGATAAATTATAAATTACATTGCAGTCTAATAAGGTCCAATATGACAGAAACAGAAAATGGTCTTATTCTTTGGATAAATAAGGGTAATTTAGAAGTTTAACAGAACATAGTTGTACAAACAAAAAAAAAAAAAAGGCACTGTTCTTTCAGCAAACTATCACTGATGTTTCTGACATTAATTCAGAAATAACTGCTGTTTTTGTAGCTGAACATAAAAAAAAGGATTGCTCTGTATTTGATAATTGTTCATATGTCTGTAAACGATGATGCAAAAGATAATTTTGTTAGGCTCTATAATAAATTTAAAAAAAAAATGAGGAAGAGAAACAAATGCTGCTTTCATTGAATAATATTTTAAACATGTAATTCATTTTTACCTTGTCAATCATACGCCTGGCCTCCTCTTCTTCTGGGTTCTTGTTCTCCAGTTCAATAGTGTAAGTCCCTTTATCACTTTGGTTGTCCTCCGCTTCCCCCCCGGTGGTCCCTGCAGTTCCAACAACTGAAGCGTCCTCACTGGGAGTAGTGGGGCTGCCAGTCGCCAGCCTGGTGCTGCCTGAGCTCCGACCTATACTTTGGTCCTCTGACCTCTGCTTGAGGAGGACACGGGCAGCTGTTGGGGCGCCTGCAGCCACTGTAGCTGATATGGGAGCTGGGACTTTACCTAGAAAGTAAACATAGTGAAGAAGTATTAATTTTAAAAAGACAAACTGTCATTATAAATGCATCTATGGTATTCTGCCATTAAACTGACTTTCCTTTATTTTTTATAAAATTATGATAAAATACATTTCTACATAACTAAACAGAATTTGAAGTTTCTAAGAACACATAAGTTTACCTGAGTCTGAGGCCATAGCTGCAGAGGTGGAAATACTAAACACCTTTGGGTGAGACGGAGGCTGAGGACACAGTCCCTCCCCGCCGACTCCTACGCCCAGCAGGGGAGCAGTCTGGGAAAACGAATACGAGCGGCGCTTGCGAGGGTTTTCCTCGTCGTAGAACTCGATCATAAAAGCCGTACGGGTGCTAGTTGTTCTGGTCGCGCTCACGGTCGTGTTGGGTCCTCCTGCTCCTCCAGCCACGTGGTTGTGTGTTGTCTTTAGGCGTTCCTCGAGTGCTTGTCGGCGAGTGGCGAATCGCAGCCCCAGCCCGTTCTCTGAGTCGCTCTGGGTGCCATCCTCATGCTTGCTGCCTACTGAGACACAAAATAAAGACAACTTAGTAACTTGCATAATCATTAACAATCAAAAACAAATATTTAGGATCAATGATACAAATCCTGCAAACAAGACTGTGCTATCTGGAGCCTGTTTATAATCTACTTACAAAGTTAAGACATAGATTAAGGAACATGTCATAAATAAACAACTCCATAGCGACAGAAAACAATACTTCTAAACTGTGTAAAGATTCCACACAGGTACTTTAATTTATCAGTAAAAAAAAAGAAACGAAAACAAGCTCCACATCAAACACTGCCCTACATTTGTCTGGAGAGAAATCTACTTTGAACACAACAAGAAACACGTCCGTAAATCAACAATGAACTTTCAGCTGAGTCTAATCATTCAACCATCAAAACAGACTCTAACCTCAAAGCGTCTCATGTACCTACCAGACAACTGCAGTCTCACATTTTCATTTGTCTGGGTTGATTCAGCAAGTCTGCAACTAAAAACAGTGTGCCACACTTATCCAGCCATGCCACCCACACAACGGCTGGCCCAGTCGACTTCACTGCTTGTGAGTTGAGAGAGGGGGAGGGGAGGTGGAAGACATGGAGGGGGAATCAGAGTACGGATGTGTGTGTGGTGTGTGGAGGAGTTAGGAATGGAGGAGGAGGAGGGGAGGCATCGCAAGAGAAGAAAAAAAGGAATAGAAAATATAGGGGCGCCTGAAAAGGGAAAGCGGTTGGGGGATGTGAGAAGAATAGGGTTGGATGAGAGACAGCGACTGGATTAAGTGGAGAAAAAATACAAATAATAAAGAAGGATCAATATTTAATATACTGCAACTTAAGTTGACAACCTCTCAAACAACTAATCATGTCCAACTTGGCAAACAAATATTTAGCAGTCATCGTATTGTTTTTTTTAAATGAATAAAAAAGTGGAACTAGTTTCACTTCCCAAATCCTTTCCCCAAAAACATGAAGCACTAAATCTGCTCCATGACATCCATGAGCCAGATCAACAGCCCGAAGGCAGAGATAAAACATGCCTGATTTCTTAACTATAATAAACTAAGAAATTGAATTTCCTCGAAAACACGAGACAGACTAAACAAATAATTTTACTTTTTTTTTTTACTTCTGCAACAAAACTGTATAGTGATCTGGAACACTTTCTTGATATTTGTTCAAGTGAAGGTTAGGGAAGGTGCTATACACCACAGTTTCATGTTTGCTTTGGGTGCATTGAAAAGTCTGCAGTAGGGTTGGGCAAAATCATATTGTGTGCTATTAAGTCAGTAAATCTGTCAAAAAAAAAAAAAAAAGCATTTTAACAAATTCAAGCAGAAGAAACCAAGTCAATTTATTCTCATTATGAAACTAGAACATGGTAAAATAGTTCCGGTGACTACATCTACTGTTTACCATATTTTCACTTGACATTTAAATGTCTCAGCAGATAGAAAATATCATCAGAACAAAAAGCTTGTGTACAAACAAGAGGTCTCACTTCAACATAAACTGGAGGTGTCTCTCTGGAGCACTTCTGGTTAAAACATGTTTGTTCTTCACTCAGTGAAGTTACTTATGGTGGGTAGTGTATTCAGAAAGTTTACTTAAGTAAAAGTAGGAATACTTCATAACAATATTACTCAAATAAAGTAAAAGTATAGTGTAGTAAAACTACTCCTAAAAGTACATTTCTTCCTAAATGTTACTCAAGTAAATGTAACTAATTGCTACTCATCTCTGTAATTGTTGTATTAATTATCTGCTAAATGCCACAATTAATCCTGATTTTTTTTTGCCAAGATCATCCAACCCTAGTCTGCAGTAATACATTTAAGCACAATATCTAATAAAAGTCATCTTAAAGATAGAGAGTATTCCCTTACTTGAGAAAAATGTCAGCATCTGTTTTTCTTTTGCTACTTTTTTAAACGCACTTTCACAAGAAATGGTTGGGGTTTTATAAACTCTGTGGCTCATTTATCAAGGTTCACTTCTCCAATAATTCTGTTTTTTAATCAGAGTTTGACATGTGAAACATCAAATAGAAGAAAGCAATGAAGGAATGAGAACATAAAGCAGGATAGTGTTACAGAAGGTCGAGCAGATCAGCAGATAAGCAGAAAGAGAGAAGCAGGTCTTTCATTCTGTGTCTCCAAGACAAAGAAGCCCTTAGCAGAGCTAGAGGACAACAGAGGTTTCTGTGAGAGTCCGGTGCACTGTACCGGTCGCTCCAACATGACTCACAAAGGAGCAGCTTGCACACACATAACTGAACAAATAAAACAGGGATGCACTTCCTTTGCACACAGAAACAGACATGCAAACATGCAACCACCAAAACACACAGAACTGTAGTGTATCCAAACAGAGCAGCACTGAATGCGGACTATGATAGGTCTGCTAAGCCAAAGTATGAATCAGTCTCATCTCAAAATCATAAAACTAATGTTGCAACTTAAATTAATTATATACCAAATATTTCACCTGATGCTAATTAGTCCAAGTCATATCAGAAAATGCACATAAAAATCATCTGAAAATGCTGCACTAATTAACAATGCAGTTTCTATTTCAAATAAAATCAAGTAAAGATAAAAACCTGCACATATTTTAACACAAAAAACTTACCTTAATATTTAGCAATCAAAAGTGGTAGTTCAGTTGCCTCAGTAAATCTCTGCTACTCTTCCTCGCAGCACCTCCATGGCACACCCTTAGCAGATTTCCATTCACACAAGCTGCAATGCTTGTCTGCAGATCAGTGCTGAGCATGTTTCAAATATGCACATACAGCAGAGGCAGAAACTGCAGATTTCAGCCACACAAACACACCCTCAGAAGGTGCTGCAGACACCTCACACACAGACAGATGGGCACAGCTAGAATCTACTCTGTAAATGAAAGTCTGCATCGCTGTTTCTATAACAACTTTCCACCAAAGGCTGCTCTCACTCAGCTTCACTGCCTCCCTTTCTGCTTTCACTGCAGCCCAAACCCCACCCCTTCTCTCTTTTACTTGCTCTTTTCACACACCTTTGCTAATTTTGATGCTAATACTGCTGTCGGTGCTTTTTCTCAGCTTCTTCCTCTCATCCATCTCAACTCACCTGTTCTTTTCACACCTCACATGTCCAAAGCCAGTGTCAGTGTAAAGCTTGCCATCCAGCTGTCAACTTACACTTTTATCCATCTATCTCTGTGTTCCCTCGCTCCCTCTTCACTTAACTACCTTTTCTTTTCACCCTTTCTTTTCTCTCACTTCATCTTATTCTTTCCTTTAACTCAGCTGTGAAAACCCAGTCAGTAAATCAGTTAAGAGCACAGTCATCCATTAAGTGAATCAATCTGTCAGCCAGCTGACATGCATGTTAACAGATACTAACTCCATCTAATATATTAGCTTTCTGTTTTTTTTTTATCCTGCCTCCTCACAGGTTTCCATTTTCATCAGCTCACAATGTCTCCCTCCCCTCGTCTATTAGACAAAAGCAGGCCAGGGATGACCCTGTCTTTGGTAACACTTCTGAGGCTTAAGCAGGACCTGACTGACTGTGGTTTGGTTTGGACCAGGGAGCGGGACCCTATACTAACAACAGTTTGTATAGTGTTTGCCAAGTTCAAACATGAGGTTTACTGTTAGCTGAGATCAGAAGTCTGAATGCTTAAAAACATCAACAGCTCAACAACTCGATATTTCTTCTGGTACTAACACAATTTATAAAGGAACGCTATATGAAATGACAGGGCTCTGCTCTGAATCAGGGGAGAAGATTATGTACAAATACTGATTAACACTGTTGCAATGAAGAGAAATTGAAGCAAAGTGTATACCCCGCTAAAGGTAGGCATCAGCTTCCCACGATCAAACATCAGCTAACAGGAACATGCAAACCCCCCAGAGAAAGACCTCAGGTCCAACCAGGGGCTTGAACCCAGGACATTCTTGCTGTTAGGCAACAATGTTAACCACTAAACAACCCTGGTGCCTCTGTGCTTTAAACCCTGACTATAAACACATGCTGGCTTTAACATAGCTCTTGCCCACACCACCCCAATAGTAGCTATTGACAAATGCTCTGTAAGTAGCTTACAAAACCCTTAAATAAATCAAATGAAAACTTATTTGAGCAGAACAAATGAGCACAGTTTGACCCATAATCACAAAAATCTCAACTGGCATGAAACTACAGCTGAATGTTCGCAGGTAACAGATGCAAAGCATTTACAGATTTACAGACTTCCTAAATCTTCTTAAATATTACTGAAATATTGATAGCAACAAAGATAATTCACACCCATGATAATTATCAACTATAATAAAAAATCAGATCAAAAGTCATCTCAGAAGCAACATAAAAAGAGTCATTTTTATGTGAGAGAACTACAATATCAAATACCAAAAAAATTAATAAATAAACCCAGATACAAGGTTTTAGAAAAGACCAAACTTCACCTTTGAGTCTTTTGAGGTGGACCGGCACGTCACTCTTGATGCTCTTGCTGTCGTCTTCTGTCGATTCGCTGCGCATCAGCGTTGGGTCGTTATGAGCCAGCCAATCAGCCACCTTGCTCTCAGATGCCATCATGGCGGCTTGAAGAGTGCTCAGATCCTTGCTTCCTGCGCCACTCTTCTTGGAGTGAGACCTGTGGTGATCTGCTGTGAACTTTGACACGTGGTCTTTAATGGTGACTTTCCCTGGAGAGGTGTTGTCGAACTCAATGGTGAAGGAGGCGTGACCTTGAGCTACGGAGCAGACAGTGCAGGATAAGTATTGTGTCAAGTCAACACAACTCGTAACCTAAATAATGTAAAAAATTCAAAACGCTGCTTTGCTTTTAATTCACATTAAAACTACACACATAAACAGGTTTATTGGTTTAGAAATAAATAAATAAAAATGCAATTTACATGTAGTGACGTGGCTGTGAGAAGGTCCATCTTCGGTGTCCTTGGTGGGAATTTCATGGATGCCGTTATTTGCCATGTGACCTTCCTTGGTAGGAACCTCATAATAACTGGAATCAAGAGCAGTCGATGCATGAAGGCCACCTTCTTTAGCTTTTTCTCCTCGACGGGCCTCTTTGCTCTCTGAGTTTTGAAAACAACAAACAGCTCAATAAATCAGTCAGTCATAGCCCTGTGTCCACTGACAGGTTAAGAGTGTTCCTACAACAAAATGTTTCCTGACATAAACTTGCAACAATCTTATTTCTGTTACTTGGACATTTGACACCTACTTAAATAGAAAACCCATCATACCCCTCAGATAGCAGCACTTTCCTACAGTTATTACCAGACCCATTCGAAAATCTTTAAAATCTTCTTTGGGTCCAAACAATCGAGGGTATTTTTTCCCCCATTTAATTATATTAACAAGATCCTCTGAGGGATCTGATTAGGATAAATGATACTTTCCCAAAAAATAAAGGTGCCATCTGCTTTATCTGGGGGATAAAAAGTAGGAACATATGGCAGACAGCAAAATAAAAACAGCCTGTGCAGACTCTGTGTAGAAATCACTCATTTTAAAAATCAGTGGATGTCTTGTAAATTCTAATAGTTAAAATTTGACAGTTCTTAAGGATTTAAGAATCAAAGTAGGATTTTTGCAAGAAATGAAGTCTAAATTAGGTCTTATTTTCCATTTCACTACCTTCAAGTCAGCTTACTTAAAATGAAAGAAAATCTCTGACATGATCAGCAGCAGCCAGCATAAGCTGCTTGAAGATTTAGAACATGGAAGAAACTCAGAGGTATTACCAGACAATTGAATGATTCTTATGATTTTACACAACAAACACACAAACAAACTGGAACATTAAATTTTTATTATTTTGTTTTTTAGTACTTTTTGCTTCTAACTATAATAAAAATAGATAATTGTGCTACATTCCCTTTAGCAATGATGCTCAAGTTTCGTCATGTTTTATAAGTGCAGCAAATCATTCCCTCTTACAAGAGATCACCTTCACCCTAAGCTTCAGGCTTAAACCCAATGTTTCCACAATCACTGGTAACCATGTAAGCAGTTATTATCTTTGCAAAAACAAAAAAGAAGCCTTATTTGTGTTACTACACTTCTATCAACTCAGAGAGAGAGAGGGGTACAGCCTGGATGGCTCACAAGTCCATCACAGGGCCACAGACAGACAAGTAAGACAGACGACTATTCTCACTCACACAAAGTAACAACTTTACTTACTCAAGTAAATAAATTTGTTAAAGCCATTACTTTATAGGTTATTCAGCTTAAACTAAAGCTATGTTGAAGAACTTTTTAACTGGTTTATCAACCACTTATAAAGGATTATTTTTTATACCTTCACCTTTTCTGTTTTTATTTTAGGCCATACAATAACACAAAGCACAGCATTTTGTAGATAAATGACACGCTAAAATATATGTGCATAAACTTGCTGAAAACCAGCTGTAAAGGTGTGACAGTGGCTAATTAGCTTAAAACAGTGATTAATCAGCCCAAGTTCCTAAGACATAAAGAGAGTTAACTGATTGAAAAGATCTTGAAAGAGCAACAAATCAGAAAGGCACATGCAAAGTAAGTGGATGTCAGACTAATACTGTACAAAGCTGACACAAATTGAAAGCCCTTTACCAGATACATTATCCACAGTACATGGATTTGAGAGTAATACTTGCCAGAGTATTAGCAAACAGTTGTTGCTGTGTACTGAGCCGTTTGTGTGGAAGCTGTGTGTGTGTGTGATGTGTTGGGAGAAAAGGGGGAGCTGGTGCAATGGCGTAACTTAATCGGGTTTAGTGACAATACATGTGAAGGGGGGTGGGGGACGGTGCGAACACAGGCTTTTTATTCAGAAAGAGAAAAGAACACACGTTAAACTTAACTGATGATCATATCCTAGTGAAAAATCCCCCCCACAGAAACAGAATCGCTTCCTGCTTTCGCTCACTTCCCCATGACTCTTGTATCAACTGTGAACTGTGCAAATTTAGAGACAAAGCTCATACGCTTTTATAAACATGCATACTAATAGTATTTTTTTAATTCTGAGGTTTGTGCCAAGTACACAGATAAACTGCAACACTCCTGACACAAGCTGCTTCACAAAACAAATACAACATTACATCATCAATTCAGCAGTGACTATTTCTAAATGTAATCCTGCAAGAAGGTAAAATGCCTTTTACTTACCCACTTCCATGACTGAAGTAGCTAAACCCATTTGTCTGAATTTTTGGAAGCTTTTTATGGCTTCAAATCACTCTTGCATGCTTGTAGAGTTTTACTCCAAATTTTCAAATAGCAGTCCAAAAAATATTATTCTTAGCAAATATCAACAAGACAAATGGCACAACACAGCCAATCTCAAACTGAACTATACGAGCCGGAAAATAAAGGCTCCAATTTTCAGGCTGGTGAAGATGATCCAGACGATCCCTCCAGATGTGGACAGAGATTTGCTTCTGTCTGCTTGCATGTTTGTGTTATGATTAACCTCCCCCCACTCCTTCTGACCACAGTGTTCCACTAAACCAGGCTGGCACAGACTGACTTTGCTTCACTGAGCTGTTTTACTATTGGCGAAGGCTACAATCCTGTTAACAAGGACCCCCCACAGCCCCCACCCCACCCAGTCCATACAGTCCTTGGAGCAAACAGTTGTGCATACAGGCTGTGAAAATAAACCCTTGTGTGCACTTACTGGCCATTACTACCTAAAAAACTTTAAATTCAAGTGAAAATAAAATACCATACCAGTACACTGTCCAGTGGTTTATTTAATCAGAAATTACACAAGTTCTTCGCTAAAATATCAGTTTTTTATGTTTCTTTTGATTTTTCTCTGCCAGAAGTTGAAAGCTCTGAGTTCCCATTAGTCACCACATGCAGTATCATTAAACACTGGAGCTTGACATTACAAAAAACAAAAAAAGCCCTCAATAAAATCAGCGAAATGATGCTCATATAAACAGCAGATCTAAATGTTGGCCTCTAAAGACTTAAAATATGAAGGAATAAACCAACATTTAAGTTCAGGGATTACTGAGCTTACATGTAGCAAAAAAAAAACATTTTCTGATTCTGACTCGTCTTCCTCCTGCTGCTTATCGTTAAGTTACAACAGATTTTATTTGTAGTGCAGTTTTTTAATAACCAAACCCAGTTCAACATTAAATTTTTTAATGTTTTGTACAAAATGAAGGATCAGGATGAATTCTCTGCAGATGCATTTAAAAAACAATTCTAATTTTCTGGTGTGAACAGTATGAGCTTTCAGGCACTCTTGTATAGTAAAATCATGCTTCAAGTGATGTTGTCAGAAATCAGTCATTTCAAAGGGTCCTACCTGAAATGCAGCTGTCATGTTTCTTGGATGAGGATGACTTGGTTTCCTGTTTAAAAGAATTTTCATCATCTGCATCTTCATCGCCCCACCAAGAGGGCTGGCCATACAGAGGGGTCCCACGAGGCAGCGCTGTAATGTCCCCTGGGAGATACACACAGACACAATTTAATAACACTGTGAAAAATATGTACAATTTATTGTTGTGTTGGTGCTTCATAGAAGTTACTTCCTCAAGTAGCATTCAGATGAACAGTTTACTAAACCACAATGTTAATTTATTAAGTCCTTTCTGGTCTAAATCGCCAACCTACTTACAGGATTATTCTGCACCTTTTCCTATAAATCACAAGCAGTTTAAACGAAAGAGAAACTTTATGTTGACGTGGGACAAACATCTTGTGCTCGTTTATTTTCAAACCTGAATGAAGGAAGAGGAAACCTAGCTGAGAATGGGAAGTGACAGGCGCCAAAAGTTCTTAGGATTTGAATCAGCATTTAGCATCTCGTTAGACTGTGTAAAGAAAAGCCACATCCAACCCTAACTTCTTTTTTTTGCCTACTTTTTATTTTTTTAAGTACCTCTGTCCTGAGCTGTGAAAGTTAAATCATGGTAATCAATGTAATTACACACAATCATGAAAAAGTACAGGCAGGAAGCTGGACCCTCGTGCAGAATGTCCGCTTACCACAAGGTGTAATATCTACATGTGGCTTAGTATTCTAGCAGTAATACAGCAGATGCCTGGCAGATGGAGTAACATGCAGATTGCTGTCCCAGGGCTTGTTTAGATCCAATTGTGCAAATGTTTGTGTGTAACTGAACATTTTGTAATTTTGAAAAAGTAAAAATGTCATGAGGCTTTGCTTGATGCAGTCACTCTGACACTGATTAATCTGTGAAAAAAAATCACAAGCTCCATGTGGCCTTCTTTAAAGAACTGGAGATTAACAAGGGTTTTTCTGCAGCCCCTGCCTGGCTGACATTCATTAATAGGTGCACCTTCAGATCTAAACAGCTTTTATGATTAAACAGAATAAATGCAAACTAACATGGTAGTTGAAGTCCTCTCCTAGTGACCATTTCCACCCCCTACTGGTCTGACATAAAAGACCACTATTTAAATTAAATATATTCAGTCACAAAAATGTAACCCTTTTAAAAACGAAAACTGTTAGTACAACAAATTAAATACAGCACGTGCCTAAATTAAAACCATCATTAATGCTTTTGTGCTTGAAGGAAATGTGTCATCATTTCAGACCCCTCCCCCCTTTTTTGGTTGAAAATCAATTTAAATTTTTACTTGATTGTATTTTCTTATACAACTCTAAGTTATAATAAAGAAATACAAACTAATGAAAGCACACTGAATTTGAAGTTCAAAGGAAAAAAAAAAACAAGCCTCCTCCCTCATTTCCCTATCGCTCTGTCTCACCTCCTATCCTCTCCTCTGCTTTGTGAGACTCGGGAGGTTTAGATGACTGTTCTTTAGAGGAAGTGACTCCATCCGTTAGTCTCTCTCCCAACTTTGTGGCGCTGCTGCTGCTGAGGGACTTTGGTGTTTTTGTTGGGGTCTTACTGGGAGATTTGCTTGTTGTTACGTTTGTAGCGGTTTCACCAAAGGATGGCTTCTTACTAAGCTGGAGTCCACTGGTGAACTTTTCATGCTGAAAGAAGATGCAGGAACAAATACTGATAAATAAAACTGTATGCAATTTGATACATTAAAGGGCACAGGTTATTTGTTCTCACCTTTAAAGCCTCTTCAGGCACAGTAAGCTCTCCTCTCACCACCGTGAACAGATTGGTATGTAAGACAATACAGTAAAGGAAATACTAGAGACAATATCACCATACAATATGGTGTGTTTGGATGTAAATATTAGAAATAATGACAGGTGAAAAGACCTAAGGCCATAAAATATGTTGTAGTTATTTGATACACAATGACATATTGGCATTTTGGTGTCAATTTAGATCCTCAAGGATAAATAAATATAATGAGCCTACAAGTTGTGGTGATATAAGGAAAAAGTAAAAGGATATCATATCCAAACCTCAGCTTGTCTTCCAACTTCAGAGTGATATACATCTGCTCTTGAATGCGGACATCATTTACAAAAGTCTGGAGAAGAAAACAACAATTTAAATACATCAAATGTAACAACTGCTTCAGATAAACACAAACTTTAGGGCTGCAACAAAAATATTATACACCATTTGCTGATAATCTTGTCGATAATTCTATTTACTTTTAGTTAAATCATTTTTAGTGAGTCAAGAAGTTCCCAGTGTAAAAAAACTAAAGTTAGTCAGAAAAAAAGGCCAGACTAAACACATGTTTCTCTTTCTGTTAGTTGGTTTGGTTCCCGTTCTTTTTCTCCCGCACTCATTCACTTGACTTTCTACTCCACAGCTCTGAGACGGATCAAGTTTCACTTTACTGTAAATTAAATTCAACATATTTGCACAGCTGTAATAAAACATTCCAGTCTTCTCTCTATTGAGATTCTCAGCAGCGTAACAACTTAGCAGTGAAATGGTTTCCATCAGAGAGCGAAGGGTAACCGTCCAAACCTCTACATACCCACTGACTCAGCAGCACAAAAATTCCCAAAATCACTAAATCCAACCAAAGAAGCTGGATGGTTAATGACACAGAAGGAAGTGACTCTAACTTCCTGTTTGAGTGCTGGAGAGGATGTGAGGGATGTTGTTCATATGTGTCTAATCTGGTGGGCTGTGACTGAGTACGAATCACTACATGACTAATACAACAGGGCCACTGGAACCTGGTTTTAAAAAGCTACAACCTTAAAGAAAGAATATTTCAACCATTTTAAAGTCATTTAAAAATTCTTTACTTTATTTTTGGGATCTGTAAAGTGTGAAAGTATAAAATGCCCATTCCAGGAGCTTTTAGTTTCTGTTTCTTTAAGGCACAGCTGTTAAAAGGTCCTGTCAACTCAAACTGGTCAGCTGATCAAAATCTGAGCTGTGAATAATTGTGAATTCCCTTCTAGCTAGCAGGTAAACGTTAAGCACAACTGGTCATGTTAAAAAAAAACAAAAGTATTATTTCGATCTGGCTCCTTTTCAGTCTGTTTATTCTTTCAGCTTGTTAAACATGTTCTCATTTTCTTCGTTTCACTTTTCTGTCCTCTCCTGTTCTTTGATGTTTTTTTTTTGTTCTCTGTCTCTGCTTTGGAGTTTGCCTCATAAATACTTACTCCATTCAGGCTCCCCAGGTCCTTGACTTTGTGTTCATCAGTCCCAGGCTCGTAGTTGATGACTGCGTGCTGCTTGTCGACGCTACGAGACTTGAAACAAAAATAAACAGACACAGAATATTAACTTAGCTGATGCAGTCAAGGACTTTGCTTTGAATTTTGATCTCTAATCATTAAGATCAGATGTCACTACTGGGTATTTTACAAAGAAAAAATATAGTATAGTATATTTCTTCTCTTTGCATGTATGATACATATTCTGTAATTATGCCTCCTACTGTCACCTTCACATTCACACACAACTGTACATACACACACCATAAAAACTCTGAAACAGACAAAATAAAGCAGTTGAAGAATAAAAGACTGGAGAAAAAGTATTGACTTCTGCAGCCAGAGAATATGATCACATCAGCTGTTTTGATGATAAATGGTTTTCAGATCAAACACTGCAGCCTTTTTGTATTTATGGTGTGAACCTAAAAATGAAAAGAATTGAGGAATTTGGTAAATATCTCATCCACACATCAATGCCACTGAACTGAAAACATCAAGAAGAATGCAAGGACACAGACTGATAAACATACTTTTCAGTCTTGAGGTCGGTCTCAAAGAGGTTTGCAGATTGGGTTGGTTGGTTTATTAAGGTCAGTTAATGCCAATTCTGGGAACTAATTCACATTTTCAGTTGAGTTCCATGACTCTTTACTTTAAGTCAGTCCCTATTTGTTTAAAAAAGAACATGCTGAAGTAAAGATTATTAGGTCATGGAAGAAGAGCACACAACAAACCAGATAACCTCAGATCAAACATGACAGAAACCAGCTGAGCCGCCTGTTTTACCTCAGGCTGTAGATGGATTTCATATTACACAGATAAACTGCTGACAAACAAATGAAGGTGCAGAATAAAAGAAAGGCAGAAAACAGATGTACAACGTTGCCAAGCATTTCTAAAAAATAAAAGTGAGAAAACTAAGACTTGTAATGAAAACTTTAGTAGGTTTAATATACATGCAAACAGAAAAACTCAATCACACTCATTCATAAACATGATGGTAACAATTTAAGCTATGAGACAAAAATAAAACTGTGAGAGGAAAAATATAATTACCTTACTTTATAACTGCATTTCTTTCTATTCATAAATAATACACTAGGGCAGCACGATATTAGGAAAACCTGCAATGTGCACATTGCTGCTTAATATTGCAACGACGACTTGTGATAAATGCACAAATACTTACAGTAAGTATGAATTGTTGATGTCTTTCTGCTCTGGGTTCAAAGCAAAAAAAACAACAAAAAACGAACAACTAATACATCATTTCCGATCCAGCATTAGTTTTTTAAAATACTGTATATAAAGAGATCCATCCGATTGGCCAAATATGTGCAGGGCTCCATTTCATTGTCGAAAAAAAAAAGCATATGCAAACATTTGAGCCAACGATTTATTGTAGTTTATGCAGTTTTTTTGCGATGTACCTATTGCACAGGCTGTTATTCCAATGAAAATAAATTTTTGATATATTGTTCAGCCCAATAACACACTGCATATAATTTAATTGGACATAAAAAAGAACATGTTCCTAAATTTAATAAGGTTCTACCTGTTTCCTTTAATATATATTTGCATCATAAGCCCATAGTTTAAAAATAACCACTGATAGTTATTTAAAAATTATCTTAGAAGATCACCAATATCAAGTAATTACATGCTAATGCACCTATATATTTTTCTTTAAATCTGATATTTTGTCTGTGAGTCTGCGGTTGTATTTTGTTGGAGCATGACACAGCAGATGTTTATATGTTGAGCCATGTGATGAAGCCTTGGATTACTGAAGCTGTCACATGAGTATCAACTGCCAGCTGCTTTGCAAAAATAGAAAATAGGCTGAAAATGTCTCTTATTTGTACAAAATCTCAAAGATTTATAAGAAAAGGAGCATAAAAATGCAAAAGCAGTAAATAATCAGGTCAGCAGAAGAGGTTTGTGTAAGTGGTTGAAAAGAAAGAAGTAAGATTTATTACAACTTTAATAATCTTTGGGAGTTTGAAGTCCTAAAAGAACAGGCTTGTTAGACACAAACAAACCAGGAAACAAATAATAACTGGGAAATCAAAAAAATAAAAGGTTTATGTGGTCAACTTTACAAAAAAGTGCTGCTGTCTGTGATTGTAAAACACAGTTATAGATAAAGATCAATTTTAGGATCACCACTAAAACACTGTGTACACTTTGACATTTAGAGTGTCAAGTATAAAACAAAGTGAATGGAAAATAGCTACGTCTTAATCAGCATCGAGAAAATAAAACTAAACATTTGATGCAGATTTTGAGAGATTTACTGGGATCACTAAAAACTTTTTCTCAAAATATTAATTTTGCTGCAGCTAAAGATGCCCTCTATCCAAACGACTGACTCAATCTGATAAAATATAACTCAAGAGGTATTTGCCCCACTTTCTATTATTAGTCCGGTGACCAGAGGTAAACATGAGTGGACACACGGTCTCTATGGATGTATGCACAGCTGCACGGATACATAACACACAAACTGAGGCCGGCAAAGAAATGTTTTGTAACTTCATTAATACAAATATCTTTTGAAATCCATGAATGAAAGAGAAAGTTCAGCTGAGGTAAAGTGAATACCTTGACATAAAAAAGAAACACTGTTTTTTGTCTCATGTGATGGCAGTCTGTAAAGCATTCTCACCTGTAGCATGAGCTCGCAGTCGTCTCGGCCAACGAAGATCATTTCCCGGGGGAGCCGGTGGCGAGTTCCCCCACTGCTCACCAGGAACCAGGAGGTGACACTCATTGCTGCACCCTGCTGCTGCCTCTCGTACACACCTCTTGAGACAACACACAAAGTTACTATTTTCCAAATCTCTGTTATGACAATTAGATGTTTTGAAGCTGGATTATGACCACAATGTTCGGTGTTTACATGGTGACAGTTTTTTTTTTTTTTCTAATCAGTGTTAAAGTATGAAGAAAAATCAATCAAGCATATTTTCAAAGGGAAACATGTCCTGGATGGTGCAAATGCTAAATCAAAGAAATCTTTGATATTTAAGTATTAAACAAATATTTTTTAGTAAAATAATTACTACATGCCTCTGGTCCAGGTAGCTCACAGCTGATAGTCCACTGACAGCAGAAGACAGCTAGGTCATCCTGAAAAAAAATGAAGAATAAAGATTTCTCCTATTTATTATTATTATTATTTTGTTTTGGTCACAGGGGGAATTAGGTTAAGGGGCGGTCTTGCAATGCGATGCCTCTGTCTAAGTCTAGAAATAAACATTAGACTAGCCAGTGAGGTACATCCTCCTCTTTTTCTCTGCCTGCTCTGATGACTGCCAGATGTTAGAGGAGGAAGTGATGTAGGAATGTTGGCGGCCTACCCACCAGAACAGTTTTCTTTTCCCTCCTCCCCTTCGATGTACTTCAGATGAGCTGAAAAGGAGGTCACAGGCAGGCCCTCTGGCTTTCTAACTGCCCGGGCCTGGAAGAACTAAATAAAGCGGATCTAACGGACGTGCACGTGATGTGGTGGTGTTGTTTTCCAAACAGCTACACAGCATTATTTTTTTTAATGTTTGATTTAACAACTGGTCGAGTGATTAGTACAACTGCTGATGTGTCTGACCAACCTGAGTGGGAATAAAATTCATAATTAAATTTTCCACACTGTCACAAGATACCAAAAAAAAAAAAAATCATTCTCAGGGCAGACTGAAGAGGCTGTTTTAAAATCTTCTGCATTTGTTTCCACTTTCGTGTTTAACTTTACTGGATTTTTAGACGCTCCAAACTTTGCATCAATCATCATTTTTAATTTAAACATAAGTTTTAGTGCTTTTCATGATAATTTCTACTTATGCTGTTATAGAAAAACCTCCCGTTCGTGTGTACAAAGTGCCAAGAAAAAGCCCATCAAACAGAGAATTAAAGTTTATTGAGCTAAGCTCTTGCTCACTTGACCTCTTAAGTACCTAGTATCCCAACTAAATAATCCCTTGAGTAACATTTTAATCAGCTGCACACCTCAGTTCTTTGCATGACAAGGCTGGAAATGTGACTGTATCAGCAGCTGTCTCTAATGGGAAATGGATCAGCTTTTCACCACACAGAATATTTCAGAAATTTTATACACTGAGAAAAATTCAACTATGATTTTGTTTTTGTAATGTGTAAGGCAATTAGATTCATTTAAACTGGAAAAGATCATTTAATTATCCTGACATCTGTGCTTAGTCAAGATGAGGAATATATATAATTTTTCACAAACTCACCACAAATCTCTACTCATTCAACATTACTGTGTATTTCGAAGCGATGGAATGACCATTAGGCTTACTGAACACAGCAACAGCTTTGGTATTGCACCACAATTATGTGTGGTTTCCCTCCCGACTGTAACCAAACCATCAGAGAGCTCTCTGACTGAATAACTACGGCACACTCACATGCAGAATGCAAGGTTAAGAAGAACGTGGCTGAAGAGCTCAGATATGATGCATACCAGCCTTTATGGTGCCATTGAAACCTCTGAATGTCACACATGAAAGACGCAACACTGATGGAGAGATGCAGAGGAAGGTCTGATGAAGGAGACACAGCTGTGAGAATACAGCCTGCTTTAAATTTGCTCGCACAGTATAGATCATTCAAAAATAAATAAATAAATATACATACATATATATATATATATTTATATATATATATATATTAGGGGTGCAACAATACAGAAAATTGACGATTCTGTTTGGTTCGATACTTTAGTCTCACGGTTCGATATTTTTTCGATACAAAAAAGAGCTATTTCCATGCACTTCTTAAC
>JARVJO010000001.1:28580294-28590630 GCA_031762555.1 Cynodonichthys magdalenae
AGAGTTGGCAGGCCAATTGAGCACAGTAATACCATGGTCAGTAAACCATTTACCAGTGGTTTTGGCACTGTGAGCAGCATAATATTAAAAGAGGAGAAAAGTTTACAGAACTACTTTTTATAGAAAAAATAAACAAAAGGTTTAGCTTTTCCTAAGAGGGTATTCTTTTGAAATGCTAAGTCTTTTCATGTAAAATGCCAGCCACTGACAGAAGGATAAATTGTGGATGATGTGTATTTATAGTGGCCTGAAGCAATAAGTACACAATTTTGAAATTTTGCTTTTTGTTCACTTTTAGTTGAGGCTTTTTACCTACTGCCCCCTGTCAGTGCAAGTCGATGTAGCGCCAAGACCACAATAACCCTCTTGATTTTGTGCTGGTAGGTAAACCTTTTACAAATTTTATCTTTGACAGAAATTTTACAGTGCCTGATCATTTCACTAACAAATTATTTTTGTTATATTCTCTTGTCTTTTGTTTCTAAGCCTGGAAAAAGATTAGCATCGCTGTGCAATCATTCCTCTTCACCAACAAATCATCAGCCCCTGTGGTCATTGATGATGAAATGGAGCTGCGTATGAAACAAAATTACCAACACCATTTTGGACTAAACGAATCTAGCAGAACAGGTGTGAAAGAAGACTCTCATTTGAATAAATAAGCTACAGTATTTTCAAGAAAGCCCAAGTGTTGATGTGATGCATGATGTTTTTGAAGTTTGAAGAATGTTTGAAAGGACATGGATTTCTTTTTATTACCCATTTTATGAATTTTTGCCATGTTTTTCATCCATGCTAACTGAATGTTACATCAAATATACTGGCAGATTAAAAAAAAGTGTGTTGAATAACCTTAGAAAAGGGGTATTTTGTTAACTTATTTGAATTTGTTTTTAAAATGTATTTAATATTTGAGTTAAATATTGCAACTGCTCTAGCTTTATTGTTGTTACATGATTAATTGTAATAAAAGTGTCTATGATCCTCAAACAGGTCTATTTTTATTTAGCCTAATCTCAAAATGCATTTTATACATATATTTGTGTCAAAAATAACACATTTTGACACACATTTGTGTTTATTGGAGTTACACAATAGTTGTGTTAAAATGACAACACATTAGTTGTGTCATAAATGACACAACATGTGTTGTCCCTGAGCTGATTCAGCACATGTGTTAAAATTTGACACATCATGTGTTATTTTTGACACATCTGTTTTAAGAGTGTATTTGCATATATTTAGAGTGTACAGACAATAAATAAACAGAACTGGAGAACAATTTGTGAATGCTTTTTAAAGAAGACTATAAATTGGATTTTTGAATTTTAAGAAGGGGATTGCCTCGAGAGTGGCACAGAAAATGCCCAACAGATGGCCGTGTACTTGACATACTTCTGCACAAACTGCCTGACTCAAGATAGATGCTTTCCTTTAGTTACTAAAACGTCTTTTAATTTGAAAGTAACTTCTGTCATTTCCGGCGTATTATGTTTTCCTCTGGCTAACTTGTCTCTGTTCATCTTCTGCAGCGCCTGCGTCTACACTTCCAAAACGTGGATGCTTCCAACTCAACCAGAATGTCCGCCGCCAGAACCAGGTGGGCGGGTTTCCTGGACTCACCGGTCATGTTCCGAGGTCTTTGTTACTGCAGCACCACCTTGCCTGCGCAGCTGGCAACTTGAGAATTTGATGCCACAGAATTAAAAATAATAAAAGTATTATACCTGCTGCTGCTATTGCATCTTTTCGTTCAAATGAAGAAGGAAGGGATTCAACAACAATGATTATAACAAAAAAATATGTTAAATAAAAAAACGCAACATCCATTACTTAAGCAAATATTATTTTGTAGAAATGCGTTGCAAACCTGTCAAAACGCATAATCTTAAGACGGACGAATTAAATTAAATGTTACTGATGAGCAAAAAGTGTGTTTTAATTATTGTATGATCTTTAGCTTTAAACATGGCTATCATTGTTCCGAAGGTAAATCTCAGTTCTAAATTATACTACTGCAAAGTTTTAATCAAAAAAGAAAAGGAAATGTGTTTTTAAAGCGTTATGTTTTTAAAATCACATTGTGTTGTATCACGCACCGTGACGTAATGACGTTCCTGCTTGTTTAGACGTAGGAGCGCTGGGTTTACTCATCGGAATGAGCCGTCCCCATGAAATGTATTCCTTTTTTAAAAATTGCGTTGACAATTATTTTTCTTCAAGGAACATCATATCTAAATTAAATAATAGTTAAACAAGTCCATAATTGCAGCCTCATTTCAATCTTACAAGATGATATTTTACGCTTATGTTAGCATCAATACTTGAATTTCAATAAAAATCCTAACTATGTAGTTGAATGTCATTAAATTGTTGCTATGAATCGATACGTTTAGATTTTTAAATTAAATATTCGAAAACATGTTACAAAGTACAACAAAAAGCACACATTTTAACCGCTCGTAATTTTTTGTGCTGATTTTATTTCCTCCGGTAGTTCGGGTGAATCAAATCGAACTAATCCATGTCGGTTGAAGGGGCGCAGCTGGAATGTTGACTGACGAATGGACGGAAAACATGGACGAACAGCGGGACGTTCAAGTTTCAAAACGAAACGGCAGCTCAAAGTCGTTTATATCCGCCGGTTCTGCCGTGGATATGGAGATTAAACGAAAGAAAATTCGACAGAGCGCCTTGTTTTTACCGACAGAGGTACGCTTAAAGAGGTTGAAGGCGGATTTGTAGTTTTTTACGACAAAAACTGAATTAAACTTGTGTCACGTACTTGACGCCGAGGAGGTTTAAAGTCCGACCAAATGAATGCAAACTACCCGATATTTGCTTGTTTATTATATAAATTGATAGCATCAATTTAATAGACTGTTTTTATATTCCTTAATTATTCCTCAAACTTTCTTTAAGCAACTAAACTTATCGCTTCCTGAAACCCGAGCCTTTCATTGAATTTTGTGCAAAGTGTACCGCTCCTTTTTTTCCTCTAACGTCGCTCAAATTTTACTTTTCATAGTTAAAACGCGTATCATTGCTCCAGTTTTCAAAATAATACGCTGCAGAAAATAAATAACGTAAATTTACCTATAAAAAAATGGCTGGTTTAAGCTGTAACTAACAATTCATCCATTACAATGACCAAAATTGAATATCAAATTAACTGGGGGAAAAAGTATTTTGAATTTAAATTAGAATTTCATCATAAAGATGCATTCAGAACACAAATGCTTTTCTATTTGAATTTATTGTGCTTTTCCCCCTCATTAAAATTAATAATTAACCTTGGGAACTCGCTGCTTAAGGTGCAATAGCACCCCCATGTGGATAAAAAGAATAAACATGTATGGACGACAAGTAAACAATGGAATAAAAAAAAAGAATGAGTTAATCAAATAAACGTGTATATACATCAACTTTATATACTGGTATATCAATTTATTACATCAATTTAAAATCAACTACTATTATTTCTAAAATAAACGGTTTCAACTACTGAATGCATTATTTTACCACAAAAGTTGCTTTGAATTGAATTATTTTTCCTTTTATTGTTGTTACAATTAAACAGTATGTCATGTCGTCTATCTTAAATTTAAAAAATCTCTAATACTTTAGATAGTTTTTATGTGGAAAACTAAAATCCATCATTAATTTAATTTTGCTAAACATTCATGTGAACCACAACCAAGTTAATTGGGATAGTTCTAATTATTTGCAGTTGTTTCATTCAGTCATTGATAACTTTTTCTTGTTTCTGTTTTGTCCTCGAAGAACACTAATGTTCAAGAGAAGCTTGACTTTGAGATGCGGATGCGTGAGGGGGCTTACAAGCTACTGCTCGCCTGCAGTAAGAGAGAGCAGGTCCTCAACGCTTCCAAGAACCTGCTGACCTGCAACGCCAGGATAAAGACGTACCTCGCACAGCTGCAGAGGAAGAGAGAGGAGCAGGATGCGATGAGAGTAGAGCGGAGGTTAGGACTTCACTCATCCCTGTGGTTTTATGAATGAAACACTCTCTCTAAGTTGCACATTTTATAACAGATTTTTACATTGTAAAAATTTAAACTTGTACCGCAATCCTGATGGGAAAAGTAAAGTGAGAGAAATGATAGAAAAATGGTGAAGGCAAGACCTCGATTTTTGAAGACATTTTCATGTCTGCATCTGAATTCTAATGATTGTGGTTCCACACTGTTACAGATGCACAGATGGTCGTTTGCCTTGTAATGGGACTGTTGCAGTGACTGGTAATAATGTTCTTTAAATACTTAGCATACATAACCAGAAATTGATATTCTTGCGCTATTATTAGGCAAATTAATGTTTCCTATTTTCTCTAACGTAGGCCTGAGATTTCCTCTGTTGTGGAAGGACTCGGATCACTTTAATAATAAAGGGAGTATGTCTGTCTTTCTGGTTCTAATGTTCTATAACTTTCCCTCTGGTTATGTTTTGGAAGCTTCCTGCACTAACACCTGCTGCTTGTCTCGTGTGTCCGGTAGGCTCTCGTCGGGTGGCGGTGTTCTGTCTGATGCAGATTGGCTCAGAGGTGTTTGACACGGAGATGGTTGTGGTGGACAGATCCGTCACTGACATCTGCTTTGAGGGAGTCACCGCCTTGTAAATATTTTACGCCACGTTTGCTCAGCTGCAGGATTTATTTCCGCATGCTCAACATAATTTTTTTCCCCTATAAACATTGATTCATTTGGGAATGTTTTTTTCCTTTTAGTTTGCTAATCTTAACCCAATTTGGTTGTGTATTTCCTCATTTGTGGTTGGATTTGATCTCTTCCCTTTAGTAAAGACGTAGTTCCTGAGTTTGATCTGCGAGTGGAGCTGTGGAGCTGCTCTCTGGAGGAGGAGCTCACCTTGGTTAACACACCAAAGAAACTGGCAAAGAAGCTCCGCGGCTCTTTTGGAAAGAACGCTGGAAAGAAGCTCTGCTCCCTGGTGGACGCTCCAGATCCTGACACTTTTCTGCAGAACAACCCAATACCCTCGTATGTATTATGTCATCTAACAAATATTACATAGTCGCTTACATTTTTCTTAGTTTTTTATGGTTTGGAACTGATTTGACAGTGAAGGAAAAAGGGGATGAGGGGAGAAATCATGTTTAGTGTGTATTTTGCTAAAGGTTTAAATAAATATTTGTAGTTGTGGATACCTCATGGGCAATATTGGCAAAAGAATTAATCACAATTAATTGTGGTATTTAGCCATTAACAATCAGTCTTACCTGGTGTTCTAAAATTATATTTATAAATCATCAGCCAAACTAACATCATCATTTTAACAGGTTAAATTAGTAGCTGGGAATCGAAGCTCACAAAAAAAAAACATCCTATGGGAATAATTGCAGTAACTGCAAAGTAGCAAACATTCATTTTCAACCATTTTCTTGATGATTAATTGTACACAATATGATTTTGAGCAACCGCACATTTATGTTAAACCTTCTGATATTCATAAATTATTTTGCACCGATAAACAAAGCCAAACAATGTGTTTGTAGTGTTCACACATAAAACTTAATTTAGAGGCATTTTGAACATCAAGTTAGATTTTGTGATGCAAACTATATTAAGAGAGCTAATTTATCCTTAAAGAAGAGAAAAATTTAAATAAAATTAATTATTAGAATTATTTGTAAGGGTCAGAGCTAAAATATACCGGTAGGTACTTTTTAAAATAGAAATTAACTCAGATGTCTGTGCCTGGAAAATCTTAAACTTTGTATACCTGTGCCTATTTGTAACCAGTGGAGCCAAATACAGCCTGCTGGCCTACACAACACTGGGTCTGCCTGACGCTGACGGCAGCTTTCAGTCTCACTCCCTCATCGTCTACCAAGATGGTAAGAAGCAACAAAGTGTGTTATCTTGGATAATAGAGAGGTTGTTTTTTTTTTTTTTTTGAGCTCATAAATTCAGTCACTTCTGAAGTAATGATAGATCATTTTACAGCAATAGAACTGAACGGTAAAAGTAAACAAAATGTCCATATTGAGGTTAATATTTTCTTTTTGCCAAAGAACATAAATAAGTGTACAATGCTTGTTCAGATTTTCTCAGGAAAAACATTATGAATTGTATTACACTGTAATACACTGTATTACAGAAAGTTGCAGACCTCTTTTATTGTCTCTTCTAACCTTCCAGCTGAGTGGTCGTCGTGGCTTCCTCTTTACGGCAACCTTTGCTGCCGGTTAGTCGTGCAGCCGACTTGTATGACACAGAGCATGATGAGTGGCTATTTGAGTCAGAAGGTGCGTTGGCAGCTTTTATCATCACCTCGTGTTTCCACAGTCCTTTCCTGGTTTAGATTGTGTCACTCTGTTTTTGTTGTTGTTGTTGATTTTCAGCAAAGTGTGGAGGGGATGAGCCGCTGCTGCAGCCTGTTCTGTGTGCTGAGTGCCGGCTTTTTGTCCTGCTACTTCACCCCAGAAGAAATTGATGCTAAAGTGCCGCCCGCTTTTAAAGTGTCCATCAATAAGGTGAGGAAGATAAATCCGAACCATAAGCAGAAAAGTGCATTCAGTTTTTGTAATTAATACATTATTTAATGTTCAGCTCACATGTCAAGGATGTTGTTTTTGACAGGAGACCAGGATCCACGTGTTGAGCAAAACGTCAGCGGGCCTCAAATCCAAGAGTCTGTCCATCATCAACCCTTCGCCTGAGGGACCTCAGACCGTTGTCTTCATCACAGACAGCAGAGACGAGCTGGACAGCTGGCTGGACGCCTTCAACCAGCATCTCTACGACCAGAGTAAGTGTGTTTTTATGAGCGTGCAACATTTTTAAAACGAAAATGTGTTTTGTAACTAAACCATAACAGATTGGATCGTATGTGGAAGAGTGTCCATATTTAGCTCATGTCCTCTCAGCAGGAATGGACAATATAAGCTTTCTCAGTGTCTCATGTCCATCATTGTTTACGACCAGGCCAGTGGCTGCACTGCTGCGACCAGCTAATGAAAATTGAGGTCCTGTCGCCACGAAAACCATCTCTTTTTCTCACCAAGCAGGCCGACTCTGTTTACAACGATCTCAGTGAGTAAAATGATAAAAGTTTAATTCGCTCTCTATTGTTGAAGGTTTTACAGGATTTGTATTTAATACAAAAAAAACCTCATGCAAATAAGACATAAAATATCCCATTAGCTATGCACAAAATATCTCATTCCAATGGTGATGCATGCAAATAAAATCCTTTTACATGCAAATTAGAAACCAGAAATGTGCTTTTGTGTCACTTTGAGTTATTTTTTAGCTTCTTCTAACAGTTTGTCAATCATAAAAAAGAAGCTAATTTATTTATTTTTTTCTCGGTTTGCATTTAATTTATTTTCCCATTTCATGTTTCTTGCAGGTATAAGCTCTCCCAGCAAGTTCGAGAGCATTACAGATATCATTCACAGCAAAATTGAAGATACAGATGGCCACTTCCTTATAGGTGAGGAGGAGGGGAAGGAGGTCCCTAACTGGTCCTCTCTTTTTGATGGGTCCCGTTCAGTGGTGGTAGAGAAGAGCGTTGTGTCCCAGAGCAAAACCTCCACCCCTTGTTCAAGCCCCAACCGCCACACCAGCTCCACGCCCCTCAGCAGCAAGAAGCGGCGAGCTCCGCCCCCGCCGTCTGACGCGAAGCCTTCGGCTCCCCCTGCCCATTCGTTCAAACCCCCCCCACCCGCTCCTCCACACCGTCCCCCTCCTCCTTCGTCCCGGGAGAAGGAGAACTCGTTCGCTTGCGCTTCACGTCCAGCCACGAGGTCTAAGACTGGCCGTCCGTCTCTCGATGCCAAGTTCTCTGCCATCATCCAGCAGCTCCAGAGGAACAACGCCGGAGGCGCGGCCACCATCAGCCGAAAGAACGCTCCACTGGCTGTCCTCGATGTTCACCCGCAGGGTCCTCCTCAGCCTTCGCTCAAACTGCTCGACCACGAGGACTCAAACCTTCAGACGTCTGAGGAACCAGCTGATGGTGGGTTTATCAGAGCCTGTAGTGGTCCAGGTCCAGGTCCAGGTCCAGGTCCAGGTCCTGCTCCTGCTCCTGCACCGCGCAGCAAACTGAGGAAGTCTTTCAGAGAGAGAATGAACCTTAAAGCCCTGTAACCTCAACATTAACCAGTTCTATATTTGTTATAATTACCACTAACACGATTTACCATATATTGTTTTTTTATTATTAACTGAACTAAATAATAATAAAATCACATAACTGTAACTCAGTAATAGTACACGGTCACTGCAAGTAAAGATAAATACTTCATTATCATTTTAACAGCTTTAGAGAAAAGAACAGGAAAACATTTTCACACTTGTATACATTTGAATGCAGAAGTTTAAAGGGGACATATCGAGGAAAATCTGCTATTTTAGCAGTTAAATGCATTTTGTTGTGTAGTTGGAGTCTTTAGGAGTGCAGAAAATTTGAATTTAGTCTCCCCATCTGTTGCATAGATATCTTTATATTCTGTTTAAGTCATATTTTTCAACCAGTTTAGTTTTCTCTGTTTTTCTATGACGCTTCCTGAAGAGCTTATTATTTCACAGTATTTGCAACAGAACCACTAAATAAGGTCTGTACCAACTGCAATTTGGTCATCTTCATTCTTCTCCGGCTCCAACATGTAAGGCTGGATTGACATTAAATAATTTATAAATAAAAGTTTCTGCGCTGCTATATAGTCGTAAACCCCTCTATCAAGCTAGACTGGACCAGTTTGTGAAACACCTTGCATTTAAAGAGACAGCCTCAAAATGAGTGGATCCGAGACAAACATTAGAAAAGAGTTGAAAGAGGGGCTTGTGGAGTTACAGTAAGGAGGAATTCAGACCTAAGTATTGCAGTTCCAGTTCGTATCGACCCCAACTAAATGATTTAAATGTAGAAAAAGAAAGATTTAAAAGCACGATACGTCTTCTTTAAAACAGAACTGACTAGTCTCCATCGGTCTACAGCCTTTGTGAAGGATTAATGTGCAGGTAACCCACACTACTGCACACTGCCTTCAGCACCATCATTATCAGTCCGTCTAAAACAAAAAGGCTTCTTTTCCTCTGCTACTAAAAGTTAAACTGAAAGAAAGCGCTCCTGCAGAAGCACTCAAATTAGAATTGATCCATTGGCAAACAGTGGGTGCGTCATTACTTTAGGAACTATTGACATTTTCCACTTACTGTGACAACTTTATGACCACTATAGCTCATTTGAAAGAAACACAATTTTGGGAGCAATTGTAAGCACTAATGTGACTTCTCCATCCCCTCCTCCCCAGAGCTTTTTTAATAGAGTGACCTTGTTTTTTAGTGGCTCCGCAGTACGTCTAATATAATTTAACATAGCAGCCAATAAATGCTCTGAACATAATTGAATGAATGGGTCTTTTGAGTGGCCTAAATAATGAATGCCCTTGTGTATTTGTTTAGAACATAGCCAGCACTGCTCGCAACTAAATATTTCAGCCACTTAATGGTATTGTGTTGAAGAATGGTCATAATTACACTCGGCAAAGTAAACATTAGGCTTTTCTGCTTTTCTTTGAAATTACCTGACCGGATGAAGCAATGTGGTGCAAGCTACAGTAGTTGTTTTTTTTAATTTTTTTTCCTCATGTCCTCCAAACTGGATTTAATTTTAGGAAGGTAGATGTAGATTCGAGTGGAGGGTTTAGTTTAAGCCTTGGAGGAGGTAAAGAGTTCTGTTTCTTCTATAGTGAAGGTTTAAATGACCTCAAACTGGGTATTTTCATTTTGGTTTGAAAGAATGATTAAAAAATGTTTTAGAAAGTAGCTTTGAAAAATTCATTTTAAAAATAAAATTGTACAAGGACCTTTAAAAAAAATTGACTCCATCTTGGTAGTTTTTTGTTTTACATCTACAGCCATATCATTTTAATGTATATTTTTAGACTTTTCATTGTTTTTGTACCAGTAAGTAGACAAATATTAATGTTGTCCTTGTACTGCATTATAGTGCAATGTAAAAGTATATATAAATTGTAGTTATTGTTTCTCTAAAGTGCAATTTCTTCGATTTCTCAGAAGCTCTTTTTTTTTTATAGCTGAGCTGCAATAAAATGACCTACTTTCCACCCTGGTGAGAACGCTTTATTATTTTTTTTGCTGAGCTTGGAAGTATTTCTGAATATTTTTCATGTTAAAAGTTTACCAGAGGGTGGCAATAAAAGTCAAAGCGTCGCTTTTTATTGCAGCCCGGTTCACATCCCATAGAGATACAACATGCACTGGCACATTTCTCCACTGCAGCAAACACGGGTGAGGCTTCTCTGGCTTCCAGCCCAGACGTGGCCTGTTGT
>JARVJO010000001.1:28607791-28617896 GCA_031762555.1 Cynodonichthys magdalenae
CTCTCTCTCTCTCTCTCTCTCTCTCTCTCTCTCTCTCTCTCTCTCTCTCTCTCTCTCTCTCTCTCTCTCTCTCTCGCAAGACTTCTTACAACTTAACAGGCAGCAGCTGTTGAGTTACAGGAAAAGAAATGTAGCTGTGGTTATTAGTCATTTTCTCTTAAGTATTACTGTGTTTTATTCCTTTAGACTGTTGATGACTAACACATAAAAATATCCCATAGAGCAGATTTATAAAGAAAGAAACAGAGCATGAACTGAAATAATTATTTCATAGAAACAACAATTTGCATAAATAACTCATTTGGTATTTGTCTACAAACAGAAATACTGAAAAGCAAACAATTAAAAGCAGAGAATGTCTTGAAGGAATTCTTAAAGCCTGCAATGTCAAAGGTTTAAACCAAGATCAGAAACTTATAAATCTCAGCTACTACCACATCAAACCTTAGCTCAGTATCTGTAAAACTTACTGACCTGAAGTTGCTTAGCCGTGGCAGCCATCTTGCATTAGCTAAATATTTTAGAGTATAAAACTTACACAACATGTAGCACCCATCTCCTGAATGAACTGAATGTTTTGATATAAGAATATCTAAATGAAGAATGAAAAACATCATGCAAATGCTGATTCATCTTTCACACAATTGCAGCATTTACAATACGGTACACATCACTCCACATAAAAGCAGACTGACAGAAACATAATAGTTTCTATCAGTCTGCTGGGATCTACAGAAATACAACCGTAGATCACATTCAAACTCAAATAAATTTATTTCCTTTGGAAGTAAATCAGATGAACAAGTCTGGAAAACCATTTAAACATCTGTTACATTGTTAAACTCCAAAAAAAAAACCTTATAAAAAAGATTAATACCCAAACGCAACAAAAATAGCATAAATTCAGTTTCCATTACATGAAAGTGGATTCTTTGATCTTAGAATGTATTTGTAGTGAGATTAAAAGGGGAAAATATGAAAAATGGCAGCTGATTACATCTGAGGGTTTGTATTAATTGTGATGTGTTTTTCTTTTTTTTCCCCCTCTCCCCACTCCTCTTTACATGTGCTGATGTGCACTTGCTGCCAAGGACGAAGTTAAAACAGCATGATTTTAACATTTAATGAGGGCGTTTGCTTATGATGTGTCTGGTTTTGAGATTCAAAGCATGTGCTGTATGTAAAACAGTTTGAACGCGGACCTCGACTTTATTCAGAGCTCAAACGGAGAAATGCCAACTAAAAGTAAAGTGTGTTGGGGTATAATTCTCTTGCCCCCCCCCACCGCTCTATCTCCAGTAACCACAACGACCTATTAAAGCTACAACATGTTGGCAGCCAAGATGACAGGACTGTCAAAATACTGTGGTGGTGTTAGCAGAGTCAAGGAGACCACAGCTTACCTTCATGTAATAGTTTAAAGTAATGAGTTTTACAGTGCTATAAACTGTCAATGATACATTCAATACTCCCCCTCTCTCCTGCCTCAAGTTATTTATTACCTGTCACTGAAAGCAGATGATCATGTTTTTCATGTCTCATGTGTGTATGTCTGTTAGCAAAATATCTCATAAATCAATGAATGAATTTTAATGAAAATGTCAGAAGGTAATCCCTGGATAAACATTTACAAGTGATTACGTTTTGGAGTCAATCTGATTCAATATGGCTGCTACAGCCAACTCTCACTAAAAAAGACAAAAGCAGCTATAATACAATGAATTTTACACAAATTAGGTAAAAATTTTGCATGGTCGTAGCTGAGATTTATTTTCAACACATATTATGAGCAATAACCGGTTGCACAAGATCTTTGTTTAAAATGTGGACTGTAACAATTTAGAAGCAACTCTGTTGGTCTGTTAGCAAAATATCTCCTGGATCACTGGATGGAGTTTAATGAAACTTTCAAGAAATACTTAATGGGTACATCTCTACACCTGATGAAATTTTGGAGCAAATCCAATTCAAGATGGCTGCCACAGCTAATCAAATTTGCAAACACAAACCGTGTTATAACTCATTCAATTTAACAGATACTGAAGTAAAATTTGATGTGGTAGTTGCTGAGAGGCATATTCTGAGCATGACATCTAAAATTGCACAAGTTTGCACATAATGTTATTTTCCTGGCTTGACCAAAAAGACAAGTAGATAAAATTAGTCAAACTTTAATATGAAAGACAGCAGTGATATGTGTTCCTTTGAAGGATTACTGAGACTTGTATAAACTGATGTTGTTAAACTCTGACCTGAATGTTTAAATATTTCCCGTCTCCTTCATCATCACCTTGAGTTCCCACTGAAATGTGAAAATCTAAGCTGAGATGTGTCTTTTCTCAAGATCAAACCCTTTAAACAAACAGCTTTTTTTTCTGCCAGAGAGCAGAGTGAGCTTTTTATGATGTTTACGTGCGCGCTCCTCCACTCTGCCTCATGCACCTCCAGTGCAAGCTAAGCGTCCGACCTATATTAGAGATCTTTCATCTCAGGCAGACGTGTTTCCCATGCATGTGATGTTCTTTAAAGCTGTTAAAGGGCGTTCTCGGCCTTTCGCAGGAAAACCTTCTGACAAGTGTGAGAAGATATTCTCCCCGACATGAAAGCTAGCTAAAATGTGCTCTGACAGAAAGCCTCCTGAGTTTTTTTCTCTTTTTTTAACTAGCTGTTTTTCCACTTAAGACTTTATATCCTTGAGTTTATTATCACCACAGATTCTTTAACAGCCAGGCATTTTTTTGACACTTTTGCTAAAATATGTGCAGTAACTGGCAGCCGTCTCCTCTGAATCTCTAAAACTCCTGAACAGAATAAGGTCTGACTTGACTTCCTTCTCAAGATTGCTGAAAGGCAAAGAAAGAGTGTCGGAAATATTTCATGAACTGCTAATGATGGATTTTAATGAAAGTTTCACAAATTTATCATGACTTATTTTTGGGGATAAAGGGGAGTCAACCCAGTTCAAGATGGTCACCAAATCTAACTGACATTAGCCATCATAAAAATGACTATAAAACAGTATAAGAGATGTGTCGTGGTAGTAGCTGAGAGTCATTTACAACACACACTCTGAGTGCACATTATTATTTATTCATAAGATTAGAGTTAAATAATACTAGAGTGAGCCCTGCCTATCCCATCCACTCTTAGCATCTGTGACATTGTGGAGGAGTAGACATGGCGATCATACAGGTCGTCATAGCAACTATTTGAAAAACAACAAGCCCAACTGTATCTGTGTCACAAATATTTGTAATATTTTTACAATAAATTGACATAATTGTTAACTATGTTCATTTCATTTAATCATGTAAATCAGCAGATATATACAAGAAAAATTATATAATTTATATGTAACAATGAAGTCAGCCACTAACTTAGACTTTTTAGCTAGTTGAAAAATTATGACTTCAACTAAGAAAGTATTTTCATCATTTCTTACTGACATAAATAATGAGGAAAAATATTTACCAGTCGACACTTCACTGCATATCTGGTGATACTTTAGGATGAAATTCGTCTCTACTGATATTGGCTAACCATCTTCTCAACAGGTCATGTTTGTCTAATAAAAACCTAAAAGTAGTCAAATATATAATATTATTTTGCACTATGTGAATATTTCTGCTTAATTGTAGCATGATTTAGCAGAGTGCTACACTCTGTATAAGCTACATAAGCTAATATCTGCTAACCCGTTTATTAATTAACATTATAAGCTTATTTTAATTTTTAACTTTTACATTATTTGCTTCAGTTCTGGTCAGATCACATCAGCATTGAGGTAAATAAGAGAAAATCTGATTACTTATGAAATGAAATATGTTTGACCAAAACAACTACAGCTTTGTCGTTTGTCAACATAAGATGATCTTAGTCTAAAACTGGCGTTAAAGATGGGCAACATGCATTCCTTCCAGAAACGCCAGTCCTTAAACTAGATTAGGAGACGTGGTGATTTTCTTCATCTGCTCACCATCTTGTGCAACTCAGAAAGCAGCTTCACTCTCATATTTAAACTTGCAACATATTGTTTTGTTTATCTCTTCCCAGTTACAAGTTTTTTTAAAGTGTTGTATAATGTGTTTTTTTTCCTGACAAAGTTATACTTTTGTGATTCCGTCGTACAGGTGTTTTTATTTTTTGTAAGCCTGACTGTTTTTAATCTCCTCTCAGCTCGTAACCTTCCCCACTGGCAATGTTATGACCTAAATTTTCAAAATAAACCCAGCAGAGGAATCTACACACACAAACTTTACTACAACTTCTACAGTAGAGTACTTCTTTGTTTTAACGCTGCCGGTGAGGGAATAGGAGAATAGCTTGTGCTACTCACTCTGTTTGAAGCCGAGGAAGGGGATCCTCTCTATGGGCGTGTCTCGCTCTTTCATGTACTTGTAGAGAGCGACTAAGAAAGCCTGCTCCTCCGCTCGGCTCTCCTCTGATGTTTCCTCATCGTTCTTCTCCTCCTTCTTCTCGCTTTTCTCCTCCTTCTCCTTTCCTCGCTCCTTCTCCTCGTTCGAGGGTTTCTTGCTGAGGCCGGCGGGCTTTTGTCTGGCTGACGTGGTTATTTTTCCGTTAGGTACCGTTTTATAGCTGGGCTTAACCTGCGGAGACGGACAAAACAAAGTGTTTTGAAATTTAAATGAGGTCAGACAGCTGAATGAGATGCGTTTGGAGTTAAGGGCAAACAAATATTCTTGGTGGCCACTAAGGAGGACTTGGCTATTGATTATCAATGAAGCAGCTCCTAATGTCGTCACGCATTAAGCAAAGTTAAGTTTGACTCCAGCTTTGAGGAAAAAACAGCAAATATTGATTTTACTGTGGAAGGTCAAAGAAAAGCAGCAATGGAAAATTTTACATATTTTCCCCCCAATAATATGAACAGTAAAGGACAGGGATGAGCAACTAGTGGCCCGTGGGCCACATCCAGCCCATGGGTGACTTCCTTTTGGTCTACCAATGAGGCCCCGCCCCCACCCAAAAATATACATATGTATATAAATATACAACTTATTTTTTACTTCCAAAAAACACTCTTAGAATATTTTTAAAGTAAAAAATAAACTATATTTTGTGGAAAACTTTCCCTAAAAGTCACTACTACAACATGTTGCACAAAGCTAAATATGAGGCACTGGTTTAATAAACATAAATACAAAATAACATTTTTAACATGTCAGTTTTACTACAAGTGTGCAGCACAATGTGGCCCTCTGGTAGTTTCAACAACATATTTGTGTCCCCTTCCATCATTTAAGTTGCCCATCCCTCATATATGACAAAGAAACAGGTTACATAAAAGCAGACATTGCACTATTTTAGGCTTCTATCCAAACTAGGTTTGATAAAGACATTTTCAGGTGAACAACAATGATCTGTTCCCAAATACAATATCTCAAGATATCTCATCAAAGTGCAAACAGTGTGGTGGGTAATATGCATTTCTTCAGGGAATGCTAGGCCTTTATTTTATTTTATTTTTTTCCTTCTTTCCAGCTCAAATGAATGTTTAGTTTCTTTCCTAAGCTAACAGTTGAAACAGTTCAGTGATTTATCTGTATTTACAGAGCTGCTTCTTTTTAATGGAAACTTTAGAGAAATTAGATAAACATCTTGTTCTTCTGTGGGACCGTGTTGTGCTCATTTTTTTTTCTTTTTAAAGTCTGTTTCTGTGTTTTGGGGGAAGGAAAAACAAAAACAGAAAAAGAAAACAGCTTTTGCTTCGGAACAGATGCTAATCAGTCAACAAGTCAGATAAAAAAACTAAACTAAACTAAATATATGGTCTTAAAATTGCTTCAGAGGTGAGTTCACCAGAGAAAATAAGAGCTTTATTTAAAAATACCCCATTAACCATTTCAAAAGTGAAAATATCAAACACTTCCTAGTTACAGCTCAGTCTCTGTGCTTCACCTGTGTCAGATTACGTCATGTCTTTGAGTAACAGGTGGCCTTCAGAGTCACATGATTGTTTTCTGCGTGCACTGATTGTTACACTGCTGCTGTGTAGGTCACAGCAGATGGTTTGGAAAGCTGAAGCGCAGCAGCCTTGTTCTGAAGCTGAACATTAAAAAAAAAAAAAACAAAACAAGGATGACCTGAAAATCAGCCAGTTAGCAACGCGAGCTAAGCCTTTGATGGAAAACGAGCGCACAGACATTATCGCATAATGCTCCTCGTACTGTCAGCTTAATTGCGCTGCCGTTCATACGAGGTCAAATACGTGCATAATAAACTATTCTTTATCTCCTTTTGTTGGTTTAAAAGTTCTCACTGCAAACTGTGACATCAAACAATAAACACGTTATCCTGAATTGATGGGATGGTGCAGTTCGAAAGAGTTTACTCCTGTACTTTAACAGTTATATTGATATGCAGTTAGGAAATGCTGGTATGCACTTAGTGTAAACAAAGCCTATTTTTCTGCCTCACAAATCTGAGCGCTAATATAAAACAACAAATTTGTCAGATTTCTTGATTCCAAATGGCTCTTCCACAGCTGTTTAACAATTTTGTGGAAGTCCTTTGTTGCTATATCATTTTTTTATGACATTGCAGTGAGTACATGTAATACATTCAAAGTCCTCTTGTTTCCCCTTTTAGATTGAGCAATCAGTAAAGTTTGTTGTGTGTTATCTAATCTCACCTTGGTTGTAGTTTTACTCTCTGGACTTGAGGGGTCCTGAGCTGCTACAGCTGTTGAACCCTGGCTCGACCCTGAAGAGCCTTGACCTGGAGCCTGACCCTGGGAGTCCCTCCTCTGAGAGATGGACAGCTTCTTTTTTCGAGGTCGTCCCTTCAGGTTTGGAGCTGAGGGAGAGGAAACAGTGAACGGAATTTATGCATTTAAGCTGCGAATCAATATATCACAAATTACTCACTCAGAATAGCGTGATTCTCACCGCATTGTAGCAAAACCGCTATTGTTTTTTTATCTGAATAAACTCTATTATACAGGAAGAATAAAAAAAAAGCAACAACAAACATTTCTGGGCAGAAATGAATTTCCTGTAAGGGAATGTTGACTTTTTAGCTGCAAAGAATCGAGGCAGTGACAGGAACATTTACGAGCTGGAAAAGGAATTTCACAGGCCTGCTAGTCTGCAGCTAATTATTTCTAAACTGGATTAGTGCAGCGTTGTGCTGAATAGGGTAACAGGCTGCCAAATTGTTCCAATGTGCTAGTAAACATTATCCTCAAGTTTCCCTCCAGCCGAAAAAAAAGAAAACTCCATTTACATTTCGACAAAACAGCCAAGCAGTCAGTAAAATAACGCAAACGCTGGTTAAACAACAAGTCATTAAAGGGATGAAAAACTGAATATAGACACCACAAAAAAACTCACGACATGACTAATCTGTATTTTATTTTTCTTATCATCTCATCATAAAACATTAGTCTAAACTGCAGCAATTCAGGGTCATCTTGGCTTTATATTTGGTTTTGTGTGATTAGTTTCCACACACACACACACAATGAAAAAACAACACGGCTAATTAAAAACACATGAACCTGCCTGATAGGAGGCCTTTTGTTTGAAAGGCTGGCAGACATAATTGCTCAGTTCACATTACACATACAATAAAGTATTTAGACCCTCCAAGTCCTTTTGAACACCCACGTTTATGTCAACCAGCAATTGTAATGTAACTTCTTGGCAGAGAGCCTCGAATGAATGTAACAACGCCAACAAAGATAAGCTCCAAGGAGAGAAACGAGAATAAAAAAAAAAAAAAGAAGACAAACTTCAAATAATCTAAGTTTAGTCACGTATTTCTCCGTGTCAACATTCTTTCTCTCCATCTGCAGTGACGGTTTATATCTCATCCAAGGTTGCTCCGTGCCAAAAACGACTCTGTGATTATTTTTTGTCAGAGCAAATTCTCATCAAGTGAAACGTTACAACAACACCAGGGCTGAATGAAACTTGGGAGTCATAAAAAGGCTAAAATGCTTGGGACTCGGCGGCCTATCGCTTTGTGCTGTTATTATCGCAACAGTGGAAAAAACAGTGCGGGGAAAATTCCAAGGACATTGGTTGAGCATTTGTCATCTCTTTGGCGCTGTAAAAACAAGTTTTCAACACAGTAATCTTCACTTAGAAAGCTCTGGGTGTGTTCCCCCCCTCCTCTGGGTTCTCATCTCACTGCTCACTCTGACTCCTTTATTTAGTCAATTGACTCATTTGGTTTCACCAATTATCATAAATCTGTCTGTTTAATCATTTACTTATGTTTACTTTTAAGGGTTGAGAAAAACAAGCACACAATATGTCCAAGTATTTGTAGCCTGATCACATCGCAAAAAAGGAGGGGAATTATGTATTTTCCAGGCACATAGTTCAATTCTATACCACATAACTATGTTATCTTCAATTATTATGAAACAGCTGGATTTATCAAAAATAAATTTGACATTGCATTATAATCTATCTAAACGGCTTAAAATTGGTCTCTGTCTCTTTAAGAGCCTCCCACCAATTCTAACACTCCCACTTCAGCACGTCTTCACAACAATGCTTAATGCTGTTTACAACCTTTAGTAGAAGCGTTGTCATTTGTTTTAAAAAAGCAGCATTATATAATATCGACTGTGTAAAATGGTAACTCAGGATACAGTTGAACCTTACTCGAGTGTACCCACATCGGACCCAGAAAGTATGTTTTCTGAAGAACCAGAGTGAGTACAGATTTACAAGACATTTCAGCTTGGTAAGATGTTATCCTCTCATACATATACGCCAATGTAAAAAAACATTTTGTAAAGAAACTATAAATATAGATCATTATGAAGCTATGTTTTGCAATGAAATCATGAACAACGACCATTTTTAAGCTCGGGTGCAGACTGAGCTTTGTATAACACCCCCCCCTTTAAGAGCCAGATGCAATATTGTGACATTTTATGCGATCCGTTAGTCCTCACAATTTGTGTCAGCTACAAATCACACCAAATTCTAGCACAATATTTGTACAACCATCTGAGTTTTTGTGTTTCCTAAGGTTGATTAGCTTTGGCAGCCATCTTGACTCAAACTGATTCTAAAACTTCTACGGTAGTAATTGTATATGTAGTGATAAATTCCTGAAAGTTTCATTAAAATTCATCCCACAGTTCATAAAACAGTTTGCTAACAGAACAATTTGCTTGCTGGGCTTAAACTGAAATTTTTGTCCTGGGTGAGGTCACACTCGCAGTGCGGTTCTGTTTTTAGTCCAATCACTAACCCACCCTGACACCCAACGCTCGCTTACATAACCTGCCTGTCTGTTTACATTTTTCATCAGGTCGGACACTGCTGAGTAAGAAAATGGTGCAATTACTGCAGAAAAACACTGCTGCATCCCAGCGCCGGGGCACAGAACGAGCTTCGTTTCATCAGCGCGGTGATGGAGGAGGAGACCCAGAGGATGTTTAAGCTGATATTACAGTAAACCTGGGTTAAAAGGTGCAGTCGTGTATTTTTGTAGAGGAACACCAAAAGGTGCAGGAGGTCAAGTGGAGGCACCGTGCTGCAGAAGATGTGCTGATCTGTTCCCCACGTGGAAGGGTTGCATAAGGGAGGAGTCAGAAAAATCAAACAAACTCTCAACGGATTGATTTCCTCAAATGGAAACACGGACTTTTACAGTCTGAAGGAAAACAAAGCCGACATCACAAGACAATGATTTTTCATCACCCCTGGAGATGTGGTATTTTTACCACCCTGTGGGTATTAGCTCTTCCTGTCTATGTACTAAAAAAGATCAGTTATGTATGAAGAATACTTCCCTCCTCAAGCTAAAAATAACTGCCTACAGTCATCTACCAAGTGACCCAGCTTCTTTTGTTTCTAATTAAGTTAGTTATTGCACAGACTGGGGCTTTCTGTTTGTCTTGGACACTAACATCTCTTGGAGACAAGCCTTGAAGTGGCTCTGGTTTGGTCTTTCACAAAAATCCGAAACACAATTTTTATAAAAATACCAATAAAAGCACATCACCCACTGCTTCTCAGAGAAAAGATTCAGACCAGGGATGTGCAACTGGACTTCCATCCGGCCCACCAATGAGTAAAACGTACTTTTTTTTTGGGGGGGGGGGGGGGGGGGGGGGGTT
>JARVJO010000001.1:28617996-28629972 GCA_031762555.1 Cynodonichthys magdalenae
ACTTTTTTTTTGGGGGGGGCGCGGGGTTGACTATCGACAGAATTTAAAGGCAAATCTATGTGTTTAGTCTGCAGCTGTCTGCCATGTAGGGTTTTACTACAAGTGGCCACTACAACATGTTGCACAAAGCTAAATATAAGTAGTTTACTGAAGTCCCAAGTACATAAACAACATCGACTTTTTACCAAAACCACAACCACGCAGCAGTCTGCCCTCAAGGCATCTTATGCTGTTGCATTTCAGCTCACTACAGTAGGTATTTATTTTTTGTTTGCTTTAAACATTTAGTATTCATATTCATTAAACAAGAGTACAACTGTTATACGTACATTTGAGCATGAAATATGTTAAGTTACTGCACTCTATGTTGGTTTAATAAACATACTGTATATATACAGTGATCCTCAGGTAGTGTCAACAAGAAATTGATGTCCCTTCATTTCAGTTGCCCATCCCTGATTCAGACTATCTTATAATGAGAACTGATGGGGTTGTAGCCATTTAGGTCCAACCATGTAAATAATGATTGCATGTGATATTGGTCTCAGGGGTTTGACAATCCAAAGTCAGGGCAGCTCCAACAGAGAGACGAGCAGGATTTCATCTCATTCTCTGACGTCTAAACGCTCTTGGCTTCTATTAGCTTTAAAACAAGGCTCCGTTTAATAATTTCACCCCCTCAGAATCAATTAAATACAGAAGTAATGCCATCCCGATGATGTCAGTGATAATGGAAAAACTCATTAAGGACAGCTCAGGGACGGTCCTGATAGTTCTCCGCTTCAACAGCAAAGAGCCACAGGGAACCAATAAAACGGCCTGATTGACTGCGAGGCTGTTGGGAAAACTGCGTCGTGTAGGAAAAATTCTACTGATGGATGTTTTTCATGATAAATCTACATGTTCGCTTATTGGAAGAAAAAAATACCCTTTAAGTGAGTGTGTGATTGTGCTGATTCTGTGCTTTATTTTTTTGCATGAGTTTGGCAAACTGAAATAAAAAAAAAAGATTTGGGATCTAAAAATACTTTGATGTTCTTAAGCAGATTAGCAGTAAACTCATTGCTTCGTTTTTGGCACAATACCACACGAGTGAAACAATCAGCTGCGACTGAAGATGTGTGCACTTGTAATATAAATCAATTCAGACAAAAATAAAACAGTTGTTCAGAACAGAAAGATTTAAAAGCGTAGCATTGCTTGAATGAATACTTGTCACCTGTTCTGCCAGACTTTTAAACTAAGATCATCATCAGCTGAAGTTTTAGCACCAACACTTAATGTTTTTTTTCAGATTTCAGAAATCTTATTGTGCAAATATATTACTTTGTTGTTCCAAACTGAACTAATAATTTGAAGCAAAGCAAACAAAAGCCTCATGAACATTGATTTTTTTTTCTCCTTTTTTCTTAGAAGCCTATGGCAAGTCCTTGAACATTTCAAAAGTGCTTTGATCACCAGAGTCGATAGTTCCTTAAATTTGATTTCCTGGTACAGTTTTCAAAGCTGAATTTATGTTATTGTTAGACAGCACCCTGACGCTGAACATTGAATTTTATATAACAAAAAAGAAAAAAAAAGAAAGAAAAGAAAAGAAAACAAGCTACATTTTTCACATGTTTACCAAAATTGAAAAATACAATCTCCAGCCTAACAGACGTTAAGCGAATTTTAGATTTTTCTTTTTCTTTTTTTTTTTTCAAAGCACTCGCTTTGAGCCAATCAAAACCAGCAGCTAATCTCACAAACAGGAAAAGAGGTCAGATCTGTGCAAAGCTTTGATCTTTAAAATCAAACTTTGAATCTGGCATACAGACAGTTTTTTTTTCACTAAAACCTTCAGGGTTTTCACAGCAAAAAAAAAAAAGTCACAAGGTCAATAAAAAAATGGAAGGAGAATTTATTCAAGCCAAACTGTAATGATAAGGATGAAATAGTTTGTCTTGTTTTTAATCTTTAGGTAAGAAAAGTGAAATATATTGGGTGGAAGTTTCCCAGTGGTTGCTCACTATCACCGTTTCTGTTCACATATCTTTCTGCCTCCCAAAAAAAGAGCAAAAATAGAGGAATGTTGCTTTAAATAATGCAGCTGCAGGGAGTTATCAAACTGCATTATCTTCTTTTTCCACCCTAAAAGACTTCCTAGTGTATTCTGGACAAAAGAAGATAAGAAAAGGAGCATTAAAGCTCCTTATGTTAGCATTTAGAAAATGTGATCAGCTCGTCAAATTATTTCACACAGTTGGAAACCTTTTGAGGCAAAACAGACAATTGTTGTGTTGTGCTGTGAAATCACAGAGCCAAAAGTTATCGGCTTGTTTGCTAGTTTAAATTTGTGGGTTTTTTTCTCAAGACACTGTTCTTTTGGTTCATTCGTCAAAACCTTCGTCTGCATATCAGTTTGAAAAGAAATCTTCATCAAAGCTGCCAAACAGGAAGTAAGATAATATCTCAGCACCTGTTTTGTGCGTTGATGACATGCGTTTGGACTGTGCACCTTGTGCAGATAAAAAAAAACAAAAAACCCCAAAACAGATTGTCTAAAGTGGGGCGCTGCAGTATCAGTGCATCAGCACTTAACAGCCACGCAGATGAAGTCGTCATGGTGACGGGGCCCCGCTGAACCGCCTGAGCCCCCCTTCGGTCTTCAAATTCAGCTATATTTATCTGCTGTTAGCCTGCCAACATGCTGAATTAGTAAATATTAGTCTAAAGTGCCACTGTGCTCTTTCTAATTAAAGTTCTAATGATTTACAATTTTATTATCGCCTGCCACTGAAAGGTGAATGTTGCCTGTGTCTGTGTGTGCTGGCATTTGAGTGCCTGTCTGTTAGCAAAATATCTCATGAACCACTAGAGAGATTTCAACGAAACTTGCAGAGAGGAATGGCTGGACCTACATTTACAACTCATTACATTTAGAAATCAACAGAATTCAAGATGGCTGCCAGAGCCGACTGACCTTCAAATACACAAAAATGGCTACAAGTCTGTCAATTCTACACATATTGATATACATTTTGTTGTGGTAGTAGCTGAGACTGAACCCCAACACATATTCCAAGTGTACCCCAATGCACGAGATCTTTGCTTAAAACTTTAGCATTAACTATTAGAGTCATTGTTGTCTGTTATTAAAATACACATCTCATAAACCATTGGCTGAATTTTTATTAATTTTTTTTTATTTTGAAAGTATTCACCCGTAGGTCTAAAACTGATTAAAATATCAGCCTGATATTTCATTTCTTGATACTGTATCAATGTTTAATTAAGGCTCAATGGATGGATGCAGTTCTCACTTTTGTTCAGTGTTTTGATTTCATAAAAATAAACTGAATTTAATCTGATTTTATGCATGTAATACATGGTGTGCTCTTTATATAGGTTTTTAAAATTAGACTTTATTTGGAGAAAACATGGCAATACATGCAGTGCTTACAGTATCACAATATATGACAATATATCATATAATGACCCCCGTGTTGATGTATCGTACCACCAATACACAGCCCTAGAGGAAATCAAGTTCATGTTTTGACACTAGACAACACAAAATTGGATACAAACAATTAACTTTACAGACATTGAGTTGTTGAGAAACACTAATTTTGCAACTGATAAATCAATGTGTTACAAAACTTTGAGCTCAGTGAAGTCATTCTACTTCAGTTCATTTTGAATAAATGAAACAACTGATCTGACTCGTCAGACGTGACATAACAACATTCATCTAAGCTGTCACTGGATGACTGACTGAATGCCCTGAGAGAAAAATGTCACATCTGCAATTTCATGAAACAAAACTCCCACTTGTGTTTGCACTCAAACTCTCATTTTTACAGTTTAACATCAGCTTCTTGTGAACACAAGGTCCAAGTTCAAACGGAGACGTGAAGGAGGATGAGTGAGGAATGACTAGGAGAAGAGGTTGTTGAAGGGAAAACATGTTTTGACATATTCTGTTGTCTCACTTGGATGCAAATTCACCAAAGGCCTGACACCCACACTGCAATTATGAGCGTAGCTTGCAGCCAAAGCTAACATTCATGTTGCAATGCTCAGCCTTGCCTGAACAGCACAGAATTCCCCTCAGGACAAATTAAAACACTCTGTAATACGGAACATCTAAAAAAAAAATTACCCCATACATAAACAAAAAATTATCTCGCTCAGATTAGAAGTTAAATGGCCAAGATCAACAGCTTAAAAAAAAAAAACAAGTGACATAACATCCTGCTGATAACATAAACCAGATCATCACTTTTTTAGTTTAACAGCTCTGAAAAAATGACAAAGTCTCATTGGGGTGTTTGTTTTAGCTAAATTAAAATGTATCGGAAGTTCATTCAAAATCAGTGATAAAATCTAGAAGAAATTAATTTTGCCTGCCGTCTTTCACAAGAAAGTAAACTAAGTATGTGTTAAGAATGACTCTCAGCTACTAAACACTAAATTTTACATTAAAATTTGTATAAATTACAGAGTTAGAGCCATTTTTGTATTAGTTAATATTTATTAGCTGTGGCGGCAATCTTGAAAAGGAGTGACTTCAAAATTAAATCAGTTGTAGATATACACCCAATGATTGTTTTCTGAAAGTTTTATGACAATGTATCTGGTGGTTCATGAAATATTTTGCTAACAGACAAACAGAATTGAATCCAAAAGGTAATGGCAAAGTTTTACAAACAGATCTCATTCAATCAGTTAGTGCTCTGAATATGTGTTGGGGATCAGTCTCAGCTACTATCACACCCAATTACAGAATAAATATCTATAAAATTGACAGAGTTATGAACATTTTTGGGTCTCTTAGCTGTGGTGGACATCTTGATTCCTAATGGTTATCAGTTGTAGATGTTCATCCAGTGATTACTTTCTAAGAATTTCACTCAAACTCGTGGTTGTGATACAGACAGACGAGGGCAAAACTATTGTCGCTCCGCCTTCAGAGGAGGGTGATAAAAACTCCCCCATGAGTCACATCTAGGGTACACAGGACTTTTCAACAAACCCGGTGTATCGTCATTTATAAAACATCCCGCAGTGACCATCCCCTCAGGAGAATGCAGCAGTGTATCCGCAACAGTGAAACAGATTCCTCCACCCTCCCCGCGACACATTTGTAAATGAAACTATACCTGTGAATGTGCCGACGCGCACACAAAGAAGGCCATTCAGGCCCGGCATACAGGGTTACAACACTGGAAATTTACAGCAAGTCATAAAACATAAAGTGCCACAGCAGCAGACTGCACTTGAACTCGGCGATCGCCAGAATGAAAAACTAATTTTACCGTATAACCGAAGCAGATATTATCCCCTAAAACACAATAAAATTAATTCATAGGGAAGAATAACAATAACACCTGCCAGAATTAAACAAAAGAAGCAGTAAATAATGAATAATCCATGACAAATCATGATACCAAACACCCTGCGAAGGAGCTCCTGAGGCATAAACTTTAATCTGTGGAGCAGCGGAGCATTAAACGTGTGATCAGTGAAGTGATATTACACTTTGGTGGAACATTTTAACTCCACTGGAGGCACAATGAAGTGACAGGGGGAGCTCTAAAGCAGTAAGGCAACAGACCCAGAGAGAATACATTAAATATTATTCCTCAGCCAGCAGTGACAGGCAGAAACATGTCTTCACTATACATAAAAAAGCCAGGAGGTTGGAGGGATTTCAAGTGTTTGCCACTAAAGAATGGCACAGATCTGACCACAAATATGGAGTTTGATCCTATTTGTTGTAGCTTTATAGCACATAAAAAGGTTTTCAGTTTAGTTAAAAAAACTTTATTGACCTGATCCCAAACAGATTAAAAATAAAAAAGCCAACACAAAAAGCCCAATTAATCAAATTGAAAATATAAGACTTGTTTTTTTTAAATGGTAACATTTCAAGATCTGATATTTTCACTGCATATTCAAAAGACTCAGATCTCAACAAAATATTTCATTCATCTGTCCAATTTTATATAAAAAAAACAAAATAACATAAAACAAACTTATCTTTATTACTAATTTTCATGATTCTACCATGATTCAGCAGAGATCAGTGTGAGTCAGCATTGTTCCCCTCTTTGTTTTAGAAATTTAAACTACTTCTACTGGAGCCCTTTTTGTCAATTAAATATCAAAATGTTTGGCTTTTCAAATATAGAGTTTTTGTAACTTATATTTTCCAAAAGATTTGCCTTTTTTAATTTATTACTATCTTTAAATCCTTCAAAAAACATGTAATATTTGTCTTCTTCTATTTTAGCCTTTTGTTTGTTACCTTAGGCTTTTAGATATGCTTCTGATGATTTAGCATTTAACAAACCTTTAGTTAACCTTTCAATATTTTATTTAACATTTTTTACTTGTAGCTAGCATTCTGCTGCTAGCTAGATTTTAGCTTTTAGCCAGTCTTTTGCTACTTTAAGCTTATAGCTATGCTTCTGGTACTTTTAAATTTAAGCAAACTTTACTTATTTTTGTTGTTTTTGTTAATCTTCTGTTCATTTTAGGTAGCCTTGTGCTATTTCTTGCTATATTTTTGCTATTTTTATGTAGTGTTTGGCTATTTTTTGCTTTTAGCTAATGCTTTTCTTTTAGCTACTGCTTTGTTACTTTTAGGGTTTTAGTCAGTCTTTTATTACTTTTGGTTTTGAGCAATTACTTCGCTACTTTTAGCTAGCCTTTTTGCTACTTCTAACTAGATTTTTGCTATTTTTAGGTAGTGTTTGGCTATTTTTAACTTTTAGCTAATGCTTTTCTTTTAGCTACTGCTTTGCTACTTTTAGGCTTTTAGCTAGTGTCTTGTTATGTTTGGCTTTGAGCAATTGCTTCTTTTAGCCTTTAGGAAGCCTTTTGCTACTTCTAGCTTTTTGCTACTTGTAGCATATAGGTAGCCTTTTGCTACTTCTAGCTAGATTTTTGCTACTTGTGGCTTTTAGCTAGCCTTTTGCTACTTCTAGCTAGATTTTTGCTACTTTTGGCTTTAAGGTTTTGCTTCTTTTAGGTTTCAGCTAGTGTTCTGCTTCCTTCACCTTTAACAATTCAGCTTCTTCAGCTAATTACAGCAGTCATTCTGCACTAAGCTTTCAGAGAGTATTTGTTGCAAAAAAATTTTAGATTCTCTGGTTCATATTTGTTCATCTCTCTGTTGAAGCTTCAGACTTAAGTTTATACAACTTGGTGTAACCGGAGACAAAGGAAGAAAGAACCTGTTTGAGTTAAGCACAAATGTGGTAAAAGTGCTTTTTTATGGTAAAATAAGGTTGCAGGTCTGAGTGAAGCCTGTGCCCTCTCTAACATCTCTTCCACACAAAAAATGGCATAAAAACAAGTCTTATTTGATCATTTGTAAACATGTAGGGAGATATGAAGGGTCAAAAAAACCATTAATGCATTCGAAAAGTAAAAAAAAGATGTAGCAGAGTGCTGGATTCAAAACAAATATCTATAAAGGATATTTTTTTTTTTTTTTTGGTATGTGAAGTTGCTTCCTCATGCTCTCCGTGATTATCTTGCGGACTGTGGCCACCGCAGCCTTTCACATGCTAATATGAGCTGTTTTTGAAATTCTCAACTCTTCTCTGTTCCTGAGCTTGAGGCAGATGCCAGCGAAGAGTCATTTAAGAGACACACTGACAGCACAAAACACAACAATACAGTCATATTTCAAGCAGCTCTATCACTGCAATCATCAAAAAAAAAAAAAAAATTACACAATGTGCCCACGGAGAGCGTGGGCGGGACACAGTACACTGTTTTTCTTTTTCTTATTATTATTATTATTAATCATCAAATCCTCCATTGCTTGAAAGATGATCCAAAAGTGTTGATTAATTTCGTATAAATGTGCAGTTAAAGATCACTGATTAAAGTAAAGATAAAATAAAAAACAATCTACAGCAAGAGGAGATTTTAATGATCCTGACACGTTTATTTTTGCTTATGGGTGCAACCTCAGAACCCGTGAACTATTCCAGATTTAATGATGCTGAATGCTGATAATGAAAGCAGTTATAACACAAACACAGATAAGTTCTTTTTTTTCCTCGCTGACATTTAGAGTTTGATAAAATGTACCTTTTTGGATTGGGAGCTTGTTTTCTGACTCCTGACAAAGGAAATCACGGTAATAAAGCCTGTTAGAACACGTGCTCGAGTAAAAGGCAGGGATTAGTCGAGCTTGTTACTAAAAGAGGTCTAACAACATGTCCCCCCCGGAGGTGCAGCAGACTCATCCGCAGGTCCTCGAACGACTTCTTGTAAACAGGTCTTTCTTTCGAACAGCACAGCACCCCAAATGACTCTTCTGCTGCCTTTAAAAGAGCAAGTTCGACTGAATTATGTGCACAGAAAAATACCCCCGAAGCCAATTATTTGTATTCTTTTTCGCTCATCTCTCTTTTTTTAATGCATCCGTCTGAAATTTCTCAAACCCGGTGCAGCCGGGGAAAACAGAAGTTGCTGCTCTTTGAATATTAAAAAATCATGTAGAATTACGGCACCTGCTCTTTGAGAGGCAGAGGGAAAAAAAGATGCAAACTTGAAAATGACATATTATGACCTTATAAAAATGATTACAGGGACAAACAGCTGCCTTTGTTCACATTCAGCAGAAACGAGGCAACATTCAGACTGAGCGTTATTTGTTGCAGTCTGTCAAATATTGACTCGCGGGGAAAATATCCGATGCTTTAAATGTTGCAGTTTATTTGTTCGAGGTGCTACTGAGCAGGAAGTAAAATGTGAGTTCATCAAAGTTGTTGCAACCAAAGCTACTTTTGTGACAACCTGTGGAATCGGGGGATAGTTCATCAGTAGAAGTAATTATATTCATATTTCCTGTAGTTGCTTTATATATTATTAAAAACATGAAAGCACTAATAAGGCTGCTTTAAATAAATAAAAAAAGAAAGAAGTTTCCTTTCTTCTTAAGACCAGCTTTCTTTTGATTAGCCAACCATACAAGGACATTTCTGGAAAACGGTAATCGCTTAATGCAATCAGCGCCACAAATCAAATTTAATTAACCTCCATCATAATGAGGTGGTGACAACCCCCCGCCTCCCCGAAATCAAACCAAAAGTATCAGAACTGAGTTCCACTAGAGACACAAAAATAAACAAATTTAGCATTCTTTAATCAAACATGCCCTCTAATGTGCACCCGTGCATGTATCCAACACGAGTGTGTAAATATATACCGACTTGGCAAAGATGGACGAGCTTTATTAGCGTTCAGACTCGCACCAGATCCCCTTGTTTGTGTTGCAACAAATCTGGCATCCCTGCTTCCCCTCTTTATTTCCCAGGTCTGCCATTTCCCATACAAATGCTGCATTATATAGGCTGCGGTCTGTTTTTATTTCCCTCAAAGACGACTCCCGTCAGCTGGCTGACTGACAGCGGAGTGTGGATGCATCATTATCTCCTTCACAGAGCCTGTCTGTTGCCGTAGCCTGTGGCAGACCTCAATCACACGCTATTAGAAGTGACTTGGGCTTCCGCGGAGCGTCGCGCTCGCCGCCTGCTGCAGGTGCGTCGCTCGTTTCGTTAACCAACGGGATGCAGGTGAGCGAGCAGATCTAGGGTGTTTTTTAAAGTTAAGATACTCAGGGTTAATAAATTCCTTGGATTTAGCTCGCAGACAAAGTCATAACAAGTAGGAGAATGTTCTAACTGAGAGCAGAGGTCACGCAGCTTGTAAAATAGTATGGCTACACAATCAAACAAAAAAACAGGATAAATTTAAATTTACTGCACACAATAGCAGGCATTTTAAGCTTGCATACTCTTTTAATAAAGTTAAACAGAATAACTTGAACTTTTTATTACTGTCTATACTTTGTTGTATACAACAAAGTGTTGTATAAACACACTGAGTTAAATCTGCTCATATATGAGCAGATTTAACTCAGTGTGTTTAAACAGGAATGTTAGAGTTAATTACCAGACGAATATTGATTTTGCCTATGTGGTGTATCTGTCTGTTAGCAAAATATTTCATGGACAACTGCAGGGATTTCAATAGAACTTTCAGAACGTAACGATGAGATATATATCTATAACTGATTAGCTTTTGGAGTCAGTCCAATTTAAGATGGCCACGACAGTCAACCCACACTAGAAAACAGAAAAATGCCTATAATTAAGTCAAATTTACAGATATTATAGTAAATTTTGCTGTGGTTATAGCTCTGAGTCAAACTTCTTAACATGTGCTCCAAGTCACTGCACAAAATCTTTGCTTAAAACTTGTCTGTTAGCAAAATATTTTCTTAACCACTGCACTGATTTTAATAAAACATTTAGAAAGTAATTATTGGACCTACATCAATAACTGATTAACTTTTAGAAGGAAATTTAAGATGGCCCCCACATCTGATCGACGTTACCCAACACAAAACTTGCTCAGTGAATTTTTCAGATTTTTGGGGATGAACTCAGTGTGGTGGAGCATAATTCATGACACAAACTCTGAGCGTGACATCCTGAAATACTCTCATGACATTGAGCATAATGTATCATTTTTAAGGTTAAACCGTTTTCTGTTTCAATTTTATTCATAAAGACCTTTGAAACTCCTCAAAGGAACAGAGTACTGTGCAATGCAATCAACATTAAACTCTCATTCATTCAAAATGTTTGGTTAAAACAAAATAAAGTTAAAACAAAAGAAAAGTATTAGAAAATAACCATGACAAATGGTTACAACTCTGTCAATTCCCAAGATTAAATAATCTTAGGCTTTAAATCTGGCATGAAGGCAGTGGGTGATGTGCATTTCTCCAAGGAATGATGAGCTTTTAATTTGGCACATCATGCTCTTAAATCCCTTTAAACATTTACATCATTCAGTTGGGGTCTATATAAATTGAAACTGCAATGCTTTGGTCTGAATTTCTCCTTATTGTAACTCCACAATCCCCTCTTTCACACCTTTGCATTTGTCCCATTTAAAATGCTGCTCTGAGGTTTTCATCTACAAATACTATTAATTCTTTAAATGTTCTAACCTCAGCTGATTCTCTTCAGTAGATAAATCACTCTCACAGTTTGATGTTGTCTTCTATGCACTACGAATAAAACAAGATTGCTTCTAAAAGTGTCTAAATATGAGTTTTAAGCCCAGAAACATGCTGCATTATAAAACCTCGCGTGCACGGTCACGAGATGAATTGTCTCAGTTGCCATTTTAAGCTGCAGCTCACCACACATGGTTATTATCAGGTGTTTATATTCAAATGTGTGCGGCTGCGCTGCAAAAAATAGCCTCTCTTTGTGTTCGTCCTGACAATTCGTCAAATTTAAATCCAGCAACACTTAGGAGGAACTCATCCATTCAAAGCGAAATCAACTCCCTCCCCATCTTCTGCCTATTTTTGACTTTCTCTCACTCTCCCGCTTCGCCTTTCTAGTTCTCGTTCCTGTCTGCAGTAACTACGTGAGCAAAAGCAAATGTGATTACAAAAGGGTGGGGTTGGGAGGGGTGAGAGGGGATGGGGGTGGGGGGTAGGAGTGTTGATCGGAGTGCGTGCAACAACAAAACGCAAACATTAAAAAGCTATTATCAGAAAAAGGTAGATTTTGGCAGATGCGTGACTGAGGGCAGCTCGCGCCATATGTTTGTGGATACGGGAGGGGGGAAGGGGGGGAATGGGGGGTACAACAAGTCAGGTAGCAATTATCAATCATCATCAGGAGAAACCGTCAAAGCGCTCGGCCCCGGCACGCTCCGACTGGCGTTGCCATGGAGACAAGCCCACATAGCAGCAAATGTGTGTTTACCAGGACATTAAAAATACTCTCTCATATTTTTATTTAGCACTTACAAAATCAAGAAAATTGTTCTTGTGTGTGTGTGTGAAGTATTTGCTGCCAAGCCGTGGTATTGAAATAAATAAATAAATAAATAAATAAATAAATAAATAAATAAATAAATAAATAAATAAATAAATAAATAAAT
>JARVJO010000001.1:28639212-28661143 GCA_031762555.1 Cynodonichthys magdalenae
AAGAAAGAAAGAAAGAAAGAAAGAAAGAAAGGAAATAGGAGAGGTATGAAAGGCACGAGGAATTGCAGATAAAACATGTTCCTGCAATTTCGCAACTCTTCACTGGAACCACAAAATCCTTTTCAAAGGTGTGACTGATAAGTATTTCAACAGCAGTTACTGCGAATTGTAAACAGAAAGTCAAATTTAAATTGAAAACCAAAACATGAACTGGACTAAATGTTTTCAGGTCTTAATTATCAGGAAACACAAAAGATGAAAATCGTGTTAGGGCTTAATTTATTTTACAAACAGGGCAAACCAAATTCAATAAATGGTCTAAGAGCTAAACACTCAAATCTGTCCTCACCACTAAGATCCAAGCAGAATGTAGCACAGAGCTGCTGTATGAGTTTAAATAATGCAGTCATAAACCTGAGAATTTAATTAAAACTAATCCAGAGTTAGAATAGAATGCTACAGACAGTATTCTAAAGTGACAGCTAAAGATCTTTAAATGTGATTTATTTTAAAATTTCAAGGCAAATTTCTTAAAAAGAGAAACTGTTTACCTCTTAAACTAAAAAGACTAGTTTACCTTTTCAATAAAAACTACAATATTGTCAAATGGAAGGGTCAAAATGAATGAAGCTAAAACAAACATTCTCTTTCCTTGCTAAATCCCAGTGCCTACGTTTCCCACAATGCACCTGATCATGTGGGCTGTGATACAAGCAGCTATTCCTGTACTGTAATCTCACTTCCTGAAGATTTTTATCAGATTTAACACTTATACTTTACACGATTGTTAACTTTTTTATATATTCCACCTCAAGCTGTCGCTTTATTACGTTTTACATTTTATTTTGACAACTTACTCACACTCATACCCAGCCTGAATGATTTATTGATTAATTAGTCATTTAAAGCTCCTTGTTAAAGTAATTTTAGACTTCCAGCTTCACACGTGACATTGTCTTTTAGTTCTGGGTCTGATGTTTATTATTGTTTTTTTTTACCTTTTATTATTATTAGTGCTATTGTTAAAAATCAAAAGAGCTGATGACTGGAAAAGAATGAAGATAACTATCTAACATGTTTACAGTAGTTTCACCACAGCAACCTTAGCCACAGCTCAGGTTGCTTTGCTTTGAGATAAAAAAGAAAAACAACTATAAAGACTCGATGAACTCAGTTTTTCCCACCCTTACGCCCCCACATGTGTATTTATTAAATTTGAACGTGTAACCACAGTGACTCAAGTGATGCAATTACTTAGAGCACTTCCGTTACAGAAAACTAGACTGGTAGAAAAGTACCCAGTCAGAAATAAATTAGGTGGTTTTAAGAGCTATTTAGAAACCAACCTTTGGAGTTTTAACTTTAATTACATTTTTGAATGTTTACATTCTTAAACACATTTTCCCCTTAAAGCAGACTTAATCATCTGCGTAACCATATGTCAGAGTTTGAGGTGAATCATTTTAAGAATGTTAGCAGAACAGGAAGAAAAAAAACAATTTGGATGTTTCAAAAGGCAACCCTTCAAACACTGTAAACAACTTCTGTAACAGCTGTTCCAGATGAGGTCACGGGTAAAAAAAAAAAAAGATTTCTCCAGCAGCCAAAACTCACCGAACTCGTCACAGATGCTCTCATTCTGCAGCAGGGTGGGGTGCTCGAAGGTGTCACGGCAGTACAGGATCCTCGAGCTGCCACCCAACGCAGCAATGCCGCCCAGCGCCAGCACCGTGTGGTCTATGAGCAGCGAGGATGGCTGCTCTCTGAGCCGGGCCAGAACCGAGCGGTAGCGGCAGTACTGCGGGTAACTGAGGACCAAAACCTTCCGTCCGTCCTCCTCCTGGCCTGAAAAACACACACAAAAAAAAATATGAAATGATCAGGAAGAGATTTTAATTTATTGAACTGGGAAGGTGTGAATGGAAACATGTTTTGTTTTGTCCCCATGTGGGTAAGATTTGTAGAAATGGGCACTTAATTTTACAGGACACATTTATTCCTCCATCTCTCTCCAGGTTTTATGACTTGAGTCTCTCTTACAGATCATTATTTGGCTACTGTTACTTTCCAGCACATCTACTATCAATGTGCTGCCAATACGAGCTGCTATGAATATAACAATTGTGACTTTTAGTCAGTTCTGACAGATTTATGATCAATCTGAGAAAAGGAAACCCTTTCAGTTTTTCCTTGAGGGCTCTGCACGTTTGCTGTTTTGATCTACAACCAGCACCAGCTAGATTTCTGCCTCTGCTATAAAACCATCATTAATCTGTTTTAGTATCTTGTTTTTTTTTTAATGTAACTATTTGGAGGAAATGCATCACATTAAGGAAGTGAGACACACTCACACTGCTGTTTCATTGCAACTTTAAATAGTTTCACATCCTTTCCTTGTAGCAATAATACATCAACTGACAGGAGACTCTTTTATACACGCTGTAAAAAATGTATTAGGTTGTTAAGCTGTGTGTTTGAAATGCATGACCTGCATTGCTCTCCTGGTGACAGCAGGAATGTGAAAACGGCTCAGAGAGAGATGGTATTTTGCTTGACTAGTTTTGGAATGGGCTAATTCACGGTGGGAAATTGTCAGAGCATTTGAGACGAGGCAGATGGGAATGGGTGGGTGCAAAGACGCAAAAGTTAAAAAAATATATATTTTCACTATTCATCTTGCTTTGTTATCAACACAGTTTTGTTTCTGTTGTAGTGAAATTGTGCCTCTGTTACATTTTACTCCACTGACGGCGTGTTTATTTGACTAATAAATTATCACGTGGAACAACTTGTTGGCACAGAAATGTCTGTCTTTGTTTGGAGAAACTCAGGACAGGAAGTACACGCTGAACCAATACGATAAACTCTCGTAAAAGCAAAGAGAATGAGCTGATAGACAATCAAACTGTTAATGTTACACTAACAGCATGTCACAAGGACAGAACTAAATTTGGCTAACTGGTTCTGAAATGTCCAAAAAAGGCCAAATGCAAAGAGCAGCTGAAGCTGATGGGGCTTTTTTTTTCTAAATTCAATTTTCCAGTTATTTGGTCATGAGACACAAAGATGAAGGTTTTTTCCAATTTATTCTGAGGAGAAGAGTAATCGTATGTGTAACATTTTTGAGCACTCCATCAAATAGTTGTTTAGATATTTAGGCTTGGAACCACAGTGGTGGTCCGCCTTCCCTGTGTAATAAAAATACCACGAAGCTGAAGGTTTTCTGCTGAGAGTTTATTAGTCCAGGGTAAAATAAATAAGATAAAAACTATCTGAATACATCGCGGGGTGATGGAGAGATACCACACATTGCTACGAAATACTTAAGTCACCACAATCTGCCAGAAACACATACATTTATTTAGTTTGTGACCTTTTCTCTACATACCTAACAGAAAATTGGATTTTGAGGTTAAAGTTCAAAACAAATTACCTACAATGCAGATATACTATTTATAAATATTTACATGCAAATAAATATTTCTATGTATCAAGAAATAGTTTACAAGAATGTTAAAAAAAAACTCACAGTAGAAATGTGTAACCTTGCCTGGTCCAGTAAAAACAACACTTAATCTTTAAAAAAAAAAAAAGAGAGAGAGATCCAACTTCACAAGAAACTGGATCATAAATATGCACAAACAGTTGGGATTTTTCATGAACCAATGAGTCAAATAAAAATATGGCAATAAAAGCTTACATAATAGAAACTAAATGTGCAAATGACTGCAGATATGTTTGAAAAATCGAATCCAGGGTGAAATGTGTACCAGACAATAGCCCACAATTATTTGGGTGTAGTTTGGGCATGCCTTGTGCCTCTAATCTTCTATATGCTGCGTTTAGCTGCAACTCAAACACACTCATTTATCACTACTTGGACTACAAGCAGACTAAAAATGGAACAAGGGTAGCTTCTAGATCCAAACCTTTGTCCTTTATCTGCAAATTCTGCAGATATTAGTGGTACATGTTTAAGCATTCTGTCCCTAAATATATTTTCTCTTGAAAGTGTTGCATCAAATTCACATTTTTAATACATGTTCAATTTGAAAGTGGTGATATTTTGTTAGCCTACAAAGCCGACTACATGGTTCAACAGTTGATGAAGCAGAGTCAAGCAGTCTGAAACACAATTTTATATGAATTATTCATCCTCCTGTCTGCTTTTACAAAGCTCCTGGACATGACATTCATAAGTATTTCTCCTAGTAAGTTAATATTTCAAGGAGTGGCTAACCATCAAGTCTTTGCTTTTACTTGCTTCATGGAATGTTGGGACATTTAAAATTTAAAAATAGCTTCTTTTTTTTTTTTTGCCTCCGTTCCTATTTTTTGGTTGTTTTTTCACAAGGCTGGAGGCTCATAAAATTCACTGAAATGTGCAGCAGGAGGGACAGGAGGGATGCCATTCATAGCATATTTACAGCAGCTGCATTCCCAACAATTAGTGTAATTAGTTCCACTGTGCTCCGATATGAAAACCACTTCAAAAGAATGATTAAAACCATTCAACCAGCGCACAAACGCACACACACAAATGCACACAGATACACAGACACCTTAAGCCACAAAGCCCACAGATGCATCGCCGCACGTTTCCTTACAATCACCCATCTCACACTGCAGAGACACATTTATCCAAGATTGCGGCATTTGTCATACGCAATTACAGCTCAGAGGTATGAAGCAGGCTTTGTTTCCAAATGTCACGGATTTTATTGTGAGCGGTCACCGTCAGACCTGCTCTTTCTCCCGAGGACCCTCACAGCATTTCACTTGATTAGATTCAATTTGGAGAGAGCGCCGTAGGGCATTAATAACTGTACAAAGGCGTTGTAAAGTATGCGTGTTGGTGTGTGCGCATGTGTGTGTCAGTGTATGTACACTTTAAAAATTCCTTTTGTTCTTCTAGCCCAATCTTTCAAAATAAAAGAGGCGTTTATCTGAGAATAAGTCTTCTAATCGGAGTCGTTGATGATAATGTTGTTGCCTGTGTGTGTCTGTCTTTTTCTTGCAGAGCAAGTTAAAAGAGGAAGTTATGGTAATAGTCAAATTATTATGAACATGTAAATATAATTTCTGACTTCTAATTTGGTGCAGCTCCTGTCTCAAGTTATGACTAAAATTAAAATTCATATAAAAAACTATAGGTGTTACACTTCCTAGCTTCCTAGCATTCATCCAACTAAACCTATATGGCTTCTTCAAACCCCACCCAAAATAGTCAATCCACCCTTAGTGACTGCAGAGACCCCTTTCTCCTAAAATCTGATGAAGTAGTAGCTGAGAGTCATTCAAAACACACTATTAGGAGTGACATATTTGTATTATTGTTCTTCAAGTCTGACATTTGACAAAGGTAAAGGGTGATACGCATTCCTCCAAGGAACACAGAGCCTTTAATTTTATTGTTCTTCTCTTTGTCTGTCTTGTTAAGCGGTGGTGTAGCATGTTGATCAAACTGCTGTAGTGTGGCAGATTATTTTCAGAACAGGCTGTAAAGCTCCTGACCTCGTAAAACACAACAGCATCAGGGTCATAACTGCTCCACAGGACAGCTGACGTGAGAGCCGTTCAGTCAGCGCAGCACTCAATAAAGGCCAACACACTGCAGCTCACTGTAAACTGAGAACGAATAGCAACCACTAAACACAACACATGCTTCGATTAAATGTATTACACCTAATGAGTCACTTCTGCTATTTTACCCTTCAACATAACTCGCTGTACTGTTCCTGTCAAAATAATTACCCCAGTGGCGTCATTGTGTTGTCATCAGGGCTATTTCAGCCTGGGCTTGCTCTTCTTATTACAGAAACACAATGTTACAAAAGCAAAGAACATGCACGATAAATAACACGACTATTTATAACCTAATGTTTAAACTGAACTTCTTTTTTTTGTACAGATCTGTTTGATGATTGTTTTAAATGCAAGAGATTGCACCCCTTCGTTTGACAATTCTTGGACACAATCCCACAATCCTTTACCAGCTGTTACAGGCCTCTTCCAACAAATTTATATTCACCTGTTTAGGACAGTTTAGGATGACCTGAATACAAAAGAAGAATCTAAAATGTAAAAACAAAGAAGAAAACGGTATTTACACTTCGTCCAGGCCTTTCATTCCTCTGAAACCTCATTCTCGACGTTGGACAGTCGGGTAGATGGAGGCTGACAACCGTTTATCTGAACCAAGCGATTTTCGCCCCACAAAAAAATATGTTAGTTGAAATCATGCCGACTTTAATAACTGTTTGTTGCATATCTTGTTTTTTAGAATGCCTTCAAGTTCTGCAGAAGTCTGTTAATCAAGGTCATTCAAATCAGGTGTGTCAAGCAGAGACACATAAAACATTCATGATAAAGACTGTCAAGGTCCAGGACTGGTCACCACTGCTTCAGTGAGTCCTGCTCCTTTTGTCTCACCTGTTCCTCATTTACTAATCAGACCAACTCCTTCTCATTCCTCCCCGCTTACTTTGGCTGTGTCCGAAACGAGAGGCCGGGTCCTCCGAAAGACCTGGTCTACCCGGTTGAGGTGGGCTGGGTCCTTGGTAGACCGCGAAGACCGGAAGAAAGTCGCTGTGAATTTCGGCTTTATTCCCGCCCTTACCCAGCGTATGTCTGGTCGCCTAGTAACTGTGACGACGCTAAACAGATGCAAAATTAGATAGAAATGAGAAAAATATCAACATATTAGTGCTATTAATGTCACGAAACAATAAAATTAACTTAAAAGCAATATTTGAAGAACTAATGGACCCGCTGTAGATGCATGTTTATTTCGCTACACCAGATTGTTTTTTTTTCTGACAAAAATAATATTTAAAAACATGCCTATACAAATAACAAAAGTATTAACGACCCAACCGCTTTAAATTTTTTATTTTTATACTGCCAGATTTTTACTTAAACGTATTCCTTTCACTCCCTTCATCCGCCATTACTAGCAGAAAAAAATCTCCGGTCGGCCCGCAATGTATTATGGGATATGGTGGGCCGGGAAGGATCCATCGGACCAGTCCTTCAATTCGGGGCAAAGGAAAGACGTATTTGTCGGCCACATCGGAGGAGTCTTCGGTTTTGGACAGCCTCCGTCGCGGCGCTGTGACGTAAGCATCCGACGAATTGGACCTTCGGAGGAACCGGTCTCTCGTTTTGGACACAGCTTTTAACTCCCTCATCAGTCCATCATCCTGTCTGTTTCCTTGTTTACTTCTCTTTGATATTTAGTTTGCTGCCCTGTCAATTTTTATTTTTGTAATTAAAACCCTTATTTTTGTTGTGCAACTATTCCTCATCAGTCTGGATCCTTGGGTCCTAACTCACCACATCCTGAGAAGCAGATTTTTAAAGCAGTCAGATGATGTATTTAAATATGAATAATATTAAAGTTCACCTAAAGTACTCGTCTCAAAGCAGAACTTTAAAGATGACTCAGTCACATTAAGGATGTGACAAAAGGCATGAATGAATCATATCAGATAGATGATCATATCAGGATGATTTTACTAACTTTCCACAAATTAGTGAAAGAAGCCCAACTCTCGCAGGTTTTCTATGAATACAGCAAGACATTATTTTAAAGCTTGTTTAACGAGCGTTTGGTTTGTTTGAGCTGGTAAATCTCTCGTTGTAGTATAAAACATGATAAATCTTCCAACTTTTAGTCAAAAGTCATAAAGCACAAGTGTTTCTTTTTTCATTACTGCTTTAAGAGAAAGATGATAATGTTAGGGAAATAAAAGTAAACTTGGATCTAGATCAGAATTTAATAAATGAACAAAAAGAGTTGTAACCTTCAGTGAAATAAAACTACAGAACAGTCAATTCTTTGTTTCTTTCTGAAATCCTTTAGAATTAATGCAACACAAGCCTCCTGGGGCTATTTTAAGACCTGATGAACATGGAGGTTAGTATTTCAAAATAAAAGCTAAAAGTTTGATTTAACAATTGTACTTTTATGCTTGTTTTCTTCTTCAAATACTAAAGTTAATTTGCACAGGCTTATGTCTCCCACAACCCCCAACCCCACCCCCTCCAAAAATAAAAAATAAAAACTCAACTATGTTTTTTTTAAACAAAACTTTTGGTCTGAAAGGGTTAGGAAGACATATTGTTTCATTTAATTGTACTGATTTCCTGACCTGCAGGCAGTCTTTGTTCTCGACTCACAACGGTATGAAAATCAACTCGCAGCGGCTTTCAAGTTGCCAGTAATGCATTTGGAAATCCATCACAGAGAAACAAACGTGAAACAAATACAAGATTTATTGTGAACCATGATGAAAGTTACATCTCTCTCTATGCAACATCTGCGTCTTCATTAATTTGATTTCCACTGAAACTCGTCAGAAAAAAAAAAAAATGCTGGCTTCAGACGCTTTAAAATCTCCTTAAACACACGGCACCCACGATATTTTGCGAACAGGCAGAAATGAACATATGCATGCAGACGCAGGCATTTTACACATGTTTTGAGTTGTGACTTTTTATTTTAAAGTACAGTGAATTGAAGCTGAAGTTGGGTGGAGATAAAAAAAAAATGTTTAAAATTAAAACCACTTGGGGTCTATAAACCAAACTGTTTGACTAGAGCATCTAAATACATCTGCAACATGTTTGTGTTTCGTCTAAAGGGAAATGCGCCAATGCCGAACGCAAGAAGGGTATAATTAAGTGTGAAAGCACGTAAAACACAACCCAGTCCAGTAAATTCTCATTCAAATGGAAATCCTTCCCTCCTGTAAACGACACTGCAGCCATCCACACAGCAGACTGCTAAAGTCATTAGCTGCGGCTGCTGTCAGGAGACACTCTAAAAATAAGGATCTCAATCCACTCCGACTCAGTAAAGGCAACACGCTGTAACACGTGTCCAATTTTAGATCATAAATATGACAACATTATATTTAACAACATGGGATGGCTCTGATATTTTAAGGGGAGACCCTTCCAGTGAGGCAGCTCTTTCTTTGATTGGATTAAAAAAAATAAATAAAATAAAATAAAAACTACACGAGAGAAACAGGAGTGGAAATAATGAGAACAAGCTCTGACACTATATGACACTAAAGAGAATGAATGTTTTTTTGTTTGGTAATTACACCAAAGGAAGAATTTCTCTTTCATAACGAGCACGTCAAATTACTCATCATAATCCAAATCTTAGAAATGTGGCAGGCGACATGAAAGTTATTAGCCGAGGTTAAAGCTGCGGCTGCGCTGAATGAGAACAACATCAGATGAAACATCGAGTTTCAGAAGCAGAAAATTAGGAGGGTTATCTGCTGATGCATCTTCTGCTTTATATCACATCACTCATGCGAGGGGGCTTTGAAATTCAAGACTAAGACAATTTGTTACATCAGAACTGAAGATATTTTACTTTTTCTTTTTTAAATTGTAACGTTTTTTATTCAACCGGGCTTAAAAATATTCGCAACTGCCCACAAGCGCTGACAAGATCTCCCAGGCAAGTGGGCTCATTTCTGCTGTCAGAGACGAGCAGGAGAAAAAGCTAAAAAAACGTTCCTCTCATGCTCTCTGTCAGCTGCTGTAGTCCTTAAATCACTCATTCGCCTCAATTTTGCTGTTGTCAACATTTCCACATTATCTGCTCAGCCAGGGAATTTACTAGGTCCCCCTGCTGCTTTTGTAAGTTTGGAGAGAAACAGCAAGGCAGTGGAACTCGGAGCCAATACTGTCACTTTGCTTGCCTGTGTGTGCTTGTTAGAAAAATATCTCATGAACCACTGGACGGAACTGAATGAAACTCAGTATTCAGTAGACGTGTTTCCGTCAGCGTTGTTTTGTGCACATTTTGACGTATCGCATTAGAAAAAGTTGATGGAAACAGCAAAATTTGAAAAAAAACTTTAATTTCGCAAAACAGTTTTTCCGCTAGCTTGAGGTGGTTCTTGGATTTTCCGATAAAAGAGTTAATGCGCAAAAGAGGAGATGGAAACCCATTTGCCAAAAAAGGTTTTGGCGTAGCAAACATTTTATATTTTTTTTCCAGTTGGTGTCTTTCCGGATATTCCTATAAGAACTATGTTTCTTTCTCTACGTCTCTGGACAGCATGTAACATCATCAATACTGGCTGATTTGACAGAACAATTACAACTTGACTGATAAACACATTCCTGAAAACTTCTCTCCATTGTCCCGAGATGTGTGGTCCCTGCTACTTCCTGTTTATGCGTAACATTAACATCTGACAAAATTACAATTTGCGCAGCCTGGTTAATTCGCTCTAAACCATTAGATGGAAACACATGTAATTCGCATTTCTTTTTTTGCGACATTTTAAAAGTTCACTCAAAATTTGCATTACAATTATATGAAAACATGGCTATTGACTGTAAATCATTGATCTAAAAATAAAAGAATAAAATTACTATTAATTTTACAGATATTGACCTAAAACTTGGTGTGGTAGTAGCTGAGAGTTATTCACAACACATACTCTGAGTGTACCATGATATTGCAAAGGATCCCTTCGTCATTTCTCAACATTTGATGATTTGAATTCTGTGATGAGTGATGGAGGATTTTTTTGTTGTGGTTTTTAAGGAATGCTAGGTCTTTAATTTTAAGTGCTGACTTTAATATTGTTAAAAAGAGGTCAAAGAAAGACAAGGAAAGTTACATTAGTGTGGGGGGAACAAATAAAGTGAAGCAGAGAAAAGGAGGATCGTGATTGGTATTCTTACTTCATCCTGCAGGCTCACTTCTTCATGCTCTGTATCGATCTCAGAGGTTACCCTGTTTCCATTTAGTCTCTTCTCATAATATATAACACATCTCTGATTCACCCTTCTCCTCTCTTTCTCACTTTTCAATGACAGTGAGAGGAGAGAGAGGGGAGGGGGGCAGCAGGCACCCAATCCCACTACTAGTTTCATGTTATTGAAACATGACCAAATAAAATAAAACAAATGGGACAGCATCTGCCAATGACATCAAGAGCTGTAGGGAACAGAAGGAAAAATAACATAAAACAATAAAAATGAAACCAAAAAGCATCCATGAGATTACTGTGATTCACTGCTTACCCAATCTGTGAATGACTACACCACCTTGGATAAAACAAAATGTGCTGGAACATTCTGTTAATTGCAACCCGAGTCAGTGCAGTAAACAAAAGTGCATTAATCACGGAGAGGATGCGGCATCGATAAATCACCGCCACGCCGTAGTAAAAACAAAGCGACGTGATTACACAAACACCAAAACGCTCAGTTTACTCTGCTCAGATCGAGTAAAAGCTGGGATGATATTTCAAAATTTGTTTAATGGATCTGCGTAAAAATGGCATACTGTTTGCAAATGACTCAGAGGCCATCCGTCATCAGCGTCGCATCAGTCACACGGGCTGACTCGCCTCTCCTCTGCTCATTATATCAGCTGCAAGCTGTGCTCACAACACACTCCGGCCTCCCGAGAACATCCAAAAAATTTACAATCACATAGTAATTAGTATAAAATTCAAAGTGCTTTTATTGTTTTTTGGCTTGTTTTGAAAATAAAAATTCACTTTAAAATTATTGGCCTACATTGTCTGCTGCATTTGTTCTGGAATTTCATAACAAAAGCATCTTATGTTGAGAAACGACAGAGTTGTAGCTGTTGCTCAAACCTTTTGTGCAATTTTATATGAGAACATTCGCAATCAGTATAAGTTTGAGAATCAGTCTCAGCTTCTATCACACTAGATTTTAGCTCAATATCTGTAAAACTGACAGAGTTAAAGGGGACATGTCATGCATAATCCACTTTTTTTTAGCAGTTAAGTGCATTTTGTTGTGTAATTACAGCCTCTAGGAGTGCAGAAAATTTGAATTTAGTCTCTCTCTGGTGCTGCGTAAATATCTTTATATTTTATTTGGGTCTCATTATTCAACCATTTAGTTTTCTAACTATTACGTCTGAGAATTTGAGACAAAATTACCAAAAGGTCTGGACTTATCAACTACAATTTGATCATCTTCATTCAGGTTGACAGTGTTGACATTAATTTGTAAATTAAATGTTTCTGCACCTCTATACAGTCATAGCCCCCCGCTCTGGAAGCTGGAGGGGGCAGCATGTGAAGCGCCATGTTCTGATTTAAAGACACAGCCTCAAAATGAATTGATCTGACACAAACTTCAGAAAAGTGGTGAAAGAGGGGCTTGTGGAGTTACAATACGAAGGAATTCAGACCAAAGCATTGCTGTTTCATTTTATATAAACCCCAGCTGAAGGATTTAAATGTGAAAAGTATTTATTATTATTTTCTGAATGCTTCTTAAAAATGTGTTCAGTTTCTAATTAAGCATTTTGCTAATAGACCAACAAACAAGCATGCTTGAACATTATCACCCTGTAGGCGGGCAGAAATTACGAAAAAAAGATGTTAAAGTCAACAAGACGTACCGTTAAATATTCAGTTTTCATGTAAAAACATGGTATTACTTAAACCAAAGACGTAATGTGAAACAGTTCACTTTGACTAAAGCTCATGAAGCTGGATACTTGCTTTCAGCTTCAGCTCATATTTTAGGTTTTATTAGCCACATGTTTATTAGCTCAAAAATCTATCAGATGCTTAGTTTTAAAAACAGACAACTACCTTTTGGGACATCAGGCAATCAGAGGCTATCAGTGAAGCAAATTAAGGTTGAAATCCAGACTCTAAATGAAGTTAGCAACTTTATGAAGAAAGATTAAACATGGTTATAACTTTAAAATAACATTAAACAAATGTGTTTTTCCACAGTAAAAACACTGCTGCAACTCAACAAATTTTCGTCATACCAGAGTATTTTTTTTGTTTTGTTTTCCCACAGATTTCTCAGCAGAATAACTCTGCTTCTTTGTTGTCAATTTGTAAACACAGTTTGTTCCAGACATTCATAATTTCACCAGCTTGTTTAAATTTTAACAAACCCAGTTTGGGATTTCTGTCCAGCAAAGCAGTTTGATGTTTTTTGTCTGCTGAGAACCGAAGCCTCGGAGCGACGATCGCGGAGGAAGAAGCAAAAACTACGGCGATAAACAACCCGGAGGCAGGGTTTTCATTTTTGTATCAGGAGGTGGAACCTGGGTCAGAATCAGCATTCAGTTTTAAATATGGGTTTGTGAACCCCTCGGAGCGCACAGGTGAACAGCTGGTTTGAGCTTTGGGACAGTTTTTAAGCAGGGAATTCAACTCATCAGGAATTAATTATGATCACATCAAGAAAAAAATACTTAGAAATGCTTAGTTATTCTAAAAGAGTCACATTCCCACAAAAGGGGACTAACACCCAGAGGAAATGTTTCTGAAACGGTAAAAAAAACACAGAGCAGGAAAGTGATAGTGAGAAACGCAACGTTCCCTGCATGCTGGCTCCTGTTCTTAATTATAGTACAGCACATAAAAAAGTGTCTCATTTATTTCAAGCAGGGCTGTGGACCCGTGAAAAATATACATATACATTTTGTATTTAAAAAAATGAACATTTATATAATTTTCACTTCAATTCATTGAAACGTGGGGCACCGAGGTTAATAGTCACACATCCAAAACAAGCACTCATAAACAGGAGAGAGAAAATTTAACTCTACACAGATGTTTTTAATGTTGATCGCCACATTTAAAAGAAAGAAAAAAAGAAGAAAAAAACCCACACACCCCTATAATAAATGTTGTCAGAAGAGAAGAAAAGAGACGAAACAACACAAGCACTTTCCTCCAGTTGATTTATGTGATTCTATTACATTAAACATTTTTTCCCCTGAGCAGGCTCAGCTCCCTAGCAACCACTGCTTACGGCCCTAATGTGTCTGGACCGGGGCCAGGAGGAGCTGGCTGCCTTTATTGATTGCCAGATTGAAAAGTTTGAAATTTAATAGGTCCTGTAATACATGAAGGAATTATTCACAGGGCTTCCTTGTCTAAAACACAACTTAGTTCTTTTGAGGATTTGAGGAGAGCTTTGTAACAAACTGAAGGATTGATTTTGACTAAAATCATCCAGTGTTGAAAAATGATGGAGCTGAATTTGCTTAAACCTTGACAACAACATTATGTGAATGACTCTCAGCTACTACCACAATAAATTTTAGCTTAATATCTGTTAAACTGTCTGACTTGTAGCCATTTTTGTGTCAGACTGACTCTAAAACTTATTCAGTTGTAGACTTTAAAGCTTCATTAAAATTCATCCAGCCTTTTATGAGCTATGAGACAAACTTTAATAACTCCAACAGTTATTGCTAAAGTTTTAAGCAAAGATCTTGCATAATGTGAAGCACCTGGAGTCTCTTTATTGAATGAATTATAGCTATTTTTGCAGCGTTAGTGGCGGCCATCTTGAATTGAATTGACTCCAAAAGTTAAACACTTGTTGAGAAACATCTACTGAATATTTCCTGAATGCTGCATTAAAATTCATCCAGCGATGAATGAGATATTTTGCTAACACAGAGAGACACAAACATAAACAATATCGCTCCTCCTTCACCTTGTGTGTGTGCGTGTTGATGGATTGGCCCTAAACGCTGTTCGCTGTCTGGTCCCTGGCTACATCCTGACTAATGAAAGACTGCTGCTGGGTTTTGGGGGTCAATCCACTTATAGCGCAGTCAATTCCAAGAGTAAGAAGAAGGAAAATAAAGCTGCTCTGCAAGAACCCAGAATGTGCAAATACCACAGGGAGCAAATTTAATCAACTCTCTTTAGTCGCAGAAAAAAAAAAACAGCTGCTTTTAAACAAAATAAACAAATGAAACGAAGCTTCTCTGAGTCGCTTTGCCCCGTTTTCACAAACAAGCCTGAACGCCGTTACACCCAGGTGATGATCCTCTACCGGGGACGAAGGCCGCTCTCGTTTGTCGTGCCGCTCAGGTCCGAGACAAACAGAGCAGCTGTGATCCGGGATCTCAGATGTTGTCAGCGACAGAGAGAAAGAGGAACACTTCAGGAGATTCTTTTTCCACCAGACGGCATTTTCAGCCTCACATATCTGTCTCCCGCAGAGTGAAATGGATGACATGTTTGCCTTTAAATGTATCTTTAATGGAACAAGTTCCCGTTTGAGTAAGTTGTGCAGGAAGGTTAGTGCAGAGAAGGAAAAAAAATCTAAGTAAAAAAAAAAACATCTAAGTAAAAAAAAAACATCTTATCAGGAGATTGGGAATTGGGTCAGGCAAGGAATTACATGCCATTCTAGATCAAAGTTGCTGCGTATTTTTCCTCAAAGAACAGTCCCTCATTATCAACTCAGACTTATTTCTTAAGGCGGATAATGTGTAATAAGAAACATGATTTAATATGTTTTCAGAAGAATGAAGGAAAAAAAAAAAAGAGTAGGAGTGGGAGAAGGGCGAAAAAAATTTCTGGAGGCTATTTGAGGCGGGCATGTTTCCCAATGGTAAAACCAAAATCAGAATCAGAACGAAAGGGGTGGGTGTGTTTTTTTTATAAAGACATTTTACTGGGGTGGTGTTTTGGTTCTTTTGGCATGCCTTTAATGTGAATTCCTGTTGTTATATAAAAACTTTTCCCTTCTCCGTTTATCTCTCTATCATCTGATCTGCACGGAGGAGGAAGACTTTGAATAAACACGCCACGCCGTTAAGCCAACTGGAACCCTTTTCATTAATTACATCTCGCACAATAACTTCATTTACATTACATTTATTCAGCTGGAGGACTTTGACAATGTGGGAGAGAAAAGAGTGACATTAGCAGCGGATGATAACAACTAGAGCGGTGCGGCTCCCCCAAGGGGAGACATTTTAGTCTGTGGCTTAGAGGGAGACTTTACAGACAGCAATATGTCATTAAAAACCAGCGCCATCTGTTCTGATTTCTTGTTTATGTGCTGAGGACACAAAAGCGCACCCCAGAAATGCAATCTGTAGAATTTGCTCTTGCTACACTTTGTAGTGCAATTAACTTGTGATTACACATTCAACACACTAAAAACTGGTGGGGAAAAAAACAACTCAGTTTGTACCCCAGCAAATTTTGATTTATCAGCTTGACTGAACAAACTGGGTTAAGTTTTGTACTCAAAATATAAGTTATAATGAAAATTTTCTTGAATTAGTTAAAAAGGGAACATCTCAAAATCTGTCTTATTGAATAAATGCAGCTTGAGTTGGTGCTAACTGCTATTAGCATCAGCTAGCTAACCCCAAGTTATGCTATTTTTGGGAACCATAATGAAAAGTAAACTTGTTAGCAAATGCCAACCAGGTTAAACACAATCAAGTGTTTTTTTTAACCATATTAGTGTATTTCCTGTACTTATTACATCCTCAACACAGTCGGGTCCGATTTGGTCAACTTAATGAAAATGGCGGACTGTGAAGATTGATACTGATCATGTCTGACCCAACCACCTGGTCAAACTTGCAGCCAATCAAAAATTACACAGGGAATTTCTTAATTTAATACATTTTCAATATTTTATAATGGTATTTGTGCCATTATATTGATATTTATGTTTTTTTGTCCTAGTTTTTTACTTTTTACTGATTGTATTTACTTTTTATGTCTGTAGATACGTTTTGTGCCTTCAAATTGCCTCTTATGGATAAATAAAGTGATTTGAATTTAAATAAATTGCAACATATTTGACCCAATATTTGGTCAAACAAACCCAACAGTTTTAACCCAGCTGTTTTTAGTGTGTAACAAGAAAATAAAACAATTGTTTTATTCCATGACTAATCTTTCCACAAGGCTGTTTCAAGCCACATCTTTAAACAGGCAGGTAATTTCTGATCAGCTGCATCCAGCGGAGCTTTAAACTCGTTCATTTCCGATCCCAAAGTATGACCTCTGATGTGGCGAAGCTCCATCCTCTGCTTCCCTAGCAGAGCTGTAATCACTGCGATGCACCGTGCAGCGTGGCTGGAGTTGCTCGCCTCGCTTTACATAAGAAAGATAAGATCTTCAGTGGAGAATATCTCTCAGCTGCGATAACACGTTTATACGCACTGGCCATTCATGCAAAAAACATTCCTCATTCCTCTATTTGATAAGGCTGTTTGAAAAAATACAAGCTCAATGAGGCACAAATGACACAAAGAGACATCTTTGTGTGTGTGTGAATGTGTTTTCTATTTGCTCTGTTTGAGTTATTTATGTTATAAAATCCTTGTACTGTTGTACTTCGCATAAAGATTAATGACACTGTGACATTGCAGTAAATTAAAACACAAACTTGACAAAAGGCTTGTTTTTTTTTTCTCCCTCTAGCCTTTGTGATAACCAGCTATCTGGTCATAAGGGAGAATTTGCTTTTCATGCAATCAAACGCATCTGTTCTTTTTTCACACTGAATAATTATCTCCAGCAGGATAAATCAAATCACATCTACACAGGAGCGTTGTAAATCTGCAACTGGGCTATTGTTAAGTTTAAATATTACGCTCTGACACACTGAATGAAACAACAGCTTTTACTGAGTTATGTCTGACAGGAAAATCAGAGAGAGGGGAATAAATAAGACTGTGAATGCTTCTCATTTTGCCAAGTGCTCCTCGGGCCACCACATAACAAGGAAACAGACTGACAGGTTGAGAGAGAGAGAATACGGAGAAGCTTCAGTGATCTATTGTTCACAGCGAGGGGACTCTGTCCAACTTCTCAGGCAGTCAATAGATCAAAGAAAACCAAAATATATGAAACCATCTGCGCCGAGATGTTTTACAAATACAAATGACGTCAATTCTGTACCTCTCTGGCTCCATAAAAGCATTTAGAGCAGTTAGGTTCTGATATGTGTGACCATGTGGCGCACTAATACACAAACATCTGGACTCTAGCAAAGCCTCCTTTACAATTACCTCTCATCTGCATTATACCTTTAGCCCTACGCTGCTAAAATGCTCCATTTATGTTTACAATTTATGTGAAACATCATAAACAAGACAAAGCAATTCCAAGTTCAACAAGTCTGCTGCTGCTAAATATAAGCCTGCATTAAGGGAGAAGTAGAACTACACGCTTCCATTTGTAGCTATTTCAAAATGCTGAGGTCTTTTATTGTGAAATTGACGCATTTTATTGTGAAACTGTCACATTTCGCTCTCACATGCTCTGCACTGAGACTGTCAGAAACATAGTAAGTTACTGTTTCCAATATATTTTAATGAAGTTTTTTCTTTTTCAAAAATAGCATTAAAACAAAAACTGACCGATTTGTTAAACCTTTTAGAGGTTATATTTGCAAATGCTCACGCAATTTCAAAACATTTTTGTTGCAATACCTTTTAAAGAGATTAAAATTGGAAAAGAAATCAAAACATTGTTAATAATTGAATCAGCCTTGCTTAAAAATGCTACCAAACAGACAGAAAAAGAGTCTGTGCAAAGACATCACTGCGTATGTTTCATGGGAGCTAATAGGAACAATGATGCGTTCAGACGGGGACAATTTTCAATGCGTTCATAAAGCAGATGGACCGGCAGTCTCATTAAATATGCAGAGTTATGAACTGTACAATCTGTGATGTTTTGAGTGCTCACTGAGAAAGACAGAATCATTCATATCTATCTGTGTGAAGACCTAATGTGGAGCTGTCGTGCAGAAAGAAACACATCAGGGGGAGAGACGTACAAAACACTGAAGTATTACTGCAGCTGTAAATGGGAATGATTTCTGACTAAAGCTAAAATAGAAATCTCTCCAAAAAAAAAAAAGAAAAAAAAAACAGCCTGCTGGTTGAGTAAGACTTAAGTATGAGTCAGAGTAACTGGAACAGGCAGGCAATTTGTTAAAGAAAAGAAAGCAAATGTTCTTAAAGCAACACAGATAAAACCCTGTAATCCACGTGCTTTGACAGATTTTCAGAACTTGAAAATTAAAAAAACATATACCTAATACAATTAAATATTAAAGGCCTAGCATTCTTGGAAGGAAGGGACATTGAGTCGCCTTTCATGCCAGATTTTTAAACTTAGATCCTCCTATGATTAAAAAAATGATGTTTAACCAATCTCAAGATGTCACGGTCAAAGTATGTGTTTTGAATAACTCTCAGTTGCTATCACGCCAAATTTTGACTCAATTTCTGTAAAACTGACCGAGTTAAAGCCATTTACTATTGGCTAATTAGAATGAGCTGTGGCAGCCATCTTGAATTAGATTTACTCCAAAAGTTAATCAGTTGTAGGTGTACTTCCAGAAAGGTCCGTTCAAATCTACCCGGTGCTTCATTTGATATTCTGCTAACAGACAAACAGGGTTGACGCCAAATATTTCATAGCACAATTTAAACAAGGATTTTGTACAATCCGTTAACCTTCAGAATATATGTTGAGGATTACTATCCTCTACTAACAAACCAAATTTGAGGTCAATATCTGTCAAATTAACCGAGTTACAGCCATTTTTGTTTATTTGAAAGTCATTTAGCTGTGGCAGCCAACTTGATTTGTGTTGTCTTCAAATGTTAATCAGTTGTAGATGTACATCCATTGATTAATTTCTGCAAGTTTCACTAAAATTCATCCTGTGGTTTTCAAGATATTTTGTTAACAGACCCAGACATGAGAAAAAAACATTATCACTTGCAGTTTGGGGGGGAAATCGATCAGAGAAGTTGTTTTATCACAGAGGGAGGTAGTGTAATATGGAAGCACCTCACTGCCAGTCTGCCTGTTTAAGATGCCTTGCAGAGGTCACAGCAATGGTGTCTCTGTGGCTTCAGACCTGACTAACGAAGAGAAGAGAGACACATCAGTTGTCAGTTCCCTCTAATGGAGAAACGATGCTCTTCATTTCCTCTGAGGAGACTCTTATTGTTTGAACCTATCCCCATACCTTACAAAACAAAAAAAAACACACATTATGTGAAATTCCAGAAAAAAAGTAACAAATAATTGAGGAACATCACAAAAAAAAGCCCAATTTGATTACAGTGTGCATCATATCAGGATATGGGTGGTCTCTCTCTTTTTCTTTCTCTCTCTTTCTCCTATTCAAATTCGAGGCATGCTCAAACATCTAATAGATTTTTCCACCCCGGCACACAATTTACTGCTTACAGATTTAGAATTCGCTGGCTTCCGGCCAGGCCACAGTCAGAGGGGAATTAATGATATGAGCGCATCGGTGAGGAAAAACAGCTTGTGATTCGTTTTCCTACAGGTCTAAGCATAATGAAGATACCGCCATAAAACGCCCAAAAATGGAGTGAAAAATAAATATATAACAGAGAAGAAGGGGGGTGGGAAAGAGGCACATAATCAATACAAACACTCCATTAAATTACTTCAAAGAGAATTTTGGACAGTTTCTAGAATTAGTTCTGCGGGGGAAAAAAATAATAATAAAAAAGCAGAAGGGGAAGCAAATATGTTTGAGGGGCGGAAAGCAAACAAGTGCAAACGATACAATCTGCTACATGGAGGAGTACAGTGACAGTGGAGCTTACATTCTCTCTGTCGGAGTCACAACATACCATTATTCTGGTAACACTATAGTTTATCTATTACACACACACACAAAAAACAGCATAGTTACTCCTCACAATGCAGTGGAAACATGAAACAGCTGCACATGTGATAGTGACTCAAAGTCCCAAATATTGTTCTGTATTGTCACTGGGACAAATCAACCGTGAGACGACAGCATCTGTTTGCTTCCTTATCACAACTTTCTGCCCACATAAACATTCGGTGACGCTCCGAGCGGCTTCGTAGAGGGGACAGAATCTACCCTCCACATCAAATTGAAATGTTCCGACTGAAATATTGTCAGAATATCAACGCCGGGTTTATGAGCCGAGCCCGGCATACAGATCGGGTGTTGCATCAGAGGGGAATACGGCAGGATTTATTCCCAACGGAGCACGGCTGTGAGGAATTTTGAAATGCAGCTTCATGGTCTATTGTGTTTTCGAGCAGAATCAATATAATTGATAAAATGAGGCAAAATCAAATATGCTGGACAAACGGTTTGTATTTAGGCTTGAATACCTGTTGATGTAAACTATTGATTCACAAAGTGATGCACAAACGATGCTAACAAGTGAGTTTATTCCACAGGTATGATTTGCATCCCAAAACCAAAGCTATTATACTGTTTAGTATGCAAAAGAGCATTGGATGCGTCTGAATAAATGGAGCATAAACAGCTAAAAATACCAAGAAGCCCAACTGAACTAAGCAGCCTTTTTCCGGCTCAGAATTTTCTACACAGCTACAAAACCAGACAGATATTAACATAATGTCCAATTTTTTCTGATATTTTGCTCATTTCTGATTTTTTGTGTGTTTGTTCACATTAAAATCTAAATGCAACCTCCATCACTCTCCAGTGTGAACAGTTCATGACCCTGAAGTGACCCGCATGAGAAGAAGCCATGACGTCACACACACACGAATGCTACACGTTAGCATCTGTGGATCGATTCTGAACTTGTTGCACAATCAGAGCCGACTAAATTATCTTTAAATTTGTTTGTTTTGTGCAATGTTTACAATATATCTTGCCACTTCCTCCCTTCTCAGGTGCAGAACTGCACTTCTGGAACATGAGCGACATACTGGAAGTAGAAACAAATTCAGGCAATGATCTCATCATGCTAGTAACGATACAATCCAACACGTTGGTATCTATGAGTATCATATGTTGGTGTAAGTTCTCAGTCATCCAATACATAACTAATTTTGAAAGTTTTTAAAGATTTTTAAAGGTGCAAAGTTCTTAGCTTTAGACTGCATGAAGCACAGACAGTACAGACTAAAAAGGCCAACAGCGCCAAAATTTTAATACTGCACAGTATTCCAGTTGTGTGCAACAGAAAACAAATCATTTTTATTAAAAAAAAAAAAGTAATGAGAATATAAAAAAATATTATTTTATTGGCTGAGAGTTAAAAAAATAAGAAAGAAACAGTATGGAATTTGAAACAGTGATTTTTTTTAAACCATTT
>JARVJO010000001.1:28661243-28683561 GCA_031762555.1 Cynodonichthys magdalenae
ATTTTATTGGCTGAGAGTTAAAAAAATAAGAAAGAAACAGTATGGAATTTGAAACAGTGATTTTTTTTAAACCATTTCATCATTGTAGTTTTAATAATCTACTGCGGGAAAGAAAACAGAGCAACAAAGAAATATTTGTGTGGAAATGTTTAAAATGATTAATATATCAGTTTGCAGAGAAAAGAATGTTCTGTTTATGTAACCTCTAAGTACCAGATATTTATCATGTAATACGTTTAAATAAAGGTTTGAAGAGAAAGTCAGTAGTTTAAGTCAGAAAAGGCATTTTTAAAGATGCTGGATGAAAAACATCAGTCAAAACATTGAAACATTCAATCAATCTGCACCCTAAACTTTTGTATGAAAGTATATGTTCAGTGCAGCAAACACTGAAATACACAGATAAAATTACACTGGATCATATATTTTCTTGCCCTTTTACTTTACAAAGCCCAGGATAAAGATGAATGCTTTCTGTGGTTGGCTGTATTTTTTTTCTCCCTTGCTAGTTTTTTTTTTTACAGTCTCAGTATTTTTTCCTGATCCTCACAACACTGAGGGATGAACGAGCTCCAAACGATACCTCAGGTGAGGACAGAAGTCAATACTATCAATGTTGCTGAATACAGGAGTCAAAAGCTATGACCTTTTATTATCCCCACCACATCATCTCCACTCACATTTGGTCCACTGACCTCCTCAACGAAGGCTTGAACCGAATAATAAAAAAGACCAAGAAGAATAAAAAAAAACCTACTGAGCCATTTGTCGAGCACAAGCCCTTCTTGGTGTTTTTTTAATATTATGTTCTTGATATAGCTCTATGTTTCTTCCAGTACAAGCCAACAAACTGCATCAGCAGATACAGCTCTCACACGCTCGGCCTCGTAGTATACAACCAGAAACCAATTTCTCCAGGCAGCAATGAAAAAATAAAACACAAAGAGATCGGGGGGAGAAAAAAAAATCAGGCCAGTCCTCTGGGGAGAGATAGAAGGGCAGAATGTAAACTTCCCTGGCAAACCATCCCCGGTGGATTGAGCTGTAAAAAGAAGCTCTAAAGCTCGCTACAGAACAAGATAAACTGAGTGGACAGTTTGCATTACCTGATTAAGTGAATTACATTACAGATTACACAACGAGTACAAAATACAATTCGTCACACTCAGTGCACTCATGGAACCGTGTTATCTTTGGATTTTCTTGCACAGTTTTGATGTTTATTCAGTTATAATTTAATGACATAGTCTGTTTTATTTGAGTTAATGTAAAGTTCTGCTATCTATGTGCAAAGTCAACAAACGATGTGGGGGAGTATGCACAATTGACATTTTTGAACTTTATATCATGTCATTTCCTCATAGAAAACATACACAGAGGGTTGCTTTGACTCATTCATGCATGTTTGAAAAATCCTTGAATCTCCTGTGGTAGCCATGTGAAGCTGCTTAAACAGTTGCTGGTACAAAGCACCGCCTATTTACACAAAGCTCCTCCCTTGGAGCTCAGTCGAGTTCTGCCTCACAGAAAACCACTCCCCCCGATGAATTGTTGTGAAGACATGTTGAAGTTGGAGTGTCCGAAATGGTAGGAGGTTCTTATAGAGACAGAGGCAAATTTCAAGGCATTTAGATTCAAATTTATTTGTGATGTATATAGCATTTTTATAACATCTGAAGATAATATAGTTACTTGATCGTGGTCTAGAACTGAACTGGAGAATATTTAATACCCCCCTCCCCTTTAATACAACTTCAGTCTCAAAGACTTCATAGAGGTTTATGCTAACGTGATTTCATAACCATGTTTAAACCTTTGCATTGCATAAGAATTCAAAGAAAATATCAGTTTTTCTGTCAGGGTTCCACTGGTTATGCTACACCTAGCTGCTGCTAATGCTACTTGTTTGCAAATAAACATACATTTCTATGTAAATGATTGTGTACTGCAAATGTTGCCAGTTTATCTAGTAGCATTCTATGAACTGCTATGAATTTTTTCAAATTGAAGTTGTTCAAGGTGAAAACAATCCACTTTGGTCCACTCTGACTAGCTTGTCAATCTGATCAAAATCAATCTTTATTTTACCAAACACAGGTCTTTCAAAGAGCTATCAACAACATATTAAATATGATTTGTACCCCACTTTAAAAGGATTTGAACTATCACTTCAACAACAATTGAAAAATGACATATTTTTAAATAGCCTAAAGAAAAAAGCCTCTTTGATTTCAGGAGGGCTACTAAAACTGGTCCCATCGCTGGAGCTGCAGTTTGAATTATGACTCCAACCATTTCCCTGCTGCAAAGGTTTTAGTGAGCTGTGAATGGTGCAGGACTGCAGTGAAGGTCACTCCAATTAATTATTTTAAGCAGCCATGCATCTCTAAAGACAAAACATAGTCGAGCATTGTTCATTTAGCCAACCATTACCCCACATGTTCTACAGATCAAGGGGAAAAAAATGTCATTCTGCTCTTTGAAACAAATTCGGCTTACATTTTTCATGTTCCCTGTGAGACATAAATACATAAGGCATTTTCATCCACACTGGCGGCATGCCAGGAAAACTCGGGATACACAGCTGGGAAAAAAACACACTGTTCCCCTTTGTAACAATGGCACACTTTATTACCCTTTAGCTCACAATGGTTTTCTTTGCAGATTGTGGTTTTGCTGTAGCATCCTGTTATGAGGAACAATCCAATTCTTCTTACATAGCTACACATCAGCCTGAGAATAACAGCCAGCAAATACATCATTCAAGTAATACAGCAGGCAGCCACTTCAGCCTAAATCAATACAAAAAAAATGTACAGATCTATGAGAATGAGCCAACATATTACACAGAATTAGACATTCAAGATGCTTTAAGGCTACTTTTCTAGCTGATCTACTGCTGCTGTAGTATGAATATTTCATTTCTGTAGTCAGCAGCATTGCAGTGGTATATTTCATATTTCTATGCAAAACCACAGAAACATTCATTTGCCTTGATGAATAAGTGATCTCTCTTCCAAACCCTCTACACCCCTCCTCTTATTGTTGGACTGTCAGCAAACGACACACGCCGAAAGACGTCGTGAACAAAACAAAAACAAATGAATAGGTGAGTGTACGCCTCTGATTGACTGTGTGTGTGTGTGTGTGTGTGTGTGTGTGTGTGTGTGTGTGCATGTCTCTAGTGCCCTGCCAGAATCTAAACCCGTTCTGCTGAGTGGGCAGATTCTCTGGCGGAGTGTCCCATCGGAGTGACAAGTGCATTTAGAAACAGCCTGATGGAGTCATTAGCGGCAACGCTGCTCATTAGCGACATAGACACACACATATATATAAACACTGCATTTACACACACACACACACAGCCTCACAGCAACAATAGTGTTATCCTCAAGTTATTGCTCTGACAACGGTTAAATCTATAAAATCTAGGCGATGCTGCACATTTATAGAAAGCCAAGATGTGGAACATAATACCACTTAAGAAGCAAGCAGACAAATCTATTTATGCAGACAAGCCATCATACACAACACACACTTATACACACAAATACACACGAGCACGTTCACATTGTATTGATCACTGGAATAACAACAAAGCATTCATTATTGATCCTCTTGTCCTTTTTGCGTATGAGATTCATGCAACGATGAGTAATCAAGGGCATTACGGCATCACGCAGGAACACACAGCCGCTGCTCTTTGCTTAGCAGAAAACACAACACTAGTCATCAATAAATCAACATTTTCTACAGAATAAGTCGAGCATTTTTGAGCCTGTACCAGACTCGCTTCCATGTACACTTCAGGGACGAGACTGTCATTAAAAATTCATTTTTAGAAGATTGTGAAGCTAAAATTCTGGCTCCCTGAGGTACATACAAGTGACCTGACAGGAGGTAGTATAATTATGATGGTATTTTTAGCATGTTTGATATGTTCTATTATCCCATCTCAAAGAGCATACGGCATTAAATCACTGCCATGTGTGAGGGAGAAAGGCAAATATGTGAGAAACAGCTTCAAAGAGAACATAATGTTCTTTCTGATTATTAGGCCTAAATGCCAGAGTTTCCTATTTGCATTGGATGAGTCATCCGCAGAGACATTCGACTTTATGCTGAAACTGATTCATGGCTATGGCTGTAGTGAGAACCCAAGAGCCCCCTTCAAGAATCAAGCATTCAGTGGCACTTAATGGCACGGGGTACATGATGAATACACCAGACAACCATTCAGACGCAAATAGTGATGATCCTCGAAGTTGCTGAGCTGCACAGACAATTACAACCTGAACTGATGTATTAGAAGGTATCAGAGGTGCTTTAAACTGTAGTCTGATGCAACTCGATTACTTTTAAAGATCGCTCCAAGGTGAATTGTGTGATTTTAGCTAGGGTTTCTTTTGTTGTCTCCGTCAGAAAACAGAGCTGTTTCACTGAAATGTGATAATATGTTGGCAAACAGGCAGCCATTACTTCGAGCCTGCCTCTATTAGAGTAATTCTCAGCTCATTATAACAGGAGCTACAGCTACAAACTGATAAATTACTCCAGTCAAGACAACACTTGTTAAACCAAGCAAAGAACAATAAACATAAAGTGATTTATGGTGAGCACTGAATACAAACACATAAACATTGAATGGCACAGAGATGATGCAAACACTGCAGCAAACCTTATGAAATGGGAGTAAACTGGAAATTGTTGATGCTCACCTAGCTGTGCCCGCTCCCTCTGCACATCCTTGAAGTTGAGTCCGCTGGTCAGGGTGCTCTCCCGGTAGCGGTGGAGGGCCTCGCGCCTCCCGTTGGTACCCAGCTCCCGGAGCACAGAGGGTTTGAGGGGCTCCACCTTCAGACCGTTGTCCCATCCTGAGAAGTCTGGTACCGTCCACTTCACCAGGTCCGCCAGCCGCACGATCACTTTTTCTGATACTGCGATTACCTCGTGCTGAAAGGTGGTAGGAAAGAGTTCAAAACAAACATGAGGAGTTACAATGACAAAGGTATTTTATCAGAAATTATTTACCTCCACTAATAATCAGTAAACATCTTAAATATGCTGATGTACTGTTTTCTAAAGTTTATTCTGGCAGTAAACGAATGGAATGGAAGACACTATAGTACAACAGTTTATTTTCAAATGAAAATGCTTATTGTGTAATTCAATGTTTCCCCTAAATCACTTTCAACATCATTTTTACATTAAGCAACATCCTTCCTGAAATGTAAAGTAGACGTTATAGCCTAAGATTACTCACATACAGTAAAAAAAAAATCCACATTTTAACAGCTTCCTCAAATAAGTGCTGAAAACAAATTCATCTTTATATGAATTTATGCAAATATGTGCCCAGCAGTTCCTCAAGAAAGTTTTTAAAAGGGGCAGAATTTTATGTTCATGTTGTCACGTAACAGCTTCGTTTTTTTTATTGCTTTACAGTAAATATTACTAACTGTAAAATGAAACCACAGCTAATACTCAGCTTGTCCTCTACTCTCTTAAATTTCTATTTATAATTAAAACCTATCCACTACCTTACAAGCACAGGTTTTAACGAAAGACTTTACAAGATCTGTTAGCAATTGAAGTAGGTTTTGGGAATGACTTTCAGCTTAATTACCTCAACATTTGTCAAAGTGACTGGGTGTTGCCATTCTTGTGTTTTCATAAGTTGATTAGCTTTGGTACCCATCCTCTGGCACCTGACTGCCCACCCCCAAATAATTGACAAGTGGGTGGGAATCTTTGATGTTGTATTTACCTTAGGATTTTGTTAAAGATTATTCTCTTATACTACTGTTTTAAAGACATAGTACAGTTTGTATGGTTAAAAGTTGCTGAATTATTAACCTTTGCAAAATTAGCATTAGCATTAGTAGTTAGCTTGATTTAGGATTAGCATCAACAATCGACATGATCAGTCATAGCTAATCCACAACAAATTTAATCTCACTAAGTGGTTGAATCGTTGAAATATACACATTTAAAGTTAGCTGTGTTGGCCATCTTGAATTTATATTAGCATTTAAAATTTGGTAAAGATTACATTAATCTTAAACTTTGTTTGTCTAAAAATGGCTGAATTATTACTAGCATTCAGAATGTTTTCTTTTTATCATTCTAAACTACAATCACACAAAATGTCTGCTAAACAATTTCTTTAAACCACTGAATTAAAGCCATTTGGATTTAACTGTGGCTGCCATCTTCAATTTTCAATTTCAGAGTGCTTTTCTTTATTTTTATATCCTCACCTAAAAAAAAAACCTTGGCCACCCCTTGCAAAAAGGTCCAGCTCTCCTTGTCGAGTTGACTCCAAAAGTTAATCAGAGGTACATCATATGATTGTTTTCTGAGAGTTTCATTAAAATCCACCCAGTTGTTTATTAGATATTTAACTAATAAACAGATTATGAATTACGAAGCCCCCTCTTGGTGACACCCCTGGATATAGTAGTAATTGTGTATTACAGTATACAACAGAATATGATAGGATTTTAACTGAATATAAGGTTTTAATGACCATATACACATTTAGAATAGTAGAATAATAGAGATCATATGAAATGAAGTCTATTTTATTACAATACATGCCACTGAGTAAGACCATAGGGGAAAATATTTGGTGTCAAAAGTTGGCTAAAAACAAGCTCAAAATCCGGATATCATCAGTAAATGGAACACGACAGACGGCCACTATTTATCAACTAAATTAGTATGTGTATCAAGTAGCAACGCGGCTGGCTGTGGATGCACATTAATGTAAGTAAATTACAGCACCATGAATATGGATGATGTGGATGATTGCCGAATTGAATTCATGTCAGGAGTTAAATCAATGTCAATGAGGACGTAGGTGGAGTTTTTTTTAGACTTTTTGATTAGCATTTAGGAAGTTCAACTCTCAATTTTCACTAGGAAAGAGGAAATTTTATGCTTTTTAAAGTCACACTCTGCAGCTTTGATTACACCGTCGAAAGAGAAGAGGAACAGATAAAAAGAAAATTCTCTCTAATGAATAAACAGCAAAAACATGCAAGCGAAAAAGTCTTTGATGCACATAAAACTGAAACTATTAATCTAAATCTTTGGCTGACACTGCAGGTATGGCTTTGTATACAAAACTTTAATCTGTTCAGTTCGCTCGCTAAATAAGATTTGCTTTCCCTTTAGCTGAATGGTTTAACTTTTTTTCAACCCCTTTTAATAACTCTCAAACTCGAAGAACTTCAAGACCGGTGGAGTGGGAAGGAAGCAGAGACGCTTAAATGTGTTTCCATTTGAAGGGCTAATGGCTGAAGTGCTTGTTACCAACAGAATGGAGTGGTTTGCTGTTAGATGGCTATTACAGAAACAGGGAAATCTGGAGGACAGATGTCTACAGGCTGAAACACACCAAGTAGGTCTCTGATGTTTACCTTGGTTATCTCCAATTTACCAGGCATCTGTCTGGCTGCATGTGTTTCCCCTTCAAAGAGCTTGTGCACTGCTGACATTAAAATAACACTCATTATGTTATATTTATGTGTGTAACTAAAGGGTGTGCACACAATAAAGCTACAATTAAAAAGTCTTATTTAATCCAAAAGAACAACTCTGCTGCAAATCCCTTCACTTTTAATCTTTAAAATGTTAGGATTAGCCCTTTCTTTCCCCCTTCTGCATTTCTTTATTGCTTTGATTGATCTTTTTTTTTCCAAAGTGTTATTTTTGCAACTGTTCTCTAAAAGCAAACACCCGACTTTTACACATTTCATACTCTGAGTGCTCTGTCTATACAATTACTCATATTCAGTTCTCACATCATCTGTAACTACAGGCATATCAAATCCCAACCAGTTGGAGACAGAATTTCCTTATAAAGAAAAAGCCTGCGAGGGATAGCTTGATATAGCTGTGCCTCCCTCACTAAGTAAAAACATCAAACATGGGTTTTTTGCTCGTCTTATAATGAGCTGTCTTCAGCTGTCAAGTGGTGGCGGGTGGTTGTAACCGGCTTTCCATGCAATGAAAAAACTGACTGCTGTTCCTGCCTTCAGAAAAGCAGGGCATTTGAATAATGCAGAACAACAGTAAATAGCATTCAGCCTGCAGCCAAAAGCCACATTGCACTGTTTCTCCACAGAATTATCTACTTTACTTTCATGCAATCTTGTTGACAACACATGGAAAAAACACTCCAAAACATTTTAGCGGAGTCCATTTAAAAGGAGAAATACTGTTGATGTACTCAAAGAACCAAACGGAGATCTGTCGAAGACTTCAAAAGTCCTAAGAACGAGAACACGCACGCCGCCACCTCAAACCCTTTAAATAACCATCGCTTTTATATTAACCCGCCGAAAGAAACGCTGATGTGTGAGAGTGTCAACCGATCCTGGTGGGGAACTTGTTTGGCTTGAGAGCAAAACACCAACAGGTGAACCTAATTCAGCAGCTGTCAACACGGTCCAGAATATAATCAGTCTATGCAGGGAGCTGCAGCTTGGAGAATCAGCTGTATCAACTTCACAATAAAAAACAAACCCTTGTTTTCCTGACCTTCTTTTAATATTTACAAGCCTAAATCACAAAGGTTAAACTCCGTAAGTTAGAGCAAATAGATGATTAATGGTTTGTGGTATGTTTAGGTCATCATATTCGGGTTGGGAAATATGTAAATACTAGAGAATTAGGAAATGAGCTGTGTTTCTATGGAAAGAGTTTCTGAGAAGAGGCCAACCAAAGCAGTTATTGAGTAAGAATTACACTAACGCTCTTGCATCAACCTGGTTCGCCACCACAGAGAATAATGAAGCGGTACTCCCACAAGTACTTTTTTTTTCTATATTCGCACAATCTTTAGGTGAAAAGTCAAAAATACGACAAAAAAAGTCTTATTGATGATATTAAGTCCACACAGTCTAAACCTTATTTTATATATATATATATGTGCTTTATTTATTTATTTAGTTTTATCTTTCTCTTATGTAACTGAAAAATCGTGTCACAGTTGTGAGGGATAAATCCTCATTTCTCCCTCCCTCCTGCTGTATATCCCGCACAGCAAGACCTATAAACAACCAAAGTTGTTTTCTTCACACCAGAGTTGGAAAATCTTGTTTTTTGTTTTTTTTTTTCTTGTTAACTGCAGAGATGAAAAGAAGATGTGGATATTTGCTTGCTCGTAAGTTCATCTTGCTAATTTAACCACCAGCTTCTGCTCTGGGAGAGCAACAGATTATTTTCAGCAACATGTGGAAGCTCAAAGTATGGCAGGCCGTTTTTACATTTAATCGGCTTCACCACACTTGCATTCCAGGTATCTGAAAGTGGTTTATGACTAGACATTTTAATTCTTTTTGTTATTTAAGTGAGAAATACTGTATATAAGATTCAAGTAATGCAAATTAAATTGCAAACTTTTCCATGTTCTGTCATTTTTTTATATATAAATACTGGTAATATTTATGCTGTTGATCAACATTCTTTATTCAACTGCTCAAAAGTCTTATTTTCTCAGCTCAGTTCCGTTTTCGACAAATCATGCAATTCAAACACAACTTATCGAGAACATAAATAAAAAATCAAACTCATCATCATCAACTTGAAGAACAGTTGGATGATGTTACGACTAACCGTCTCAGCTTTAGACTGACTGTAATTTGCCAGGGATGAATCATTCCAGCAGCGTTCGGTCACAGCAGGGGTCCGTGACTCACTTCTTGGATATGAGGCTTCAAAGATGAGCTTTAGAAACTCTGGGCCGTGCCCTTATGTAAATGCCGCACATCCACACTGTGCTGTCATTTCGTGTTAGGCGCTGGACAGTTTAGTGAAGCGACATACACAGCCAGCAGGCCACTTGATAATATAGGTCAGAGGACTGCAAGCCCACAGCCAAGAGGTGACACCACACATCAGCAACATACCAAACAACTGGGCGTCAACTCAGTGACGGAACCTTCATAATTAACATTAACTCTGTATCATTCAAATATCATTAAGATCTTTTGAAATGATGTTTTGTGGAAAAGATAAGAAATTAACATTTTATCTGTTGCACATATGTCTTTGAGGGAGTTTAGTTTGAAGTAATGAAGTTTATTTCTGACAGGTTTGACAAGCTAATGGCTAGTCCTAGCAGGGTATGCTATTTATGAGCAGATTAGCTCATCAGCATTAATAGTTCATAGCTTTTCCATTAAACCCACTTCAAAAGATCTAAACCATCCCTTTTAATGTGTAAGCATGTTTTAACCTCAGGTGCATCAATGAACATGCCCAGAATGACTGTTGCCTTTATGGTTGAGTTAAAATGCAAAGTAACACATTAACAGCTAAATGTTACATCCTGTTTCCACCCTTCCATCAATATTTCACATTATTACTGCAGGAGCGTGTTATCTGCACAATCATTACAGAGTAGATTTATTGCTATGACAGAACATAACAGACTAAAAAGTGAGAATAAAAAATATATAAAAAACACTGGAACTGAAGATAACTGTCTTATAGACTCCTGACTCAGTGAAATTAAAACTCACAAAAATCCATATCATTCAATTTTTATGGATGACATAGAAGTGAGTTGCACAAAAAAATAAAATAAAAGAGCAGTTCACAATCGTACACTTGGTGATCCAATTAAAAAACAATGAACTCTGAAATATTCCATATCAAGCCAAACAATTCCCTGCGAGGACTCCATGCGAGAATTCCTGACTGTCAGCGTTCTGTGGCGTAGCGACTCATCGCTCAGACAGGACATTCAGCTTGGGAGTAAAGGGGTGCTCGCGCTCAGTGGGTGAGCGTCCCCTCCATACTGCGGCGCGCACACATACACGGGGTTCCTGTCATGCTGGGAAGGTTTCAGGCTGCTGCCTCTGAGAGGTCAGCACTGGAATTCCTAAGGCCAAAGGAGATTAGTAATTGAGTAATGGACATGGTGACATGGACAATGTAGACAGAGGAGGATAAGTGGAGAGAAGGAAGGAGGGAGAAAGAGCGAGAGTATGAAACGCTATATGAGTTCATTATCTGTCTCCCCTCCCCATGACTGACCTTGGCTTCCGTGTCCCAAAACAAACTTATCTGGGAATTAAGAAACGGCTCTGGGGAGTGTGTCAGGGACGATCGAATTAGAATATGTTTTGTTGAGACTGTCTTAAAAACCACACAGAGTTCAAGGTGCAGCATTTAAAAGGTGAAAATTATTACCCATAACGCTCAAACCGCCTAATTTCTTCAGCTTATGTATATATGCATAAAAGTTGCTGCATGTCAGCGGGGTGCCGAGCTCATCTTTTATTCACCGATTCCATTAAGAGATTGCGGTTACACAAGCTGCGGTGATATATGAACTTAGCATTCTTTCGCAGTTATGGCGATAAAGAAAAACAAGGAGATAAGAAGAGTTCTCAAAGCCTTCCTGAAAGTGGGTGAGGCATTCATCATGTAAGGTGACACCGCAGAAAAAGCTGTGTCAGCCCACTTGCATCACTGCAGCTTTTTATTCTCGGCGTTTTAGCAGATGCAGACATAAAAAGCAAGGACTAAGTGACTGATGCTTCATGCGAGAATCCGCAGAAAAGGAATTAAAAAGTGCTGGCTGGAGTATTAAGAAAGAGCTCCCCATCTGTGGCTGCATCATAGGTTATAATAATGATCCACTGTAGCTGGAGGCACTGGAGTCGTGCATCAAGGCAAATGTTTGCCTGTTCAAGTGGTTAGTGAATGACAAAGTGGAAGAAACTGAGCCAAAGAGCACCAAAAACTTCCAGCGCATTGAGACGCACTGCTGAAACATATTATTACTGTGGAAAGACGTGAGGCAGTTCAGTTTTTAAAAAATCAGGATGTTTGTGAGGTTTTTTATTGCCTTTGAAGTCCCGAGTATTACATTTTAAAGGTTTTAAATTACACTACTCTAAAAAGCTGGTAATAATTTACATGCTATTTCAGCAATGGTGAGGAATTCACTGCAGGGCAGTGTTCAGAGTTAATGACTTGCTCTGCAGCAGAAGGGGGCATACCGGTGCACACGCCGCACACCAACACCCCCTCCCCTCCTCCCGCCATCAGAACCGGCACCTTCAAATTCCTGCCAGTGGTAAACGAGAGGTGAGGTTTGGAATAACGCACACGCCGACCAAGACAGTAACATGAAATATAAAAAGGATGACAGATAAAATGTGCCACATCACATTTCCCGTCCAGTCGTTCAGCTGGACGACCTTATCCATCAAATTCCTGCTCGCATATTTTATCCATTTACACCACCGCTATCCCAGATGCCCTGAATTACCCATTCAGGTTGCTTTTTTTTGTTGTTGTTTTTTGCCCCTTAGGAAAAATCAAAGAAGCAGCAAATTAATACAATTTAATATCCCTACAAGCTGGCTTTCCAAGCCCTAAAACACATGCATGAAGAAATGGTTCTGGATGCATGCCAACGTGTTTTCCACAGCAATCAATACCGGCCCACTGCTGCAGTCCCCTGCCTGTCAGTGTGTCTGGGTGTATGTGCCAAAGCCTTGTCAGCTACAGGGACAAAACAGAGGAGAGGAGAGGTCAGATGAAATCAGAGGTGATGATAATAGAACATTAATATAACATGATCCGGGAATATTCACAGCAGTTACCAATTCTCGTTAGAAGAGCCTTTTATTACCTGGATTTAAAGAAAAAAAAAACTCTCAAAAATGTTTTCAGTTGATCCAAATTTAGCTTCACTTCCCTGGTTCCCTGTAAAAATCAGATGATTTAAAATCTTATTTCTAACATAGATAGCTCTCAACAATAAAGCTTCATCTTACATTAATGAATCTTACTATCTAATGATTCAATTTGATTCAATTCAGATTCAGATTTTTGATTAGATTCAAAATCGATTTTTGATTCAAAACAATTTGATCCTCAAGATCTACTTCAGTCTGCTTTGCAAGACAGAATGATAAATGGAGAGATGAAAGTGTCTTTTTCACATTAAGTTTCAAATATTAATGCATGCTTAGATGGAATCGTTGCAACTGTTCCATAAAAGCCATATCACACATTGTTTAAATAAAAACAAAAATGCCTTTTTATTTAAAAAAATTGAAGGAAAATGCCTTTTCTAAAAACAGTGAGTGGACGACGTTGATAATTTAAAAATGGAGACCGACATCCAGCAGCTTTGTTTCAACAATCTCTTTTAAGACACTTTACATCGATTCTGAACCATAATCACAAATTTTATGTGAATTGATTTTTGGTGCACCCATAATAACCATGTTATTATTCCATATTCTCTTAAATGAGTACCTTGCTCTCAGACTGCAGGTTTACTTGTGGTTCCTTGGGTTTTTATAAGTAAGATGTTTCTTCCTGTTAAAGGAAAGTCATTTCTTCCCACTGTCACCAAGGGCTGCGTATGATACAATCTGTTAGCTTCCTTAGAAAGAAAAATTTCACCAATTTCATTGTGAACTGAATTGACTACTTAAATCTGTATCTGAACTGGATTTATGATTTGGATTATTAATTTTTTTAGATGCTATTTATTGTGATTGAGCTGAACTTAATGTGAACTAAACACAGTGTAAGACAGGAATGAGTGATTCAGAGCTGAGCGTACAATAAGTGTGTGCGGTGAGTTGTTTTACACAACAGCTCCGTCCTGAAATGGGGAGTCCAAAACCAGAAAATATTACAGTCAAGGCAGGAGAGGCGGAGCCATTTGGTGTGAGGAGAAATAATGTGTCACTCAGCGAAGTTTTAAAACACATGCGACTGTTTAGTCAGTGGCAGTTTGCAGGCTGACAAATAGAGTCGAGGCCCCAACAGAGGGTTTGTCATAATGGGTGAGCAACCCGACACAAAGCATGTTTAAAGAGCAAGCCGAGCTCAACCGGTGGTGGTAAACAGCGCTCATCAGGGCTGAAACACTATAAAAGACAACTTCCTTCACATATGGACTTAATATTTAACTCGGTATAAATAAATTCATAAATTTACCCCCACGATCTGTTTATCATCTAATCAGCAAATGAGGATGTTGAAAGTTTGGGTGTAATTCCCCGAATCATTATTTTTTTATTATTATTATTATTTCCAACCAAGAGCTGACTAGGCTCTAAAAGCTGGCTGAATTTTTAAAAAAAGGAATTGACCTCCAACCCTTTTGACAGAAGAAAAACAAGCACAGTAGGTCATGGGTTGGTTCCTCTTGTCACTGCACAGCACAGCAAAAAAACACTGCAGGAGAGGCTGAGGGCAAACAAATACCTGAAAAAATACAAATCAGGAAATTACATCATACTTTAGAGCTGAGAACACAAGTGAATCACTAATTCTGATGGGCCAGTTCAATTAAAAGCTGCTGTGGAGTCTTGAAAAGGTTGTGCTTTTTTTTTTTTTAGAAGCTTCAAGCTTGAGATAAAAGACAAGAAGCAAGAAAAACGGTTGTTTACACGTCACATAGCAGACTCCGATTCTGTTTAACAAAGTGTGAAAAACATAGTGTCAGGAGAGATAACAGCCACAGTCGTAATCTACAGTTATACCCACTTCATGGTGACGCTGCGTGTCCTCATTTAGCAATTAACCCTTGTGAAAACAGCACACTTCCTGAAAACTGTGAGCTATCAGGTTCATATCTGTATGAGTCACAGGGAGAAAATTAAAGTCCCAATTCTGCAGCCAGTCACTTACAGATTTACAGTTCAGTGTCGCTCCACAAACATTAATCTATCTTCACACAGTAACGGTTCTGAAGGAAAGTGGTCTGTGTGGGAGGTTTCTCAGCGTGGCTAAAAATGAACCACTCTGTAATGTTTACAGCTCTGGGTTGTGATGTTGTTGAAGCTTCCTTTATTTTTAAATCGCTTGCTACTACGGGTACAAAGTGAAACTTTCTGTGGTAGTAGCTGACAGTCATCCACAACTCTGTCAGATTATAATTTTATTTTAGCTATTTTCCAACATAAAAACAAACTTTAGCTTAAAACTCTGGCATGGCAGGTAGCGGGTGATATGCATTCCTTCAAATAATAGCCTTTAATTACATTTATGTTTGTGTGAGCTACTTCCTCCCACTTTTTCTTTTCTTTTTTTTTTTTTGTTTATAGATTGCATCTGTAAGTGCTCTTAGCTGACTCATGCGGTGCAGATTAGTGTTATGGGGCGAAGTCAGCGAGAATCAGAGTTGGCTCAAGTGAAGGTCATAAACTGGCTTGAAGTTGTCAGGACAATTTCCAGTGTATAATATACAGTAAGTAGTCCGATTTGCTGAGAGCAGAAGGTTTGACAAGCCCTTTAATTGAGGTCAGCCTGCAGGCACCTACACAGCACTTAAAACATTTCACCCCCCCCAAAAAAAAACTTTATCATCTCAGTTTTGTCCTGTTATTCTCTGATCTGAGCAACTGTAGAAAGAAAATGCATGTCTTGGAAAACCTGTTTGCTGGGAAACCCACAATCTGTGCGGCCAAACTGCTTTGATTTTATTTGCGATTTCACTCCGGTAACAAACAGAGCTGATTGTGGGAACGCTGAGTCAGCATTCACACGATTACGTTTCTGTTTATAGTTTCTTCTGAGTGTGTTTTGCAATCCAACTACTTCTGCATACTTGGTGCTATTTTAACCGTTTGTTTATCCAAATGTTCTGCTCAGTCGGGAATGCTGCAGTGTGGCTTTTAGTATTTGTAACTTTTAAACTCTTTGATTTATTTCCTCCATAGAAATTCATTAAAATCTCTTCAATTCCTTTATAAACATTGTTCTGTGGACTCAGCATCAACAGACCTGCTTTGTTTTATTCTTCTTATCCTCAATATAGCTTTTAACTACTATATTGCACCTTTTTGCGTTTAGCTAATGTTTCTAAAAATTCAACCTATATTTACATATTGAGTATTGTTTTGCTAATGTGACATTTTAGCTACAGCGTTTAATGAAGATTTAGTTAAAGTTAGCTCTGTGCTACAGTTCTGATAATTTGAGCTCTTACTTACAATTTAGGTGAATTTTAGCTTTTACCTATGCTTTTGCTAACTTTAGCCTTCAGCTACTGTTTTGCTAATGTGACTTTCTAGCTGAAGTTGACTTGTTTTATCTTTTATTCAAGAGTTTGCTAATATTAACTTTTAGCTACTGTTTGGCTAATGTAAACCTTTAGTTACAGTTTCACTAAATATTAGCTTTCACTGATGCTTTTGCTAATTTTAGCTTTTAGCTGCTGTTGTGTTAATGTAAGCTTTTGTTACAATTTAACACATTTTAGCTTTTTGCTTCCATTCTGGTAACTTTAGCTTTTAGTTACGGTTTCTATTAATTTTAATATTCAGCTACTGATTTGATAAGGTGAGCCTCAAGCTGAAGTTTTCTTCCAACTTTTGGTTAGGGCTGGTTTTACTTAGCTTTTAGCTACTGTGTTGCTAATGTAAGTGTTTAGTTACAGTTTAGCTGAGTCTTAGCCTTTACCTATGCTTTGGCTAATGTTAGCCATTAGCTGCTGTTTTGTTAATGTGAGATTTTAGAGACAGTTTTACTCATTTTAGATTTTAGATAAGGTTTTGTTTACTTTAGCTTTTTTGTTACTGTTTTGCTAACATAAGCAATTACAGTTCAGCTAAATCTTAGCTTTCACTTGTGCTTTTGTTAATTTTAGCATTTAGCTGCTGTTTTACTAATGTGAGATTTTAGCTACAGTTTCCATCATTTTAGCTTTTTGCCATCAATCAGGTAACTTTAGCTTTTAAAAACATTTTGATTGTTGTAACTTTTAGTTACGATTTATTTAATTTTAGCATTCAGCTACTATTCTGCTGATTACAGTTTTCATTCAGCTTGTTTTTACTTTAACAAGTCATGTCTGAACAAACTGCCTTCACATTGTGTTTAGACAACAAACACGTTCCCTCTGGCACTCCTTTGTGTTCCTTTCTTACAACATGAGGTAAATATGTGTGATTTCATTTGGCTCCTCAGCTCTTCTGTTATTGAATCTAATATTTTCCAGATCGACTCAATGGGCTGGAATGTGAAGCACTTTGCGATGCAAATAAGTCTTTGGGAAAGAGGAGGAGCTGACATCTCGTTGCGCAAAGTGTGGTCTTTAGAATCGGAGTAATTACTGAATAATTGTGGCGCGTTAAAAGCCAGGGGGAGAAGACACCAGGCTCAAAGAAGAATCCACAAGGATGATAACTTGTCTAAGCAGCCGAAGCCATAAATAGCCACCTTTTTTTTCCTCATGAAAGGGAAATGTGATAGCTACTCTTGTTACTCAAGAGGAAAGAATGTAAGTAAATCATCAGCGGAAGAGTCAAGTACAAACACGGCTTTGTCCGCCCTTATAAACAATAAAACAGCTACAGAGGATCATCTCCACACCAGGAGAAGTGATCAGGAGCAGAAAAACTGTCATTAAAGCGTTGCTGTGTCAACAACACGTCGTTTGTTTTATAGCTGGGAGAAAAAGAATCAGCAGCGCTGCGATGTAACCGGATCAGCAGCACCACATTTAACCACAGTCAATCACAAATATTGTCTTTTTTGCACCAAATACAAATAAATAAAATGGGAGCTGACAACAACCTATTGTTCAGGATGTTGGAAACGATGCAAGCATGGATAAAAGTGGAGTTAGTGTCAGCGCGCTTTGTGAGCCGCGTTACAAAATATCTAATAAGCAGATATTAACTCGTAAGACCGATGGGGGGCACGGGGGCCCCATGCCTACATTTACTATTTCGCAATTTCCGCATATATGTCACTATTAGACACGCTTTTTAGTTGCCAGAGGAGGCGAGAGAAAGGAAAAGAAAAACAATAACTTAAGTGACAGCAAACCAAGGCGCAGGATTGTTGCGGATTTTCCACCGTTTTTACAACACAATTAACCGCACAGAGCGCAGCGGCTGCGCAGCTGGACAAGTGCGCGTTCAGCACAGATACAGGCAACACAAAAATAACAAAGTCAACCAGAGAGGATGAATTTCTCTACTGCATGCATCAATTTATGCAGCAAATCCGCAGCAGCCAAAAGCAAAACAAGTTCAGTGATTCGGGTCTATTTCCTACCTCTCCATGATGAGCCGCTGCGCGTCCCTGGGGAGTATCCTCGGGTAGGAAATAAAGTTTGGAGCTGGATAAAAGTTGCCTGCTCGTCCTTTCCTCCCAGAGCAGCTGGAGCTCCGCTATGCACACAGGGTCCTCAGGTTTGCATCGGACGAAGAAAAAGTCTCCGAGAGCCAGGATCCTGGGCTTGCCGCCCCGGTGAAATTTAAAGGCTTTATAGAAGATATATGGTCCGTGTAAGCCGCAAGACGAGCCCACCCACTGTTACAGAAGGGACACGAATTAATGTCAGCTCAAAGCAGAAAACATACAGTTTCAGCATCAAAACATAATACATTGTAAGATTTCGCTTAACATTTCTGCGCATAAATCTTTATTTTTTGGGTGTCCGACAACATTTAGAAGGAAAACGTCAAAGTTTAGCCGGTTCGGCACGTGTTTACAGACAAGCAGCAGAGCTAAAAACAAATGTTTGGATGAAAACAAACGTTACCTTCGGTGAGTTCGGCTCCATCTCGACGTTATGAATTGATTAAACTCAACACGAGCTCCAAACTTGCTGGCTTGAATGGATTGTCGAAGGTCCTTAAAGTGGCGTAGCCCATAAGAGTTTAAAACACGCTGTTTTGGCTTTAAAGAGAGGCGTAAAAATTACATTTTCCTACGAGGAAGATGTAACAAACCATTTGTTAGCACGTGTAAAAAAATCCGTTAAAAATTAAACGTTTGCAATTTTTGGTGCGTTTTTTCTTACACAAAGCGCTATATTTGCAAAAAAATATTTTAAAATACCTTGTACATATTAGCTATTTTTAATCATTAGTCAAATTGGTTGCTATATAAAATCCTATTTGATGTTTTGAGATAGTTACCTTCCGGTTTAAGCACGAAATGAACGATTATTTTGTCGTTGTGGAGCGTTTGTGGCCACGCGTCTTCCAGGACCTGCGTAAAAGACGTTCAATATGAAAGCACATTTCTCACAGTAATGACACTGAGGCGCTGCGCTGTGGATGCCTTCAAGAAACAATGTTACATGGAAGTTAATAGGGCCATCAAACGATTCCTCAAAAGGAAACATGGAAGTACTTTGCTTTGACTGGAACCCAGTTATGGATGTGTTTTTTTTTAATATATACATGCGCCTCCGCAATTTAATTTTAACGTTTATGTATTTTTTTGTTATTTTCGATAAAATATAAGTCCAAAAGAGAAAGTGGGGAACGAGACTAGACAAAACCACGAGGCGGTGGTTCAATAGATAAATAATTGTAAAAGCTGACCTTGTGAAAGCAGCAATTTGCCTCTAAATATAATAATGAATATTTATTATTTTAAACTGACCGATGGTTCAGTTTTATCCAAAGCTGATATTTGCATATGGAGGGGAGGAGGCACATTTTGGTCGAGTTACTAACTTCACGGTTTCTGTTGACACCTATTGTTCTCTTCTGGCTGCATTTTTATGGCACTGGCTGCTATTATTCATGTTTGTTTTTAACTTTGTCCACAAGGCGGCGCTGTTTCCCACTTTTTGCAGCCTTTGCCCTGCATTTATCCACTTCTCAGATCACACAAAGCAGGTCTTCTTCTGACACAAGCTATTTCAAGTGCACTGTTACGCAATGCGCTTTTTTTACTGTCCTGAAAGAAGGGGGCAGAGCATACACATAGATTTACATTGATTTGCTGTGTTTTCTGCTCATCAAAGTGACTTGTTTTCCTCTTCCTGTAAAGGAAATGTCAGATAATTATCTTCAGATGGAGATGAGTCAGGTCTAAATGTAGGTAATTATAGCTCATCTTTCCTCCATTCAAATATTTCATTATGTATTAATGCAAAAATAGAGGTAATGTGCTGTGACACTTTGATATTTTAAGTATCAGTTTGGAGAATTGGGCCAGGGTGGATTGCACAGAGGCTCATTGTTTTGGACAAAGCTGCAGAGCAGTGTTCCTGCAGTAAATTCAATAGAAAAACCGCAGCTCCCTGTGTTATCTCTCCTGATTTCTCTCGCAGTCATTTCAGCAGCTGAATCAATGGGGTTGCATTGTTAATGCTAGCCAACATAATAATGAAGTCGCTGGTTAATCAATGGCACCACTCCAGCTCTTATCTGGCAATTGTGAGTGTTTGCTTGTCAACAGGTAGGAACCCAGCGAGAGAGCAAAATTAAGATGCAGGTATCGACACAAGTTCGGTCTCATGTGGAGAGATCGAAATTGAAAAAGGAATGATGAGCGTTTGCTGAGAGGGAGGCTGGTTTTAAACTAATATGATAACATAGCTGCATCATAGAGGAGACATATTAGCTTCTTTCACAAACAAGTTTTTTTTATTATTGAAGTGAATCTGATAAATCAAAATTAACAAAACATTTAGTTATTTGACCTGTATTATATCAGAACTGCTGTTTCATAATCAAAGCTCCAGCATTTCTTTGAGGAATGGATCTTATCCAACACTTTTCATGCCATCTTATGATGATTTTAGCAATGAAAAGGTCAATTAGGTGGACTCTAAATGTTAATGTTTCAGACGCCCACCCAGTAATTACCTTCTGAGAGTTTCATTAAAATTTGTGCGATACTTTTTAGAATAATTTGGGAGCACTACTTACACTGACACCTCCAAGGATGATATTAAAAAAAGTGCATAAATTTTCAATAAATATCACATTTAAATTTTAGCCAATACACATTTTTTGATTTGTTTCCTGTACAGCGCAGTCTTTTTGCACAGTGGCTGTAAACAAGTGATATCAGCAGTGAAGAGGTCAATCTGGTCAATCGGTCAATACGTTTTTGTTGCTCTGAAGAGACTTTACTCTGCTCTGAGTGCACTCAGCGGTTATGTTAGGGGTTTAGTTTCCCCACAGTCAGAATGTTTTTATGCTTTGGTTTACAAAAAAAGTGCTTCCTATTTTTGACTTTGGTGCTAAATTACTTCGGCTTTTTTAATTGAACTTTTATAGTTATAACTTTTAAATCCCTTTTCAACCACAGAATAAGATTTGAGATTTAACAGACAAACTTTTTACACGTCTGTCTGACAGCTGACAGTCTGACAGATGGTTTACAAAACCATCTTTAACTTATAAAGCATAACAATGTTTAATTTCATATGTAAGTCTTATATTTGAGTACTTATTACATGCCCATTTAGGTTTGTCATGAAAGCTTTTGTTCCATTTTACTTTTAAATTGTAGAACTGCTGCTGACAGAAATACTAGAAAATATTTCTCACTACTGCTTTTAAAAATCTGACATATGCTAATTGGAATAAAAGTCAAATGTTAAAATCTGCATAATGTAGAAAACATTTACAGCTTATCCACAGAAATCTTCATTTTCTCTGGTAAAACTCCAATTTACTACTAATAACAAGAGAATAAATTTACTTTTACTGAAGTTTTCTGCAAAACGTGACATGACAGGAAATAGCTACAACAAAGTAAACAAACATGTTTTACCTTTTTCAAAGTTATAAAACTATAAACTAAAGAGTAAAAATGTTACATATTCTTTGAAAACAGTGGAAAGGCTGAGCGTGGAATGTCATTCACTGAAGAAGCTGAAAAAGCAGCACATTCTAAAATCTAAATGAAACAAAATGCTAGCTAGAAACAGCAAAACAGCTGCTAAAAGTAGCAAAAGGCTATGTATGGATGGATGGATGGATGGATGGGTGCGTGGATGGATGGATGGATAGATGGATAGCTGGATGGTTGGATGGATGATGGATGGATGGATGGATGGCTGGATGGTTGGATGGATGATGGATGGATGGATGAAAGATGGATGAATGGATGGATGGATGGATGGATGGATGGGTGACTGAATGAATATAAATGAATGGATGGATGATTGAATGAATATATAAATAAATTGATGCATGGATGAATGATGGATGGATGGATGGTTAGATGGATGATGGATGGATGGATGGATGAATGATGGATGGATGGATGGATGGATGAATATATAAATAAATTGATGCATGGATGGATGGATGGATGGATGATTTAATGAATATATAAATAAATGGATGGATGGATGGATGGATGGATGATTGAATGAATATATAAATAAATGGATGGATGGATGGATGAATGAATGAATATATAAATAAATGGATAGGTGGATGGATGATGGAATGAATATATAAATGAATGGATGGATGGATGGATGATTGAATGAATATATAAATAAATGGATGGATGGATGGATGATTGAATGAATATATAAATAAATGGATGGATGGAT
>JARVJO010000001.1:28727556-28765765 GCA_031762555.1 Cynodonichthys magdalenae
GTGTATGTGTATATATATATATATATATATACAGTATATATATATATGCACACAATAAAACAGAAAATAAAACTTCATTCCTCAGTAATGCATATCACCTAGCACTTATGTCAAAATAAAACAAAGTTCTTGTGTTGTTTGTTTTCACAGAAAAGTATATATTGTGAATTATTCTCAGCTACTACCACACCAGATTTTAACACAATATCTGTAAAAATTGACAGGTCAATTACCTGTGGTAGCCATGAATCAGGTTCAAAAGATAATCAGTTGTAGACAAACCTCCAATGATTTCTGTCTGAGAGTTTTATTAAAGTCCATTAATTGGTTCATGAAATATTTTGCTAACAGAAAGATGTGAAAAGTAAAAATATTCATAGCTTTATTGCAGTTTGCTTTGACGCCACTAGAGGTCAGTATAGATCAGTGTTTCAGCTTCTGTGACTCCATCGTTTTTCAGCATCAGTTTCTTCTTTAAAAAAAACTTAGTTTTTAAAAAAAATCTGTTTTAGTTTTGATCCCCCCTAAAATTACAATGTAAGAAGCAGTTATAAAGGTGGTGAAAGCTTTTTCTCCCCCCCTACACAAAGCTGTGTCAAGTAGTTCTTCTGTGGGGGTTGGTTTCGATCTGCCTCTGAGGTGCTTTCCGCTGAGTACCAGCACCAGAAGAAGACTGAGATGTTCCTCTTCACAGTTCTCCCCAGGGTTCTCCCCACTCTTCTGCCACCTCATACCGGGACGGGGCCCAGAGGCTTTTGGGGCTCTAATGGAACGATCTGGGTTCAGAAGTCACTCTGAGGGACTGGCCACACTGTCAGAACACAAGAGATGTATGACTCCAGAGGACCCATAGGTAGGTTTTATGAGGCTTCTACATTAATGTGAACTACCTGGATTACCAGCAGCGTTGCAACGTTTATGAGCATCCTTATTTTTAGGTTTCAGTTGTGATAATTATTAAATTAAAGAGGAAACTCCAGGGACTCCAGGGTCACAGTTCATTAAAATCCATTTTACCTGTTTGTTTTTAAAGAGGAGGGAAACAATAAGAGATGAAGGAAGGTGTAATGGTGTACATGTTGGATGGTTTGGACACATCTCACTGCAGTTTTATTCAAGTATTCAGTCTTTGCTGCAAACAATAAAACCACATTATTTTACTGTCAGACAGGAAGTACAGTCAATGTTACCATTTCCCTCTCCTTTTATTTGATTAGTCTGAATCAAACCTTAACGGGGAATTAACCTGTTGCTTTAATACATACAAAAAAAAATTTCAAACACAAATTGCATATGAATCTTGCACTTCCATTCTTGCCATAGATGTTATTTCCAAAGTCTGGGAAACCCTCCTGCAGTCCTTTTTGGTGTAAAGGTAAAAAAAAGAAAAAACTTCTAATTGTTGGGTCACCAAATCATTTTGCTAAAGCAGTGGTTCTCAAACATTTCACCTTCTGACCCCTAAAATAACTGAGAGAAAATATTACTGGACAAAGTACACAAAAATTATTAATAACCCCATTACTTACTGACAATAATCTAGAGGTATAGTTATAGGAAAAGTGTTACATCACCTAACTTGATGTTTCATTATCCGATGGGTCACGACTCCATCTTTGGGAACCAGAGGGTGCAACATTGTTTTTGCACGCACCCCCAATCATCAAATCAATTTGTTCATATTGTTTCAGTCACTGGCTCTAATGCTGCTGCCCAACAAACAGCCACAAAAGACTTTTCAAACATTCACAGGATCTCAACACAAAGGGAGGTTTTTAAATGTTGAAACCACCTTAAGGCTCATTCTACGGGTGAATACCGGTATACTGTATGTGTGGGCTCTTCCTTCCTCAAGTTGGAAATTGTGTCTCTTTCTCCCTATCTCTAAAAAATCTCACTCATCTTCTCACTTACTTGCTTAGTTGGAGCCAAGATAATTTTTGATGATGTTAGTGGAACATCTTTATTTTTAAAAAAAGGAGCCAAAACAGAAAATACATATTTCATTGAAGCGTTTTAGATCAAGATCATCTACAGAGTTGTAGCTGTTTTGGTCAAACCGTAAAAACATGCAGTCTCACTTAATAAGAGCTCATGCTCAGCCTGAGTGACTCTCAAATACTACCACATTAAAGTTAAGATCAAGATCTGTGAATCTGCCTGAGTTACGGCTCTTTTTGGGAACTAATTAAGGCTGCTTAGCTGTGGCCGCCATATTCAACAGGGTCGACCCCAAAAGTTAGCCAAGTGTAGATGTGGATCTACTTCACCCATATGTACCTACACGTATGCTTAGGTCTAGTAACTCCAAACTGCTACTTGTTCCTCAGTCCTGACTAAACTGACAACAGCTCCTAAATTTTGGAAATCATTACGTCAGTCTTAGAGTTGTGGATTCAATGGAGACTTTTAAAAAGCAGCTAAAACCTCACCTTTTTAAGTAGGTTTTTTGGTGGGGATTTAATGCAAATCGACTTTTTTTAGTTTTATGTCATGTTATAATATCATTCCCTCAACAAAAATCAAAAACATCTCCAGAGTGTTGCTTTGACTCATTCATGCTTGAGAAATCCTCGAATCTCTTGTAGTAGCTCCACGTGGAGCTGCCAAAACACATGCTGGTACAAAGCTCCGCCTATTTGCACAAAGCTCCTCCCTGGAGTTCATTCTACAGCTGATTTCCCTCCCCCGAAGCATTGTTGTGAAGATGTGCTGAAGTGGGAGTGTCAGAAACGGTAGGTGGTTTTTAAAGAGACTTTAAACCAATTACAAGGTGTTGAAAGCCAGGTCACACTATAAGGTTTTAGAGAACTTATGCCAATTTATGAACATTTTTTATGTCAAAATGACCAATAAAAGTTATATATTGGATGAATTTGTTAGCACTACTGCATGTACACGGATAAAAGAGTCTTCCGGTTGATTTTTTCAATTCCATCTTCAACGTAGATGGCTTTAAAATTTTCATAAGTTCTCTAAAATCTTATAGAGTGACAGGTTCCTTAGATAGGATATGATGCAAAGTCAAATTTATTTTTGATATATACAACATTTTTATAACAACTGAAAATAACATAGTTACTTGATTTTGGTATAGAATTGAACTATGTGCCTGAAAAATACATAATAACCCCCCTGGGTTATTATGTATTATGTGGCTACTTGACTGTAGAAAGTGTTATACACAAAGTTTACTTGCTTATTGAAGTATATCCAATGCTTAGTTTCTGTATAATTCATTAAATCTTATCCAGTGGTTCATGACTAAAAAACAGACAGACAAAGTTTATTCTGTTTTTATTATTTTTTTTTTATTTTCATGCTAATAATAAAGCAAAGATCTTGCAGAATGAGTGGTGACTGGAGTGTGTGTTGAGGATGACTACAACAAGTTTTAGCTCAGTATATATTGAACAGTTTTAGTTAAGCCATTTTTATGTTTTCTATGATAAGTTGGGTGTGGGGGGCAACTAAATTGTTCTATAGGTCCATGCTACTGCTATAATATTGGGTAATTCTGTAGATCATATCTCTAAGTTGGTACAAATTGTTTCCTGAAAGTTGTATCAAGTTTGCTTTTTGGTGGCTATTTTAAATTGTTGTAGTTTAAACACAAATCATTGTAGCTACATAACTTTGCAATATGTATGTAAGACATATGTGTTGTTAAACAGTTTGATGAATAATGTTAAAGCTGTGATAAGTGCTGACAAGATGGAGGCAGAGGTATTCAGGATATTGCATTCAGTAAGAGTCTTATGAAGTACCTCAAAGTGATAAGGGAAAGTACAAGTATCTTACCTTCAAATTACTTTAGTAAAAGTTAAAGTCTTCTCTACCAATATTACTAGAGTAAAACTCTTCAAGTATCTGATATTAATTATACTTAAGTATTAAAAGTAAAAGTGAATGGTTAGAATTTTTAAATTAACATTTATCGGGGGTTAATTAGGATTAGTTATAGGTAAAAATAAAAAAAAATCTTATATATATATAAAATACTGACTTGAGCAGTGGTCCTCTTGTTTTATTGGGGGGTTTCCATCTGTTTGTGACTGTGCTCCTATTTTTGCTTTCTTTGTATTGATCATTCCAGTGTATGAGTCAGTCAGCAGCATGTGACCTAAGGGTAAACCTTTTTGGAAAGTTTAGAATAATTATGATAACAAATAATCACAAGCATGGCATCTGAGCAAAATCCAGTGTGTTTATTCTGTAACTTAAATTATTCAAAAGGTTTAGGGCCATAGATCAGTGAGATCATTCTTTGTGAATGTTCATCAGGTGATTTTTAGGTTTCTGTTCCTTGCTTATATAGGTAGGAAATTGACCTGTGGTTTCCAGTGTTTTACCAGCAAAACAAGGAACTAGGAGTCTTTCCATAGGGAAGGGAAAGGAAAAGGGAAATAGAATAACGAATCAGTCTGGGGTGGAGGGACAGGATATAATGACATCAGGTAGAAAAGACCAAAGGTATTACTTGGATATTTGATGCTTTAACACTATCACAGGTAAGTCAACCACAACTTTTTGTACCTGTTCCATTTAGACTCGACATTTTAAAGCATCTTTAAGTTTACTTTAATCTTGATTAAACCTCTATTGAAATGCAATGACGTTTTGATTCAGCTGATAGTTTTTTCTCTGTCATAATGATAAATGATTCATCTGTAAATCTTTAAATCATAATTTGAGCACTCTCTGTATGACTTTTGACCGTCAGTCTCTGTTTTCTCCAAAACTGTCTTAACCTGAGTGATTCTTGATCATTTAGACATGTGTAACATTCATGAACATACATGAGTTCTGATAATAAAATGGGTGAATACGGTTTTGATTAACCAACCTGGTGGCCCTGTTTTGTGTGACCATCATGGCAAAATATGCTTATGATATTATTTTCACCAATTTTCTAGGGGTGCCCATTGCAACCCTCGACCTCAACCCCCATTTGGCCCCCTCTTTGTGGTGCCCCTGACTTTCTTACAAAGGAAAATGAAAGGATTGTTAAATGTAGCACATTTAAACCACAGGAACTGTGTCTCGTTTATTATCTCACCCCTCGATCACATTAAGGCCAGCAGATGTCCATATATTATCTTACTATTTATGTTTCGGAGCTTAACATCAAAAAGCTAAATGTGAGAACTGGAAGAGAGAGCACAGTAGCTTGTAACCTGGTAGACCGCAGTGAGACAGGTGGGTTCAGTCATTGATAGCAGCATGTGTAAACCAACATTACCAAGAGTTGCTCTAAAACATGAAGGATATGTGACAGCCTGAGATAAACTCTTCTGCATTTCTCCTAATATTTGTGAGTAAAGACTATGTTTTTCGTTGATAAAACAACAAAATAATAAATTTGCACAGGATCTGTGTGAACTGTTTGCTTCATAAAATAAATTTCATTTGAAATTATGTCTCTAAAATATGAGTGAGATTTCATGAAAAAAAAAATCTCATTCTGATTTTAGTTTAAGTGATTTTCATGGAATAAAGCTCGCAGCAGACGTAAATGACTGAAAGGTTTTCCACTTGAAAACATGTCCAAAATGTTTGACAGCTGAAGATTTATATTTAGCACCTTATCAGTATAGGTGGGTAGTTTCACTTCAACACATATGATAAAACTTAAGTGAAACTGGTCTTGAATGTGCACAAAAATGTTAAATAACTAATTGGGGTAATCAAATAACGAGAGGGGATGGGGTGCCTCTGAAAAGTTTTCAAAGGGGTGGCTAGTTGGGGGCCATTTAATCTTGAAGTGGGACACCAAAACCAAAAGCCACTGAAGAATTTCAGGAGTTTTATCAGCTGATGTCAGGTATCGACTGTTTGAAATATCTTGCAGTAAAGGAGTTACGGAGTCAACCTTTAAAATAAGGCACTACTTATCTCATTAAAACCATAGTAGTTGCAATTTTTACACCATTACAGGACTGTTTGGGGTTATTTAATTTAGATTAATAAAGGTTTTCATAGAAATTGCATTAGAGAAGCACAAATATTCCTTGTATTTGTTTACAACTAAATTCAGCGATCAGTTACAAACATTTTCTTGCCAGAGTTTGGAATATCTCAGCACAGCTCTATGCATACTTTTGCTTTAACGTTCTGTACTTTGACATTCGTTATCACAAATATATTGTATGTACAAATCTGGCCAGAGTGAGTTGTGGTGGTGGAGGGGTAATAATTATGGGAGTAGGGATGGGAATTGATAAGAATTAAGCGTGTTGTCATCATGCACATATATTCTAATGAGTAAGTGGAATTGATAAGCAGAATTGTTAGGCAAGAATCTAACAATTCCAAGGAATTGAACAGCTAAAGAACCATTCTCTGCAAGAACCGGTTCTCAATTCCCATCCATATATAGGAGTGACTTCCAGTTCTTCTACATCAACTTGTTTATGTATTTTTGTTACTATGACTCGTTACGGCCTCCTAATCTAAGAAAAAATTATTAGAAACTATTTTTTAGTTTTAGGCATGTGCATTACTAACTGCAAGAAGGTAAGTAAAGCCCCATGTTCCCCACATACTGGTACCCTGGAGAGGGGTAAAGAAAGTTATTCCTATGACCAGGGCTGGTCCTAGCCAATTTGGTGCCCCGGACAAAATTTCAGGTGGTGCCCCATGTGCAATTTTCAAATTTTCTAATCTCACTGCCAATTTACAAACATTCACATACCAAATTAAACCGTTTTCTTTTTGATACAATTTTTTTTAATCTAAAGAAACCAGGTTGTTTCATTAAAATAGTTAACAATAAATAATTTAAAACAGAATACTAGAATTCGATCGCATACCTGCCAACATCTGCTAACAGCAATGAGGAACACGTGCTTATGTTAACAAGCAGCTGTGGACTGAAACAGTTCTAGGGGGGTCCAGGGGTACACCCCCCAGAAAATTTTGTAAAAGATCTATTTAAGACGATGAATTTTCCAGCCATTTGAAGAACATTTGACTAAATTTTTAGAATTACAATATAAAATAAATATTTTATGAAGGTAGAACACTAAAAATCTGATTTTACCCTAAACTTTATCTGAAATCATAACTGAAACTTTTATTATCTTTATGTTATTTTCTATTTACACACTAAGTAACAGTGGTTAGTCTTGACTGCATCATAAGATACTTTTATCATAAAAAATATTTTCTGCACCAAAATATCTAATGTAGTAATAAAGCATGCTGAGAAACACACAGAACAAGTCATGAACTTGAGTAACCAGTGATTATTCTACAGACTACATCAACTATACTATGATAAAAAGTTATAAAATATTGTTTTTCCGTCTCCCATTTGTGGTGCTTCCTAGATGTACAATTCCCTTAGCAGTTGCCTACACTGCCTATGCCATGGGCCGGCTCTGTCTTTGACTCTTTGGGTCTTGTATGAAAGCAGAAAGCATATATTTGCTTCTAATTCCATAAATTTATTATTTCCTAAGAGTCAGAGTAGCATTCAATAAACACACTTACATTCAATCAGCAAGTCAAAACCTGCTTTTCATCAAGTAATATTTTTCCTTTCCCTTTGTCTGAGTCATTTGCTAAAGCTGGTCTTTTTGAAAGGGTTAATGATTTATTTCTAAGGGTGTCTCATGAAATAGAGTATGACGCGACCTGTCTGAGTCCTCAGTGATGCTCCTTTGTGCTCAGTAGGTGGGATATGCTTTTCAGTATCGACTCAGACAGAGAGGGGGGCCCCCTAGCGGCAGAGGGCTGCAACTGCATCAAATTGTGACTAAAAACAGAGGGAGGAACATGGGTGGACGGAAAGTCCCTGTGTGGAAATCCCCTTGACTTGGACTTTTTTTTTTCTTAAAAAAAAAAAAGAAGAAAAAAGACAAGCGCTTAGCAGACGCATCCTCTGTTTCGAAAGCCTCCGCGAGCTGCCAGGGCTCCAAAACAGATGTGATTATACTGAAGGAAAGAGAAGGTTGAATGGCGCCGAGAACCGCTGCGGTGAGGCTGAGTGAAGTGGCTGAGAGAGGACTAGCCTGAGCATCCGGGAGGCTTTGTTACTACCCCCCCGACATATTTACACAGGTAAGACAACAGTCCTGCCTTCTTCTGCCTCTCCATGTGGACGACGTTCCCCACCGAGCGGGAGGCGAGACTTTAGCGGACACGGCGTGTGTTTTGGGCCCGGAGTAATGTATGGTTGTGTTTCTGAGGACATGGAAGAGGAAGCCTCGCTCACGACAGTGGCTTTGACAGCCATTGTTTACAAAGACGTCACCCTCGAGCGAAAAACGAGGCATTTAAACGGACAAATGTCTCATCTGTGCCGCTTCTCTGTATCAATACGCGCCGTGTGAAACGCGAAGGAGCACTACATTGTCTTAAAGGTAGTTGTCATTGCAATTACGTAAGCCTTTAACGTCAGCAAAGTCTCCTATTGTTATTTTTTATTTCTTTTTGTGTGTGTAGCCCGCCATCCTAAACCGCTGCGTCCAACACAGAGGCTCTAACTGAGATAACACACCTGGCTATCGGCTCAACATGCTCCCTGACAGCCAGGTGTCTCAGTTTTCTAGTCCCTCAAGTCTCAGAGTGACTAGCTCTCTTTAGCATGGCCTAGTCTGTTGTTGCACCTGCTGCCCCTGTGTGTGGAGTAAAACTAAACTAAACAAAGAGGCCACTTTAAGCTCAGCCTTCAGGTGGTTGAGAACTTTAGCTGATAAACAGCTCATATAAGCTGAGGTGATGGGAGTTAAAAAGTCAGCAAACTTCCAGGCTTATTTGCTGATTATTAGTTTTTCACTTCCTGTCAAAAGCTGTCTTCATTTTGCCTGAAAATGTTTCTTTAAAACCTCTCAACTTCAACCTTTCCTTCTTTACTGCTTCGGAAAACCATTTATACTTATGTTTAAAGCATCAAAACTACAATTTTGATCATCTTTGACCATGACTTGGAGCCATTTTTGGATAAGTTTATTTCCCTCCTACAGGATGAACTCAGTTGTGTTTGTACTAACACTGAAGTTTACCTTTTTATAAATGAAGGTTTAATCTAGGCAGACAGCTGGTTAGGAGGACTCGTGACCTTCTCAGCAGTCTGGAAAACACCAGTTTATTGTTAGAAGATTTTGAGTTAAAGCAATAATACAAAGCTTTCTTTGTGTATATCATTTAATTTGAATAAGCAGAATTTTTCTGTCATAAAGCACTAAACATGTCCAAAGTAAAACAATCCTGCGTTCAGGGTGATTTCCCGAGCAAACAGTAGATTAGGTTGTCTCAAGTCTCAATTATTAAGGAAGGGGAATCTCCACAGAAAATTTCCCGGCAGTTCCTCCAGTTTGAAGTGTTTTTTCAAGCCCTGCTATGAAATAACCAATTTTCTCCCCTTTTTCTCTGTCCAGTATCCACATTGTTTGAACGTCACCGGTTGAAGCCTCCTCCTTGTTCCTCTTCCTTTCCCCGGCTACTCGTCCGCCATGTCGCAGGGTCAGAACTACCTTCCCAAGTTCCTGTTTGTCTCCAACCTGCTGAAAGCCGTGAAGATCCGTCAGCGAGTGCCCAACGACGTGGTGAAGCCCGCCGCCAGAGGTGACCTCATGCACCACCTGCGGGGAATGCACCGCCACACGTTGGAGATGATCGCCATGAACCACTTCCCCCAGGCTTTCAGGGAGGTGGTGCAGGCCGCCATCCTGGACCGAGGGATGCAGGCCTCGTTGGAGCAAGAGAAGAAGCTCAACTGGTGTCGGGAATTGAAGAAGATGGTGCCGTTGCGCACCAATGGTAAGAAACACTAAAGTGTTGGAATGGAAAGTTTCCCTGAACTTGGGAGTATTTTATTTAAAGTATTTGTTGTATTTTTATCTAAATGAGGAAGCTGAGTTGAGTCACAGAAACAGTTCAGCAGATATATTTAGTTAATTTAAAACTTTGTCTTTTCACTTTTAGGAACTCTTGCTATCTTTATTGCTCCCCTGCGAGCATGGTTGTTGCTTTGGTTTCATTTTCTATAGCAGAAACCGCGTGAGTCAAATGTATTTGATATGTATGTTCTGAGATTTTATTACTCACAAGCCGAGTTACTGTAAGTGACGGCAATCAAGGTACACAGGTTCCGCTTTCATATAGACTCATTTAGCTGTCTTGTTGGTTTTTACAGAGCCTCTCAAAGGATTGCAGGCAGCCCACTGCTGCTAAGTCATGTTTTCTGTTACGCTCATGTTGTAACTCGGGAACATCCCAGGCATAAACAAACATTCACATGGGGTTTGGGCTCTTCTGATCATAGCTTTATACGGGAAATTTCACTTGCGTCACTTAGAGCGCCAGTATTTACTGTTGCTGGTGTTTTAGGCCAGACTATTTCCACTGTTTTCGTTTAAAGCTGTAGTGGCCTTCATATAGCTTTTTCTTTCTTTCTTAAGGTCAAAGCATCACTTAGGTTTACTCACACCCGCCCGATTCAGGTCAACGTCTCAATCACATGTTTCACATATGACCGAACTGCGTCTTGGCTTATCTGCTGGCCTTTTTTGTTTTCTGTGTTTAACGTCACGCACATCTGGCATGTACACCAGGTCTATTTTAGGTTAAGGGGAAAAAACAGTCTTTGAAGGGAATCATCAGCTATAGCATTCACAACAGAAGGAGGAAGTGGAAATCAATTTGCACTACAACTTTGACCTGAACTTGTGGGTTTCAAGAGGAAATAGTTTCTGTCTGTGAGAAATTCCTACATCACCCTCATTTGAGAATTGACATTGTACAGTTACTGGACGGGTGAGGAACTTACTGGATGTTTTATATGTCCCAAGTGTCCCTGTCATTTTTGAAGTTGGTAATAACTGAATGAGTCACTGCAATTTTCATCCATGCATAGTTCCTCTTTAAGAAAGACCCTTTAACTGATGACAAACCAGTCTGTCAGTAACCTGAAAGGAATTTCCTGGCTTGCGAAGTTGATGTCATAGAGATGAGACCGAATGTAGAACTGGACTGTCTAACTCTGAAGGACCCAGACGTGACTTTGAGCAGAGGACTTACAACGCACACACACACACACACATATACTCAGACAGGACTGACTGTTGCTGAGTCACTGGACCTCAGCAGGCGTACATACAGAGAGAGAGACCATGACTCTCTAAGACCATCAGGGAACGTCCAACATCGTCTGGGACTTTAATTTGCTTCTGCCATATTTTTCTCAGGCTTTTGTTTGCGTCAAAATACTAAAGACTCAAACCTCCAGAGATTTTAAATCTAACAAAGATAATTAACTGACATAAATAACACAATTAAAAAGCCTCGGCTACATTTAAAACAGCAAAAGCCATACTCATTTTCTTGTCTCCCTCAGTACTGTGAATTACTGCCATTAAATTTTAGTTTCTTTACTTCAAAATGTCTGAGGATTTGTCCCAAACACCATCTCATGTGTGTCGTGTTTGGATTAAGTCAAATTTGGTCAAAATGACAGGAGCCTGTTTACAGATTCCTGCTTTTTAAAGTACATTTTGATGTAAACCATATCCTGATTTGAGCAGTTCCAGAGATCTGTCTTGATTTGTCTTGTTAGTCAGGATAACCCATTGATATGAGGTCTGAATCCTAATTTTAGTTTATTCTAATGAGAAATATTTGATGTCATTTTATTGTCATATTTCAAACATTTTAATCAGTGCACTACAGCTGCCTATTTCTAGACATACCAATTTGGGATTTATCCTCGGTTCAATGTGATGAGCTACACGTGATAAAAAGGCTCCACATTTTGCAGTAACAGAATCCGCTGCATTGTATCGTATAGGGTGTTATTTTTTTATAGTGTTTTTTTGTACTTCATTATTTAGCACCTATTTTAAAAGTACTTGCGTCAAACTAGGAAATCAAACAAAGATATTCTGAACTACATGAAATGGTACAATTTGAAAGAGTTATCCAAATATAAAGATGTGTAATGCTGAATTATAACCCAAAACAACAAAGCACTTTTACTAGCATACTCTACTCAAAAAATCTGAGCATAAATATGTACCAATACATCAAATTATCAGACTTCTCGTTCCCAAATGGCTTCTCCATAGACATCTCCATTGTTGACCTATTTTCATCATTTTGGCTGTTTTAATAAACAAAAGCACTTATGTAGTTGGCATCCGGCCATAAATTTTGCTTACAAATGTGTATTTGAAGGACATATTATTTATTTGATTTAAGAAATAAATTGTGTTGGTTTTGTTTCTTACTTTAAGGAGTTTCTTTTAACTTGTCTTCATGACATTGTGGTGAGAACCTAAGGGCAGAAAATCAGTGTTTGATCCATCAGAGAAGGATACATTTGATGTTGTGTAACACAAACCCAGAGCTCCATTAGACACACAACACATTGAAGTTGTGCTGTCACCTGGATGGCAACAAAAAGGTTCGATTTTGGTTTTGGGTTTGTGTGTTCTTAGGAAGTGCCTCAGATTTCCAAAGAGGAAGTGTCTATACTTTGATCCAATTGACTGGACGACTATCTTTCATCTTTAGTTGTCAGGCCACAGGCTCAATTTATGGTCAAAAAGTTTTCTTCATTGCATAAGAGGAAGTGTGTTTGCATTAGAGCATTTAAGTCAGTGTCTGCATGTATCTTTATTTAGAATATCTTTATTTGTTTCTTTTTTCAAGAGCGAGCTGTGTGCACTGTATGTTTTTGAAGAGTGATGCAAGAGCACCGAAACGCAACAACAGCTTTTTAGTCTGGAAGGGAAGTGGATGGTTTTTTTTTTTTTTTTGCTTCAAATTCAGTGGCATGTTCTTCCAATCGTATGAAAAGAGCTGCAGCTCACATCACAGTCATCTCATAAACACAGAAAAAAATGTTAATTTTAGAAATCTGTTCACAGCTTGGCCTACAACACACCTCAAGGCAAGATGTATTTTTAGAATCTTTGTTGTGAAGACCAAACCCTTTTTAAAAAAAGAAAACCTCCCACATGAACTAAATCAGGAAATTTACTATTGAGCTTCTTCTGGATATAAACTTGTGCACAAAAAATATGCAGACTTTACATTACAGTAACTGTACATCTTTCTGTGTTCATACATGTGAGGGCTCTTGTTATCTCCTTGCCCATGCATTTTCACTTTCATCGACCCATGATAACAGTAGTTAACATTCCTTCTTGTCAAAGTCACGCCTTTGTGGAAAGTACAGGACCTGCTGAGTAGCATTGATGAGTTGGGATCATACGAGGGATCAGACACGCGCATAATGTGAGCAAAAAAGAAAAAAAAACAGAAGTTAGTCGAGGGAAATTCCTGTGTTTAGTATGACAACAGGGTTTTTTTTTCCTTTTAAAAAGGCTGCACACATTGACAAATACAACCTCTCCTGTTTCACAATGAGAAAAAGACCCAGAGCTGCTGAAGGAGACTAAATAAAATTCCAGCATTTAAAAAAAAAAAGCACTTTGACACACTCTTCTTTTGAGCAACACTTTATTTCCTTGGGCTATTAGAAAACTTTAAAATAATTCTTTGACATTAAAGAGGAACAAAAGTTGTCACCATTTTTTTTTTTCTGAAATTTTTCTTCTCTTTTTAGTCTTTACCAAAAGTATAAAAATCGGGTAAATGATTTATATCTGAATTTGAAGCCCGCGTTTGTGTGTTTTTTAGATATGAGGATCTAACTATAAGCTGTGAAGCAGATAGTGTGACGATTAGCCCAACGGCTTGGAAATCCCCAGACTTTAGTTACACATTAGTGTGCACGCACAGCGCCTGTCCGCTCCGTGCACCAAGTATTTGTATATATATATGTGCACAGTTTTAAAACTTTTGTAAGCCATGTGCAATTATTAACTGCTTGCTTTTTTGTGAATCTACAGGAGATGGGAACTGTCTGCTTCACGCTGCTTCTCAGTACATGCTCGGGGTTCAGGATACGGACCTGGTGCTCCGGAAAGCTCTCCACGGGGCCCTGAAAGAGACAGACACTACTGTTTTTAAAGCTCGCTTCCAGGCAGAGCTGCTGCAGTCCCAGGAGTTCACGCAGACCGGACTGAGATACACCACCATGGTACGAAGACGCGACTAGAAGTCATGTTATGCAGGACTTGATTTTAATATTTCTCAGGCCCGCCAAATAATAATAATATAATAAATGATAATATTGTTTGGAGACAATTTAAACTAATATAATGATTCTCCCCCTCTAATGAAGCTTATGGAAGTATATGAAATTTACATACATAAAAAAAGTTACGAACTGACCTGGCTTGCCAATCACCTCTGTCCAAGCCGGCACAGTTTATTCTTTTTGTGTCTTCCTCCGGCTTTGTAAAATAATTGTGGTCACCCGAATACTGCTTACATAGTTTCTGAAATTTACGTAGTGTAAAAAAAATAAATAAACAACACTTAGCAAACCCAAGGTTCGACACAGGGCGAGCCCTCGGGGCATCCTTGGGCATCGCCAGCTGAAAGAAGGCGCTCCTCTAGCTAAATCCCTGTTCACTGGGCTCTCATGCTACAGAGGTTACCAGACCATGCTCCTGGCAAATACCTGATTAGAAATCAAAAGCCTGAGTTCATCATGTGGGCGATCGTGCTATCACTTGTCTTGCTTCATTCCAACTGTTTGTATGTGTCTCAGAACTGGGAGGAGGAGTGGGATAAAATTGTAAAGATGGCATCTCCGGTCTCTAGTAGCAACGGCCTCCAGTTTGACTCTCTGGAGGAGATTCACATCTTCATCCTCTCCAACATTCTTCGCAGACCCATCATCGTTATTGCAGGTACTTGCTGTTAATCACCTTAGAGTGTGTTTGTTAGACTTTAAATACTTTCTGCTGGTCAGTCTTTTAGCTTAACAATTGAACACTAAAATATTTTTTAGGTTGTTCATGGTCAGAGCTGTTGTTACTTCAGTTATAACTTCTACAGTGTTTTTTATTATTATTATTATTATTCAACAGATCAGGTGGTCAGAAGTATGAAATCTGGCTCCTCCATCTCTCCTTTAAATGTGGGTGGGATTTATCTACCTTTACAATGGAAGCCAGCAGATTGCTACAAATACCCAATAGTCCTTGGCTACGACTCCCAGCACTTCGCACCCCTCATCACCGTCAAAGACAGCGGTCCAGGTAGGAAAGAGAAAGAAACTACATGTTTGTGGAAGTTTTATTTATTTTGTTTTCTTATCTAATGTTTTTGTCTGAACCGATCCTCCAGAGATTCGAGCGGTTCCACTGATCAACCCAAAACGAGTGAGCTTTGAGGAGCTGAAGGTGCACTTCCTTATGGAGAAGGAGCACCCTCAGAAAGAGCGGCTTCTTAATGACTACCTGCTCATTATAGAGATCCCTGTCATAGGCTTGGGCCACGACACCATGAAAGTTGCACGGTATGTATAGAATCTAAAATCTGTTCTTTAAAATAATATATGAATAAAAATAGTGTTTTAGTTGTAACTTGTTTGAAAACCCCTTTTTATAGGGAAAGACTGTAAAAATAGTTTAGTTTTTATATATTTAAAAAAATATATTGTAACACAGACGGTGCTGCAAAGCACATTGGGTAAATTATGACATTTACTAGGTTTGCCGGTGCAAGGCTGAGAGTTCCCTTTAATAAGACTTGCTTAAGAAAATAAAATTGCTAACAAGTTCTATTTAAGTTGTTAAGCATGTTGTGTGTTTCTGTCCTTAGGCTGGATGAGGGGAACCTTCCTGAGGACATGAACCTGATGGAGGACTACCTGCAGCTTGTCAACCATGAGTATCAGCGGTGGCAGGAGGACAAGGAGCAAGCCTGGGCCGCCCAGCCTCAGCGCCCCCCACCGTTCTCCGTCTCTCAACTCTCCCTCATCGAGATCCGTTGTGCCACACCGCGATGCACCTTCTACGTCTCCGTGGACACACAGCCTCATTGCCACGAATGCTTTGAGAAGCGACAGGCCACCACTGTAGGAGGGGCGAGGATAGAAGGGGTGGTTCAGACCAAGGGTGCAGGTGTGCAGGGAGGATTGGGAGTGATGGGATCAGAGGCTGAGGTGAGCTCCAGAGGGGCTCGAAGCAGTAGTCCACCATGCTCTTCCTCTGGGAGAGGGGTGGTCTTGTCTAGTCCCCGCTCGGCCCCGCCCACTGCTCCCAGCCTCAGTCTTTACAGTGAAACTCATGCCATGAAGTGCAAAACACCCGGCTGCCTCTTTACCCTCAGTGTGGAGCATGAAGGACTTTGTGAGCGCTGCTACAACTCCAGACAGAACCACGGACCCCCTGGTGCTGGAACAGTTGCTACAGGAATCCCCGGCCCCAATGGGGTGCCTATCGCTCCCCACCCGGGATCAAGCCCTGGCTGGACCCAGTGGGGGGGTTGCGAGACAGAGACAGAGCGATGCAGCATGTGCAGACAGGAGGCGTTCAGGATATTCAATGGCCTGTGTCCTCCCTGCATGCAGAGACAGCTGGTTCCAGAGAAGGGTGAGCCACAGCAGAGCAACTCCAGGACTGAGGCTTCTGCTTGGAACCAGGCTAGAGACACTGAGCAGCCAGGCCTCACGCTAACCCCAGGACACACGTCAGCCTGGCAGGCCCCTCCTGCCCGGCCGTGTAAAAGATCTGGTTGCCAGTTTTTTGGGACACCAGAGAAACTGGGTTTCTGCACTATTTGCTATGTATACTATCAGACCAACCACCGTAAGTCAAAACCCTGTTTTTCACATTATTGTGAATATTTGTGAATATTTGCTTACAGTGTATAACTTGTGTTTGCCCCTGTGTTATCCAGACCTGACTCCTCCTCCCCCTGCCCCGGTCCAGAGCAGGTACGGTTTGGAGGCAGGCTTCCAGAATGCCACACGGTGTCGTGGGTCCGGATGTGGCTCAGCTGGCAAGGCAATGCTAGAGGGCTACTGTGATAAGTGCTACGTCAAAGAGCAGACAGCACGACTCAACCAAGTGGTGCATAGGACTCCTTACTCTCCCCCTCTGGTAGGTTTCTGCCACATTATTTTGAACTACTTCTTGGTCTTTGTCACGTTTTATCCAATGTCTATCTTTATCCTCCCAATCAGTTATGAACTGACTTTTTTTTCCTTTTCATTCTCTTCCTCTTCTTAAAAAAAAAAATAGCGTGACCGAGCAGCTAAACCCAGACCTTCGCAGCAATCCCAGACCCAGACTCAGTGCCGGCGGAGTGGCTGCAGTAACGTGTCCCCGGGTTGCACAGACCTCTGCCCGGAGTGCCACACGCGCGGTCAGGGACGGGAAGCGGGCAGGCGGGCGCAGGCGCCCAAAGAGAAGTCTAAGCAGAGGTGCCGGACACAAGGCTGCGATCACTATGCCAACCAAGAGAAACAGGGCTACTGCAACGAGTGCGACCACTTCAAACAGATCTACCGTGGCTGATCACATGCAGCAAACAGCGACAATGACAACACATCGGTAGCACGTTAGAGCCACCGCCCTGCCGAGGGCTCCCCATGCCAGTCAATGCACCTCTGATACTAACTAACCAACTAACTAAGTAGCTAGTAACTAACTAGTAACCTTATGGCCTGAAAATCAAACACCCTTGTGTCGAATGTGAAGAGGGAGTGTGTGAACATGGGGGGGTGCAGTGTGTGTGTGTGTATGTGTGTGAGTGTTTGCATTAGACATGGCCTCCAGAATACCTCTCTGTGCATTTATGATCATCTTGATTCGCCGTGTGCTCTTACACGGTTAGAGGTTTGGCTACATGTCAGAGCTACTGGCCTGACTCTTGTGTACAGTCTGTATTTAGAGGTACGTAGGGAATCGTGCCGGACAAAATGATTGTATATTGGCATAACAAGAAGCATCTGACATTGCTTTATAGACCACAGCCAAGGATTTTTACCCCAACTGTCTGTATGTCTTAACCCATCTGTGTATCTGTCTGCCTGTCTGTCCAGCATTAGCTCTGAGGGAGTGAGAGACGCTGGGGCGTGGCAAGCCCAATGACAAATCTGTGGAAACAGTGAACAGAAGTGAGGCAAACTGAGCCAAAGCGAGCAAGTCACACGTTTGGAATTCATTTAATTTATAATCAACATTTTATTTAGCTTAAAATCCTTAATTTATGTCCCCTCTATTAACAAAGGCGTGCCCAGAGAGAGACTACGAAACAATAATTGTTTTCTATTGGTCTGCCGGTGGCAATGCAAGTTTACGTTGTCAAAGAAATCACCTTAAATCGTTGCCACTTATCCAAGTAAAATGAAATAGCTGCATGTGGAACGCTCAAAGAAACTTGTGTGACGAAACAGTGCGAGACAGACAGGGCTGGCCCCTGCTGGTTTTGGTGCTACGTGTCCAGAAACACAAGCCTCTCCGATGTAGCTAACATGCTGGTGTCAGCGGCCAGAAGGCAGAGAACGCATTAGAGACAGGACCCCCCCCCCCCCCTTTTTTTTTTTTCTCCTATCTTATTTCACCTTCCTCTTCTCCAAAACAGATCTGTTGCCTTGGACATTGTTTTCATGTTTACTTGGAACTTAAGCACCTAAAAACCACAAACTAGACATGCACACGCAGATGTTGTATAACCAGTCGCGTCAGATAGGGATTGTTCACAAAAGAAAGACCTTATGAAAGTATGAAGGCATGGCAGATTAGATAACTCCCCTCATTTCCACCACATACACACATTTGCACATCTGAACACAGCTCTGTGAGATTATATGCCCCCCCCCCCCTCCCCTCCCCTCCACCACTCACCCAAGCCGGAGGTGGTGTGTAGGCAAACGAACCCGCAAAGAGTTACGCTAAACTCTGCTCAGCCTACCAGGGTGACAATTTCCAAACTTCAGAGAGCAATCCTGTTGCCTGCCTCGGCAAACCTTGTTTATCTGAATGTGTTTTGTGCCGTTTTCTGCAACAGCACACTGTTGGGGCTGATCCTCCATAAGTTTTGCCTTTAAGTCGTTCTAAATAATTTTATGGACCATAGGGGGCCTGGTCGATGATCTCGATCTGCGCTTCCACCTTTAAAAACGCTTTTGTGAATATGGAACTTAGTTCATATGTTAGGACCTTCCAACCCGATGCCTCATCTTTTAACATAAAACACAAAAAAACACGCACTCGCATGTGCGTCTGGAATAAATAAACAAACAAGAACTGACATTTTTATTTCCTTTGTTGGTTTTTGATTTTATTTTTTATTAAGGTATTTTGATATGTTTGGTTTTCTTTTAACCAAAATACAAAAACAAGAAGGAAAAAAAAAAACTTGTGCCATCAGTTGCCAAACAGTTGTTGTTACCTCCTTAAAATGACCAGCCTGGGTTATTCTAGACTAAAGTGCCACAGATGGACATCTTCACGTCTGTATAACCCAAGATTTCTCTCTGCAACTCTACACATGAACACTCTTTCCACGAGCATGTTTGGTTTAAAATAAGAAGAAATATTTATCTTAATGGATAACCTCAAGCATAGTGTTAATCAAACTAAAGTGTGATATCCGCTGCAGCAGTTATTCCCCTCAGACCTCCACTGAACACTTACTCTGCTGTTGATGTCCATCTGTGGCTTTAGTTAGAAATGACTAACAGGCTCTCGGTCTGCCTTTTCATTCAACTGTATCTAAAGCTGTCAGGCCAGCCCACAAGCTGACGGCCTGTGCGTAGATCTCTGTGTGCTTTAATCACCTCTAGACGAACCTTAATCAATGGAAGGCCAATTAGTGGTTGGCTCATCAGGACCCCTAACAGCTTTTTGGGGGCTCTGACTGATTTTTGTTTTGTTTTGTTCATTTTTTTTTTTTTTGCCTGGGTGGAGATCATATAAATTGCACATGATTTGTTTAAGCTGCTGAGGCATTTTGGAATCGTACTCTGACTTACGTAGGGGACATTCCATCGGTGGAAAAAAAAAAAAGCATCAGCTTACAAGCAGAAAGTGTAACAAAACAAATGCAAATGGTTTTGAAAGTTTCTTTTGACAATAGGGTATTGTATGAAAAAGCCTGGTTTTATTTGTTAAGTATTTATTCATATCAAGATATCTGTATTGTGTGATTCAATAATTATTTATATGTTGTCCTGAAATGAATTATTTTTAATAAGAAATTTGACTATTGTGGTTCTTGTCATTTTAATATGTGTGTACCTGTATACTTTAGTTTTCTGACAAAAACAACTAAATGGTGGGAAGTACTGCTGATTAAGGTTATATAATGCTCATATCTGAGGCTATTTGTGTATTTTCTAAACAGATGTTTGGTGCTGGGTCTAGTGTAGGAAATGTTTCAAAAGTCATCAGTTAACAGACTTCCGAAGCCTGGTTCAGATGTATTGAATTGCACCATTTACTCTGCAGAACTGGGTTAAGTCTTTTTTTTTTTTAAACCCCACTTCATCCGCCTCTGTCTGTTTCTCTTTTGTTACAGATTTCCAAGAAGAAAAGTTCAAATGATGAGCACTTTATGCTTAAGAAAAAAAACTATTCAGTTCTTTCCATGCTATTGTCAGTGTGTCATATGTTAATTATAGTAAAGAGAAAAAAAAGGGATCCCCCACCCTCGAGTAAAAAAAAAACAGTTTACTTTGGAGGAACGGATCATTCGGTGGGAGGGGGGAGTTTGGAGTGAGGGGAGATGTTGTAGACGGGGAACGGGTTAAAGAAGCGACAGCAGGGACAGAGTGACATTTCACGAGCGTGGGACTGCAGAGTGCTGCGTGGGCTTGGGTTGATGCGGTTTCCTGGAAATACCCCAGCATGCAAAATGATCTTGAAAAACTGAACCTCTAACAAGAAAAGAGGTCAAATTTAACTTATGATGATCCACAGCAGCTAACTTTGAAAAAGAATTTATTTCTTTTTTGATGACAAAATTACGTACACTTCTTGCTCAAACTGTGGTCAGATGATGCTGACAGCTGTCCCTGGTGACATTAAACTGAAAATAAGGGTGATTTTTAGTTAAACCACACTGACAAGAATGGATTGTTCAGCACAATTTAATGCAATTCATTATTTTTTTAAACAGCTGGACTAACAAGTCAATTTAAAGTTTTTAAAATTTGTTTATAATATTTTATTTGGAGCCTGCCATAACAAAAATATATAAACACTTTTCTATAGCAGCACATTATCCACCAGTGCTTTATTACTGGTCAGTGCTACTTTTTAAAATTTATTTACTGAACTTTTTTGCAAAGTAGGAACAGAGACAAAAGTGTATAAAAAGAACTGACTGGACAAGCAAACTAATATATAATAAACGAATACACCAAAAATAGTACTAATAAAAGGTCATCACTAATTGACCTTGGCTGTTCTGTGTTTTAGTCAGAATAAGCTTTTCTGACTCAACAAAATGTCTCCATCTGGGAAATACATTTAGTCATCTTCAATATTCTAGTAGTTGTGGAAGTTTTTATTTTATTAGTGGTGTGATTAAAAACTAACATGTGGGAATAGTTTATATTAAGTAAAGCTACTTGGTTTGAAATCATAATTAAATATAGTTTTATTCTCACACATGCAGAGAAAGTGCTCCTTCTGTTTGTAAATATTGGAATGATTAAAATAACTTTGTATAAGATAAGTGTATAGTCTGTTTAAAATTGTCAGAAGAGTAACTTTTATTGCCTTCAGTGGAAATAAAAGTGCGATAACATTTTGAAATAAAGTGGGCATTATGAAAATGATTATGGACATTTAAAACATTCTTTTTGGATGATAACATTTGAAAAAACAAAACCTTACAATATTATTTGTGACCCTAAAGAGAAGGAAGGCCTTATTTTTAACTTCAATCATTTGTTGTGAAAACAAAAATAGAAATGTTCTCTATGATTATCTCTGTGATTATAGAGTTTGACAGTTCCAGGCTACACATTTAGACAACAAAAGAACCACCTCACCTCCAATGAGCCAAACTGTTAAAGCTGTCAGCAGTAAACTATAAATGGAAATGTCAAATCTATTAGATGAGTGTGTATTTATGAATGAATTCACTAAACTCTGACTCACTATATCTTCTTTAGAAATCTGAAATGTCGCAAAAATCAAAACTACAGCCGTGGCTCATTTCACAGGCAGTTTTCTGATATTGCACAACAGGAAGTTGGTGTATCCATGGTAACCTTTGTCTGACCATTTTGTAGGCCAAAAAAATTTTATTAATGAGCTGTGCCTTTCCAGTGAAAGTAATGACACAAACACACCATAACTAATTATATCTTAACGACAGGAAATCACTTTTGAGGATAAATAGGTAAATTTATATACTTTCAGAATTTTGGCTTAATCTTAGCATTCCAGTGTTAACTTTCTACGAGTTTTGTTAAAATCTGTGAAGTTGTTCATGAGATATTTTACATGACTAACATGACAAACAGGGTTGACTCATGCCAAAGTTTTAAGCAACCTGTTGAACAATGTGTGGAGATAAATTTGATTAGAAGAGTTTACAGGAGAAATCCCCCTTCCATAAAAAGGACATTTCAGTATTATTCAGGTTTGCAAAACTGCCTGTGAAGAAATATTGAAATTTCTGCATGTCCTTTTTGTGGGAAACTTAACAAACACCTCATGGACAATTTACAATATATTTTTTAATGGATTTATAGAAATTCCCCTAGAATTGACGTATAAACAGTTTATATCCCTTTTAAATGCTAAACAATGTGGGTTTTGCATGGCAACTATCCACGCCTTCCCAACCAGCTCTGTTATGTATGTACACTCTAAAAATGAAATGTTGGATTTACTCAACCATGTTATGTCAAGTGGTTCTATTTAACTGAGTTAAGTAAATTCAAAGCAACATACTCATATTTTTTGGTTAAAAAACTGGTATATTGCTTTGAAATTACTCAACTCAGTTAAGTGGAACTAGTTGATATAACATGGTTAAGTAAATCCAACATTTCATTTTTTGAGTGTAGGAGCACCCAGTGACTCACTGTCAGATGGAGCAATAAGAGAAGTGAAAGTAAGACAGTATATCTGCTCCCTTTTTAGCTCCAAAACTTGTCTCTTTAGGTATTTTTTTTACTTCAATAAGTAGATATGCATTCTGACCTCTGCATCACCTAATGCAGCTGAACTTAAAAGAAAGTAGAATCGTTTTAAAGAAATCTATCATTTATTTGTTTTTCAAAAGGGCTTGGGATTTTTTCTAACCACTGGGTAGCAGAAAAACTGTCCATATCATACTTAGATTACTGTAACGTTTTTACTTAACATGTTCAGAAATGTGTTTTCTTCACACACCTCATCTTTGACTATAAAACGTTTTTGTTATAAAGTTTAATTATAAAGTAATTTCTGCCTATTGTTTATGATGGTTTCTGCATATTTTACCGTCGACTTGCAGAGATCTTTACGTTTTTATTAATATAACTTTCAAATACATTTTTATGTAGTGTTTATTATCATGCTTCATCAAATCGAATGATACTCTGAAGTGTTTCCAATGGCCTGAAACAAGGCAAACACACTCTTTTAGGAAACACTTTTGTCCAATATCAACAAAATACTCACGTCCCATTGTGCATATTTCATAATAAACAAATTAAAATTCATTTTTAGAAAAAAATATTCATCTCACAGAAAATAAAGCTTGTTTAATGGCCAAAATACACTTTACTTACGCCAGGATTCATAATGTACTACAGTTCCCAGAACTCAACGGTGTTTCCGGAAAACTCGACGTTTTCGGTGGTTGCCTCGTTATAATGTATTAGTCGCGTGGGGAGGGCGGGCCTATTGAAACAACGTGATAAACGAAAACACCGCCTTCGCAGCGAATTAGTTTTTATAAAACAAACATCAACTTTCTAAACGTTACGCGCTGCATTTAATGGTTGCTCTTTTTTGTTTGTTGTTGTAGCCTAGCAAGTTCATTTTGTTTCTCAGTGTGAATTAATGACGACTGTATTTCAATGAAAACGTTAGACTCGGATGAAGAGGAGCAGCTGGACGCTAAACAAAAAAATCTGAGGCGTAAGTTAAAATGTTTATAAAGCGGCGTTTCACCTAGGGGCTGTACGATCAGGAGACGTACGATATGCTTCATATTGTGATGAGAAAATGAACAAATAGTTAAGCATACAGTGTTTATATATTCCTGCTCTGGGTTTAGAAAAAAACGATAAATAGTTTCCATAACGACATTACTTTGTGACGCGCATGCTCAAGCGGAACCAAACTCTTCCGGTTCACAGGTCGTTGGATTTTAGCTGGAAACGCAAATTTAAGAAGCTAAAAAAAACAGTTCTAGCTTAAAGATATTTATTTAAAAAATCCTATATGATCTTAAAGGAAAGTTTAACACGAATCAGTTTAGTGCAAACACATCGGGTCTGTATAACGGCGTAAATACATCAGTTTTATTCGTATGGGTTTCAGTGGCGTTTCCGTAACAACCTCAGTGTTTGTTGGGAGCGCGTCTGCTTTGCGCATGCGCATTTGTAACGATTTTTAACTGCGAAATGGTCTATTAGCAGTGAAACAAACTGCATGCAATACAATTTCCGAATGACATTAAAACATTGCCCCCATAAAGTATTTTCTGATGCTATAAATACTGAATACTATCAGCTTTTAAAAAATAAATAATAAAAACATCTGAAAATTAAGTTAAAGAATTTTAAATAAAAGTTAAACCTAAGTCCAGCTGCAAATTCTCTCGTTGCAGGTGTCCAACATTTTCTCTGCTCACTAAGCGGTTATGATTCGATGTTGTATTTGTTGCATTTTTTTTAATCTGACAAACGCATAAATGCAAACATTTGGGTCAACCATTTATTGCAGTTAACACAACTTTGCAATATGCCTATTGGACAGGCTGTTATCATGGTATTGATAACTTAAAATATATTGTATTTTTTACAGGTGATGAAAGAATCTCTAAAGTCTGTTATTTTTAAAGTGATTGCTCTGTTTTCGGTATCTATTTTAAACAAGTAAACTCCATCTTTTTGGCTAAGTTCATGTCCATTATATTATACACTCGTAATACATTTTTGTGTTTTCATTAATTCCAGAGCGAGCCAACGAGAGCATCCAACAGCTGAGCAGCACTGTGGAGCTTGATGGAGAGGTTGTCAGAGGCGGCGATAATTCCTTTTTTACAGCCGTGGCTGAAGAGGACAAAACGATTTGGAGTCAAAAAACACAGAGTGAAGCAGGTGACTCACTATTGGCTGTCTGAGAAAGTCAGTGCTTGTTTGTGCAGCACCTTAAAATATTCCTGGTCCTGTTTGTGTTGACGCTGTACTAAGTTCTCAGGAAATGTTTCTCTTGTTTGTTTGCAGTCAATCAGCTGAAGAGCCTCTTATTGAAGCAATGCAAAGAAATCCCTACTCCTCTCTCTCCATCAGAACAACAGTCTCCATCCAAGGTACAATGTGCAGCATTGAATGAATAAACATTTTAATGAATTACAATTATAGGATGCTCACTGCAAACAATCTGTCAGGATACAATGTATTCATAGTTTTGACATATTTCCATAGAAACTGCATTTTTTTTGGTTTACCTTATTTTTCCCCTCTCTGCTTGTAGAGAGTGCAGAAGGACAGCAGGTCCAGTGTGCCTGCTTATCAAGATTTAGTCCCAACAATTAACGATCAATCCGAGTACATCCAACATCTTGAAGCGGAGGTGAAGTTCTGCAAGGTTTGTATTTTACATCATTCTCTTTTAACTATAGTCCTAATTAGGAGGAGTTTGAATTGACTCCTTTCTTGTGTGTGTGTAGGATGAACTGCAGGGATTAAAGCAGCGGGTCAGAGTGGTGGTGGTGGAAAATGAAAAGCTTCAGTCTGAGCTCAAGTCCAGCGCTGTGAATGAATCTCTAAAAGATTATACAATCCAAAACTCCACGGTAATCTGTAGAAAAACAATGCTTTGTTGTGTCAGAAATGTTTGTATTTACTATTTTGGGATATAAATTTAATTATGGTGGTAAATCCAGCATGCATTGCAAACTGTACATACTACTAGGCTTAATATGAGGATCATGCAGGCATTTTTTTAAAGAACTGATTTCTAATAAACAAGTAGTTCATTATAAATCTTTCTCTTTTTAGTTGAATGACAGCAGCCACTTAGTCCCCAATACAGAGCTCAACACGATGCAGAGAGCAGAACAAAAAACATGGTCAAACGAACTGGTAAGCCTGTGTTTATCAACTTTGTACAAAAATGTGCTGCCTCATCCCAATAAAACATTTAAAAATGGAAATGTTATTGCAAATATTTAGCATTTTTGTAATAAAAAAACTGTAGCAAAATCATAATCTCATAAGAGTTTCCATTCTGTCCGTTGATATGTGGTGTTTCGAAGTTAAGTTTGGTAATCTGCATTGAACAGGAACAGTTGAAAGTGATCCATCAGGCCCAGTTAGAAAGCATGGAGGCTCAGCTCATCTCTCTCAGGTCAGTGTAATATTTATTAACCTAATATTTTTCACATTTTCTTTGATCACATTGTGTCTTTTGCTGTGGGTAATAGAAAGGATTTATCAGCGAGTCAGAAGGAGTGTGAGAGCCTGAAGGCTCGTCTGAAAGACAGCGAGAAAAAGGCTGCAGAGGCACTAAGAGCTGACGGAGCTCCTCGTGTGGCAGGTCTGTGTCTGAGGTGTGCACAACATGAGGCGGTGTTGGCCGGGACTCATGCTAATCTGCACGTTCAGGCTATCGACACGCTCACAAAGTAAGTGGTAACACCGACTTAGACTTAAATTGTACTTGTTGCTCGTCATTAATGTGTCAGCAGTTAAAGAGCAAAACAAAAACAGACGGATTGGGCATGAGCTTCTGTTTTCTTTTCAGGGAGCGTGATGAGTTACTGGTGGCTCTGCATGCCCTGAGGGCGAGTCAGCAAGAGGCTAAACAAAATGAGTGGTCAGCCTGTTTGCAGGTCAAAGAGGCTATGGCGATAGCAGAAGAAGCAAATCTACATAAAAGCAGGGTCTGAGAAACTTGTACCTTCTCAAATGTTTTGACTCAAACTGCATTTTTGACAAGGACCGAATGTGTTGCTTCCTTTTAGACAGTTTTCACTGTCTTTCAGTTCCTCCTAGAAACAGCTGATGATGCTTTGTGTGTCTGTGTGTTTATGCAGGTGGAGGTGCAGTGTGAGCAGTTAACCAGGGAGGTGGTGCGACAGAGGCAACAGCTGGACAAAGAAGCACATGTTCTGAAGAATAGGCTGGCTGAGGCCAGAAATGAGGGCCGAACGGAGGCCCACAAACAGAAAGAAGAGCTCGCACAAACAGTAACTCTTAGTTCTGTGTAGAGAACTCAGAAACTGACCAGATTTAAGAATAGCAGTTTTTCCGATTCCTGATTTGAGCATGTTTGTCTAGTCACACGTACTTATAACTATATTATTATCTATCTTTTGTATTTTTGTAAATTGCATTGAATTTGTCATTTAATGTGTATGATAGGTGTCGAGCCTCTCTCAGCGGGTTGCAGAGTTGGAAGGACAGTTAGACCGAGCTCACAGAGAGAAGAAATCTCTGACCAATCATCTGGAAGAGACTCGAAGCAAACTAACCAATCAGGAACAAGACAATGCTAAGGTACATGCATCTTTTGTTTTTTTTCTTGTTATTCAAGGTTTTTATTATTTGTAGTTAGCTGTTTTAATTGACACAATGCAGGAAACCTGATAAGAGTTTGTTTTAGCAGAATACAGCTGCAGTATTCCAACACAAAACTGAAATGCACATCTGTAGTTAATCCAATTCCCAAGAAAAATAATTTTAATTGTTGTGGCAAGCTAATGCTGTCTGATTGCAATGCTTTTGTATTTCCACTGGATGGCAGCAAAATATTTGGTTTAGTGTTTATTTTCAGTCTTTTTGAACTCCAGTATACATGAGCGACTACCTTCAGCTGCTAAACCAAGTTTAATTTCATTTTTTTAGTTAAGTTTATACATTTTTGTTTTATGGTTTCATGCTCACAGCAGAGGAATGACTTAAATAAAAGTATTTAAACAACATGCATTACGAAACAAGAGTTTTAGTTTGGGAAATTCATATTTGATTTATTAAGTTGGATGATTCAGGTGCAGCCTTTTTAAAGTGCAGATATAAAGTAATTAAACGTCTATTAGAAGTCTGCTTATTGTTAACCACTGGGCATGCAGTAGTGTTGGTTAGAGCTTCACTGTTAATTAGCTGCTGCTCTCTGTAGGTATGTATGGAGCTGCGATATCAGCTGAACCAGGCCAAGCTGAAGAAAGAGGAGGCAGAAGGAGAGCTCAGAGAGCTCAGCTCCAAGACCAGCAGACAGATAGAAAAAGCTGCACAGGTATGTCTGCATTCAGCTTTAAGATATAATCATTCATCTGTTTGTTTGAGGATTTTTTATTATTATTAAGCACCTTGAATAAAAACATTTATATTTGTAATATAGATTAAATGTATATTTTTTTCTGTGATGGACCTACGACCTGTTCAGGGTGTACCCCGCCTCTTGTATGACAGCTGGAGATAGGCACCAGCTACTGGGGTAGAAAAACCGGGTAAAGAATATGGATGGATTCCTTATGATACTTTAATCATGGTTCAGTGTGGTGTAAGGGCAGAAGGTGGGTTGTTATAAAATGTTTCCTTGCCTCCTCAGTCTTCTCTTCTTCCATCTCTGTGGGACAGGAAGTGGAAAGGCTGAGCGCAGAGCGGGTTGGCTGTCAGCAGCATCTGGAGGCGGTCCAAAAGAAGGGAAGCCAATGGCAGGCCGAAGCCCTGAGCCTAGGAGAACAACTGGCAGATGCCCAGCACCAACTGCACCTCACCAGGTAGTACCTAATCCTATTATACATGCCACCACACTCACACAACCAAACACACACACACAAGCACACAGCGCTCCCCTTTGCCCAGCTCCTGCCCAGCTCAGCCCGGTCCAGTTCAGACCAGCACACCAACTGTACCGCACCAGGTAACAGCTAATCCTATTATACAAACCACACACACACAAATGCGCATGCACACCGCTGTGCCGTGGTCCCGGTACCAACTGGACCTCACTAGGTCACCTCTAATCCTGTTAAGCATGCCACAACATAATGCAATACACACACTCACACACAAACACACACTGCTCGCTCTGTGCCACCAGCCCAGTGCCCAGCTCAGCATCAGCTCCAGCAGAGCCAAAATGGCGCCTAAGCTTTGCTTCTGTCTCTTGGTGTGCGCACACGCACACACACACACACACACACACACACATAACAGTGTGGCTGATGGTCACTGGACAGCCTGGCCTCCGTGCCACCTGCCACTGCTCTGCACCCATCCTCTCTGCAGGCACTACCGGCTCGCTGTTTTTTCTCTTTCAGCTTTCTTTTTTTATTTCTAAATCATTTCATTTTTTTCTCCTTACTTGCTCTTTCAGTTTATTTGTTTCCATTGTACCATTTATATGTTTATCCCACGATCATCTATCCGTAGAGTCTTTTCCCTCCAACCTCTCTTAACATTTTTTACTCCTTTATGATTCCTTCCTTCCTTCCTTCCTTCCTTCCTTCCTTCCTTCCTTCCTTCCTTCCTTCCTTCCTTCCTTCCTTCCTTCCTTCCTTCCTTCCCTCTGTTTTCTCCCGTCATCTGCAGGCTGCTGTTGCCTTTAACAGCATTTTCTGCCAAGGCCACGCCAGCCGCTCAGGACACTCTCACACCCCTGTTGCCAACAGCCGAGGTGTTTGAGACGGGCACAGATGTGGCGGCAATACCCTGTAGCGCTGGAGGCTGCGGGATGCAAGCTTGTGTAATCTGTGTGTACGTGTCCATCGCTGCCTCCTCCTATGATCTGTGTTTAAGTGTGTTTGTCTGTCAGCTGGCCAGCGCTTACGTGACGGCTTCATGGCGAGCTGTCGCGTGTTTAAAAAAAAAACAAAAAAAAACAAAACTTGTGTATTTTTCAGCCAGCTGTGTAGAATCACATGAACGTAGCGACACGTTAACTTTGACCTGTGTGAGAGGAGCCTCTGTTCTGAACAGTTTTACTACAGTGTGTGTGTGCTTGTATCTGCATGAGAGAGTTTATAGATTTTTTTTATCTGTCCTCAGATGCAGACTAGATGTTTGACAGCTGTTGACTTGGCTGAGCATGTAACCATTAAAATTCAATTTTGATCATTATGAGCAAAGGACACTTCTGTTTTTAATTTATATGTGGAAATTATTTTTCCTACAGTTTCACTGATGGGGATTTTACATGTTAATATGCTCTTCTTTTTAGAAGCATATTATTATTGGGTGTTATATAGGCACATATAGATTTTATGATCTAATAAGTATGATCATAAATTTCCACAGTGATCAATTTAAAATGACTGCGATCATTTAGAAACATGTTAGTCCAGCATGTTGGGGTTTGGGTGAGAGATGCAAATGTTATTAATCATTAATAACATTAATGTTTTGTGAAAGGTGGCTCAGTTGGTAGAGCTGTTGTCTCATAGCAAGAAGGTTGCTGGATCTGGGTAGAGTTTGCATGTTCTCTCCGTGCATGCATGGGTTTTCTCTGGGTGCGCTGGTTTCCTCCCACAGACCAAAAACATGACTGTTAGGCTAATTGGTAACTCTAAATTTTCTGTAGGTGTGAGTGAGGGAGTGAATGGTTGTTTGTGTTGTTTGTCTCTATGTGGCCCTGTCCAGGGCGTACCCCAACCCTCGCACTGCGACTCCACTGACCCTGAAAGGAAGAAGCGGATAGAAGAAAATCAATGGATGGATGGATATTTTTTGAAAGGGACCAAAGAAACAAGTGCAGCCATTAAAGAAATAAAGACAATATCATAAACACAACCTCTTTTCTTCTTTAACCCATTACATTTTTTCCATCCTTTCTTCTTTTCCCTATTTTTTTCCTCATTTATTATACTTTGTTGCTGCTTTTTGTTTCTGCTGCCAAACAAACTTTCTCTTCCTGTTCATTTGGGATCTTTTAGAGGTTATATAAAGCTTCACGTGCATCATTTGTTGCCATGCCCTTTCATGTTGTTCACTGCAGTGTCATGTCAGAGTCTTCGTAGCCTTAGCAAGCGGGTTTGTGTTGCTGTATTTGGTAGAGGAGAGTGTGACGTCCACCGTAGCAAAGCCAGAATGACCAGCCTTCAAAGGCAGATCTTTGATTTTCTCTTTGCAGCTCGCTCACTCCCTTCTTTCATGCTGTCGTGCACTAAAAGCCTAAAACGATCACAGCTCGCCTTCAAACACGAGGCTCAGACAACTGTTTGAAATTTGACAGCTCTACCTTCCTTCCTGTATACAAACTGCAAACACACACAAGCCTATTTGTTTGTACAACTGCATTTTTGCAAACACTGATATGCACATCAGTTGAACCCACATGCCTGTACACACAGACACAAATACAGGCGCTCACACATACGCAGATGCAGGCACGCATCCGGGGGTCCCATGGCGGCTGGTGCGCTGCGCTGTGCTCCAGGATTGGATCATCAGCCAGCTGTGAGTTGGACAGCCCAGGATCTGTCCTAATCCCCGCCACTCTGTTCACATCGCCTCACATACACGCACACACTCACTCCAGGCCCGGCCCCAGCCCAGCAGAGGGCTTTACCAAGTTTGATTTGTTTGTTTGCTCCAGTCTTTCTCCACTTTCTTTCTTTCCTTTCTCCTTTTCTCGTCCCCACCCGGTTTCGTCTCTCCCCGCGTTGTGTTCATGCATCCCAAAGGCCGTTGTGAAAAGCGCCCAGCATATCTCCTGTCTCTGCGCATGCCAGACAGGAACGAGTGGATGGATGTGTTTGCCCACGGTTAGTTGAGACCTGTAAGCCTCTCTCTGTGTTAAGGACAAGTTGAATAACTGCGAGGCAACGATTTTTCCACCAGTTTTGTTATCCCCATGAAATCAGGCATCCATGTTCATGAGGGTGATTGCCCAAAGCTGAAGAAGGACCTGGACCTGAAACCGATAAATGAGTCTGCTTGTTTCTCACTCTGAGCTTCTGATTATGGATTCCTGGGATAGGAAATACTTGAACATGAGCTTCCATGTGTTCTGATAATGATATGATAAACATTGGAAAAAATAAAGTTTCAAAAGACATTCCAATAATAAATTGGATCAAGAGGCACAGAGTTTTCAGGATTTCCATTTTGATAACTTGGGGAGGATCCTATCAGCAAAATCTTCAACTTTTACACTCATATTTAGGAAGTTGTCATAGGAAAAGCCCAGCGTGCAGTTATCCACCAACAATATGATTGCTTGAAGTAAAGCACCTGCCTCTGAACACAAGTAGGAAGAAGTGCTGTGGAGCAACACCAAGGTCTTCATCGCTTCTTGGTTTGGGTTTGTTTTTCATCTGCTGAAGAGCTGGATGGTGGTCAGCTGTATGTTCTTTGCTGCACACAGTTTCAATAACTCATGAATGTTACTGTCAGTGTTCTGTTATTATTTACATGCAGTTTTGTAAAGAAGGCTGATGGCCAGTGAGAGTACACTTTATCTATCTGAACCAATCAGTGTTGCAGTTGTATTCTGTTGAACATTTGATTCTTGTACTGATGTACTGAAGGTGTCTTAAAGACAACTTGGCCCTGTCTCTGGTGGAAATCCTTCAATGAGTTCGAGTGTCTGCAATCTTTGCAATCAAAAGAGCCATTTCTGCGCCTTGGCTCACTAATAAAATGTATCCAGTGTCGCAACACGTGCTACAACTGTGATTATCAAGTGAAGGCCCGTGGGTCACTTTGAGTTTGTTGAAGGTGGTCCTTTATGGCCGGTGGGAGTGACATTATAAAACTAAAAATATAAAGAGAATTTTGACATTTATTATTATTTATACACTTTAGCACAAAAGAAAATACCATATTTGTGTAAATGAAAAATACTGTATATAGTTTATACAGAATTTAATACAAACTACAACTGACTTATTCAGGCATTTTTTTAAATTAATTTTATTATCTAGTCTAGTCTAAAAGGTCATTAAAGGTCACCCTGATGGATTTGAGAGAAAGATCATACTTTAAGGCTGGAAGTTGGATTAATTAAATGGCCAACAGACTACTATCATGATCTTATTAAGGTGTTTCACTCTTTGTATGAGTAGCGTTGATCACATATTTGTAAACTAATTAAAAAGTAAACTGCTAATTTAAAACATAAAACTGAATCTCGTGTTCGTTTTGGTCAACGCGTCAAAGAGCTGCTAGTCCCCTGAGCTAGTCTGATAAAGTAAAGAAGACCTCATCTGTGTTTGTCTTAAAAGTGAAGCTCTTTAAATTGGCAAAGGTATGAATCAAGATATTATCCTTTTAAATGAATTACCTTGTACATGACCTACATCTTTTTCCACGTCAGACATTACAGTAAATCTTAACTATTAGAGCAAAGTAAATGAGTTGTTTTAGAGAATGTGTTTTGTTTAATCTAACAATTGATAATTTTTTCATACAAGTCTGTCATGTCCTTGCAAATCAGGTTAAATGAGAAGTAATGAGATAGAGGTACAAACATGTTACTAATATAAGTGTAAAATTGAAAAATCTAGATTTGTAATAAATATAATATGTAAAATAAGAAAATAAGTGTGTATTGAGAAGTTGTAGTCAAGCAAGCAGTGAAGGGAAATGTACTAACAAACAGAACTATAAATGGAGTTGGATACAGTGAAGTTTTTTAAGGCCACGCTCTCCTTTCTGTGACCCTGAAATCAGGAGACGGATGCTCAGAGGCATTGTGGGAGTAAGACAGACAGAGCTTGGGACCAACTGCTGGGACTGTCGCATCCAAACTTCCCAGAACTCCATTAAACACGCCACGCTTCTGCTCTCTCTGCACCTCTACCTCGTTCTCGTTTCTCCCCCCGCCTCAGTTGTAACTCGTGATAGCGAGGTCTGGAAAGGCGGTGAATAGATGTGTGTGTGCGGGTGTGTGTGTGTGTGTGCGAGGGCGGAGAAGTGTAAATGAGGAAGGTGAGGCAGCAGATGCCGCGTCCCGCCAGAGGCTCGCTTTGAGCAGCGAGTGAAATCTGGGCGCGACAAAACTGCTGCAAACCAACTCGGCAGGAGGCACTTGTCCAATCACGGCCCGGAATAAAAGGGCCGGGGCGCCACGCGGGCTGCAGCCGCTCAGGAGAGGTGGGGGCCATAATGAACTTTCAAGCTCTGCCAGCAAGCGCTCACACATTCGAACACAGCATCACTCTTTCTACCTGGCATTAACGGTGTAGAGCCACTGTCACATGCACTGTTAGTGCAGCTACGTGCACACATGCCTGAAGTGTGAGCGCTGACTTGTTTATGAGCGTGCAGTTAGAAGAGTTTGTGGGAATGTTATGTGTTGATACCTTTGGGCTACACCTGTCTGTGAAGTTTGATGTGTGTGTGTCTGTGTGAAGGTGGCAGTGCAGTGCCAGGTACGGGGCTTGCTGTGTGTTTGTGTGTGTGTGTTTGTGTGTGTGTGTGTGTGTGTGCTGGTCTGGTCGTCGGCCATGTTGTCGGGTAGCAGATGGCACCATGGTTGGCAGGGGAGGGGCTGCTTAGCACAACTAATCAGACAGTTACGGATAGGGCAGCTGGGAGGGCTGTCGGCCAGCCGCGTGTGTGTCTGTGTGTGCGTGTACCACAGAGTGCCATGATGTTGACAGTGGTGGGCCCGTTGGCCCGGTTACGAGACCTTGCTGCGTTCTTCTCTCCTCACTGTCGGAGTGCCCTCACTGCCATCCTGCCTCCTCACCTCCATCTTTTTCTCTGTCTCTCCCGCTCAATCTGTTGAGATTACTTATTTTTTTTAATCATCCTTTCTTTTACTTTCACTCTGAGTGTCAATCTGACGTACGGACAGATCATTCGTGACCAAACCTTAAGAAAACAAACTTTTCATTGTAAAGCTTAGTACTCAAACATTTCAAAGGTGACAAATATAAAAAAATACCCTTTAGTGCTCGAGAGCTTTGAATTTCTGAGGCCACTATGAGCTCAACAGTGCAACTCTGGCACATGGACCTCCAAAATTAAAAACATGAATTCAGAGTTTGATCAGTTTCCACATTTCCACAACAGAAAGAATTATTGAGCATCCCGATCTTTATCTCCACCCATTAAGTTAAAATCATTCAGCATCCCATGTACCATGTCTATTCTGTTTTTACTTACTTTTATCTTTTCTTTTAAATTCAATCATATATACAACCCCCCCCCCCCGCCCCAAATAAAGAATTGAGCTAATAATTCTGTTCTAGTACTTGTTGCAGTGTTTTATATCCTGCTGATAAAATTTATTATTTATTATTTTTCTCAGTCTGAAGGAGGAATTTTCAGTTTTCTATTTTCCTTTGAATGCACCATCTGAATCAACGACTGTTCTGCCATAACAAAACTAGATACTGCATGGTGGTAGCATATTTGACCCCCGCACGTATGCAAAGCACCAATTTACTAGAACTCAGAGCTCACCTGAACAGATTTATTGTTTTGGGTGGGTGGGTGGGGGGGGGGGGGGTCATTGGTGGGCTTGATGGATCATCAGTGCTTAAAAAATAACCTAAAGCTCCTAAGTTGAATAATTTTTAAGTTATAAGCATTTTTGTATGTCCAGACAGCCCCTTTTCAGATGAGGTGGTGGTCCGGAGGGGTGGGGGGGCTCATTTGTGGGCCTGATGGATAGCCCTACATCAGAGCTAAACAAAAAAAAATAAAAATCTGAAGCTATTGTGTTGCATAGTTTTTGAGTTATAAACATTTTTGTATGTCCAGACACCCCCTTTTTAGATGAAGCCCCCTCAAATATAGGGTCTATCTTAAAACCGTTGCCTGGCACAGTGTAGGTCAAACACAACAGTCCTGCCAAATTTCATGTTGATCGGTGAAGCCTTTTCTGTGCTACGGTTAACAAAAAACCACTGAAAAATAAAAATAAAATAAACAGTACAGGGGTCATATTTACTAGTGTATAGTGGTTGATTACATTATGCTTTATTAACTTTTTTTCTCCCCTTGAAACCTTAAAATGAGCGTTTTGGTAATTGAGTTCAAGTTCTAACCTAGTGACGCGCCACCATGAAGAAAAGCATTGCTATGAAATTATAAAACAAAAGAAAAACTTCATGGAAATAAATATATAAATCTTGCTTTCTTCTTTTTTTTTTAACTTTAACTGTCGCAAGAAGTTGTGGAAAATGAAACTGCAAAAGTTATTTTTTCTTATTTATTTCTTGTTTATTGGTCTTTTTTTTCTCTAATTTCACTCCCATAAATTGTCTATTGTTTTGTTCATTCAACAAACGTGCACACCTCTCTTACCTAGGCATCAGACATTTAATACATAAAGTTTGCACGATTTCATTTTAAGGTTAGATTTTTATTCGTCAAAAAATGTGTGGAGGACGGTTACAGCATTTTAAATATGAGGACTATTAAGGAGAGCTGTTGGCTGTCCATCCTGCGGGGCTGGGAATGAATAGAATCGACAGATCGCTGACTGTGAGACTTCAGGCAACATGGAGGCAAATCTGTCAGCTACAACTGTTGTCACCCCAGCCAAGTGTGCCCTGGGACACTGGCCTACATACACTCACTACTGCTGGAGGACAGAACGAAAAGAGAGAGCACCAGCCCTGCCATCCATCCCCTGTTCACCTGATTCTCCGCACATCCATTGAAAGTATTTGTACACACATCATATGAAGGTTTTCTTGGAGTTTCACTGCAGGTTCTAGATTATAGAGGGATGTAGCGTGTGCTATTGTGTTGGTAATTTGGTGTGCATGGATTTTAAAAGGATTATTGTGTATGTGTGTGTCATCTGGTCAACTTCGTGCCTTCACACACCCCTGCTGAGTGGGTGGCAGCATTCGTGGCTCTACACTGTGCCCACTGCCCAGTAGGCGCAGCTTTCATCCAACATGACAGAACCTCTTTCTGCTCTTCCTTTTTCCCTCGTTCCTGTCTTTTAACTCCGTTACTCTCTTACCTGATTGATCTCTCCTTTCAGCTTTTTAGTCTTGTCATTTAAATCCTTCATATAGCTGCTCTAGGCTCAGTTTGTTTTTCTTTCAGACCCATGAATGCAGCAGTGCCTCGTTAATGAGCAAACTAGTGCCATAAAATAAGTGGTGTTGTATATCTACCCTGATTTCTAAAGATTGGCATTGCCCATAGTTAAAGCTACGTCAGCCAACATCTAGTACAAATTGTAGCATTTTGTCACATTTAAGTCCCTCTGCCATAAAAAGCAGTTGAGCATGTACATCTACTACTTGTTATCCATCCATCCATCCATCCATCCATTCGTCTGTCCATTTTCATTACCTACTTTTCCGTGAGGGGTTGCAGGGAGTTGGTACTGGTCTCCAGCAGTCACTGGTCGAGAGGCAGGGTTCCTTTGGTGTTAAAGGGGACATATCATGCAAAATCCACATTTGTAGTGGTTAAATGCATTTTGTTGTGTACTTGGAGTGTCTGAGTGCAGAAATGTTTAATTTAGTCACTCCTCTGTCCCTTCGCTGCTCAGATTCTACTGACTCTTTTAAGAAACATCTTAAGACATTTTAATTTAGACAGGCTTTTAGTTAAGTGCTGTTTACTGTGTTTTAATTGAACTTTATTATATTTGTGACCTGTTATTATTGTTTTTAGTTATTTTGTTCTCTGTTAAGCACTTTGTGATGTTTGTGTCTGTGAAAGATGCTATATAAATAATGTTTACTTACTTACTACCTAATGCGGCAAAGATGTCTTTACATCTTATTTGGGTCATATTTTCCAAACCATTCAAGTTTCTCTTTTTTCTAAGACATTTTCTGAACTATTACCTCGCAGTATTTGCGACAGAACTGCCAAATATGTGTGAAGCACCTAGTTTGGGTTTAAAGAGACAGCGTCAAAGCGAGTTGATCTGAGACACACCTCAGAAAAGGGGTGAAATAGGGGCTTATGGAGTTACAATAAAAAGGAATTCAGACCAAAGTATTGCAGTTTCATTTTACTGTATATAAACCTCAACTTTTTTAATTTAAATGTGAAAAAGGATTTAAAAGCATGATATGTCTCCTTTAAACCAATTCAAAATGGCTTCCTCAGCTAGTTAACCTAAAATAGCTACAGTCGTTTTTAATATTTGTCTACAATTTTCTGTGATCGTAGCCGACACTCATCTGCAACATTTACTGTAAGCACAAATATATTAGAGTAGAGCCGCTGCTCCTCCACGTCGAGAGGAGCCAGTTGAGGTGGCTCGGGCATCTGGTTAGGATGCCTCCT
>JARVJO010000001.1:28768755-28800198 GCA_031762555.1 Cynodonichthys magdalenae
GGGTCTCTCTGCTTAGGCTGCTGCCCCCGCGACCCGACCCCGGATAAGCGGAAGAAAACGGACGGACGGACGGACAAATATATTAGTAAGATTTTTGCTTAAAACTTTGGCAAGTATTGTGGTGACACGCATTACTTCACGAAATAGAACTTCCGCATTTGCAAACACGTCATTAATGCTTAAGTTCGGAGCAACATTTGTTGTTTGTCAGATGATTGTTTCCTCTGAAGAGAATGTGTTTATTTCAGCAACACAATGTCAAACTGCACTGAGTGTGAATAACAGCAGCATGACTCAAAAGTCTGTGTTCAAAACTAGCCTGAAAAGTCACCAAGTAAACACAGTTTATTTATTCTTTAAAAAAAAAAAAAAAAGATCTGTAACGCTCCGTGAGGGAGATGCTGCTGGTCTCCGCTCCTCCGTTCACAAACATTTACTGTCTTGTTTAGAGGAAAACAGAATGCAACACACCTGACACAACACTGTTTGAATCAACTCCAAAATTACATATATATTTTAAAAAATGTTCTCACTTCCTGCATTGACACTCGATCAACACGACTAATTAAAATAATTGGCCTAGGAGAAGTTGGCAGAAGATGTGGGAGAAATGAAGTGAAGAAGGAAGAAAGGAAGGTGGGTCAGCAAACGGAAATTTTGCCTGCTTCCTCCTGCTACTTCACCCTGTTGTGACCATTTGGGGGAAGATAAGTGCTGTTACAGACAATCTTACTGATGTCAGATAAATTCACAGGAGGATAATTCACACGGATCAAACTTTCAGCATGAAAACTTCTCTTACCGCTTTCTAATCTCACAATGTTGCTTTTCTTTGTGTCATGAAAGTTACTTTGATAATCTTACTTTTAGTGCAATAAAAACTACTACGTAATTTTAATGGGCAACAACCTATAATGTGTTGTTTCAGATAGATTATATGGAAAGGTTTGCCCTCCTACATTTCCACATATGTTAGCCACAGCTATTCCTGTAGGGCGCACATTCGAGGTTGGGTCCTGCGTTTCTGGATTGGGTCATTACGAGACCATATTGTACGTGTGCTGTGTGTTTATTTAAAAAAAAAAAATCACAGATGCCTGCGCTGCCAGTCTGCTCCTCTTCTGTTAAGACCATCAGTCATCTGTGCCAATTAGGAATTTTTAAACTTCTCTTGCTCTGTTTTGAGAGTAGATGGATGATGACAGAGGCCAATCAGCAGCTAATTACTTCAATCTAGAGCTGTTTCTTTTTCTTCTTTAAAGGACTGTGCTCTGTAACAGCAGATTATTATTATTTTTTGTTTCTGAAAGGGTTGTGTCTATTTGTAGCTTTCCATGTTTAAATGCTAACACCTTCTCATATGCACAAGAGAGTCCAGACTGTTTTAGGGTTATCAGAATGCTTGTACTGTCCATACTTGAGGAAGGATAATCTAATAGTTGCATTTTTTTTTCTGTATGATTGGATTGGCTTAGCACTGACCTTCATCACGGTGGGTGGGTGGGGGCTTTAATGCCCCCTTGAAGAAGAAAAGAGGCTTGGGCCACCCGCTGTAAACAAAGTTGACTTGCTGACAGATGGATTGAATGACAGAGAGGCTAAGTGAGCCAGGAGCGGCACTGGCAGCATCGTACTGAGCGAAGAGGGAGGGAGACCGAGAGAGAGATAAGAGAGGGGGAGAGAGGTGGCCAACAGGAGAGGAGGTGTGAACAGGTGCAGGGCCGCTGAAGGAAGAACCAGCAGATGGAGAGAGACACAGCCAGTTTAGTTACAGGAAAAAAAGGTGGGAGGGAAACGAGCAGGGAGGAGGGAGACATGGAAACAGCAGAAAAATTAGATCGGAGCAGAGACGGGGAGCTCTCGATAGACGGACAGAAAGGTGGAAATAAGAGCGAACGGGCGGTCAGGCTCCATCGGTTTTTAATACGTTTGCTTAATAAAGTTGGGCTGTGAGAATGAGAGCGGCGTGATTGACATGCAGCGGTTTGATAAAAATGTGCCAAAACGTGCCGTGTGCGACAAAAAAAAAAAAATTGTGACACATTGTGCGATTTGACTGCACAAAATAATTCAGATGTTTACTGTGCGCAGCCTCGCAGACATGCTGCACAGCAAACGTTCAATATGTTGCTTTATTTTCTCTGCGGTGGCTTTTCTATTGTTGGCAGTACCAGTTTGAGAGGCCTTCACAAGGCCTCAGTCTAAGCTTTTCCCTGTTCCACACACACAACACACTTACACACTTACACATGCTGCAGACGAAAAGCATCTTTGTAGTCCCTCTCAACAAACTGTTGAATATTTATGTACTATGATTGATGCAGTCTATCATGCATAGCTGTGGTTCCACTGGAGTTTCTCCACACGAATGAATCATCGTGGTGGTTTAAGACCAAACAGTTGTGTTTTTTTGTTTTCTGTACTATCAGGAGCATCTGAATCACAGCAAGTCTCTCCAGATATTTGTAGTTATTACTTCTTAATTGATTTTATTTGAGCTGTAATTTTACTTGGTACTCCGCCTCTCACACAGTGGCTGCTGGAGATGGGCGTCAGCTCCCTGCAACCCTGAAATTAGGAGCAGGTAAAGAAAATGAAAAGATGGATGGATGGAATATTATTTTTTGTGCACATGTTGTCAGATGTGGTCTAGCTTTGTCAAAAAATTTGATAAAATGTGTTTTAATTTTTTATAATGAATTGAAATCTTGTCTACAAGCTGAAGAAAATGAGGGTTAATACTAGTTGTTGGTCCTGAGAATAAATTTTAGTGGAGCAGATGATTAGTTTTACCTATATTTAATATATTTTCAAAAGCCAAATACATTTTAAAGCCTTACTAATATTGTGATCAAACCAAATATGTTTATGCAGGGTTGCGAAGTAGCTAGTTATCCTTACAATGGCTAATGGTAAAAGTGTTATATAATTAGATTACAAAAAAGAAAATGCAAGGCGTTAATTTATCTTGCTCCATAACTGTAATAAAGTAAAAACTGAGAATGAATCACCAAAAAACATTTTAAATTCTTTATAAAAGAGTAAAAAAAAACACAAAACAAAGTAATACGCAGTAAACTAAGCAGTATCATTTAGTTAGTTTAGTGTTTTGGGAGTGAATTTTTTTTTTATCTTTCCTTCCTTCTATTAACCATCTGTACCTGGTAAAAACCCTGAGTTTTGACTCAAAGTACAACAATAAAAACATGTTGTTATAGTTTTTATTTCATATTTGAAAGTTCCTCACTGTTCACGTTTGAGTTCTCATAAGGATTTCTCTGCGTTCTGCTTCTCTGAGAAGACTTTATCCATATCTGCAGCAGTCGGTCTTCTTCCTGTGAACAAAGACTGTTTTTGTGCATTAGGTTCAGTTCACAGTCGGTTCACCTGGATGTTAATTTCACACCTGCTAGTGAGCAGCAGAGCAAAAATATGAATATGCACTGATGAAAGAAACTGTTGTTTTTAAATTCATAATCCCTTACGGCATAAAAAGTTGTAAAACTGTGTGTAATATTTCCCACTTTTTTTTAAAACTTCATCAGACACATTACATGTTATTGATTATTATTTGTGATGCAGCTAAGTGATATTTTGTTGTGTTTTTGAGTCTGATTTTACTTGAACGTTTGGTGGTTGATGCTCTCTCAGTTCCTCCAAGTACACCGTCTGACTCCAATTTGTGCTCGTTCTCTGATAAACCGCAGCATTTGGTGATTCTGGCGTGAAATGCCGCCTGCACCATGGGGTGCAGCAAACTCTGCGCTTGGTCGGACTCTGGCTCCCCACATCTAATGGGCAACAGCTTGAATAGTGCCCACTTAAGCAGGCAGTGTGGACTGGGCTTCCTCTTCCTCCTCATCGCTCCAGCCAGTTAGCCAGCCAGCCACCGCCTCTGCCACCTCCCACTTACCCAGCAGCCACTGTACCTGGCTGCCGCCCCAGAGCCATTCCAGCCTACCTTAGGCCTCTGGCCCACGCAGCTCTCGCCATACTAATCAAGCTGTCCTGCAGTTCATCAGGCCAGGCGTAGACAAACAGGCCCAGCTATCTGCTAACTGAACATTCAGCCTATTGCCTCGCAGGCTCAGACAACTTCCTGCCACAGGCACCGTCCTACAGCCCATTCACCAATTAACTGGCTGGCAGATTGTTGCCCAAGGAGAACGATACAGTCCCAGTCTCGTAAATTCAGCCTCAGCTCAAGCCGTCACCCCCCAACACCTGCTCTAGGTTTTGGCTTCCCACTGACATCGATTCTGCATTTTGCCTTTTATGCTTTAATCTGAAAGTGGTCATCAGCAGCCGTTTGATGGTTCCATTTCACACACAAACACACTGAAACTAGACTTGGTTTACAAAATGGCGTGGGAGGAAGAACCGCCGAACTTCCATTTACCAGCTTCAGATTGATTTTAGGTGAGGTCCTCATCGCGTCGTCACAAGGATACGAGCGTCTGAACTAACCAGAAACGAAGGCCTTTAATCTGTTCTCTCTGTTCTTTGTACTTTATTAAACTATAACTAATAAAGTAAAGGAGAAAAGCAAGACCAACCAGATGCCAAACGTTTAGCTCTGAGTCGTTCTGCTTTTCTATCTTGAGTTTTTGTCACCCTCCTCTTCATCGCCACCACTCTATAGCTGACTGCTGGAACTTTCTGGCGATCTGTCTGATGCTAATTGGTGGGTAAACAGGTCTGGTGTGAGCTCCCCCTCCACCCCCCTATCCTGGTCACACACAAACGCGCGCACCCACACACGCACACACAGAGAGACAGACGTACACGAATACACGGCCCCCTGGAACCTCTTGCAGGACCAAATGGCTGGCAATGCCTGCCCGCCATCTCCCGCTGAGCCCTGGTGTGCGCTTTGGTGGCTCAGGCTGCTGTTCAAGCCCAGCGGGGGTTCATACACTCACACTCATACGCGTACAGACACACACAGTCTCCTTGTGTCCCCTGCACACCCGCCACCCGCTTTCACACCCCAGACAGCAGGACAGCAGGAGAACACACACACACGAAGGAACAGACAGACGCGGTCACTTTAGAGATGCAGGCCAAGCGCTGTAGGGGAGAAAAGTTTTCACTTAAACTGGAGAATTCTCTCTTCATTAGCGCCTTTGGACTTCAGGAAGAGTTCTGTTTATTTGTTCGGGTTTTTTTTTTCTTTTTTTCCTGTCTTTGTAGTTTTTTTTTCTTTTCTCTCTTTCTTTGTTTGTCTGTTGTCTTGGTGCGTTTGGACTTGGTTAAACTATGAAGTTTGATTCAAGCAGGAACAAAATGCAGAGCTGTTCAGCGCTGGTGCCATCTCAGTTACCTGCTCGCTTCTGATGAGAGGGGGACTAAAAACATGTCAGTAGCACAGTTGGAGTTTGTGGTAGAAATATAAATTATAAGCAAATTAAGCTAAGTGTTACAGAAAAAGCAGGTTGTTTTTTTTTATTCTTTTTAATCACTTGATAAAGCTTCCATCTCTGCAGTGAAACTGTGTAAGTGTGTGTGTGTGTGTGTTTGTTGCAGACAGCTGCCGTGTCACTCAGGGGTCATTCTGACAGCGGCCTGACACATTTCACCTTCGACTCCCCGTGTCGTCGCTGTCATTGTCCTCTCCGTCCCCTTGTTGTAAAATGTGAGCTCTCTTCCTGTTTCTTCTGCCGCGTTTGCGTTCGGGCGTCTTTGATTTCTACACTTCTTCTCCCTCTGCATCATTTTTCTCACTCTGTCCAGAAACAATTGCTGGAAAACACAAACTCAGACACAAAATGACCTGCAGTGTTCACCTCTGGAGGTTTTAAATCAGTCTGGTGAAAGCCTTTGATCAAACCTCTGTAATCCTCTGTGGATGTGCATAACTATGAATTAGCTTTTACATAACTAAGTTTAAACATCACATTTTAAACATTTTCAGAGCTGTTTGCATGACTGAAATGCCTATTTTTATCAGCGTTTTTTAAAAAACAGCTTTGATTTATTCACATTTTATGTTAAATATATGTGATTTGACAAAAAAGTATTTTTAAAGCTTTTATTAAAAAGCAATGAAAAATGGTCAGCATCACAGATAAGTTATTTACTGTTGTTTGTAGAGAAAAGAGCAGAGCAGCCATACAGCTTACGTTTTGTTAAAATTTGATATCAAGTCAGTTTAGTTCATTTCATACGGTAAATATCCGTCACAATGCTGTGCATCACGCTCTGAAGTTTCATTTTTAAGGTGAGCTGCTGCAAAAATCTTTGCCTTATTGGAGCGCAGTCTTATAATCAGAGGGATCAACGCTTCATTAATGTTTATTATTGTCTGTTTTTATATATTCCAGACAGAAGGGAAAGAGTGCAGAACGGGCTCATGCTGAGCAAATATCTTCTGCAGCTCTTTCAGCGCAGCGAAGGGAGAAGGAGCTGGTTGTGATGCTGCAGAAAACAGAGGCTGAACACCTGCAGAGAGGTCAGTGATTCAGGTCGCAGCAGCAGCATTGTGCTCTCTCTGCCCTCTGCTTCTCTCTTTAATGTGATTAAAAATCAAAATAAGCCAAATGATTTAAAGGTGAGTTGTGAGCTTTGTGCTCTTTTTACGACTGAACTTTATAGTTTTGTATCATTTAAAAGACTCTTTATATCTTTGCTATGTTTATTTAAAGGTTTTTTCTTCAGTTTTAAATAACCGCGTTAATGTGTGTTAATGACACATCAGCAGATCTTTGTCTTTGACAATGTCTTAGTTAAAAGAACATTTAACATTTCTACTGCTGCTTTAGACTCAAAGATGAGACAACTTCAAAAGGAAAGTCAGAAACTAATAAACCAACTAATTAACAGATAAATAAATCCTAAATATAGCTGAACTGAATATAGATATAGGTAAGTCGTCATAAGTGACTAAAGGACAGGTGGATGGTGGGCGGGAATCTTCACATATGGCTGTGTTTGAAGGTTTTCAGATAGAAGCGACACTTTTTTTTTTTTAATGTCTGCATAGCTACACAACACATTACACACCAGTTCCACTGGAAACGCCTGCAGCTATCAGGTTTACTATCACATTAATTGAAGTTTGGTTTTATTGTGGAAAACATCTTTATTATGTTTTGATGTTCATTGTGTTTTTTTCTTTTGTCAAGTAATAGTTTATTAATGCGGTCACATGTAAATGGGAGTAACTGGCTTACAAAGCAAGATATAGAAACATGAGGATGAATAAAAAAAAAATTGAATAAAAAAATTAGGATTATTATTTCAATTGACTATCTACTGATCCTGCAGTGCATCAATAATAAGTCTGAACCTTTCTAAAGTGAAAACTAATTATACTTATTTACTTAATGTTAATGTAGACAAAACCCTGAAGGCAACAAGTTCCTGTAATCTGTGGAAATCAGACTAAAATTATAGTCAGTTCAAACATTTTCTAACCAATAACACGTCTAAAACATGGTGTGAAAATACATTTATTTGAGCATTTACCAACCTATACACACAGTATATAGAACAGTTAATTAACGAGTTATTAAGCATGAATAAACAATGAGTATATTGGTTTGGATGTAATTAGTCTTAGTGGGTAAAGCATAAATAAATGTGTTATGAATCATCCTTAATTATTGATCTTTTCAAGGTTAACTAATCATTTATTAATGATTAAGTAAGACTAAATAAGGTGTAGTTATTATACATTTATTATAATATTTTAAGTAATTAAGATGAGGTGATTTATAAGAATTGTGTCTTTGTGTTGGCTTAAGGCAAGGGTCTGAGCTACTTTTTTAATCCCTCAGCACCGACTCTCTGGAGCTTGGAAACTAACGTGGAAATTATAAATCTTTAAATTTAAAGGCACGACAGGAGAACAGTGAGCAATCCATTTTGTTAACAACAAAAAATAAAAGTAATAGCCTGCCTTTGATAAAGTAAAATAAGGTCTCTGCCTTTTATGAGAGGAATTTTGCCACATTTACAGTTAAATATTCAAGAAAATGTCCTAATTTGTTTCTTCACTTTAACGTTTTGCTTTATTATTTTAAAGTGGGATACTCTTTCATTTTCTTTAAATATAGAAAACTCACTGCATAGTTCAGGGTTTAGATTTGATCAAAAGAGTGAGTAGTGAGGTTGTGAACTGGACCAAAATAAACTACAGAACAGATCTTGATCAGTTTCTTCTAAAGTTTCCCAGCCTCTTCCTAAAGGAGAATCCAGCAGGGTGAGCCTTTGCTGCAGGAGAATCTGGAGTCTTCCAGAGGAAGAATCTAACGACAGGAACACATCTCAGCTGAAGTGACCTCAAAAAGAGCCGAACAAAAGGAAAGAGCAGAACGGCGTTTAAAGAAGAGAATAAAGTCGCGGAGGAGAGGGATGAGGGAAGGTGATGGGAGCAGAGCACAGAAAGACCCGTCTCTCAGCTCCCCGTCTATCTGCTCAGCAGAGCTGCTGCTGTTAACACATCTGTTGCACCATCTGGATCCCACCCCACACCCGCCGCCCACCCGCCCCTCTATCCTATCTTTTTATTTACCTGTGGTTCTCTTCAGCGGCCAGGGAGCCTGCTGGTACGCAGAACAAAGATGGAGGGTATAGAAGGAGGGGGGGGGTAAACAAAGCGTTTCTTTCTGGCGCGTGTTGGCGGCACACATGTTGTCTAAAGAGAGCTGACATCAGAGCACAGCAGGAAGCTGTGGATGGGGAGGGGACAGAGGGGTGGATGTCCTTTACTAACTCGCATCACTTCCTCTCCCCGCGCAGCCCAACAGACGAGCTGGATAATTAGCTTTTTTGCTCTCCAAATCCCGCCTCTCTGTCCATCCGTTTGTCCTTCCATCCTATCCGTCCCGTCCCCCCCTTCCCTTCTTCTCTTCCTTCCCTCCCACCTTTTTTTTTCATGTTTCTTTTTTGAGTAAATGTGTACAGACCAGCCCCTAGATGATATCAGATATTTGTTTCTGTCCATCCCTCCCTCCCCGCCACGATTCTTTCCTCCCTCCCTTCCTCCATCCCTCCCTCATTTCTCCTCTGTTTGTTTCCAGTGCCAGTTCTGCTGTGTTTCTGTGTCCCAGGGTTCTTTTTGGCCTACGCATGGCCAGACATATTCAAAGCCTGTTCTGCTAATTAGCATTCTTCATACAACTTTTCCAGCACTGACAACACTTAGTTGAGTGTATGAATGCGCACGACGGTGAGGTTTTTCTAGTTTAATAGTTCAGTGCGTTTCTTTCGCAACCGATTTCTGCTGTCTGTGCATTGTCCTGTGACGGCGAGTTAACTGAGATTGTACACAGAGAAAAAGATTAAAATTTAAACCCCAGTAAGTAGGGAGGATCACCGATAGACTGACCGCTACATCTGTAACGATTTTATCCAAACAAAGCAGGAAGTGCTTCAGCTGCAGATCTACCATCCCTACTCAGTGTTTACTGCCTGCAAAGAAAAGTCTGAGCTACTTTTCAAAGTCCTTGGTGTTTTTTTTTTTTGTTTTTTGTTTTTGGTTTTGGTTGACAGTAACAGAATGCCAGAGCAGGTGGATCATTCCCTCAATCCAATCGACAGCCATTGTTTGTTTTTTTTCTCCTCCGTTCCTTTTAAAGAGTAGACATATGTTCGAAAGCGGAACGTAGATCATTTCAAAGGTACGATAAAAGCTCTCTGTTGGATTGTTCAGAAAGAGGCCCCCCAAGTGTGGATTAGAACATGGCAAAAAGGGTGGAAAAGGAAAAAAAAGGACTTTTAGGCAAAAAAAAAACCAAAACTCCTTTTACCCTTTTTATACACTTTATATTTTCATTCTGTTTTTTACGGATGCCTGTTTATCTCCGTACGTCTCCTGATGTTTAATATTAATGAGAAGACGTATTTGAATATGCTTTTGACTTTGTCAAAATAAGTGTTGGAGCTGTACTTATATTGTGTTAAACATTTTCTCTAAACCAGAGGAGCTCAAAGTGTGGCTCGCGGGCCAAATTTGGCCCGTCAGCAATTGCCATAGTTACTAGGTTATATGATGTAGAAACACATTATTTCCACTTAAAGACATTTCATCCATTGGCCCAGTGACTCTATAAGGGGCTGTAGTCCAGATAGTTTACACTCATGGTGCAGACTTTATCTTTGATATATTAAGATTAAACATGAAATACAAGTAACAACAATTTATATTTAGATTAGATTTAACCACATGTAGATTTGCACACTTTATAAGGCCACAAAGACTCATATTTGATCAATTTATGAAATGTCCCACAAGTCTTTGCTGCTTAAGCGTATGGCGTACTTTCTCCAAGTGCACAGACTAAAACAAAACTGGGCCACTGCACTGGCTGCTAACTTAATCATTAAAAATAAAGGACTTTAATTAAAGAGTATTTGTATTTCATGCATTAGATTTCTGCATTTGGCCCACAGCCGTGGCTAGATTTTCATTTTGGCCCTCAGGGAAAATGTTTGGGCACCCCTGCACTAAACCAAGATCGTCTTGTGATGAGAAATGATGCATCCGATACACAGGAGTTCATTAGTGTAATGTCAGCATTCCTATGATTCCCTGCAGTTGGAGAGATGGATAAACTCATGAGTTCCCAGAATTCCATCATCAGGAAGCTGAAAGAGGAATGCTGCAAACTGGGAACCAAACTGGAAGAACTGTTTCACAGCAGCAGGTCAGTAAATTCTCTTATTCATTCCCTGAATCATCGCGTCCTTTATTTCACCACTTTATCATTTTCCTCCAAACTCAGACATTTTTCTCATTTTTTTTAATGTTCTCTCACTCTGAGGTTTGTTCTCTCGGTCTGATCATCAGAACATGTGAAAATACTACAAACTGCTTCCCAGTCTGACCTGTTTTCTTGTTAACCTGATGCTACAGTAGTCACAGCAGGCCTGCACAGCTATCCATCTGGGCTGCCCGTGTGTGTGTGTGTATGTGTGTGCCTCTTAGTGCGCGAGTGTGTGTTTGTGTGTGTATGAGTGTGACCCTGGGCCCAGTGTCCTGTCAGCTGTTGGAGCTGTGCTACACATTAGTCACATGACAGAGCCCAATCTGGCCCTGCCAGACCGCACTGGCCTGACAAGCCGCACACACACACACAAACACACACACACACACACACACACCAAAGTACTCTGAGTAGTTTCTTTTGTACAGACTGTACTAATTTACTCTAGTGTATTTCTTTATGTGTAGGAGATTGTACACTCATGCTGACTCACTGGCCTGAAGCCTCCTGTCGTCTGCTGGGGTGTGTGTGTGTGTGTGTGTGTGTGTTGTGCTGTTTAGGCTGGAGTGTGTGGTGTTTTCGTGCCTCGGGGTGTTTGCGCTCCTGGAGTCCAGACCCGTTCTAGCGGTTAAAGTCCTGCTGGACAACCTCAGTCAGGCTAAGTGGGGGAACACAGAGACAGCTGCAGCAGAATGAGTTTGTAAACTGATGAATTATTTTCACTGTTTTTTTAATCCGACTTCAGAGAAGTGACCGGTGTAACACTAAATATTAAAAACAACCTGAGTGTCCACACCGAGACTCTTTCAGTCTTTAAAACTCGCTGCCAAAGGCAAGAGGCAGCATTGTTTTAGCTCATGTTTATCTGTAGCGTTAGCAAAATATATATCCTGAATCAGAGGATAGATTGTAATGAAACCTTCAGAAAATAATCACTGAACATTCATCCACAGATTAAGAAGCCACGCCCCCAAATCAACTTTAACCAACACGGATGGGAATTTTACGTCTTTTGAGCTGGATTTGAGAGGCTAAAACTCTCAGCTAGAGTTGATTTGTGTTAAATTTCTGTCATGAAATGTGAGCAACGTGTTTGATTTAAAAAAAAAAACCTCAAGGTTTTTTATTTTACTCTGCATTTCCTTTAAACTTTAAAGAAAAAATAAAAGCCAAATAAAGGCAAAGTTCTCAGATAACAATATTCAAAGACAGACTGGTTCTTTTTTTATAAGTAATACTCCTCTAGTAGCTGTAGATTCAGTTTTTGGTATTTTAGTTATAATAACTACTTAAATGCAAACAAATCTGTTGTAAAATGCAAATCTACCTCATGTGTTGAGTGGAAACCTGAACACAGATGCCTTTTCTGTTTTGTCTTTTTGTTTGAAACTTTTCCAACTTTACTTTGCATCATTGAATTTATCTTGTTAAAAAGAAAGCTCCAGCAGTGCGAGGTGACTCTGTGTTGCGTTTGCTTGCAGAGGTGAGCTGGAACAGCTGGCTCTGGAGAAGCAACGCTCGGAGGAGACGGTGACGAGTCTGCGAGCGCGCTGCTCCGACCTGGAGGAACAGTGCGTCCAGCACGGCCGCATGCACCAGCGGATGAAGAACAGGTGGGTAAAATGGACACACAACACAACACGAGCTGTGTCGTGTACATCTGAGACAGGCAGCATGAATATGAAGCTCAAAGCACGTACAGGCCTTATATATTTGTTCCAAAAAGTACAGAATTCTGTAAAATCATAAACAATATTTAGCACATCTGACACGTCTTGTTTTGGACTCTGATCATATTTTATGGATTTTCTGTTTTCAACTTAACTTCAAACTCAGGAGTAGGAACACAATCCTCAAATTACTGTAATTAAACACAAAATACTGAGTGATGCAAACTGTAAATCACAGCTGAGAATTAATAAATTGCTTTTTCATTTAGTTCCTCATCGTCTCCCACTCAACATAGACTGAATAGTTTTATTTTATATTAGGGGTGTAATGCTGCCTGTATTTATAAAGAATTGTATTTTTTTTTATTTTATACTGAAGATACCATAAACATGATGATGGACCGACCTGGCTTTTCTAGTTGTGAGTTGAGTCTGAACTGTTTTATAGGAGCTGTTTGGAACCAGTCTGGGTTTTATCAGTAATCATGGTGTCACCTGAACTTTATTTTAGGCAACAAATAACAAATTCCAAGGCAAGGCAGCTTTATTTGTACGGTACATTTCAGCAACAGGTCAGACAATTAAAGACACAACTGGTGCAGAAAAACAAGCTGAAGTAAGGTCAAATTTATTCCAGCAGCAAGGCGATACAAAGTGCTTTACATGATTTAAGAAATGATACAAACAAATAAAAAGAAAAAAAAGACAGGCAGTTCATCATAACACAAATAGGCAGTATAAATCTAAATAGATGAAAAGGCAGAATAATCGAAGACATCATAACATACTGTTTATATAACAATAAAAGCTTTAAGAACGATTAAAATATAAAGACGCTCAAAGAATAAAAGCATTTCATAAAATTAAGGGTTGAAAGCAGGTTCTGAATAAGAGCAAAAATACAAAATAAAAGAACATAAAATACTGGAGAAGCAGTATTTTATAATAATTTGCCTCAAAGGAAACTACAAAACTATGTGCTAAAAGTTACATCTAAACATTAGAAAATTAATATTTGAACAATTGAGTCAACACCTGAGTACAATTACCTGAGGGTTTTTTTTTATAACAAAGATGTTATTCCAAGTATTTACAAACTTTGCAGGGAAGCTGCTCCTGTTTTCAGCTTCAGCTTCCAGGTTCTGGTCCAAAGTCTGCTTATAATAAGTCTTTGTACACGACCTCATTAGCAAGAGTGCTCTGATTTTCTGTCTTTGTTTCTGGGAAGTTATTAGGTTAAAAAAAAAGATTATTTTAAATATTCTTTAGTATCCATTGAAAACTAAAACTGTGAAGGAAAGGAAAACAAAAAATTAAAAAGCACAACACATATACAACTTTTAAACATAGAATTAGTCATAATGAATATGCAAACACATCATTTCAACAACTCACTTTTGATCAAAAAGATCAGCTTTCATTTAAATCAAATACTTTTTTTTTGCATTCTTACAAAATATTGTTCATTGTCGTCACTTCAGTAGCGTTAGATTGTGGAGGTTTTGAGACGTTCAACTGAGCTAAATTAGTTTTATTCAATTAAGAGGAAATAGTTTGATAAATTCATCACTAGTTTAAACTTCTTATCTGAACATTTGTTGATTTTTCTCACTTCAAAAGTTGCAGTTAAAAGTTTCTCTATCACTGGTTTATGTGACTGTGTGTGTGTGAGAGTGTGTGTGAGTCTGGGGTCTCTTCCTTCTTAGTGTGGAGCCCAGTTGGTGTGTGTGTCTCCACAGGGCGCCTGGCATGCAGCCTGGCTCCGTCAGTGTGGGTGTTGTTGCCCCACTCTGCAGGATCTCTATCTACCCCAGTGCCCCACCACCAGCACTTCCACATTCCACTCACACACACACACACACACACCCTTATCTCCTGACACTACATATTGTCTTCCACCCACCGGTGTTAACCTGCCGTCAGGCAGACGCTGCCAAAAAACAAAGTTTACCGAGTCACAGCTGTCTCCTGCTCCTGCGTGTCTGGTTTTTAGTTAAAAAAATAAAAATAAAATGAATAAAAAAAGGAAAACATTTTAAGTTGTTGTGCAGTAAAATCTAAATGATCTGTATGTTTCTGTGCATATGTTACAGTGGTATTTACTTGTGTGTGTGTGGAAGTGTGTGCATGTTTGAGTGCATATGGGTAGCTATTGCATGTTCTCAGGAGGGTAAGCAGAGTTGGATTCTGGCTGCCAAAAATGGATTGGCTGGGAAGTTGGCACCTAACTTCTCTCTTCTCCCAACTGAACCACGATAATCACTCTTGGCATTTATGAAGTTTTAGTTTCCGCTTTGACACTTAGTTTGTTGATGAATCCTCCTGGTAGCTGAAGATCTCCAGAGTTCAGCTGTAGCGGAGGTCACTCCGGGAACCAGCTCCGATCCGTGCGTTTTAAACGCTGGAAGGTGTTTGTTTGACGCGGAGGATTCGTGTTTGAGGATCGTTTTGTTTGCTTTGAAATCACGCAGTTTGCAAATGATTTGTTGCGAGGAGTTAGAGATGAGGTTCTTGTACCTATTTTTTTTGTTTTTAGATGAATGTAATTAGTCACGGTACTCATTGCAGCTGCTATGTGTTTAGCATGTTTTACAGTCGTATAGTTGTTTACAGTAAAATGAGCAAAGATGCAGTTTAGTTTCAGAACTTTCCTCGAGTCTTGTGTTTTAGATTGAACTTTTCAGTGTTTGTGCTTCCTGTTAGTCAGAATGTCATACGGAACAACACACATTCTCACAACGTGTGTGTGTGTATGTGTGTGTCCATACATTGGGTATATGTTAGTTGGTCCCTGCAGGCCCTGATTGCTCAGCGGGCGCCCCGCCGCGCCGCTCGGGGGTTAAGGTGTACGTGTTAACAAGCTGGTGTAAGTGGGTTCAATATCCAGCGCCCCGCCCCTCCCCACAGCCTCTCCATCGGCCTGCAATCTGTGCTGCGAAGAGCGGCAACAGCGCACCACGCACAAAACATTTGGAAAATCAGCTTGATTTATTTTTACATGGGCACGCTGATTGCCAAACTACACAGGGGTTTTAGCACACAATGTTTTGCTGCACCAGTTAATTATTTATTTCGCTATTTCTGTGTTGCTTTTTTTTTTTTTCTTCTTCGCTGGGAAGCGAAGGAAGGGAGGGTGGAGAGTTGGAGCAGGACAGCAGAGTCAGAGAAGCCAGTGAAGGATTTCTAGGGATAACATCTTTAAATGGGGATTTAATCTTTTATTTTATACCAGGAAGCAGAAATGGAATCTTTTTTTTTTTTTTTCTTGTGTTCATACTTGAGCAATGCTCATGCTTTTTAAATAAATGTTTTAGTTTTTAAAAGTAATAATGAAGGCAGCTCATAACTGTGAGAAAGTTGAACTAAATTGAAGCTGAAATTAAAAAAAGATGATGTTGTAGCTGAACTAACCATCTGTTTTTAAAACACCAGATAAATGTGACTCGTGATTTATTACATTTCATTGTTTATGAAAATAAATTTATAGTTAAAGTTGTTCCCATGTTTCTGGTTAAACACTTTTTGTGATGAAACAACTTTAGTTAATTTTAAAATGGATATCAAAGTGAAATGTTGGGATAAATGTTTTCAAAAAATTCCTTTGTATTTAGAAAAAAATCAGAAAACTTTTACGATTGATGCAGTCAGAAAAATGTGACTTTCTCACAGTTTTTTAAATTTTTTTTGTTAATGTTCAGGTGTTAAATCCACTTTCTGTCATCTCTGTTCTTTTCGTCTCTTCTGTTTTTTTTTTTTTTGGTCGTCTCTTGTGCTCAAACTTTACTCCTCCCCCCCTGTGCCTTCTGTACTAAACACCACACAACCTTCTCTCACCTCACAGCTGTTCGCAGGCTGTTTCACCAATTATCACTACGCTTGTACTCACTTAGGTCACACACACACACACACACACACACGACAGACAAACAAACACTTCAGCAGAGTGAGTTTGCCAGGCGTGGATGTGTGTATGTGCTGTAGAGGTGCAGTGTTTTAAGGGGAGCAGCAACATATACACGCAGATGTGTCTGCAGATCCACAGGCTTCTCTCGGCCATATGGCCTCGCCAGGAAAGATGGTGCGTGCGTCTGGAGGAAAGCAGAGGAGAGAGGGAGGGATGGAGCCAAAGGATGATGAAGGGATGGAGGGCCATGTGTGGCATGAGCTGTGCAAGCAGTTGTTGAAGTATGCATGCCTGTGGATGTGTGTGTGTGTGTGTGTTTGCACCAGAGGCTCCAGGAGATTGGTTAATGGAACAAATGGTCGCGGCGGGCCGAGAACGAAGGAACAGGCTTGCCGCTACCGCAGGCGGACAGCAAGCCTTGGGCGAGGGCTGCTTCTTCTGGGCTCCTGCTGTACAGACACACACTTGCACTGCTTCCCCCCTCACACACACACACACACCCCCGCTCCCAAACACACAATGTGCTGCCATGCCCCATAAGCAAAAGGACGCTCCTCAAAAAAAAAACTTTTCATTTGCAGATGAAGTTGGCAGAGGCAGGGCAGCTTTCATTTGTTTCATCTCTGTGTGTGTGTGTGTGTGTGTGTGTGTATGTGTGTGTATGGGGTAATGTGAAAGGTGCAGACAGACAGAGGGATGATAAAACAGGCAACGATGTGGCGATAAAGACAAAAAAAAAATGTATCGGAGTGTGAGAATACAGCTTTTACACGTTTCCATTTTCCATGGTTCTGCTTCATATTAATGTCCTCACAGATCTATTCTTACCATCACTCCTGTCGCCTGCTTCAAGTACATTTCACAACTGCATTTATACCCATCGCATATACAGCTTCCTTTCTTCACGCGCTCTTTCATTTATTTTTATTTTTTTCACATAACAGCAGCCTCGGCACTCGATCATGGTTTCCTAACAGAGGAGCAGATTTTTTTTTCTTCCTGCCACTCCAGTTACATAGTTTGTCTTCGATCGACTTTTTCTGTTGTTTCGGTACCTCTTATCTAGTTTCCCTGACATCTTGTGTTTTTACCTCTGGATGGCGCTGATCAGTCGTCTTTTCTTTTATTCCCCTTTCTTTCATCGTTTCTGCGTAGCCCAGCTGGCTTCTGTAGCCAGGAGCGACCGCAGGGCAGCCTGCTGAAAGAGCATTGTCAAACGGTGGCTTTACAGCTCGGTCACACACACACACACACACACAGAGAGATGCACAGATTTGCAGCTCAGATGTCGGGCTGTAGCCAGAGGCTTGCAAGCTGCAGCGTTAACTGTGTGAAGCGGCACATCTCTAGCCCCAGTCAGTGACACTCGCACTACTTCATAAAAATACATGTAGAGAAGCGGGGCGGTAACACCTGTCCTGTCTCTGCGAAGGGGGAAAAAAAAAAAAGTTAACAGTAACATCAGCAGAAATACTTTTATACGAGGAATGCAAAATGTTCCAAAAAAAAAAACAAGCCTTAAAAGAGTCAGCAGGCCTCACGGCAACGCACATTTCATCATTAAATAGATGATTTAGCAGCCTGCAGCAGCTCTGACACCTCTGTTAATAAAATGACGGAGAGAAAGCAGCAACGTTTGAGCCCATCCAGAGCTGTTTACAGCTTCGTCAAATCAATTCTCCCTAAACTTTCCAATCAGGTTTATTAAAAGGACTCGCCGAGAGCATTTTATGTCACGCTGCTTGATTTCGCCGTCTACAAAACTCTGAAACACTAATAAATGCCAGAGCTGAACACAGGGAAAAAAAAAGTTTTGTTGGACTACAAAGCAGGTGCTGGAGATGATAACTTTTTTTAATTTTTATTGCTTTTTGTATAAACAGGGAAATAACAGATGAGCTTTCGGTAAAATTCTGAATGATCAGAAGCGATGACGGATATAAAAATGGTGTCAAATAAATAATAAAAGAAACGAGAATTGGGCCGCGGCAGGAGCTGGGATGTGAGATCCTCCTGTTTTTCTAAGCAACATGGAAATTCATTTTCAGCTCTGGGAAAAATTCTGATTTATAGGTCAGCGCTTCGGATTTTTTTCTAAGCAGAATTTTCACGCAGCATTTTTTGCATTTTTACAGTGATGATAAACTGATAAAAAATTAATCACAAACACGAGTGTTTTTATGCATATTCATCACGGTGTGTGAACGTGAGAACGCTTTTTATGTCTCCTTAAATTATTTATAAAATGATTTGTTTTAGTCAATAAGTGAATTTATAGTTCTGTAAATGTAGATTATTGTGTTTTAATTGTCTTAGGTTGAAAAATGCTCAATAAAAATAAGGAATTAATAATAATAATAATAACAGATACAAATATTAGACCATTTATGTTAATTGTAGCTTCTATAATTTCCAAATTAAAAAACATCAATAAAATATATTTAATATTTATTTATATCTCTTTTGGATATGACAAGTAATTAGAAAATTCTAATTATGAGATGATTTTGTAAAGATTTTGTGAAACTTAAGGTTTTAATCAAACACAAGCTAAAGAGCAACAAAACAGAAATAAAAATGTAAACATTTTACCTGTTCTTAATTGTTGTCTTAAATTTTTTAACTATAGTTTTGTTTCTCTGCTAAGATCATTATTATGCACTTTAAACTCAAAATCTGTTTATGTGGGTAAAATATTAAAATAAAAATGTTAGTTTTGATCAATATTTATGACCTCTTGGTCAGGTCCCCCTTGTAAAAATCTTGATCTCAGTGGGTAAAGATAATAATGAAAATACATTTTCTTCAGAAAAACAAGGGTGAGTCATTAATATAAAAATTAACTATGATAATTTAATTATTATAGCAGTAATTCTTCTTGTGTGCTGTAAGCTGTATAGACAGCCTGAGAGAGTTTCTAAGATGTGAAAATTAAAAATCTCGTCTGTGTTTTTGTAAGAAGAAAGCTAAATATTGACAGGTCAGCAAATGTTGCAGATGAGCTGCAGCGTTCGTCTGCGGCTGACATCTGGCACATTAAAGTTGCAACATGTAAAAACAGTGTGTTCAGCACTGCTGGAGCACAGCTGTGAGCCGAAGAAACAAGTGGAAATAAACTATTATCGGCTCTTTACAGAACATCTTTAATTAGTGTTTATTAGGTGGATGATTAGACGATGATTGTTTTCAATTGAGAAAATTGTTTCAAATACACAAACATGTCGTTTGTTCTGTTTTTTTATTTTGTTTTGTTTGCTTTGTGTTACAAAATCACGTCACTGAACCATCATAGACTGATTTTTATTTATCAGATCTTGAATTAAAACATATTTTAAGATGAAGTGAAATGTCAGAAAATGACAGGTGGTTTTAAAGAGGGACATAAATGTGGGACGGTTAAAACCCACAGCGTCAGAAATGATGTTCTCATGTCAAATGTGCCCGTTACCGAGGGCAACAACTGGCATGACAGGTTGGTGAAGACGACACAGGGCATGGCCTTCAGGCGCGCACACACACACACACACCCGAGTGCAGTTGTGTGCCAGCCAAGATCTAGCTGGAGTGCTGTGGGTGTGAGGTTGGTGATGGTGGGCCTGGGGTTGGGCAAGATGGTGTGTGTGTGTGTATGTGTGTGTGTGTGTATGTGGCAGCTGTAGCCATCATGCCCCTGGCAGTGTTGCTGTAACCAGGCAAACTGAGGATGTCTGCTTGCGTTCTGCACCCCCTGGAGGTTCAACCCCCCCACCCCACCCCACACACACATTCATTCACACACACGTTACGAAGGCTCAGTCAAATTTGTTTAAGATGTAGAGTTTTTTTAAAGTTTTATGCTTCCACTTCTCCACAAAGAAAACCAACTTTTTAGTCATTTTTAATTCAGACTTCAGTTTTATAATTTTTTTTTCTTGTTTTGAACTGAATATTTGTTTCACAGGACATTTGTTAGTTGTAAAAACAGACACATTTATGAGGATTGCTGGATGACAGACCTGAGTGCTGCTTCCAGGTCTTTGTATCTGTTGGCGCCTCGATGCTAACGTGACGTTAGCACTTTCCCTATAGAACGTGCCTTCAGGACATATGCTCCCACCTGTAAATAAATATGCAAACACAGACAAACACAGCAGAGTTCAGACAGTAGCTGTGGGCTACGACTGATATGTGCCACGGAGAGGTATCTGTGTGTGTGTTTGTGTGATGTAATTAATCTCTTTAGTAGCAGCAGTCAATAGAGAGCGCGGCGGTTTTGAGGTGTGGATTGTGAGCAGAGTTTGATTATTGGGCCGTCAGGGGAAATTACTGCAAAGTGCCTCCCAGCTAAAACTTGTTTTTTTTGTTTTTTTTAGTGTGTGTCTGCTGGAAAACAAAATACACACTTGTTTCTTTGGAGGCAGTTGTTCGAGGCGTTTTAGTGCCGGAGCGCGTGTGTCAGTGAGCAGTGGGATCCAGCAGGTGGTGTCCTTTCACCAGGTCAGCGGGGAAGTTGTCCCTCTCTTACCCGGACCACTCAGCTGTCTGAGTGTGTGTGTGTGTGTGTCGGCTGCAGCTCTCCTGACACCACACACTGTCCACGCTCGTCCACCAGCCGCAGATCCTCTTCCATCTAACTCCATCTGCAAATCCGGCCAAGCCTTCTTTCCTCCTCAGTTCCTGGAAGTGGGCAGAGGCGAGCCAAGCTGCAGTGTGTGTGTGTGTGTGTGTGTGTGTGTGTGTGTGTGTGTGGATTAGTGTGGGGCAGTGTCTGAGCATTAAGCTGTATTAAGCCCTAATTAATGAGTGTGCCAGTAGATGGGGGCTAGTTATTGGATTTGCTGCTTTAGCTGCTGGAAGGGGAGCTACCTTAATCACACACACATACACACCCACCCCTGCCCCCCACGTCGGAGACGGAGCATGAAGGTGGAGGTGCTTTACAATGAGTGTGTGTTAGTTGAGGCCAGAGGTTGGCAGCTCTCTGCTCTGACAAACCGAGTGTGTTTTGTTCACATGTGTACCAGGGTCACAGTGTTTACTCACTGCTCTGCATAAACCTGCAGCTTACAACCTGCAGCAGATTTCAACATCCAGGGCCGCGACCCGACCCACTGCCACACTGCTTGTTGTGTTGGCTGCGACGTGTGTGTGTGTGTCTGTGTGTGTGTGTGGCCTCATCAGGAACATTAATGCCTCCATTCCTGTTTGCAAACGAGTCGTAATCATTTACAAAACTCTTGCGTTCTGGTCGCCAGCTGATCTTTTTAAAAGTTAAAAAAGGTTCGGCGTGAAGTCGGAGAACACAGCGTGACTTCTCAAAGATGGCAAATTCTGTTTTTTGTTTTGTTTTGTTTGTTTGTTTGTCTTGGCAGGATTTCGTTTGTGAGCGAGTCGCAGTTCGCGTCTGAAGAGTAAAACTTCACAGACTGAGAATAAATCCTGTTTGCGGTATCGCGTTTATCTCTACTGGAAGACAAAGTGTAAAACTTGTCCTCGCCGCAGATTCTCCAAGAGAGGAGAGGCTTTAGTGTTTTCTCTTTGATTGTCTCGGGGTGTCTGCTGCATCTCTGTATCGACATCGGAAGCTGTAATGGGATCAGGGCTGACATTTTCTCGGCGTGACTCAGATTAAGTTTGGTGGCGTGGAGCTGAAGGCCTTCGGTCTCAACACTTCGCTCATCAAACATTCGCAGCGACAACAAAAGGCTCTGTTTCTGACCTTTATGTGCTCCTGTGTGTGTGTGTGTGACACCGATGCTTCCTGCACCAGGAGTGTGTGTGTCGTCTCCACTCACAGTGCATCATTTCCTCCGGCTGTGTGACTTCGTGGTGTGGGAGGAGGATGTAGAGTGGGAGGCAGGAACACCGGGCGGGGCATGGAGCCCTCGGCCTCGTGGGGGGGACTGGACAGACCCTCCAGGTCTGAGATAAACCCTTCAGTGGGCCCTCGAGGCAGGATGATGGTGAGATGGAGGAGGGCAGATTTTAGTTGACTGATGGTGAAAACGGAGGAGGATTAAACTCAGCAGTGGAAAGGAGCGCAGGGCAGAGTGAGGGCAGTGGGGGTGGGGTGGGGTGGGGGGGCAGATTGAGTCGGGATGTTCGCCTCCTCCGTCTGTCACACGCAGGCAGGCCTGCCACTGCCAACATGACCAGCAGGGCATGGGCACCTGTCTCCCCCTCCCAGCTACTCCTATCTGTCTCTCTGCCCCGAGCCACAACCCTCATCCTCCTCCTTCCTCCTCTCCTCTGTATCCCACCCACCGTCCTCATCGCCTTTTGAACCTGTTGAAACAGTGACAACACGAAAGACGCCTCCTTTTGAGCACACAACTCTGAAGCTCTTCTGGTTTAAAACTGTCAAACCGAGCAGCTCCTGCTCGATAGTTCTCATCAGGAGCAGCTTCTGCGATGTCAGCGGTTCATCTACAGATCCGTGTTTCTAAAGATTAGCGATAAGACGGAGAAACAGCCGCCATGTTTGTCCTCTTTGACTCTTCTCAACGCGTTATGGTGACTTTTGTTTGTGTTTCAAATGAACGATCTGACGCCGGTGTGACAAAACTCCATGCGAGCCGAACGTTCTTTACAATGAAAGTTCAGCATTGATCTGATCAAATAAACAGCTTGAATTGTGCAAATTTAGTATATTTAAAATGACTGTCTTTCACTCTGAAATATAGTGGAGCATAGTTCTGTCAGAGCATTGAACTCTTGTAATTAACGAGTAGAAACGGCAGCGAGGTTTCATTTTTATTGTTGAGGTGGTTGAAGAAGTAAATGTGCCCCCCATGGTTCCCCCCCATCAGAAAATGTGAGTGAGTGAGAGTTCACCGCTGGGGGGGTGACCTATTGAGGGGATGGATGAATGGGTGAAACGGTGAGCGTTTGGTGGGAAAACATTTCAACAGATTTCATCTTGCATTTTTGCACACAAACACACACACACACACATCCTTGTACTTGCATCAAACTGAAGACATTGTATTGACTTCTATTCATTTTTGTAACTGTATTTATGCCTAACCCAGACATTTTCCCTAAAGCTAACTATTACTGGTCTATTCTTAACTCTAACCTGAACCAAAACTTCTAAACATAACTAGTAAAGAGAAGTAGAGTTGCAAATAAAGTGACATTGAAAAGGTCCTCACTTTACATCAGAAACCTCACTTTGATAGTAACTCTGGTCCTCACTCTGTAGTAGAAACAAGTACACACACACAGTTTTATCCCCGTGTGCAGTCAAAGAGTGTATTGTCTGGTTGTGGCGGAGGGGAGACGCATTAATTGGGATCTTGTGATTTTGGTTAGAGCTGCACATTCCTTAAATTTTCCTGCCACAATTCCAGAATGATTAAGAACACGTTTAAACTAACAATACAGTAAAACAACAAAACAAGACTTAAATCGTGTTAATATTTCAAACTAGATCCCTTTTTATCTTGCTGTGGGTCAGATACTTTTAAAGGAGCACCCCCCCCCTTTTTTTTTTTTTTACAAAAATCTTATATTTCAGAGGGAAAAAAATCACTTTTGCTGCATATTTATGTTAATAATTTCAAATCTGTTTGGGGAGTGACTTCTGTTCCAAATGTCCTCTGAGAATGTTGTTAGTTTAAAATACCAACCTGATTGTAGGATATTTTTGTATCTTTAGTATTATTGCAGGTGGTGAGATGTTCCCTTCACTGAGCTCATTAAAAAAAAAAGTTCTGCAACTTTCTTAATGCAGTCTGTAATGATGATGACACAACAGAGATATTTGTGTTTTGGAGTGAAACTGGAGTTTTGATTTGCTTTTCTTAGAAATTAAATGTTTTGTTTTCAACATCGTTGCTGATTTTTGAGATAAGATTTAGAATTTGCATCATCTGACCTCATGAGGCAAAGTAAAGAAACTTTGTAAAAGTTTTCTCAGAGGTCCTACCTAAACTTTATCGTGATGCAGTTTTCTATATTTTGCTCTGAAAACGTGACGAGGAAAACTCGACTAAGCTCAGCACAAAGCTGATCATTTTCATGCCGTGTGCTCAAAGTTTTACACCCGGAAGACAAAACAATGAAACAAATAAGCCTTAAATGTAATGATGCTGCATTGTATTACATGTATTTTAGCAAAAGATATCTACCATCTGGGGTCTCTATATCTGATCTTTTTACATTTTTCAGGCCCTTCCTCACATCTTCTCTGCACTCAGTATGAAACACTCATCATATTCAAGCAAACAGAGCTGATTGTTTGATCAACACAAAGTCCAGTGATATTAGCAGCTCTTTGTGGATCCACTTCTGTTCCAATATTTACAACATTTGGTTTTATATTAGCCAGGAGGGCTTGTTATTCTCTCACACTTTCATTGTGTGTGTGTGTGTGTTGCAGGCTGCAGCAGTTGGACCGACTCTGTCAGAGCAGCGCTCAGCAGGTGTGTGAGCTTCTGGCCAAACAGAACCAGCTGATGCAGGAAAGAAACACACTCAGCGAGGAGATGCAAAACCTGCGCACCGAGGTACAAACACGCACAAGCCCAACGAGGAGTGTGGCTAACGCCGTCGAGGCCTCGGAATGAGGAGCGGTTCTAGACTAACGGCTTTATGGTTCTGAATTTACTGGAAAACGTTATTCAGGTGCATTTGTGTGAAACTTCCACATACATTTGTTTGAAAACTGTCTTCTTACGCACCATAGAGATAATCTGAGTGCATTCTGGCTGTTTTATATTAGGATGTTTTTATTTGTGATATTTTGGTTTCACAGAAGGAAGTTGAAATAATTTTTCCATCCATCTTTTCTTCCTTCAGCTATACTATAAATTTTGTGTGTCAGCACCATCCTGATAAGAATAAATGGGTGGTTAATGGGCTTCTGCAGAACTTTAAGACAAGCTGAAGGGGGAAGTCGACCACTGAATCAGGTGTGTTGGAACAAGGAAATGACAAAACATGCAGCATACGTTCGCCACTGGATTAAATGTACTGCATCACGGTGCTTGGTGATTTTTTATGTTAAGAATTCACATTATTATTAAAGCAAGACTCTAAAAATGTTTAAAATTGCTTGATTTTTGAGACGTTTTTGTATTTCAGTGTCTATTTTCTTGTTTTGTTTGTGTTTCTGGTGGTGTGTGACGTTTTTGTCACTTAAAGACCAATAATTCCCCTTAAAACGAACATTTTTCCAAACAGTAAACAGAAAAGAGTCGACACACAGCAGCAGATTGACAGAGTGCTTTATTGAAGCTGTCCGTTAGACGGAAAATTATGTGCATCCTTATCATATACATTTTATGTGTAAAAATACTAAGGATGTACAGTGTAAAAAAACAGCTCCATGTTGATGGTAATCTGTTATTTTCACATCCTCGCGGCCTCACAGGCCAGCAGCACTGCATCCTGACAGCATGAAGGACAGAAAAAAAGGCCGTTTGATCTGCATTTCTGTGGATCTGTTTGAGTTTCCTAAACGCCGTCTCTGCGTCAACATCGTCTCTCGTCTGCTGACACATCAGAGAGCAGAGCTGCAGCTCTTCAGAGAAACCTCTGGAAACAGCTGGAATCTGTCCAGAGATGTCCCTCACTACTGTAAAGCTACAGTAAAATGGAGCGTTGAAATATTTATACATGTTTGCTGTTTTGGGTTGATAAATAAATGCATTTCATGCTTGTTTGTTACTGGAATAATCAAGATGAAGAGTAGTACTGTAGAGGGGGAGGGGCTCTGCTGACGTTGACCAGAAATCCTTGTTTGTGTTTTACGGCAGCAGCGGAGCGGTTTCTGGTTTCTGACTGAAACGAGATCAACACCAAGCAGCCGATGTGTCCGACAGAAACACAGCTGGACTCGGATCTGTTGTGGACGTACAGTTCAAACAGCTGTCAGCGCAGCGTCACGTGTTTCACACACGGTCCGGTACGACGAGGGCGGCGGTGAAGCCGTAGGAAAACAGAAACTTGACTTTCTGCATCCAGTTTACAAACAACTGAGACCACTGACGTGTGTAAATCACTGTTGCTGAACCGAAGGAAAAAAAAAAACTCCCACAGAAAATGTATCATTTCTTTTTTAAATCTTCCCGACCCAGAATCAGCCTGTAACCTAAAACTGAACAAGAGCTGGAGGCTCACAGGAGAGAAAACATCTTTTTTTTTTAAATCCAGAGGAGATTAGTGCAATGATTGATCAGTTACAGTATTGTTTTAGTTCACAAACCTTCTCCCCATTTCACAGTAGTGACAGCTCTGACTCGCACATGGGGACACTCGGTCCACGTCTCGTCAAATCTACACATCAGAGCAGCATCAAAGCTATGTGGAGGGGATTCATTAGTTAAAAATCGTCATTTTCTTTAAAAACATAAAAAAAAGCTGAAAATCTCGCTGAAAGGCAGGGCTGAATTGGATTCCTCTGAATCATATCAAAAGTGATGGATGTGTGAAAGTGCTGTGTTCAAAGCTACAAAGCGGTATTTTATGAGCTGTTTCTAATGATTTTTGGCGTTACTCGTGCACATACAGCTAGAACTCCTCAGCCGCCCGCAGACCTGGGTCAAATCAAAGCTGAAATCCTTCCAAATACTTGGGAGCGCTTTCTTGAGCCTGTCAGGGGTGCCAGCTGGGTGGGATTTGGCCTCGCTTTGAACTTTTTTTTTTCCTCGGCGGAGCCAGACAGACTCGTTCAATCACAGAGAAGTATTTTTCATCAGAGTTCTGAGTGCCACTTTGACTCGGGCCTGGTGGTGCGGGCCGAGGAGGACTACAGCATGCAGGCAAGCGCCATCCTTTTTTTTTTTTTTTCAGTTAAATTTTTTAATTTTCTGCCGTAAAGCGCCGTTGCTAGCTATATGCAGTTTAATGGTAGTGCAACAGTAAAGCATGTGGACTTGAGAGCAGCAGAAAAACAGGTAAGAGTTAAAAGATTTCACTAATGCGAAAAATGTTTGGAACAAGAAGTTGACACACATCTACGCCCTTGTACTGCTAAAACAAAAACACAACAATAAATTAAACAGAAAATAAATTCAAGTTACTCATCAATGATGAAAGTAAAAACATTCAAATAAATATACTGGTGTACAAGTTTCTGTACCTAATAAGAACACATCCCCCCGATCTCTGTTTAATCTGTCTCACAGAAAGTGGCCTTTTCCACACAGCAAACATAATTTATTTTTCTTCTTTTAGATGCAGTTGAGATTTGACTGTTTTTAAGGTTTTATCTTGTGTGTGGTGGTTGTTCGATGTAAATGTGTTTGACTGATTCTGAGCTAAACCACATAAGGCTTACCCGGCGTCTGAAGACCGAGAAATTGAGGGGATTTTTTTTAAGACTTATTTCTTGGTCTGACTGGAAGACAAAAGAAACGACTGCAAACATAAAGTTTAGACCGGAGAAATGACGACACACGGTAAAGATGAAACATCCCCGCTCAGGAAAACAATGAACTGAGCCGACCCATGACTCCTTCACCTCCTTTCTTCAACACACTTACAGTTTGGCTCTGAATCTCCTCTCTCCTTAACCTGGTTTGTAGTTCATGAAATGTAAGACGTGTCTCGCTGACATGGTTGTGTGACAAAAATAGCTTATTTTACTCCTTGCGCAGAGCCCTCCCCCGACAGAACTAGTGACTTGACAGAACTTTGTTGGCTTGTTTGTTTATGAAAAGCTGTTGATCATATTTCTGCTCTGCTGAGGAGCAGCCTTCCAAGGCTGTTAGAAAATACAGCCAATTTTACAACGGTTCCAGCTGAGCTTGTAAAGATAGTAAAACAACTTGTGGAAGGAGACAGCGTGGAGACACAGGCGGCTGTCCGACACAGCAGCTGTGAAGGTCTCTCTACGCACTTCCCTCACCTCTGTGCATTCAGAAGACACACGGCGGCAGGGAGGGGGGACTGAAACACCTCTCCTCTCCAGCGGCTCTGTTCCTCCAAGTGAGGTAGTAACAGACGCGAAGCTGTTGACTTCCGAAGAGGTGGGCCAGCGTAATGCTTACTGACACCTTCAGGGACCACCCATCTGCGGGTTTCTTAAATCAAAACACCAAATTTTTAATTTCAGTGTTTTTTTTCCCCCAAGCCTCGCGTGCTCCTCATTCTAAATACGTGCAGAGGTGGAAATAAATACAAACTTTATCGGCACAAAGATTGGCTAAAAGTACGCAGCTGCGCAGTTACAACTATGAGTTGGATTATTTTAAAACTTAATCTTAAAAAGACATAGTTGACCATATTTTGATCTCTGCAATATAATAAAGGGGCAAGAGTCCTTCTGTTTGATTGACAGCAACACGTCAGATCAGCTGTTTTTTCCACGTGTCCTTTAATGCAGCCCTGATTAATGTTCTCAGAAAGCGCGTTAGGAACGTCTCCATCCGTGACTTCTGAACCGTCAGAGGGAATGTCACATGGAGAACTTACGTCTTCATTTCTCCATCAACTGTAAATAAAAATCCACTTCTCACCTGCAGTTTCTCTTAATATATGAACTGTCTGAAAAAGACCGTCTCAAAACCACATCAGCGAGATCCGAAGTCAAGCGTCTTGTCAAGTCTAACCAGGTCTTTATACTCCCGACTTTTTGTGCTTCACTCACTTCCTCTCTGCTCAACTTTCCACTTTGCCTTTTTCCTCTGAACTCTTCTCCATCCCTCACGAACACAAGCCCGCGGGATGATTTACACTCGTCTTTAACGCGTCCCCTCCACTCCCGGCTGTCACATTTTGGTCACAAAACAACACAAAAAACATAAAATAAAACAATGGAGCAGGAAGGCTATCTGCTTTCCCTCCTACATTCTTCAGCCATTTTTGTTTCTCGAGGTGTTTTTTTCTCCTCCTAATGCTAAGAAATAACAATATACTTTTTTCTTAAATAATGTAATAACAATAGAAAAGGTTAAATATAAAACCATGGTGTAGAGCAATAAATAAACATATTTTATAGCCATAGCTGTGATTCTTGTAAATCCATAACTATTACCTCCTCATAGATTGTTTTTCTTTTTTTTATCTTTCTTAAGAAACTTGCAGAAAACAGATCAGTTACTACATATAAATTATCACATTATAAATATTTAATATTGCCTCTTTCTATGACATTTTCTCCTGCTCTCTCCTCTTACCTCCCTGATATTCTGCTCTTTCAACTCACAGTTGAATCCCTTTCTGCTGCAGTTTCATTTTTCCTGCTCGGACTCAAGAGAGGTCCCAACAACACGTCACAGTAAAGCTTTTTGTCGTTTAAACAAAGTACCGTTTCACTTTTTCTTTTTTTTTTCTCCCAATTTTGGGACAGAAGAAATTTAAGGTATGTAAAAAAAAGAAAAGAAGGGGAAAAACTTGAAGGGAACATTCCAACCAGACTTTTTTTTTTCCTTCCTTTTTTCTAATTTTTACCTTTGTGGTAAGACAAATCATCAATCCCTCTTGCATTGTGGGTAATGGAATAAAGCTCATTCCTTCAGGAGCTTCATCAGTCTGAGCTGCTGTGCTTTGAGGCGTGTCGTCGAAGACAAACTCATGATTCGACCTTTCACACACAAACACACACAATATATTATTTTTTTACTCTAAACGTCAGAGTCGACACGTAAATAAGAGCTGTACAGGAAGTTAGCAGCTGTTCTGTAGCATAGATGGTAATACAGATGGTTGGTGTTTGGCTGGCGCTTCTGTGACGATCCACAGCATTTGTTTAGAAGTGTAGCACCGGATTTTAGTTGTAGCAGTAGAAGAGCAGTAGTAAGAGGAGTCATACCTGTAGTAGTTGTGGTGGTTGGAATAGCAGCAACAACAACTTGGACTGAGCAACACCTGAGTCAAATCCTGCTTGAATGACGTGGAGGAGCGTAGGATTCTGGCTCGCCGATGACAGCTGCTTAAATCGATCCAAGAATCGCAGAAACCGATGCTCTGAAGCCAGACACGAAATGTCTCTCTGAGTCTGTGTTTGCAAAAAGCCTGAGATACAACCTGCAATGGCAGTTTGGGTTGGAACGACTTAAAATGCGGTTTCTTCATCATACGGATAAGAAACTATAAAAACACCTACATGTAAATAAATGGACCGGCTAATATCTAAATGTCTTCAAATACATCGGTTCTGTTTAGTAGTTTGACGAGATCAACGCACGTCAAAGCACAGCAGGCCGCTGGTGAACCTCGTCTTGTTAAAGGGTCATTAAACAGCAGCTGATCGTATCACAGTTTGAAGCGCCCGGGGCTGCAGAGCAGAATTAGACAGAAATTTTTGCCTAAAGGTTTTAGTCTCTGAAGGGATTCACGAAAATAAAAAAAAAACAAAATAAAAAAAAAAACAACCAAATAAATAAATAAGCGGAGTGGAGTGGAGAGGTGAAAAAGAGAAGAGATGGAGGAGAAGGGCAAAAGCCTTCAAGTTTGGGTCACTCTGAGTCAGTCCAAAGCTGTGGGTCATCGAGTCCCACGCTGATGACCTCAAAGACCAGCTGCGACGGCGTCACCGCGGTGGACAGTTCATTCTCGGCCGCTGGCGGAGTAGGAGAACTGCGGGAAGTGCGGTCGTCTCTCGTTGTCCAGACAGTCCATCCCGTCCTCATCAACTATGAAAAACAAAGATTCAAAGTCAGTAAATAAAAAAAGTGACACAAATCTACATGCTTCCTGTCAGTAAGTAGATGCAACTTAAATAAAAGCTGCTCATGTCAAACAATAAATATTCTGTTTTTGTTCCTGAGCTGCTGAAATTAAACGAACACGGTTCAATTAGCAGACGTGCATGTGATGTGCCAATCTCCTGCAAACTGATGTGTGACCTACAAAACAAAAGGAACTTCACCTAAGCACCAACAAACACCTCACTTTCACTCATGCATAATTCAGTGAGGAACACTTTGAAAGCTGTAGCTTTATCTCTATAAAGTCTGCGAAGAGGTGCTTGTGGCCGGAGGACTAATAAAGACACACTTTAAGTGTTTTTTCTTTGTCTCGTGTATTTCTTTCTAATGTAAATACATGAAACAAATAACAGAAAGTATCTCCATCAAACTTTCATCAGTCTCTTGAAAGAAGACATATAATGCTTTTAAATTCTGTTTCAAATTAAATCCTTCAGTTGGGGTCTATATAAAGTGGAACTACAATGCTTTAGTCTGAATTCCTCCTTATTGTAACTCCACAAGCCCCTCTTTCACCCCTTTTC
>JARVJO010000001.1:28810665-28829174 GCA_031762555.1 Cynodonichthys magdalenae
GGTTTTCTACTTTAATTACTATAAGTTCTTTTAAGTTAAACATAGACATGTTTGGTATCTACAGAAACGTCAGAATCATGCCTAAAAGCTGGTAAAAAAAATTTCTGTGCACACTACAGATAGTTAAATTTACAAGCAGTTGAAGATAAAACTATAGAAGTGAAAATAAAATTGGTTTAGAAATTTGGCAAGTGAGAGATGTCAAAATAATATTTGCGTTAAATAGGAGGCATAATATGTTTTTTGTTTTTGATATTGTTCAACTATCACTACTTTTATAGGGTTCTGTATGTTGTATTCATGATTAAATACAGCAAAATAAACTGTTTCGGTAACAGATCTTTGTAATTGATGTTTGGTCCCTGACCTGTTGACCTGCAGTAACTGTGGCCCCCGGAGCAATTTAGTTGAATAGCCCTGAGGTAGAGTTTTACATCTAAAGATCCAGAGGTAATCAATTCTGCTTTATTAACCACAATCTGACGCTATGAGAAGAGGTGGGTGTCCAAGTCAGTCCCTGCAAGAATAAAGTATGAAAAGAGCATATTTAGTTTGTGCAGTGGGAAAACTGCACAAACTGCTTGACGGGCATGTTTGTGTCAAAATTTAACTGATTCCACTATTTTTGTGATATAGAAACAAAGCAGATAAGAGGGAATGAAGAGCTGAACTTTAGTCTTTGGTCAGCTGCTCCTTTCAGAACCAAACACCCTCAGCTGCAATTAAATATAACAACTTTACGAAATGTTTTACTTCTATAATCTAGAATCTTCTCCATCCTGAATCACCTGTCTCCCAACCATGTTTGGGTGTGGTGCTGACATCAATTTTAAATGTTCTCAAAATGAGTAAAATATGTCGTGTCTGTGTTTAATAAATAAAGGCTCAATTAAATCACAGGTTTAAGATTCTGTTGGATTTCTTGAAACAGTGTCAGTAGTTTTCTTTAAAAAGCAATAATTCAAAACACTTGTGGAAACTCTGTTTGAAAACTGAATGACAGTTTTATTTAATTGAACTGAACGGCATAAAAACCAAGAGTTTTGTTAAACTTTAAGAACGTCTGAGCTGTCGGCTTGGATTCGGTTCGACAGGAGAATAAGAGGAACTCTAATTGCTGTCAGTTACTGCGGTGGAGACGTGGTTCAACTGGCTGTTTAAAGCAAAAACACAAACATGGGTAACCACAAACAGCAAAACCAGCATCAAAGTGTGTGTGTGTGTGTGTTTCTCTTACCTCTCCTCCGTTCACATACTCCATGACAAAACAGAGCCGGTCTTTAGTCTGGAATGAGTATTTTAGAGACTGAAACAAAAAAAAAAAAAAAAAAAGCACAATTTAAACAACTTCTCCGCTGAGGTCCATCCAATTTTACATCCAACGTTCAGACCTGAATTTACTGTCAGTTTATGAAAATAAAATCTTTAGAGCAAACAGAAGATGAAACTGTCTCAACATATAATCGACAAACTAAATTTTTAGCTGTGTTCCTGTGAGATTTTAAAGATTAGGCAAAGCTAAATGTCATCAGCTATGGTTTTTATCATCTGCTACCATAAAAGGTGGGCAGTAGATGTAATTGTCTGTGTGTTTGTTTGTCTGTTAGCAAAATATCTCAATAATTACAGGACAAATTTTAGTGAAACACTCAGAAAGTAATCACTAGACGTACACGAAGAACTGATTAACTTTTGGAGTCAACCTGATTCAATATGGCCACCACAGCTAATCAATTTCAACAAACACCCAAATGGCTACAACTTGGTCAGTTTTACAGATATTGAGCTAAAACCTGGTGTGGTAGTAGCTGAAAGTCATTAATATTAAATAGCGCTAACAAATTGAAAAAATCTTTACTGACAACTTGTGCGTGCAAAATAGCACGTGATATTCATTCCTCAAAGTAATGCTATATCTTATTTTTTATTAATAAATATCCCAGTTTATCCTGCAGTTGTCTTTATGCTCTCCCTCTACAGCAAACAGTGAAGTGACTGCGTGGAGGTGTGGTTCTCTTCAAGCTAAAGCAGCAGGCACAATAAAACATCATCATCCTTAGCTTCAGCCTGTTTACGTCTGCATTTGATTGTTCAAAGTAAGAGCTGTATGTGTGTGTGTGTGTGTGTGTGTGTGTGTGTGTGTGTGTGAACTGGATGTGTGCTCATGAGGGAGAAAGCTGCTGAACAAAAGAACAGTTGGTGAAAGTCTCTTTGTGGCTGCAGGTGTGACAGGAGTGAACTCAGATATGAACCGTAATTGCTCCCTTGACAGAGCTGTGTGTGTGTGTGTGTGTGTGTGTGATAAAAGACAGAGTGACGGACTAAAACGCAGGTAATATGTGTACATAGAACCTAACAGTGTGTGTGATACAGAGTATTTCACATGTATGTATGAACTGGTTGTATTTGTGTGTATGAGGTACTTACAGTGAGAAAAGGATGTCTGGTGTTTTTCAGCACTCTGCTCTCTGTGAGTGTGTGAGCCACTTCATCCTGAAAAAAAAAATGTTGATTTTGATCAAATTAAAGTAGCAGCTGCAAAAATAAATAAAAACCTTATACTGAAACAAAACTTCACTCAAACCTGAACATATTTTTAAAGATAAACAGATTTTTTTTCTGATGTAGCTGCTGCTCCATGACAGACAAACCTTGGCGATGATGACTTCTTTTTTGAGGATTTTCATGGCGTAATATTTCCCGCTGGCTTTTTCCCGAACGAGAATCACTTTACCAAATGTTCCCTTTCCCAGCAGCTTCAGGTAGTCGAAGTCGCTCATTGTCTGCAGGAAGTGTAAACACAGAAAAACAAGCTGATTCATTCTGCAATCTAAATAGCTGCTAGAATATGACGTGTAGGTTTGTTGATATTCCAGTGCCAATGTTGAAACATAAATCACAGCAGTTATTTTAAAAAGTACAATTCTAAATCCTAAAAAAATTGGGGCATTATGTAAATTGTAAATTTACACGACGGGGCTTTTATGGGTGGAGTTCACATGTTTTCCTGTGCACACGTGGGCTTTCTGCATGTTAGAATAATCAGTAACTTTAAATTGTCCTTAGGTCTGAGTAGAAATGTGAATGGTTGTGTTTTTTTTTGTCTTTATGTTATTGGCTGTGCCAAATTCAGCGGCTGCATCCTTTGAAGGCGATTATGTCACAGAAATGTGCTGAGGCTGTCCAAATTCGAAGGCTCCTCCAGTTGTGGCCCACAAATGCGTCCTATATTTAAACAAACTCGTATGAGTCACTTAGTTCTTCATGTGTTGCCTCTAAGCTAATTTTGTTCATTTATAATATTAATAACATTAATATTTTGCTCATTTCAATCTTCTTTGCTTCTGTTTATCGTGGTCACGGTTGCTAGGTGACAGGACATACGCTGAGGTAAGATCGTCCAAATTCACAGCCACTCTCTTCCGGTCTTGGAGGTCGACAAAGGACAAAGGACGCAGCCTCTGAATTTGGACGTGTGAATAAAATAAGAATTTATGAAATTTATAAACCACCGTATTTGTTTTTTATTTATAATTCACATAATGTTCCAACTTTTTCTAAATTAGGGTTGTAATTTCATGTGTGAGCAAATCCAAAAACAAAAAATCCCCCACGGTCCACCCAAAAATGCTTTGCATGTTCTAGTATGTTTCTTACCTTGCGTTTGTGATGCGTAGTGGAGATGTCCATTTCCTCCTCCACCAAGTTGTCGATGTTGGATGTGGGGCTGCACTGGATCCTTTCCTCTTCCTGCTTCTGCAGCTTGTCAGCCACCATCTGGATGGCCTCTGCCCATTCATCTCTGGTTTATGAATCAAACAAGAACAATACACTGAGCCTTATTGAGCTTTTTTAATTTTACAGCCTACATTACTATGTGAACTCAGCATCAAAAAAATACCACATGACGACATTTTGTTTGTAACTTGTCGACATTTTTTGCTCGACTTTAGTTGATATACATGACTAAATCCATCTATACATTATACAGGTCAAACATAAAATATGAATCCTATTAACAACAGAGAAGTTGCTGCATTCAACTAACCAGGACTTTAAGGGCACTAAAGTCTTTTCAATTATCATAAACACCTATTTGTTCAACACAGAGGAAACACGGTCAACCAGAGAATCAACCAAATGAGCAATGATCATAAAGCAGAACTAATGGACACCAGTCTGTGTGTGTGTGTGTGAGGGCGAGTGGGTGTGCTCAAACACACCCCGATGCATTAGAGGGAACAATGCATTGTTGTTTGCTAACATCGTTCCTCCCCATTGACTTTCCATTAGCAGTGCTGTTCAACATCTGTTGGGAGAACGTGAGTGAGTGAATGTGTGTGTGGGCACATTTTTGCTACATCGTGGGGACCATTTTCCAGAAAAAGGCATTCTCATGGGGACCAATGCCCAGTTCCAACGGGTACGGATGCTAATTTCGGGTGGGGGGTTAGGTTTAGGACCAAGGTGTGAATTGACTTTAGGTTAGTTTTAGGGTAAATGGTCAGGGGCTATAAAATTACTAGAAAATGAATGGAAGTCAATCCATGGTCCCCACAGGGATATAAAAACAAACCTGTGTATGTGTGTAGCTGAAGGCCTGCCATGCATCAGGATGTGTGGACACATTTAGAGTTTTTAACAACAATGAATTTCATGCCCGACACACAGGGTCGAACTTCCCTCAGCTTTGATACGCAGGAGAAGAGAAGAGTGGAGATGTGGGAAGAAAAGAACAGAATTTCATGAAACTGAATTCTAAAACTAATTATTTTTTGCTTTATACATTTATTTTGAAACTTATCCTTGTCCAGTGTTAACTCTCTGCTATGCCACCAAGGCTAAACTGAAGAGAACCAAACTCTGATATTCAAAACTTTGCACAAGAAAATTCAAACTTAAGATCCCAAACTAATAAAAAAAATACATTTCCCTGGAGCGAGCCCTGAAGAGATCATAATAATGAAACATGTTTGACTCATAAATGGTCACCTCTGTTTTCTGTTTGTTTTGAGTCCATATGTTTCCTTGAGGGCTTTAGAGAAACATTCATCTGAACCTAAACAGAGAAGTAAAGTTTCAAGATCTAAACCCCTTTCTTCTGCAAAGACTTCTAAATGTGCCCTACACGCTCAAAAACAAGGGCAAACTCGAGTTCTTATTCACAACAGTGGAGCATTTTGATTTGTGGCACATGTGATGCGTGTGTGTGTGTGTGTGTGTGTGTAGCTGCGTGAAAAGCAATGGGAACTCTCTCAAGGTCAGGCAGCAGATAAATGCTCTTTCTCGGTTAAAGTGTCTTTTGTATAATGAGCCTCTTTTTCTCCTTTTGCTAATGAGAGATAATGGGCCTGCCTACAGTCGGGCACTGCGCCAACATGTGCCACCCTCTCTGCACACGGCTGGGGCTGTGGTAGCTGGAGGCCTGCCAGCCACGGTACAGTACAACAGATACAGTAACACACACACGCACAGTTGTGGCAAAAACACTCCTCTCCAAACAAGCTCCAACTTCTTCGGTTCGGCTGGATGTGTGCAAACACCTCACAACAAAAACATCTGGAGCTCGCAGTCATCCGCTGCTGGATTTGCGCGATGTTTACACATTTCAAACTAATTATTAAAAAGTTATGAAGTTCCTTTCAACTCTCAAATGCTGATTTGATTATCTAGAGGCAGAAACTACTACAAAAGCACTTTATAACACAGGCAAAGTTGGACAGACAGCTGCAACCCACACACACGCACACACACTAACATACACGCAACCTCAAAGAATGCACAGAAGCATCTGTGGTCTTCTGGGCAAAGCTGTTCATTTTCTGGAGATAAACACCTCAGCTCCTCAGAAAGGAGCCGAGCAGCTGGAGAATTTATGCCAACACCACTTGAAAGGTCTTCTTTCCACTCTGTCTCTCTCGCAGACACCAAAAAGGAACAAACTCTCTACAGTAAAGCCCTTCATATACATATCTCTGCTCCTAATGATACTTTTATAGAATCATATTTATCCCACATGTTGGAGCTCAGGCCATTTAAAACCTTTGTCAATCTGATGGATTATTTTCTTTCTTTTAGTTATTATTTTAGCTTCTTGTTATAAAATTTCTTATTGCAAATCTCATCTAAAAACCAAAACCAGTTTCCCTCAAGTTTGTTTTTTTTTAACAGAGAACTAACTTTTCAAACATCTCAGAGATCTAACTGAACATCCAAACTTCTGCCCTGAGAGAAAAACAAAGTTAGCAGAAACTGACAGAATAAACTTATGGAACTTTCTCTGTATATCTATATGTGTGTTTGTTAATCATTAACTCCTGATAGGACATTTTGAATCAGAATCAATACATGAAAACTATTTGTGTAAAAAAATTAAAGAAATTTATAAAGATTGTGTGAGCCTGGTTCACACTGTGTGATTTTTTGGGCTTTCTAAACAATCGGTAAATGTCACATTGTGCAAGCTCAAGTCTAAAACCTTTACAAAAACCTATGTTACGCTGCACAACATGACTTAAGAGATTCTGGACTTCTAATGTTTAAAAAAATATACATATTTTGTCCAAGACGCATGTGTGTGAACCCAGTTTACATCCCGCAGGTTGAATCTGTACAGGAACTGACCGTTCTTCAGGTGAGTCCACATGGAAGGTCCTCTCGATGACAGTGGTCCACTGAAGGCAGCGAATGATGAAGGTGTTCGGCTTTGGCCTCTCGGTCTTCATCAGCTGACATTCTGAAACAGACCATGTCTTTACAGGAAAACTGAAGCAACTACCGGTAGTTCAAAATAAACTACACAAAAATGTATATAAAAAAATCTGAAAAATCTAACATGTTGATTATGGTATGAAAGGTGAAGGATCATGTAATCTCCTGTGTAATCAACTTTTGAAATCAGTCTGTTTTAAGATGACTGCCACAACTAATCAACTGTCCCAAACACAAAAATGGTTTTAACAGCCAATTTTCATGATATTAGGCTCAAATTTGGTAACTTTGCTTAAAACTTTAACATGCAATGTTGCTGCAGAAATGCATTCCTTGATACCTTTTTATGCATTATTTTCTAATTTGCATTGTGACACAGATAAAATGACTTGTTTCCTTTTGCCTTGTAAAGAAAAACATCTTTAACCACAAAAAGCCTGAATGAAAACAATAAAAGAAGAGATTCTAACATGACGAGGCAAAAACCGGTCAGGTCCCACGTCTGGTTTTCTTGCTTGGAACTATGCATGACCACTCTTCTTTTTGTCATTTTTGTTTATATTATTACGAATTCCTAACTTTTCCTGCTGTTAACAGGTCAAAACGTTTGCCTGCTCTACGCAGGTTTAAAGGGATACAGTGTAGTCTGTGTCAAACACGCAGTTCAAATTTTACCATGTTTGTGTAAAAACAGGCAAAGATTTCAATAACTTAAAAAAAGCTGCTTTCTTGTGCCAAGGGATATTATGTGTTGCATCGCACATGCATCTGGCGACTCTCCGATGAGACACACTTCTATGAAAACAGGCGACACGGTAGGCCGTTATTACACAAATGCATAATACGGTACACAAAGGCAGAAACGAAAGCACACATGGCCAGATGGGGCTGTGAGCTCGCCGTGGGAAAGGATGCATCTTCATTGTCCCTCAGCAAGTCTCTGCGGTTATGGAGGACGAGGGCCGATGTAAAACAGCATTATGATCCATCTTCTGGCCTCGCATCTGGTTTACATTCATCACCCTCTGTTTCCTCTCCTCTGTCCATCAGTTCCTCCACCCTCAGCTATCCTTCCCTCCAGTTTCTTTCTGTGTAAGTGGTACGGCGCAGCGTGTCACTGCTCAGCCTAAAGGTAGACGGGAAGGTTAATGGCGCAACTACCCAGGCCATGCGCACGGCGCTGCCTTCAATGTAAACACATACAAAGCAGTTGCTATCTGACTCGTGAACAGAACCCCGCTGTGCTGCCAGAAAACAAGGTCATACTGTTGTTGATGTCAAATAATGCTCACCTTCTCACATGGACACACACACAAGCATAAAAGTGAACTTTGAATGTTAGCTGAAATTGGGTTGTTTGCCACAGCAGGCGATTGTGAGATCTGTGTAGCAGTTTAACGGGTGTATGAGTGTGTGTGTGTGAGTGTGTGTCAAGCTTGTATGTATGAGTCCCTCTGCAGGGAACAGGCCTGTACCATCTCTGTTCCATCTGACCACTTCTGTTCTGCACACACACATAGACACGCACACAAACAAACAAACACACACACACCACCTGGCCTCCCAGCTTTGGGCAACAGATGTGGCAGTGGCGGTGCTGTGCCAAGCAGCCGGGTCCGGATGTATGGCCTGGCTTGTCCTCCTCGCAAACTCTTTTCCTCTTCCCCTTTTCCTCCTCCTCCGATCTGGTCTTCACCTCCTCCTCTCTGTCTGCTCCTTCCCTCTCCAACACACCTCATCTGCAAAAACCTCACCTCTCTCCATCCATCTCAACTGTCTCCTTTCTCCTCATTTCCTTTACTTGTACTTCTTTTTGAATCCCTGTGTTTCCTTCTCTCCTCCTCCATCTCTTCATTAAAAGCTTTTGAATAATTTCTTCCAAAGTATCAGCTGGTTTTCTGTCATTTAGAATATTTTCTGCTTTGGCGCTCATCTCCTGACCTGCTTTAACACCAACATGGGTCTTTCACACACTGCTTCCTCAAAGCCATGAGATTTCAACTGATTAAGCATGTTTAGTTTATTTTAGCTTAATTTGAAGACAATGATAGCATTTAAAAATCAGAGATCCTAAGCTGTATTAGGCTGTTAACTGTGAATGTAAGCATGCAGTGACATCTGCACCAGCTTAGTGCCTATCTGATTACCATCAGAAAACACAGATATGTAATCACAGAGAAGATTAAACTACTGTGATATTATGAATACACATAAAGACTTTTTAATATAACAGTGGATTCAAAAGAGATTTTAAATAACAAAAGTTCCAAATTAACAAAAATCTTCATTTGGGAATCATTAGTGAAATAAGAACTCAAACAGTGCAATCTGTTGGTCTGACCTGCTTTGTTTTTCTCCACAAATATGATGTTAAATAAAAAAAAAAGTTTACTGTCAAATTAAAAACAGCACATCTTATTTTCCTCTTCTGTAAAAGAATAGAGTTTTAGCGTGACTCCCATTTTATTTAAAGCTAAAACATCTGTGAGGCAGTAACGCTTTTACAGACAATCTGCTTTTGCTGCAAGAAAGAACATTAAAACCAAGTGTGATTACGCAACAATCGGTTAATTGAACATGTCAAAGAGTGTGGAGGAGCTCGTTAACCAGGTGCTGACAGATGATATACTGATAAACTGTTAATTAGAGGCTGTAGTGAAGACTGAAGACGAATAATGACTGCTGTGGCTTTTGGAGGTTTTCTCTGTGTGATGAAACGATAAGAAGGGAGGCAGATCTGACATCGTTTGGCATTTCAGAAATGTGCGACAGCGAGGTGCTGATTCTCAACCAGCTGCGGTGATTCTGCTACGAGCTGAAAGGGCTGACTGTGGCAGCTGTAAAGTAATTTTACTGCAATATATGAGCCTACAGAGAAGTAGATGACTTGGATAAAGTGTGTAGGAAAAAGATGGTTCTGTAAACCTTTACAGTTTAAAGCATTTTAGTAGAAACACGTGTTAACGGTTTCTAAATGAAAATAAAATTTAATTTATGTTGTTTGGCAGTGATAGGGACATTTTGGATTTACATCAAGTTAAATTGAGTTAAAATTGAAAGAATTTCTAAAACAAAACTTTAGTCGGGATTATAGATCGTAAACTCTGATGGAAACAACATTTAGCTTTTATTAAAAATAACTTATCTAAATCATTTGGTATTTTGTTTATAGTGTTAGAGAATCAATGTATGTGAAATGTTTACATAAACTGTACTGCTCTCTTGTATTGTAGTGTAATAAAACTTTTTCTCCGAACTGAAATAGTTCAAAGTGCCATTTTCAACAGGTAAGATAATAATATTTTATTACTTTTCTACAGAACTGTACTTCTAAACGTCTGAAATGTAAGACTTTAGTGCCAGAAACCTCTGGCATCATAAGTAATGGTAGGTACACCAACATACTTGCTACAGAGAAGTTATTTAGTGGGTAGGGCAGGTCTGCGTCCTGAGGTTTCTCTTTATAGCCGATGAAAGATCCGTCTGTCTTCAGCAGGAAGTAACGAGGTCGCCAGTTCTTTATGTATTCACCTGCACAGAGACATGAACATAAAAAGAGGAAGATGAGTTTGATATTTGGCACACACACAACTGGAGCTCAGTTAAAGCAGGATCATGATGCACAAAGCGTTCCCAGGGGTTAAAAGGATTAATCAGAATAATGTATGGAAAGTGGAATTAACAACAAAAATAACGATGTTGACGACTTTAAATACAGATTTGATTCCCTGGACAGTTAAGAGCTGCTAAACTGTCATCTGTTCCTAGGATATCACACACACGTACACACACTGTGGTATTTACACAAACAGACACACAGCAGCTCTGCAGCTCCCATAATGCCTGCCAGATTCAGATCGGATTATTGTGTAAAAAATGAAAAAAACATGTTTACCAGCACAACACTCAAAGTGTCTATGCCAGAAACATCATCTGGCTGATACATGGGCAGGTGCTGAGGTGCTGACCCTTCTTCCAAATACTCACACTACAGACACACACACACACACACACACACACACACACACACACACACACACACACACACAAACAAACCACTGGTCACCAGCTAAAAACAGGTAGGACAGATGAGAGGAGATGAGCTGAGGTGACATGAGACAAATTAAGATTACATACAAAAAAATTACTCCTCTTAGACATCAACAACAAAAAATTAACATCTGCTGTGCAGTTGGTGACAGAGTGGCATCCAACAGGCTGTGGCTGCTGGAGCTGAGGTGGGACCACAGTGTTTATTTTAGATAACCTGTTACAAGAATATACAAGCGTCAAACACTTCCCTATCATGCTGGATAACACTCACTGAAAACAACCTAAAGACATTTTATGTGTGTGTGTTCAGGGGCCGAGCCAGACTTTTTGAAAGGGGTGGCCAATGTGTTTTGTTGAGGGGGCACATACAAATAAAGAAAACTACTCTGGATTTGAATATTTAAGATGGCTGCCAATGATAATTTCCAAGGGTCTATAACTCAGATATTTTTTAGACATATTCAACTGAAATTTGGTGTGGTGGGAGGTGTGATCACAAACATAATAGGGCAGTCAAATCATAAATTTATAATGGCCACTACATGGCAGGACCTGCCAATGATTCACAAAGAATTTGTATAGTTGCTTGATGCTATTGCTATGTTACAGACTTGCCTCTAGATGTTGACAAATTCTAACTGGTTCTTAAACCCAGAACTATTACATACAATTGTTGTTTTCTGTTAATTCAGTGGTCCAGAAAAGTTTTTTACACTGATAGATTCCCTCTACACCAGACAATACAACTACCTGACAGATCATTACTCCTTTTTTGCTCTAAATGCCCATCTTTAAAATGCCACATGCAATCGCCCACCCCATCCTTCTGGATCATTTGGGGGTGGCACTTGGGGGTGACCAATCCAGTGCCACAAGTGGGCCTTGCCACACCGGCCACCCCTCTGGCTACGTCCGTGTGTGATGGTCTGTTAGCAAAATACCTCATGTTTTAATCATCACGTTTTAATTAAACTCAAAAAGTAATACCTGAATGTACATCTAGGATAACTAATTAACACAAATAAGACTATAACTTGGTCAGTTGTACAAATAATAGGGGTGGCTGTGGCGGAGTGGCTAAGAGCGTCGTCCTGTGGGTTGCCGGTTTGATCCCCCGTTCTAGCCGTCTAGCCCACCAACTCCTGACCAAACAACACACACACACCTCAGTTTAAACTCTGATCACCTTGTTTCAGCTAATTTGCTGGGAGAATGGAGCAGTTAGTGTATAAGTGTGTGTGTGTTCTATTTGTGACATCCATTTAAAGCAGAAATGACAGCAGGCCGCGCTCGTTAACACGTTGCAGAAAAACACCTGCTCCGCTGAAGGAACCATGCGACTATGGGCCCTCGCCGGTACCTCTGGGTGCTGGTGGCGGCGGAGAGGCACGTGCGCATTTGTGTGTGTGTGTGTGTGTAGGTGACAGAGAGGTGCCGACTAGTAAGAACCACCACACAGGGACAGAGGGACGCGCAGAGAGACACTTAAAAAACGCTGGTGGGTGCCAGAGCATCACTAGAACTACTGAATCACACCTCCCGGTCTATTTTATTTTTTTCCTCTTTTCACAAATCCTCCCACACTCTCTCCTGCTTTCCCATTTCCTTGTCCTGTTCTTTCAGAAACAAAGCATATTCTTTGGATCACTTGCTACTTATAAACAGAGTGCTGTGAGAGGGGTTGAACGAGAGGGGTGGAGAGAGACATAAGGATTGGGAAGAAAAAAGAGATTTGTAAAAGCGAGACAAAATAAAAAAGGCGACTGTGAGTAAACAGGAAGAGGACATCTCTGGTTCTCAGAAAACGATACAAAAATAAATGCCTAGTCTTCGTTGGAAGAGTGCACATCGCCCGCTGTCTGCCATGCCAGGGTTTTAAACTAAGGATCGGAATATGTGTTGTGAATGATTTTCAACTACAGAAAATTATAGCTTAATGTTTGAAAAGCTGACCGAGTTAATCAGGTGTAGACATCCATCCATTTAAGTTTTGGACTTTGCATTTTCCTCGTGAGCAGAAATGAATATCTACAAAATGCAGCCAGTCCTATAAAAGGCTAAAATATTAAGTTTATGCAATAAATGATGAGGAGATTGTGTAAGAAACAAAATGATGAAACTTTTATGAAAATCTTTTCCCCACAGGAAAAGATTTTCCCCACAATCTTCTTCCAAGATTGTAGTTTTTTATTATTATTATCGGTCCCAACAGGTTTATTTCACAAACAATTTCATTTTCCACTTGTAAAATTCAACACTAAAACTCATCTGGAAAAGAAAAATGTCTACTTAAAACTTAATTGCAAGAAAAAAATAATAAAAGGAGATGGATTGACTGTCAAAATGGACGAGGCTGAGGAAAAAGTTGAACTGATAAAACTATTATAAACTGGCTGCAGTGACCGGCCCGCTAGTCCAAGTCCAGTCACTCCTGTGAGTCAGTTCTGAGACGATGTGTCCAACCAATGGAAGCCTGCGGTTGGCCACTTCATCCCTCAGCTGTCCAGTTTGACTGAAAACATTTAAGCAATCCTTATGGCCAGGCCTAGACAGAGTGTGTGTGTGAACGCAGTGATTTGGGGGGTGGGGGGGCAGCCAGGGGTGGCACAGACGGAGAGAGGCGATGGACAGTTGTCCGCACGCGCCGTTCCAAACAAACATAGCCGTGCGCGCGCTCACACACTAAAACAATTCTGCTCTGACCGTTCCAATCCTCCGTATGATCCAATGGTGTTCTGTCAAGCTATCCCGTCTTGGCCCTGCCTGTAATGAGTCCAGCGAGCTCTCCCACTCTGGACAGCTTGTCTGGGGAGCCACATGTCTCTACTTTGGACTGCTGGAGAAAACAGAACAGCCGGTCTCCTTCCCACACCATCTCTCTCAGACTCCTCACTTCAGTTTCATTTAGTTTTTCTGCACAACTTTACTTTTCCCTTTAGGCCAATTAGAAAATCCTGCACCACACAAAGCTTCAGATCACAGGAGTCAATTGTTTCTTGTTAGAACTACAGGATATCAGTAAAACAAAAGATAAACGCTCAGCTATAACGGCTTGAATTTTTTATTTTTTTTTGGTAAATTCAGTTCATTTGGTTCAAATAAACATTTCTTATTCAATCTAAGTTTCATCCTAATTCGTTTTACACTCAGACTTGTCTTCAAGTTTCTTTTCACAGCTGTTGAATTAAATCAGATTAAAAAAAAGCTATACATATTTAATAACACTTCAGCTGTAAAAAGGTAGTAAAACAAAGAGGTGAACTCTATTTTGTTTCTCATTATTTGTATGTGTCTGAGAGCCCCGAAGAAAGTAACTGAGCCAGACTTTTTAGAAGTAATTTTGATTTTCTAGGAGAAATAAATCTTGCTGGCACATCCTCCAGTTGCAGCTTGTGGATTTAGCAGTAAGAGGCAGAGATGAATCAGCTGTGACTGCGTCTGTTCCAGGGTTTCTGATTGGAAATAGAACAATGCGCACGCTAACTGTCACTCAATTAGCAGACCGATTAACTATTCACTTCAGGACAGAGGAGGGGGGGAATGAGAGTGATTTACTGAGAGGATAAGTAGGAGACAGGTACAAATGGCTGGGCTGAACTTTAGCCAACAAAACCGGATTGAGACTCAGGAAACACTCACAAAGTTTACAGTTATTCAACATTTATGGTATTTATGTTTTATATATTTTAGCTTTTACAAAACGGATGCTGAAAATTAAATAACTTCATAACTATGTGAGCTCACCAGTCATTTGTTAATCAGCCCAAACAGGGATTTAATTTAATGCTTTGGCCGAGGCAGAAGCTGACATGCAGATGGTGCAATATAGAGCTGTGTGACTGGCTCCCAGGAAGCTGGAGAAGTGATGAGAGCTGCTGTACAGAAGTGAACAGAGGTAGAAATGAAGGTGGAGAAAAATAAAATATATTTCACCAACCCAAAGACAAATAGGCCATATTATATTTTGTCATTACTGACCAAAAATAAAACTCAAATGCCAAAACAACAGGAAATTTGCAACAAGACAAAAAATAAAATAAAATAAAATACACACAACTTGATGCCCTAAAGATCAAATTGTTGCTTCACTTTAATACCAGAAGTGTTATAAAACTATTTGCTAACAATTTACAGCCCATTAGTTTACAGTAAGAAGGATTATGACTATATTGCACCTGTCTGGAAGAAAACCAACATCATATTAGCACAAACACCTTATAATGACGATCCAATGCATGCTGATGATGGGAGTTGTTTTTTTTTTTTTTTCAAAATTGAGCATGAAGTCCCCACTCACTATTCAGTTCTCATACTAAATATTCAGGGGTCAAAGGTAACAACTAGGGATGTAACAATTAACAGAGAATTGATTAAAAATCGATTATAACTATGAATTGAGCTATGGATGATGACATTTTTTGTTTATTTTAAAGTTCTGTTACTAAGACAACAGAGAGTAACAGTTTGATACAAGAACAAAAATGCTCATATTTAAAGAAAATAAACATTTGGATATAAAATGGCTACAATTCATTTCGTAAAAAAATAAATAATTTGTATTTGGAACTCAAAATTGATAATCGAATCGGGGTTTGAGTGAATCGTTACATCCCTATCAACATTTGTCTAAGAAGTGGATGGGAAGAAGACAAAGAAAAGGATTAACCTCTCTTTAAAATCATCAGCAGAAACTGGAAGAATTTTTACATAGTAAATAAAAGTGCACACTACTTGGTCTAGCAGTTTGCAGGTTGTTCTATGTGACAACAGTACGCTTTCAAACCAAGCAAAGGGTTTGTGCCAAAATGATTAACTGGCTGAGCTGTTTATAGTCAAAGTTCAGGACACCTCCAGACACAACAGTCGGCTTCATGAGTTGGTGTGTGCGTGATAATTAGTGCTCAATGGTTTATTAAAAGCACAAGAGAAAAGGTGAAAGTGAAAAGAAGGCAAAGATCTGTCCAACATCATCAGAAACTTAAGGTTTCAAGAAAGTTAATGAAAGGGACAGGTCATTGTGTGCAGCGGAGAGGGCACTGGGTTTTATGAAAGTGAAGAATTGTGATGCTTGAAGATGACATCTGTCTACAACAGCAAGAAGAGTTCACACTGTGTTGTTAGGCAAGTCTTCTGCCAAGATTCAAAGTAGTCCAAAATGGTTCGAAGGAGAAAAACAACCCAAACAAAATAGACAAAATACTATATTTTGAATTATGATTTGCTCTTTTGTGCCTGATCCCAAACGCAGCAGCCCTAACTCCGTCCTGCTCAGACATCTTAAGGCGAATCCAGGCTCCTCAAAGCCAATCCACTTAAAGTGCATTAGTCTCATTATCACATTGGGACTGAAGTGGAGCTTGTGTGTGTGTGTGTGTATGTGTGTGTGTGTGTGTGTGTGTGTGTGTGCATAAATGCTTTACAACAAAATCCCTGACAGTAGAAAGAGAAGGAGCTTCATAAAAACTTAGTTTTTACACTTACATAACAAGATAAAACTATGTTTGAGGGGGGGTTTAAAACAATTCTATCAAATAAATTCAGTTTGAAGCTGATGGTGTAGCTGGGTTTGAACATTCACTGCAGCACTGTGGAGATAAAGTAGAAGTGAGGATGTTGAAGGCTGAACGGGAGACAAACGAGAAGGATAAAGATGAGTGAGAGGAGGGCCTCGGTGTAAGCTGTTAAGGCTGTGACAGTGACAGAGAGCTGGGACGGGGCAGGACAACCAGATTGAGTGGAAACCCAGGGGAGTATGGCCATCCCTTGGGGGGCACTGGGAGATTTTACCCAGCCAGCTGCACACAGCCAGAGCCTCCTGGCAGGCACGATGCAAACACACACACACACTTGATGCTCTCTGCTCTCCCAGCTGGTATAGACGGAGGTACTTACACACACAATGCATACTACCAACAATCTTTAGATTAACAGTTGAGATTATTGTGAGACATTAAAACACTTTTTTTTGTTTTTTTTGTATTTTTTCCATCTCTTTTTTACTTTATAAATACAGAATTATTTTCCTTGGTTACCATTTCCAAAAGTTAATTTCTGTTGCAGTACCTCTACAATCCAGTAGATGGTGGTGGCTCCCTGGAGCATGCTGCTGTGACAGAGATGGAGAGTGACTGACAGACAAGCTGCAGCCAAGACACCTCACATCTTAATCCCCTTCTCAGCACTGTGTGTGTCTGTGTGTGTGTGTGTGTGTGTGTGTGCACAATACCAGCAAAATAATGCCCCTGTGTTTATCTGTCTGCTTATGTGGGTGTGTTGCTCATCTGCATTCAGTTATCTTACACCTGTGTCTGTGTGTGTCTTTCTGCTATGCATGTATGATGATGAGGCAGGGTCTGTTACTTCATATAGCACAAGAGGATTAGTTTGGGGTGTTAGCATCTTAGCATCTTAGATGGAGAGCTGCTGCTCAACACCACCTGTGCCAGACGGGAGGCTTTGGTTACCCAGCTAAACAGTGGGTGGGTGAAGGTCACCAAGCGAGGAAACCCCAGTCCTACATTTTTTCCTGCCTATTAGCTATTTTTAGAACCTCGGTGTAATTCACAGAAAAAATGAAGGTAACAGTATTTCCTTCTGTCACATAAAAAAACTGAATATAATCTAAAACAAAAATTGAATTTATGATAATACTGATAACCTGAAAAATCTTTCAAGACGTCCTTATTAAATCCTTTTTTTTCCACATTTAAATCCTTCAGTTGAGGTCTTTATAAAGTGCAACTGCAATGTTTTGATCTGAACTCCTCATTATTGTAACTCCACAAGCATCTCTTTCACCCAGAGCCAGAGGAGAATGAAGACCATGAAATTGTAGTTGGTAAGGCTTTACATTATTTAGAAGTTCCACTGCAAATACTGTGACATAATAGCTTAGAAAATTTTCATAAAAAATACAGAAAACTAAACTCGTTGAAAAATATGACCCAAACAAAATATAAAGATATCTATGCAGCACTGGGAGGGACTAAATTCAAATTTTCTGCACTCCAAGTACACAACAAAATGCATTTAACAGCTAAAAAAGTGGATTTTACATGATATATCCCCTTTAAGGAATTTGTAAAAAGTAAAATTTTTAGCCTGAAACATTAGCTCAAAATGTGCAGTTTAATAGTACTTTATTCTATTTACAAAATATTTTCTCGACAAACAATATTAGCTCTTTAATATCATTTATTACAAGGACATGAAAGAGAAGGAAATTTATATAAATATTTAATATTTTTTAGGGTCGCAACATGTATCTGTATCGAACCAATACAGTGCTTTAAGTTCAATACACATTATGTATCGAATAATAAAGATTTTTTAAATTAATTGTATCTACTTGTCTTCTGAAGATGCTCTGTGTTAAAGGCTCAGTGGATCTGTGTTCGACTACTCCACCTAGGCTGCATTGTCGAGCGCAGATCCACTGAGAAACTTGCTGTTTTAGCAACATTTAATTTAAAAACTGTTAATTTTTTAGGTTAAACTAATGTTCATAATTATTTTAATAAATTACTAGTTAAGAAGGGCATGGAAATTTCTCTTTTCTGCATCGAAATATATTGAACCGTGAGAAGTATTGAACTGAATCAAATTGTGTATTTGCTGTATTGTAGCACCCCTAATATATATATATATATATATATATATATATATATACCGGCCGGGGTCGGAAAAAATAAATTGCGCTATCCAGTCTGGGTCCTTGGGCAAGACCCTTTGAGCTACTTGCCTAC
>JARVJO010000001.1:28830980-28849658 GCA_031762555.1 Cynodonichthys magdalenae
TATTGCGAGTGCTTGCGTGTGTTTGTGTGTGGACCGCATAAGACCACCCCCCACCTCCCCCCGTACACACACACACAGACACCCACCCTCTATACACTAGTCTTTTGTGCAGCCATCGTATTTTTTTTTTAAAGAGCGACATAAAAGCACAGAGCTGTACGTCTGCCTGTAAACTTCTGCACACGCTCGCGCCGAGCATAATCTAAAGACACGCACACAGTTAGGCACAATAACCCCCATCCAGTGGGGAAAGAGTAAACAATCAAGTACTATACCCTAACTATTGTCAAGTGCGCCGCCCCCACAGCCGTACTCGCCGACGCACACACCAGGCCAGCCGCGCCTCATTCAAAGGTTTCATTCATGTGTTTCAGTGAAGGGCTGACAGTAAGTGCTCTCCACCTCACTAACTGCTGCGCTCTGTTCTGCTCTCTGTCCTGCTTGACTACCTGTCTGCCTCCCCACCTGCTCCAGTGTCTGCCCATCTGTCCATCCTGGTACATACATGGGGGAGGTGGGGGGGATCTGAGGGGTTAACCCAGACTTTGGTTCATTTTATTTCTTAACTGTTGTTTGGTTTGTGCAGACAGAGCACCATTCATTCTACAGATAAAACTTCAGATGTAGCTCATTTGCATGACAAGTGATGTGTCGTGTCTCCAGCAACCTGCAGTTTCCAATAATCTATTTACAGGAAATTTTCAAGTAACTGAGCAAAAATCTTTAGAGCTAGTTGTGGAAGCTGAAAAGCTTTAAAAAGAAGAAAAAACTGCTCCAGCATTTCAAGAAAGTTAAATTTTTTATTTTGCTAAAACTGTAGCAATTGGAGACGTTTTTTTCTTTATTTTAAGTCGCTTTCTTTCCAGCAGCATTTTTCATGTTTGTACTCCTGAAACACACATTTAGTAATGTGACTTAAAATATTATGAAGTTTTCATCTCAACAAACTTACTCCGGGCATATTAAGAAGTTGTTTAGTCTACTTTTTTCCCTGAAATTTAAAAGTTACCTGTTACTTTTAATTACAAGGTGTGTTGTTAAAAAATTATTTGAGTTGCATGAACTTGAAGTCAGAGCTTATCTCTATACAATACCAATAGAATGATCCTGTGACAATTATTATTCATTGTTTTTTTTTAATATCTCCTGCTAAAAATTGCATAATGGTTAAAAGACAGTTTACAAAAAATTTGACTGGGCTAGAACATAAAGATGACTTTTGGTTTTATTCTGGGAGCCATCTAAAAGTTGTTTTTAAATTTTAAAGTAAGAATGAACTGATATATTATACATGGTATTGTCAGTTTAACATATTAAATGCATAAGGTGTCAAGATTATTTTACTGTTAATAAAGTATTTTATATCAAAATAACATTTGAATTTTACATTAAGTCTGTTGCTAACAGTTTTTGAGAAAAGTTGTGAAAAAGCATGGAATCTAAACAAAACATAAAACATGAAATGATCATTTTCTATCTATTTTAAATAATTATTTTTAAATAATGACAACCACAGCTTAATCTGGCACTCAAAAAAATACATTTCAGACACAAAACTTTTCTTATCTTTTGCAATATTGTTTTTTTTATTTTAATAAACATTTATTTATAGCTTTCTATAGAAGATAATAGAAAGGTATTCCCCAGGTCTGTTGAAACTCAGACTATTCTGATGTGGCGTGGAAACACTCAAACCACGGAGCAATATGTGAAAATGGCAGATGTTCAGTCTCTTTTCTTTCTTCTCCCCCCATCACCTCCTCTCATGCAGCAGTCTGCTGTTGAACCTCCTGTTCCAGCTGCTTTGCTGTGAGACATCTGCACCTCACTCACTGTTTCTTTCTTTCCTTTCCGTCTCATCTTTCCTCTTTAATGCACACACACAGAATTCCTCGCTTGATGACAGATGGCTAGTCAACAATCATACGACTTCAGCCTCTCAATGCACACACACACACACACACACACACACACAAACAGAAATAAACACCACCTCCTTGTGTGCTCCTAGCCCTTTGTGCCCAATCTCCAGTTAAATGCTTTGATTTCTTTCTTACAACTGAGTGTATACAGTTATGTGTGTGTGTGGGTGTGTGTGTGTGTGTGTCTCCCTCTCTTTACCTTGGTATATTAAGCACTAGTTTAATGAGAGCATGCTGAGGAGTGGGCCCCAGCCAGTGGACCATATGGGGGCCATTTAGCCCCCTCAGAACACCAAGCCAAGCCTTGCTGACATGATTACCACCACCGTCCGCTGCTCTACACTCGTGTCAGATTGGGAATGGGGAATTTTATCATCGACAGCTAATTAATGACTGGAGATTGGCAACAAGAGATGGAAGAGGCTGAGGGAGGATGAAAAAGTTTGTCACTGATTGGCCTCTTCTACCTCTGTCTTTTTTGGCTGACTAGCTAAGATTTTACACACACATACACACACCTATATATATATATATATATATATATAAAAGACCATTAGGAATGACACTTAGGTACAGAAACATTCAAATGGTCCCAGAAATTTTAACATAGAAACCTTTTATTACTATCAATTTAGCTATTAAACAATATTTAATTTAAATAAAACATTAAATTATTTCAGTATTAAAATAATGTGCCGGAAATGAAAGATTACACGATAAATCCAGTGATAAATGTGGAAGTCATAGCAAAATAATTAATTCTGTGGAAGACAAACTCCAAACACAGCTAAAACTGCATTGCTGTTGGCTTTTTTAAACTTATTTCAAAATAAAATCCACATGTATTATGTGTGTATCCATATGCTGGACGCTACATCTTGCCATCTGCTTCCAAAACAGAAGGATACATTGACAGCATTTGTGTATAAATATATCTATATATTTATTAGTATAGCTAGGACTTCAACCTACATTTTTCTGCCTTTGGTGAATTATTTTGAAAATACAGATGTTGTGCTTGTTCCTTTTCCTGTTTGTGTGACGGGATCTTTGTGTATCGACTCCGGAGCAGCTCTGGCATTCAGTAAAAATAGGAATTAATCTAATTTTGGGGAATCGCCGTCCGCTCACCGCCGCCATGTGGAGCCAGTATAGTCTCCCTGCCTATAAAGGTTGCGTATTTGCTGCAAAAACATGAACGTAAACTGTGCCATTTTTTGCCTGCAGTTATCACGGGAATTGTAGTTTAACTGCGGACCAAGACAGGTAGCAACTTAGCACATCATGAAGACAGATCGCATCAACCTATGATTACGGTGCTTTACTCTGTTTATTTATGCAGCCAACACTTCTCGGGAATGATCTTGACCTTGCACTGCAGACAAGGAAATGAGTACAAACTTTATCGGCAAAAAGACATTTCTTGCTAAAAGCATGCAGCAGCTTTGAAATGACCATGGTAAGAGTCAGTTTATTTTGAAACTTAAATCCCCGCCCGGTAATACCGTATATACCTGGTATTTTCTAAAGGTCGTATGAAAATGATTCAATACCGCCCAATACCTGTTTAAATGGGGCTTATATATCTCCAACAGATGCCAGCTGAACACGAACGTAAGAAAAAATACAAAAGTCAACACGAAGCATTGCATTTGGTGCATCATATTTAGACTATCTATATGAATCAGGAAAACTATTTTTCTGTAACTGCAAGAATACAATAGACAAACAAAGAGTTGTGTCAAAAACAAACAAGTGAGCAAGACTTTAATAAACCCTTCCACATGTAAATGATATTTATTATTTAAATATTTTCAAAAGAGCTTCTTTGTTGTTTTTTCTCAGTATCGAGGAACATTTCCAGCTCGTCTGCAAGCAAAGCTAGTGGTTTAGTTAATCCCGTCGGAGACAGATTACAGGTGGGAAGGTATAAATAGAACGACTGTCCTTTTAACCTGACCACAGTGGCTTCCACATACAGTCAAACTATTAGGTGAGACAAAAAGAGAAGCAAACAAAGCCTGCTAAAATGATTTACCAGTACAATCAAAACGTCCTGATTATGAGCACTTCAAAGCAAGAATAGTTGAGTCTAGAACAAAAGTTCTGAATTTATCCAAGACTCCATCCAGTTTCTGTGCCTGATGGATCCTGCAGGGTTGCAGAAAGCTGGTAACAGCAATCATTCAGAGAGAGGAAGTGTACATCCTTGTCTGCTAAATGCTTCCTGTCAGTTATGATTGCTTCAATTAATACTTGCTGTAGAATTTTTCTGTTTGTTGACCAGATAAGTTGGTGTTCGGTCATCAAGCACCTCTTTATATTTAAAAATTCAAAGAGATCTGGTTAAAACATATGATCATGATCTCTAACATTATTCCTGCACAGATAGATGTCAGACGACAAATAAAAATTTGATTGTAGAAAAATCACCTATGCGTTAGGGCACATATGCCAAACTTAAGGTTCATAGGCCTAATCTGGCCCACTTTAAATTTTTAATCTGACCCCAAAGGTTTAAATGTAAAATAGTTTTATGGTTTCTCTTTTTGTCACTGCATTCTTCTCAAACCAAAAAAAAAAATGTAGTGTGAATATTTAAATAGTTTTTGATTTTGAAAGAGTAACAGAAAATTGACGTTAATGATCTTTTTATGTATTTTCTTCTTATTTTAAAGTAAAATAATTCAATTTTTAGTGAAATGAACATAGAAGATGGAGACAAATTATTAGAAAAAAAATCAGGGTTCGACACAGATGAAGATGAAACATTAGAATCCAAAGCATGGACAGAAACAGAAACTGCATTCTGATGATCAAAAGGAAGGAGAGATGGAAGGAAGATCCTTCATAGAACAAGAAAGCAATGAGCAATTTTGTGTTGGTTATACACTGCCTGGCCAAAAATAAAGTGTCCACCTGGATTTAACTAAGGTCTATGATCTGGGGTAGCTGTAGTTGGTCAGGTCTAGGTTCAGCACCAGTATGTGCTCAAAGAATGAGGTCAGATGACTACCTGATATACTGAACGATCAGGTTATTCAATCAATGGATTTTTTTATTCCCTGATGACATGGGCATATTCCAAGATGGCAATGCCAGAATTCATTGGGCTGGAATTGTGAAAGAGTGGTTCAGGGAGCATGAGACATTTTCACACATGGATTGGCTCCACAGAGTCTACTGAGAATCATTGAGATGTGCTGGAGAAGCCTTTAAACATTATCAATCCAAGATCTTGGTGAAACAATTATGTAACACTGGATGGAAATAAATCTTTTGACATTGCAGAAGCTTAATGAAACAATGCCACAGTGAATGCATGCTGTAATCAAAGCTAAAGGTGGTCCAACTAAATATTAGTGTGTGTGACCTTTTCTTTTGGTGGCAACTTTTTATTTTGGCCAGGCAGATGGGTATGTTATAGTTATACAAATTGTCATTACTTGTCTTTTTTCTCTTGTTGATGCTTTGATTGTTACAGAAACCAACCTGTAGGGTGTTGAACATTAAAAATCTTCATCAGACAGAATATGGTTACTGATTTGAAATAAATACACACAACGTACAAGTTATGCCTGTAATAAGTCTAACTATTAGGACAGTCGGTGAATCCATGCATTGCACAAGGTGCCCCTTTTTCACTTGAGCACTTGCCCCCAAAACTATCTGGTCATGCCCCTAATTTAGTATCTCTTCACAGTTTGAGTGAGACTCAGCTTTTACTTGATGTATCTTTTTGTGTGGATTTTTGCAACAGTAACAATTGTGCTTTACTGTTCAACAGGTTGTGTAAAGTGTTAAATTGGAGAGTAGTGGAAGTAATATTTCTAACAGTTGGTATTTGAATGAACCTTTGTCATCACAAACTATGTGAATAGCACTAGAAAGAAAATTTATTTTCCAAATAACCTGATTAAAATGTTTTATTGTAAGAACTGTGATGGTTACCATGTGAACAAAGAGATGCCAAATGTAAAAAAGTGGACAGGATTTAGTTTGTTGAACTTATTTCTGGGCAAAGCAGAGTTCTCTGGTTGCGTTAATGTGTCTGAGAGTTGCTAGCCAGGAACTGTTCATGCAGAGGAGCAGAGACTTTGGAGAGGTTATTTGTTGTGTTCGGTCTGCAGCCTCTACTTGTTCTGATCCGTGGAGCTTTGCTTGTTTTCTCACTTTAGAAACTTCTGCTGGTGCTGAAGATGTTGCTGCTTGATCTAAAGACAGCAGGACCACCACTGTCACTAAGATTTGAAAACATATGATGCAATAAGTCGTTCAGATTTGTAGGTGGATCTGAGCTCAGTTTCAGGCTAAAACCACAAAGTAATCTTTGTACACAAAATTATTTTGTTTATAGCGTCGCAGAGCAGAAATAAAACCTCAAGACTTCGACAGTTTAGGATGCAATGAATTTTTTTTTTTTTGAGGAAAAGGAACAATTAAATAACCTGATAGTATGTGTTAACTAGTTTTATGAATCTGGACAAACCCATCATAGAACAGATTAAAATTGTGCAATACAGAAGATAATTACCAGCCTTGGCCGACAAAAGAAAAATGAAACAAAATGCACAATCTGTGGTTTTGTTAACCCAGGCTTTGCAGGAATTTGGTACCTACTTTAGACAGGCTTCAAAAGAATGTGGATCACATCTTCAGAAGTTCTCTAAATACCATACATAAAAAAATTATGTAGCTTTTAAATTTTAAAACTTTGTCTTGTTATAACATAAAGCAAATCAATGTTTTACAGAATTCACCAAAAATATTATCCCCCCCCACCAGCTAACTCTTACAGTAGCTGTTAGCCACTTGGCACTAATCTGTTGGCCTAAATAAACCAAACACACCCCCACTCAAACCTGCCTCCTCTAATCAGCCTAAAGCCTACTCCAAACAGCCCACAGTACATCAGGAAGGTAACTACACACTACTCCTTTGAGCTAATCTCTGTGTTAGTACATTTAAACATAGATACTAGTTTCCACCTACACTCAGATGACTTGTCAAATTAAGACTGAAATGCTGCTTTCAATAGATCACAGTGGAAATCTAAACCCTGAAATAAGTCAGCATTTAGTCTGAACCATGGTAAAAATACACAAAAGCAGAAATAAACTGAAATGCAGAAGAACTACCATAAGAAAATCATAATTATCTTTCAACAAACAACTATTGACTCGGCTCTATTAAGTTGTGTATGTACAATAACATAAATAGGAAACAAGAGATTAATACTAACGCAAAATACTTTACAATTGCTGGTTAAAGTAAAAGTGTGTTGTTGCAAAGCATGATTCATTTTTAAGCTGCAAAAACAGATATTCTTTACTGTTGGGCTACTTATTATCACCTGTTACAATGAAACATGGATTATGTCACAGACTCTGTTTCTGTATGTTTGTTAGCAAAATATTTCATGAGGCACTGGATGACTTGTAACGTCATAAAGTAATCATTTGATGCACAACTAGTTACCATCGAGTCAACCTGACTCAAAATGGTCACAACAGCTAATCAATCGTAGCAAACACAAAAACGGCTACAATTCAGCCAGTTTTACAGATACTGAACTAAATTTCAGTGTGGTTGTATCTGAGAGTCATCCTCAAAATGTATTCTAAGCACTTACAGATTGTGCAAGATCTTTTTTTAAAGCTGTGGTGGGCAACTTTGAAAAAATATTTATTTTACATATTTGTTAAAACTGTCACTATGTCCTGACAGATGACTTTGGGGAGGGTCCGAGATGCAGTGAATTATAGGAGACCCCTATTCAGCTTTTGGAAAAAAGGTAAGTCATGAAAAACTATCTGTATTTAGGTCAAGATGAATTTCTGGTTTGAACTGCAACTATTGTAGCTCTGATGTTAATTGTAGGACAATAGGAAATTATTGATGATAAGGTTGGTGGGTTGTTGGTTTATTTTATTTATTCAATGCAACAGATTTTAAACTGACAAACTATGGGAGACAGAAACAAAAAGCAAAGTTTGAGAGATGTCTTTATATAATGTAAAAGTTTCTTCAGCATGGGCTCTGCAGTCTGCAGGTGAAGAAAAAATACTTTTTTACATAAAATATAACAGGGTGGCACGATATTAGAAAAAAATGATATTGCAATGTTTTTTATAACCTTGTGATGTGCATTTCAATATAAATACAGTAATTTTCAACATCTGACTAAAACTTTTTTTGTTCATGTTACAAGTATGTTTTTGTCTGTATTTGAGTTATCATTTATTGCTTGCATTTGTGTTGGGACCTGAGTACATGTTTCCTACTATCATGCGCAAACTTGAATTGCAGTTTTACTAACAAACTTAACATGTTGCCTCTGTGTCAAGCTTAGTTTTTGCTTTCATCACGTTTTAATATTAGCATTCATGCTAAACAGTATTTAACCTCCTTTCCTCCTTATTTTTAAGATCCTTGTCTTCCTCCACAGCATGAGAATTCACAGACAACAATTCTCCAATAAACACCACCATTATTGTCCCAAAAATTTTAAAACAAAATTAAATTTTATTTTCATTTTTTTGACACGAAGCGCACACAGCTGCTCGTCAGAATAAAAGTCATAACACACAACCGTTAGGTGCAATGACTTATGGTTTACTTATGTACTAAAAAAGTTACATATTTGATCTGTTTGTTAGCATTACAGTATGTACATGCCTACAAAAGGCTTCCAGTTGATTTTTTAAAATTACATCTTCAATGTAGATGTATTTAAGATTTAACAAGTTGGCACAAGTTGTCTAAAATGTTAAAATGTGATAGGGCCTTTAGGTAATAAATGTGACTATTTGCACATTAAAAATGCATTGTTTTGCAGATGTCTGCATCACTATGTAATGTCAGAACATAAACTGGAGTTACTATCCTACACAGAATTATAGCCTACTATTGATTACCATCTGTATTTTGGAATAGTAATAAACTCAAAAGAGTACAGCAAATTATGTTTTGGGGAGATGTGAAGTTAATATTTATTTAGATTTTTGTTACCTTATCCAAAAAGCATAGAATTATTTTCATCTGTTTTCACCTTCTGTCTAATATCTCCAGATATCACAAACTCTATAATAGGAAGTCCAGAAATTGGAGTTTGTATGCCATAAAGGAGGAAAAAGGCTACCATTACCAACCGGAGCGGACTCACTCCACTTACAACCATGAGACTAAAGGACCCACATCAGCTGTGCTGTCCAGCACCAACCACACAGGAGCTACTGGAGACACAAGTCAGCAGGGGCCAGGGTAAGAAGGAAATGTTTGTATCAAACTATCACTGCTTATTTTTACCCTCCAAATGCAAACTGGATATTATTTTTAATTTTAAGAATCTACCCCTCATTTTGGCAAGACAGAATTACATTTTTATTTTATCTAAAAACATGTACAATAAGCTGCCTTCAGGCCCAGCATCAGTCTGATAAACAAAATGGACCAAAGAAAGCACATCAAATTATAACCACTTGGTCAGACAACTGCAATGAGAGAATTCACAGCTGGATTTAGGCTTGTTAACTTTTATTGAAAATTCTTTACCTTATTTTCAGACGTTATTAAAAAAAAAAAAAAATTGTACAGGATGTTTTTCAGTATTTGGAGCATCTGAAAATAATTTAATGGGGGAGATGTTTAAAGTAGAGACTGTCATGTTGGAATGGAAAGGATCTATGAGTTGATGTTTGTTGAAAGACAAACACTGCATACTTATGTGTTCATTTATCACAAGTTATATTGTCATGGCAATAATAAGCACCGTTATTGCACATCGCAGGTTTTCCTGATATTGTGCAGCCCTAAAACATACATATGTTTTCTTTCCCCTCAGGATGTAATAATTTGTGATCAAAATGTCGAACACATTTATTTCTTTATGCTCTTTGAACAGGTCATAAAATTGTCCCAGACATAGAGGCACGCGGTATTTACTTGTGCAGGAGTACTTTGCAAATAAAAAAATATTTATTTTACCCATATGTCAAATAAAGCCTATTTTTAAGATGTTAGTCTGTGACTTAGTGATCTTCATTGTCATTGCATGACTAGTAATGACCCAGTGATTTATCATCATTCCTACTGAAAGTTAGTTCTTTGTAATTGATCCAAAAGGTAATTCAGTAATGTACAATGGTAAAGTGATGCTTTAGTTCTTAAAAAAACGCAATTATCAAAAAAATAAAACCATTTAACACTTTATTGAAAAACTGTTACAATAATTCTAATAAAAATGGTAATTTAAATAGGAAAATGGCAAGACAGTATTCAAAATTTTAAAAGAACATCACACAACAGCTATACCCTCCTGGGAACAAATCCCCTTGTCTCCCAATGTGACCTGCCCGATGCTCCATGCACACAGCTTCCTCTTCTCCCCGTTCGTTGGCTCACAGAAGTCGCTGTGGATGTGCTCCTCGGAGCCCATTGACTTTCAGAACTCTAGCTGCATAACATACAGATAAAAATGCCCCACATTGTGCAAAAGAGGCAAGAGCCAAAAATTACTACCTTACTGGCTTGTCATGTTGCTGAAATAATAAACTTTATCTAACAATACATATTGTTAAGCTGTAGGTACCCTTATGTTAACCTGCTAGCTATTTATAACTTATAGAAAGAGTGCAATGTAATTTACATGTAATGTTAGGATAAAATACTTAAAGATTTGAGGAGAAATTTTGTAGCTAAAGTATGGGCAAGCCATGATAGTCAAAAATATATTGTTGATGGTTCATTCTTACCAGTGACTGTAGCATAGCTATTTATCTGCTGTCTGTGGCCCACACTCACCCTCTGTTTACTAGCTTGCATGTTCATGATAGGCCGTGCTATGGGGGAGGAGCTTAGGAGGGAGGACTGTAGTTTAACAGAGAGCAAGAGGGAGGGACCTGGAAGCGGTGTCTTTTCAAATTTTTTGTAAGTCCAAAGTTTTCATAAACCTACCTACAACAGCTTTAAACAAGGAAGACGATTTGCATTCCTTCAAGGAACGATACTTTCATTGCAATGAGTTTTACAAGAGTTACACTGTGTATCATGAGATGAGATAATGCATAGAGTATGACATTTGTTTAATGGTGACAATAAAAAATCTCAGCAGTGCATCCCTTCTCGTTGTGATCAAATGTTTGAGGTCAGCGTTTCGATGATCCTCAGCTGCAATCTAATCCCATTACTTAACATCTACTCCCTTCATCCTCTATTGCTTGCCTTCCCTGAGTTCTCCATATGCAGTGAGCAGCGCTTCATTCATTGATCCATTCATTCATTTATTCAAGACTGCCTCACACTACATTAGTACATTCAGATACCCATCTGTCTGCATGGGTTTTAAAAGGCTGCTTCCCTCACTCAACACTCTTCCAGTTTTAATTTTTTAAACAGAGTTTTGGTGGAGCAATTATGTGTAGTCAGTGTCCTACTTGCAGTGGACAGAAGTTTGGGGGAAGATTTTTCATTGGGGAGTTGAGCTAACAGAATAAATTTTCACTTATAGAAACAACTCAAACATCAAAAGTGTCACAATATCATTAGAAATAATTTACTGTGCATCAATTTTGCATCAGATAAACATTTACTAATGCTAAAATCATTACAATTTACTGTTTGCAATCTGCAGCATCCCACTGCAACATGTTGTACAGCAGACTATATAATTATCATAGTAACTCAAAGGAACTATATGATAGAAAAGGGATGCAGTTTGAATGTCAATAATTTAAACCTGAACAAAACAACTTGACCTTCACTATTCTCTCCATAACCTACTGGAGCAAGTGAATCTTGTAAGCATTACTCACATTTTGGTTGATTATTTCTGCAATAACAATGACATAATTCAGTATTACGGGGGCTTTAGATACTAAGAACTTAGAACTTCACAAAAACCCATTTCAAATATTTATACTATCCCTTTACAATGCCTAAAATCATTTAGCTACAAATTTTGGAAATACCTGTTAGGTATTTTTGATGTCAGCATAGCATTACTCCTCAAGCATCAAGTTCATTGTATAACAAGCCGTTCTTAAGCACAAAACCCTTGTAAATGAAATGCTAGCATCCACCATTTAGTTTTATACTACAGCCTCACGATTTATTGTTTAAGCATCGTCATCGTAATGTTCATGTGCGCAATATTCACATTGCAGGTCCTGCGATGTAGGAGGCAAATTAAATCAATGTGTTACCTAGGGAATAAACCACTAAACTATCTGGGACAATATAAACAAAGTTTTTTAGAGAAGCGTTGATGTGAATTCTCAAACTGTGGAGGAAGACAACGAGGATGGAGAAATTTGCAGAGAACTGGAGGAAAAGAGGTAAAATATGGTTAGCATGAAAGCTAATAATATAACGTGACAAAAATAGAAACCAAGATAGTGGTAAAATGCAATTCACGTTTGCATATTATCAAAAGAAATGCACTCAGCTCCCAGCACAATAAAAACAAGTAATAAAATATAAGAATAACTCAAATACATACAAAAAACATACTTGTAACATAAACAAAAGAGAGGTAAGGTCGAAGAAGGTTCATTGTCAACAAGATGGCAGCATGTATTTTTTCATATCGCAATATATATTGCAGGGTTGGAAAACATTGTAATGTCAGTTTTTTCCAATATCATGCAGCGCTAATTTATGCTTCATAAAACTACTTTATGAGCTCACATTTTTATCAGTCTTTCTATAACTTCAAGGAACCACCAGCCACACTGATGACTAAAAATAGGCACTCCATGTGTCAGCTTACATTTTTTTACCAGACAAAAAGTGAGCATTTTAATACAAGATTATTCCCTGTGAAGCTTCAATTTCAAGTTAAAGTGAGTAATTTAACGCTCCGCCTGTTTAAATTAAACAGCTCACTTTCAGTTTTGTTTCTGCACCTGCTAGTTGCAGTTCCAGTTGCTGTCTGACAAGTCTCCTGCCTCTTTTCTGTGGTGGCTGTATCTGTCACGAACTATTTGTCTGTCTGTCTGTCAGTCGTTCCTGCGCTGTTTGTCTGTGGACTCTGCAGACTAGTCCTTCTGTGCTGTGCTGTCTGTTTGGCTGGCTGGCTGACTGCCATTATCTGCAGTGTAGAGTGAGTCATTCTTAGGACAATGGAGACAGTTTGTAAAGCCACACTAGAGAGTACACTTCCTCCGGATGTGCAAGAGGATGCCATTCATAACAAAGCCTGCACTGTCTCCCTGTCGGCCACTGCTGTGTATGTGTATGCAAGTTTAGAAAAACAAGGGAAATAGAAGGAGGGATTCTGGGTGATGGACAGACCGCATTTAAAAAAAAGGAGGTTTGCAACAAATGAAGACAGAACGAGAGGAGAAAAGAGGAAAAGGGACACAGCGACTGGTGATTGATATCAGAGATCTGGCACTGCCACCTGATCCAGCCTGCCTCCAGCAACACTGAACTCACTGAACTCACTAAGCCAAGATGGCTGCTTCACTGCACTGCACCCAGTGAACCCCACAGCAGTCTTATGTATACAGTAAAGCAAACACTGTAGCCCAGGAGATTAAACAGCAGAGACAGAGTACAGAAGAAACAATCAATATAAAAGGGAAGATGTGATGCTTTTCATTTCAACTCCATGTCTCGCAAGATTACAGCGAGATGCAGACAGGTTGGGATGCAAGAGAGGAATTTTTTAATAAAAGCACAGCTAATAAAAAAAAAAAAAACTTTAAAAAAGGTCACACAGAACCAATACTGTGATCAAAATTCTGCATATTTTAGGTGAAATTTGCAGACAAATGGTGTCAAGGTGGGCCAGCTCCTTGATCAAAAATAAATAAAAACATTTTGTAATTTATTACAGATTTTCTTCTTCAAGATTAAATTTAAAAAGTAAGTCAATATTGATTTTGGCAACAAGAAAACAAAGCAGCTTATGAGTTGTAAAAACTCTACTTTATTGCAGCTTTAAATGAAGGCTTTACAATAGCTGTTTCCATCCAACTTTAATTTGAATTTTGAGCAAATTTTTAAAATTTCGCAAAAAGGAAAAAAAAAAAAAAAAAAGAGTAATGTAAATCAGACGTGTTTCCATCAACTGGCTTGAAGCGAATCAACCAGGCTACGCAAAGTGTAATTACATCAGACACATGTCTGTAGTAAACAGGAAGTAGAAGTCTCAAACTAGCAGGGATACACATACCAGAACAATGGAGAGAAGTTATCAGGAATGTGTTGCTACTATCGGGAAAGTTGTACTTATTCTGTCATATCAACTAGTTTTGGTGATGTTACATGCTGTCTGGAGATGTAGAAAAAGAAATGCAATTCTCTACCAGACAGACAGCAAAGAAAGATCTTGATTATTTAAACAAGTGTAAAAAGAAGTGTGCAGTCTACACAACTTCTTGTGATTGTTATCTTTGTTGCTAAAACCCTACTAAAAGAACATCATCGCTCTAACCATTTCATAAGACTCACTTTATTTCAACATAGATGTTTCACCTCTGATTAGCAGCTTTGCAGCGGAAAAATGGATCTCTGAGATAAAGATTGTGTCAAAGAAAAGATGATGCTGTTCTCCACGTCTCCCCTCTTGGCCATCTGGTGTGGTGACTGCTGTGTGGGCTGATGTTGGTGAAGGTAACAGTATCCACTGCTACAATAACTGAATGTGACCCCTGTGGACTCACACAGGTCAACAAAGTCCTGGCTTTAGTGGAAATTAAATAGAATCCACTTTGGATTTTAGATTGCAATTCACCACAACTGGTGCTGACTGATGCAGATTATTGTTTTGTCGTTGTTCATTTCTGTCTGTCATTTCCACGCAAAAGGAAACGATGCAGCTGATAGAGACCTCACATCCTGATTTAATGAAAGGAGGAAGGAAATTGTACTGAAAGACTCGGTCATCTAAGCAACACGCTGCATCTTTTATGTTGAGGTTACATCCAGAGTTCACAGACAAGTCACTATAAGCTTTGATGGTGAGCAAAGTGAGCTCATGCTGAAACAGAATTGTTTACCTTTTAACAGGCATTAAGTTTGCAAAGCTTTAACATCTTGTAAATTAGAACTTAAGAGTATATAATGAGAATAAGTCTCAGCTACTACCACACCAGTAGTAGCTCAATAACTGGTAAATTGACTGAATTATTGCTACTTTTGGGTTTGCTAAGGTCAATTAGCTGTATAATCAGTTATAGATGTATCCAATGATTACTTTCTCTGAGTTAGTTTTACATCCTTCCACTGGTACAGTTACAATATCACCCACCCTTCATCAGCAGAGCAGTCACTAATTAGCATCAGCACTAACAAGTTACAGCTGATCAGCATCTACCGGTGTGTGTAATTTAATGGTTTGTGTTTGTCCCTCTCCTTTATGTGGTGTTTGGCCCGTTTTTGATAAGAGTTTGTCAAGCAAAAGCTCCATATCTCAGAAACAATCACTGGTTGTATAAAACAAAGAAAGGGGATCTTTTCCATGATGGTCCATGAGCGAAAAAAGACGTCATTGTGACTCTGGAACACCTGATTTTTTTTTTGACACTTTACTTCTTTAAAACTCTTCCATTATGAGTGTTTTTATGTTTACACAAATCCCTTTTGCTAGTTCAATTACTGAAAAAAAACTACAATAAAAAGCCTCATCGAAGCTGAGTAAAGAGTGGTCAAACTCACACAAATGCAAACTTAGTAAATTATAAACAACAAGGCTTTAACAGCATAAACGGGTCAGACCAAAACAGTGTTTTCCAACCAGGGGTATGTGTACCCCTAGTGGCGCGGGAGCATATGACAGGGGGTACGTGGAAAAATTTCCCAGGTGTGTAAAACAATAAATGAAAATATGACTGGGATATGTAGAGCCCTATAAATTCTGCGATGCAGAAAATGCAGACCAAATTTTGGAATTGACAAAACAAAATGGAATCCAGTATAAAATGTAGAATCTCACAGAATTCGGTCATTTGGACGAGTTTCTGAAGCATTTTGGACGGTGCTGCATTCTGTACCTGCCGTTACCTAGTAACAGAGGCACACAGTGTGAGCCCCCTCCCCACACAAACAGAAAAAAATGTCAGCAGCGACCCACGGCAAAGAGTCTCGCTGAAACTCTATCCTCCAAAACTTTTAAGTTTAGCATAAAGTTTAGGGCAGAACAGTACACCAGCCATTATTTGTTTATTTGGAAAACAAATTTTCTGTAAGTTTTGTCAGCAAATGATTGGCTGGATGCATAAGAATAGGGCCTCTGTTATTTTCATTGAGATTTTCTTTTCTTTTTGAGTGTTCATTACTGCCTTTCTGGGGAAAAATACTTTTTTGGACGGCTGTTTATTTTTGTTTTGGATGCTGTGCAGCTGAATTGATTTTTGCCAATACTTTTTTGTACTTTTCTCTTTGATATGATTCGTAACCATAGAAACAGGGTGGTTTACAACACAGAGCAACTGATTAATATAGCAAAATCTGAAATAAGGAGAAAAGAGGCATTGTGGATGCAGAGCAGGAGCAAAAATGCGAGAGATAAGAAGAAAGTTCACACCATCTCTTCCATCAATCCTAATGGGCAACGTGAGATGGCTGCAGGATCATATCTCTGACTCCGTCTCTCTGCCAGGCTTTCAGACTATACATGCAGACAGAGATTTAAAGAGCAGTGTGGGTTAGCAGTGCTTGTCAACTACAGATGATGTCATCCAGGACATGTCACTATGAAGTGTTGTCATTGCAGTCCAGACATTGAACTCTTGGTAGTAAGTTTCCATCCATATTATTTACAAAGAGAGTTCACCAGTATTATTTTGGCAACTGTTTATATACCATCCTCTGCTGTTGCCGACAATGCACGTGATATCATCAGTCCATTATTGCTAGATACAGACACAGCACCCCAATGCATTTGTGGCAGTATCTGGTGATTTTATTCAAGCCTCACTCTCTGCTACACTGCCAATGTTTCAACAGTTTGTCAGCTGCACAAGATCGCCACATCCGGCTCGTCCATCTGCGGGATCAGCCAAGACCAGCGAATGAGACTACTGGTCTGCACAACAGATGCATTACACCTCAGACTGTCCATAACCGCCTATGAAAAGCCAACTTGCATGCTCGGTGCCCTCACCATGATCTGGATCTCACTGCTGTCCAGCATAGGAACCGACTTGTATGGGTGAATGCACATGTCCGATGGCCCTTGGCACGCTGGACAAGAGTGATGTTCATGGATGAATCCAAGTTCCAGTTGTCTTGTGCAGATGGAAGACAGCGTGTCTGGCGACGCGTGGGTGAACGGTTTGCAGATGCAAATGTTATGCCCAGGGTTGCCCATGGAGGTGTGGGGTCAGGCATCATATACGGGCATAGAACACCATTGCACTTCATTGAAGGGAACCTTAATGCACAAAGATATCGGGACCAGATTCTCACCCCAACTGTTGTCGTTTGTGCACCAGCATGACATCACCTTTCAACATAACAATGCCCAACCACATGTTGCCCGCATCTGCATGGAATTCTTTCAAACAGAGGACACTGAAGTTCTGGACTGGCCTGCATATTCGCCAGACATGTCCCCATCAGAGCATCTTTGGAATGTTCTGGATAGGCGTGTCCGGGATCATGTTCCAGTTCCAGGCAATGTGGGTCAGCTCCATGTAGCACTCCAGAAAGAATGGAATAAAATTCCCTGGACCACCATAAATAATCTGATCAACTCCATGCGAAAAAGTTGTGTTGCTCTGAGGGACGCAGCTGGCAGACACAAAACATACTGAAAAATCAAATTCCTCAACCTGACTACTATCATGTTCAAAGAACTGTCAATCCGCTACAAATGGCCATCCAACAATGTTATCAATGCAAATATGAAGATCAGTATTTACTGAAAATATATTTTCAGTTTCTCTATATATCACGTAACCTAAATGTTCATAAAAACTCTTATATTTGACATGGGGCATTTATATTTTTGTTCAGTGTAGATTGCGCTTTGCCAGCCATATGGAGATGATATAAATGTCAGGATTGAGTGTGTGACTGACTATATAAACTTCTGTGTGGACAACACCTTTCCCACTAGAACAGTGAGTTGCTTCCCTAATAACAAACTCTGGGTCACTAGTGAGCTAAAGGAACTGTTAAACAAGACAAAAAGAGCCTTTAGGGAGCGAGACAGTGAGTTATTGGGGAATATACAGAAGCAAAGTTAAGATCAGAGACAACAAGGTGTATAGAAAGAAGCTGGAGAGTAAACTCCAAATTAACAATATCAGAGATGTGTGGTTAGGGATGAAGATCATAGGCCTAAACCAAAAGGAGAATTGGATGGATGGAAGTCTGGACAGAGCAAATGAGCTGAACACATTCGTCAACAGATTTAGCTCAGGAACAAGTTCATCTTCCTCCTCTCCTACCCCCAGCCAAACAGACATCCCACCCTCCTTTGATCCACAGCTTTCCTGTCAAACCTCAGATGTTTCATCTTTAACCTCAGTCATGGACCCTTCTGCTTCCACAAGTTTGTCTTCAACCAAATCAGGAGATGCTGCTGCCCCCTCTCACTTTGTGTATCTAGAAGTCAGGCAAAGAGGCAGCTAGAGAGACTGAACTGGAGACTGAACAAGGCTGCAGGTCCAGATGGTGTCAGTCTTGGAGCTCTCAAGTTCTGTGCAGATCAGCTCTGTGGGATTCTACAACACATCTTCAACCTTAGCTTGACCCAAGAGAAGGTTCCAGTGTTGTGGAAGACATCCTGTCTGGTTCCAGAACC
>JARVJO010000001.1:28849758-28863365 GCA_031762555.1 Cynodonichthys magdalenae
TGTGTGTCTAACCAGGTGGTCAGCAGCACAGGAGCACCACAGGGGACTGTACTCTCACCATTCCTTTTCACACTGTAGTGTACACCTCAGACTTCCAGCACAAGTCAGACTGCTGTCATCCACAGAAATACTCAGATGACTGCAGTTGTTGGGTGTATCAGAGATGGACAGGAAGCTGAATACAGAAAGCTGGTGGACTGATTTGTGGCATGGTGTGGGAACAATCATCTCATCTTGAATGTGAACAAAACAAATAAGAGGATTGTAAATTTCAGGAGAAATAGTGTTTGATCAAACCCTGTTTCCATCACGGGAAAAGTACAAATACCAGTGTTCATCTGGACAACAGACTGGACTAGAGACTCAACAGTGAAGCAGTCTACAAAAAAGGACAGAGCAGACTGTACTTCTTGAGGAACCTGAGATCCTTCAATGTCTGCAGCAAGAAGCTGCAGATCTTCTATAAGTCTGTTGTTAAGAGAGTCATCTCTTCTGCCATCAGCTGTTGAGCCAGGAAACTAAAAAAGTTAAAAAACCTAATAAAGAAGACTGGTTCTGTTCAGTGCTTATAAGGCTGAGTTCACCTGAATCTCCTCAGACTGAAGAAGTTTTTTGGAGGAGAGACGAAACGTTTCATTAAAGAAGAACCCGTCCAGAGGACCTACTTAATTTTTCCTTTCAATTTTTTTACCTGGATTACTGAGATGTATCAGGACAATTCAGGGAAAAAAAGGGAAAAAGTGGAATTTAGAAAAATAACAATGGAATTTGGGTAGAAAAAATAAATAAATTTATAGAACCCTAGATATGTTATGCTTTATGAAGACTCAAATGCAAAATAAACCAATATTTTAACAACCAAAAGAGAGGAAATAAAAAACAGTTAACATCCAGTCTGTGAACAACAAACTGGATGTGGAGAACAGCTTGGTAACAGCTATTTCCACACTGCCTTGAGTTCTATCAGAGCTTATCAAAGACAAACAAGCTTAGGTGTCTCACTAAAGCTCAACTGAGTGATGAAAACATTATTTATTTAATTGCTTATTCACTTTCAATGCAACATATTTATCTTTATGTTTAATCTGAGTTGTAAAGAATAAAATGTCTGAAAATTAAATGTTCAAATTAAGGAGGTTAAAAACAACTTTCATTTAATAATCAGTTGTTGGATAATCTGAGGAGGTATTAGTGGTAGGACAAAGTGGCTCAGGGGGCACACAAGTCTAAAAAGGATGGGAAGCACTGGTCTAGTTAAATTACCAGGATTTGAGGGGTGCAAAACATTTTGTATGTGTATAACAGGAAAAATTTTCATTTTTGGAGTTTTTATATCTAATCACTACTAAAAAATGCTATTTTAGCATCAGTTTTGCAATAAACTAATAACATCCAGCAGAAATAAACTTCAAAAAGAAAAGAAAATAAATTGATATAAAATGAATAAATACAATATAACATAAAGTCCACTTGTTTTATAAACATTTACCTACATATAGAACAAAGGCTGAAACAGGAACATTAAATTGTTCTTAGTTATTCAATCAGTGTTTAAACAATAAACACAATGTATTAGTTATTTAGACCCTTTAATGATAATGTTTGTATGACTGTTGTAATTAAAACCTTCAAGGCAACTATTGACAATTATAAAAAAGGAGCCTGTTATGAAGTTTCTTATGTTGTTTAAGTCATTTTAATCCTTTCATGTTTTAGCCTCTTTGTTTCTGTTCCCTTTGTTACAAAATATGGTTGATTATAAGGAAGATATGAACATTTATGGGGGAATATAAAGCTGTTTTGTGTATTCATGTGTGTGTGTTACTATTGTTCATGGGCTCTCTTGTTTCGTTTCAGTAACCGGCTTTAAAATGACTAAGACTGCAGTCTTTGCTGTATCACGACCCGGACAGTGAGTCAGCACTCTGACCCTGCATCCCCCTCCCCACCACACACACACACGTCTATACAGACAACTGTTCAGCATAGGATGCAGACAAACCTTCATATTCCTGACACACACACACCCAGCCCCCTCCTTTGCTCACTAACCTCTCGCTCACACTGACAAACACTGGTATTACTGCGTCGTGACTGAAGGCGATGCGTTTCTCCTAATTTGCACAGACAACTGAGGATCACACCGGCATGCTGCCACACAAAATATCCCCCCTCCTTTTCCTCATCCTCCCTCTTTCTACTTCAGCAACACAAACTGCATTCTTTGTGTGTCTGTCTCGTTCACTGCATGCAGCAAGGAGCAGCATGGTCTCCTGCCGTGCTGCAGAATGAGCCTACATTACCCAGAAATCTACAGTCTGTTGTGTAGCCATGTCACTTCCTGCTCTACAGTTTCTGTTACACATTCCTAAACACCATCACATTGTCAAGAGGATGATGCTCATTGGTCAAAGTCTGGAAATCCCCTCACTCCCAAACACATGCATTTTATTCTCATAAACCTTTCCCTGTGCCTAAAAGGACTCGGCAGCAGACACGCACTGTGATTCATAAAGAAAATATTAATAACAAAACAAATCCCAAAAGGTTTTCCATCAGTGTTGAAAACATGACTTTTCATCTTTTGCAACAAAATCACAGAGATGTCTAAGAACAGGGAAGTTATATTTCTGCCACATGACCTTTAACAACTACTTTTTTTTTCAAATTTTTTCACTCATTTGGTTGTAAACAGGATGTGTTGTCACTACTTCTCTTGACCTCAACTGTCCCCTCAAACCCGTAGCATATGACCATCAGTGACATCATTTAGAATATCCTCTAAACCAAGCACACATATCTGTTAAAAAAACACTTCAAAAGCCAAAATTAGTTTTATTTACAGACTACCAATACAAAACACTGCCCAGCAGCAGTGTAGCTAGTGGTCTGTTAGATGTTACTACAGTAACTGCACACACACACCATGCATGCACATGCACAAAGCTTTTTCAGACCTAATCTGACTGAACCAAATAGACACTTAGCAACCAAACAGCAAGCCGAGCTTTTAAATCGAGACATACGTTGCTGTGAGGAAAAAAAAAACAAAAACACATTTAGTCGCACGCTAGATGATCAGACATCCATGTGATCACTCACACGCAAAGACACAAACACTTACATCCTCCCACCGGCACATGTGTATAGGCAGAGCGAGGCCCTCAGTCTAGACAAGAGGCAGAGGAGGAGAGAGAAGAGAGAGGCACAGTGGAGGGGCAGTCGAACAGCAGAGGATATGGATACACTTACCCCTTTTCTGGAGCCATCCCTCTCTAACGACGGTGACATCGCTCATGGTTCCTTCACGCCGAGTCTGATGCCGTTACACTTCTGCTCAACACAGAGAGAGAGAGGGGAGGAGGGGAGGAGAGGAGAGAAAGAGAGGGAGAGGAGGAGAGGAGGAGGAGGAGGAGGGGGGCGGCTCTCCCAGTCTCCGCGTCACTCTCCCTCCCTTCCTGTCTTTCCCGTTCACCCTTTAGTTCGCGCAGCCTCTCTCTTTCTCAGACACACACACGCACAAACAAGCAGTGTGTATTTCTAACTGTGTGTGTGTGTCACTTCGCTTCCTGTTTGTGGCTTATCTCCCTGTCTTCTTCTCTTCTTCTTTTTCTCCCCCTCCTTCTCCTCCAACACCGCCTCCTCTTGCGTTCCCTCTCCAGACCTTCCTCCTTACCAGTGGTGACTCAGCCTGGAAGGAAGTGAAAGAAGAAAACAAATATAATGAAGACAACACCAAAAAAAGGCAGGATTTTTTCTTCCCATAGTCCTTTCACATTATCTGACGAGACAAAGAACTAGTACTTCCTCTGCTTCCCCCCCTACGCCCTATCATGCTCAGTTCCTCTTTCTGTCGCAAACACTTTCTCTGATAAACAGGATGAAATATTGCAGAGCTCCTTCTGAAGCAAAAACTGACCTTGATTGCCTAACAAACATCTTTAACCTCCCCCTCTCCTTTATTCATTGAGATTTTTCTTGTGGTTAGCAGGTGTTCAGGACAAAAGCTGCCCCCACTTCGTCACGCTATGGTCGATAATGTTCTGTATAATAAATTAAGCCATTATTGTGACCGTCTTTCGGCTGATTTGCACATGTTTTGGATGTGGGAGAGCGTCTCAGGACCGTGGAGTATAGAGGCTCAGTTAAAAATAGCACCAACGGCAGTTAGGGATGCTCTCTCTCGCGCGCGGTCTTTCTCTCTGGAAAATCTCTGCATCCCACCCCCCTCTCAGTCGTCTCACTCCTGCTGCCATTTCTCTCTGCAGAGCTGCCGCGTTCACCTCACATGCACCCTAACTACATTGTATTACACAACACGCCACAACACCGGCAGTCTGAATGAAGATCATCGCTGCCGCGGTTCGGCTACAGCCTCGCTCCTCTACTAGCTGGAAATCAGTATTCACGTCAGAGAGTGTCTGCACCGCTGCAGACACTTTGGAGGGACTGCAGCGTCAGGGGGAAGGCTGGAACACACCCACATACACCCTATACGTTTTCATACCGTTATTTATTTATTTGGGATAATGTTGATGTGGCGGAATCGTGACCGGCTGGGAACGGGATTACCCTAATAAATGCAGACTCTGCAACACATTAAGATTCTTATTTTAAGGTTTGATCACTAAATTTCGAGAAGCAAAACTTGTGTTTTTAAGGAAAATTTACAGCTAAATGTTTAACCTCAAATATTAACCAACAAAAGATTTCAATTTCTTTCATAATAACTAAAAACTCAAAGTGTATCTAAATTACACTTATTTCTATTTGTGGTAAATTATTGTGCTACAGCTTGTTTTTTTCTTTTTTTGGGAGGGGGGGGAATCCAAAAATGTAAATGACATTAAGCTGCAGTAATCACATTTGAGGGGAGATGAAATTCTTTTTATAGACACACTATACAATGGTGGATTAAGCTTTAAACACCACAGCGTTATTCAATGAAGCTTCAGTTAGCTTTAACCTTAATCTGGGCTAGCGTAACCTGGATTTAATAAGAGGAGGAGAGAAGAGAACAGGAGCTTTTCCTCAGGTCGGCTGTTGCTATGGTGATGTACAGTATGTAAAATCAAGAAGAACCAACCTTGACAGGAAAGCACCTGTCTGATGACATTTATCTCATCAGATCCTGGTTCATCTGGCCTAGCATTCCTTTAAAGAATGCATATGTAACTCACTGCCTTTCCAATGAGTGTTAGATTAATATCATCTTAAGAAATTATAAAGTTTTAGGCAAACAATGTTAAGCACAATATCATGCCATTATCACATCCTTCTAAAAGTATGACTCTCAGTTACATCAAGTTTTAGCTCAATGCTGTAAAACCGACTGGCCTTAAAGTCAATTGGTTGTGGCAGCCATCTTGAATCTGTGACTTCAAAAGTTAATCAGTTGTAGATGTGAATCCCTTTATAACATTCTGAGAGGTTTCAAAAAATGTTTTCAACTGGTACATTTTGGTAACAGTCACAACCATGGTCTTGAAAGAAAATCTAGTCAAATGTTTTATCAAGGAATTTATCATAAATAAATAAAACCCAAAGGACTAACTTCGAGTAATACTTTTGTAAGAAAACAATAAAAATATTAATAAAATAGAAAAATATTGCAAAATCTTGAGTAAAGCTGCACAATACATCATTGTCATTGTCAGATCAATGAGCTCATTATTATCATGGCTTGAACAGCAATAAATCAATCCAATAATCACAGTCCTTCATGCCCACAGCCTTTGCAGAATAAAGTGGTTGAGATACTAAATCACGCAGACCGCGTTCAAAGTATTTTGATGAGAGAAAAAAACAGGAGTGAGAAAAAAATAGATTTTTTTTGTTGTTTAAAGTAGGGTCAGACTACAAGTTTTTTTTAAATTCCGTGAATAAAGTCATAATATTACCACATTAAAGTCGCAATATTACAAGAAAACAGTCGTATGAGAATAAAACTGTAATATAATGAGAATAAGTCATGATAAAGTATGCAGAATAAAGAATATATAAGTATAGAGGATAAAATCATAATAATATGGGTTTAAAGTAATTATATTATGAGAATAACGTAATATGATGAGATTAAAGTTATAATAAATGTGCAAACGTCTACATAACTGAAGCTGTATTGCAGTTAATGGTTGCATTAACAGATTTAGTCGTCATGTAACTTGGATGGAAGCATATTACACCAACAGTGCCCCAAAATTCACTGCAGACTACTTCATAAACACTGTGACACTCATTGTAAGCTGTCCACAGCAGGTGTTAGGAAGATGACGAGGAAAAAGTCAGGAAAATTGACATGTCGTGTAAGTTTTTTCTTGTAATATTATGACTTGTTTTTTTCTCATTATTCTGACTTTACTCTTGTAAAAAAAAAAATCTCATTAAGTGGCCCTAATACTCCGTCGTAGTTAAGGAACTGTCACACTATTACGTTTTAGACAACTTATGTCAACCTATAAAAAGTTTGTCAAATAATAAAATGTTGTCTACAATGAAGATGGAATAAAACAAATCTACTGGAAGCCTCTTTTGAACGTACACATAATGTAATGCTAATGATTATGAAGAAATTTATTGGGGTTTGTTTACTTACTGATTTTTAAAAGCACTAATATATTTTCAATTAGATCAAATATGTAATAGTAGTCATTTAACTAACAAAATTAAGTTGTCTAAAATGTTAGTGTGAAAGGTCCTTTAAGGGGCAATATCACGTAAAATCAACTTTATATCATGTATATCACATTATTCCCTCATCAAAAACATGCTCAGAGTATTGCTTTAACTCATTCATGCATGTTTAAGAAATCCTGTGCTGTCATTCAGGAGAACAAAAACAGCTGGTTGGCCCTAGAAACGCCTTTTAGGTGCAGCTCCTCGTCTGGGCTGTGTCTCCAAGCTGAGCTTTCGTATCACAGCGCACGACTCCTGCAGGCTATCAGCAGCAAGAACTAGCAAACAACTGGTGAAACCGCGCGTCTATTCAGCTCGTAATACTTCTCAGTCCAGTCCTTTTCAGATTAAAAAACACCTTTGAAGAAATGTATCATTGGATGCCAAGGATGACACAGTTCTTAAGAAATGGTTTGATTTCATTTTTGGAAGTGACCCTCCAACAAAAAAAAATGTTTGTGCAAGCCACTTTACAGAGGATAGCTTCCTGAACCAAAGGGAATTTAACAGTGGACTACTAAGATTATCACTAAAAGACGATGCAATTCCAACACTCAGATGTGGTTGTCGTCTGCCCAGGTAAGCTGAAAAACAACTTGCGTTGTTTCGTTCTGTTGTTAGGTCTATCTGTGATCTACGGTTATAATTCATAACATTTATTACGATATGTGTTCTTTAGCTGGCTTACACAACATTTTAGTAATAAATAAATTAGCTTAATGTTGATATGTGTATGTGAGCATGACTGGGAGGTAATCTTTCCAAGCTGAAATGTTGTCTCTGTAATTGCTCTGGTTCTTCAGAAAACGTACTTTCTGGTCCGATGATGAGGTTCAATAGTATCCCAAGTTGCCATTTTCCAAAAATGATATTGCATAATGTAGCTCCTTTTTTATTATTATTAAAACAAAATAGGCTACAACGCTACAGACTGTAAACGGCACAAAGCTGTTGTGGCGACAAGCAGAAATGGGCATGGCAAAATCGGTAGGAGATTCTCAAAGAGACAGAGGCCAATTTCAAGGTGTTTAGAAATGGCTTTGACGCAATGTCAAATTAAGTTTTGATTTATACATAATGACAGCATTTTCATAACTGAATGTGACATAGTTACTTTATTATGGTACAGAATTTAACTATATGCCTTGAAACATATTGGCCATAATATCTGGCTCGACAAATGTGTTTTATTTTATTTACTGTTGTAAATAAATAAATAAATAAGCACGATTTGGCTTGGCTCTGCATGGTTCCAAGGCGTTTCCACTAGAAAGGATTCATGGAACCGGCCTTTTTTAGTACCTACTTTGTTGTGGTTCAAAGAGTACGCTGGCCTGAAAATGCGACGTCACTGTCGATCACTGATTGGTTAGTGGGTGGAGTCACTGGTTACGTCCGATAAAAAATTGCTGAAATTATTTTACAACTTGTAAAAATTCATAGGGACCAAAAATATACTTTTCTGAACTCAGAAAAACATCTTTATGATTTAAGACCAAAGTTAACTGAATGTTTTTCAAATCAACGGCTGCTTGTTGAAGCTACGTTTCTGTGATAACAGTACCGTGAAATTTCTTTTGAAATTTTAACGTACACCTTGTCATATTGCATTATTTGTACATCTAATTTCCCTCTGGGATCAATAAAGTATTTTTGAATTAAATTGAATAACAAATGTCAAGACATTTTTTAAACATCTTTATTTTCAAACATCTTGAAGTTCTGCAACCACGGCACATTTGTCAAACCAGAAACAAGAACATCCCACTACTGGGAGACTCAGTTCAATGCCCAAACTATAGGTTTGTGGTGTTTGTTTTGCAGGAGATTCATCTGAAACATACACACACGTATTACTAAACCTTATTTAACCGACATTACATACTTTTACGCTCAGATTCTTTCATATAGCCCACTAGCAGATTAACATTAGCTTACCCTCAGATGTCATCTAGCTCGTGTCCTGTCTTCAGCTTCATACTACTTTATGACTTCCAAAGCTCTCCTGTACTTCTCCAGAGTGTTTTGCCTCACTGCTTGCAGTGTTTTCCTGGTCTCTTCTTTTTGGCGTCTGGGAAAAAGCCACAGCACTTACAACACTACCATGTCCTCCATTGTTGTGTTTGGAGTCTTTTTCTTCTATGTTTAATGGTGGCTGGCAAATACCTTAATGGAGCATTTTTGCCATCAGCTGGCAAAGGCATGTGGCATCAATTTTCAGATTCTGGGACCGCCCAACCTTAAGATGAACCCACCCAAAGCTGTTACTGAAGTGTAATGGAAAACAACCTGAATCGTGCTGAACAGAGTTGAGACAAGTCGAACCGTGCTGTAGAGGTGCTAGTGGAAAAGGGGCACTATTGTACATGTTTTTAAGGTGTGGGGGAAACCGGAGTACCCAGAGAATGCAAGCATGAGGAGAACATGAAAACTTCGCACAGAAAGACCCCAGGTCCGAACCGGGGATCAAACATAGGACCTTCTTGCTGTGAGGAGTCAGTGCTAACCACTGAGGCATCGCGCTTATGTTCTTACATACCACTGATCTAGGTCAATCAATCAATATTATGTACTCCACACAGAGAAATTTAGTATCAGGATACCCTGCTGTATTATCTTATTTTGAAATAGCAGCACCTAGCATTTATACCTTTGTATGGAGCTTAATATATTTTGCACAAATAAAAAAAGAGCACAAAATACAACAGAAATAAAAGTTTGTATGTTAATAGTCCTGACAAATGAGCTTTGGGAGAAAAGCCAATTCTGCAATCCTCTCGTGTGGACAGAGGAGAAATCCTTACCTCGTCTCATCTCACAACAATCCTCCTAAAACCAATCAATGGTCTCAGACACACTTTAGCTGACATCAATTAAAACACTGTCCTTGGAGCCCTTGGCAGGATGCATTTTAACCATATATATATATATTATACATCCAATACACATTTAATAAATGCGTATTTGATTCCCTTTGTGGGACTACTTTAAGATTCACATCTGATTTCATCTGTTTAATGGTCATTAGCTCATCAGAACTCTCATAATCCAAGTTCAGGTCCACTGATGTAGGACACTATGAAACCTCATAACACCTTTTTATTCAGCTTGCAAGAAATAAAGATCCAAGCCAGATTCACAATAACACCTGTCCATAAAGAAGAACTGGCATTGGAGAACGCTCTGGTAGTCACCATGCCGCCAGGTAAGTGACAATAGAAGTACGTCTCAAAATACATACTGGAAGAGTGATATGCACACTGTGAAACCATGATGCTAAAGTGACTCCAATCAGTGTTTCTTCTATCTAGCTAGTCAATACAGAGCACAATAGGTTATTCATGTAAATGTATACAAATAAAGTATTTTTGCTGCTTATGTTTGAAGGATGTGAAGAATAAGCTGAAAAAACTGCTATTTTTCTTATTCAATATATGTTCAAAACATACTACCTAATATTTTCTGAAATTTTACACTTTAATCAGTATTAACATCTGGGTTTTATGCTACATTGTAAAAAATTCAGAATCACAACTGAGATGAGAAACTAAACGATTTGTTTAAATACATCTTGACATTTCATGGATAACAGAAGACTCTCAACATAAAAAAAAATAATAAGAATTAAAATACATGTAAACATAACACGTCTTCCTGATTTGTGGCTAATAAATAAAACAATGGTTGTGTGCTGCTGTAAAATGTGATAAATGAGTGCCTGGTCCAGAGCAGCATCACCAACGTTCTTATGAAATGCATCTGTCTCTGTCATGAGGATGTGCAGGCAAATAAGGCCACAACCGTTTGCTCTTTCTCCACCGCTCCTAAAAAATACGGTGATATATTATGAGATATGGTGATTAAAATCGTTTAAACGTGGAGCTGAGGATGGTAGAAATGATAATAATAAATAATAATAAAAAGGATGAAGAAGAAACCCCAGCATCACTTATATTAACGAGCTAGCACTGGATGTGGAGAGCAAACGTTAGCTAGCTAAAGAGCTAATGTGATGCGTCAGACACGGGGGCAGCCCCCACTAATTTTATCGTCACGACATACAACGTCGTCCATCATGTTTTTTGTCTGCAGCGTGTAATTTACCTGTAGCGCGACAGGTGCGGGGGTTATTCCTAAGCAGCACCTGCTCCAGACGAACCGCTCGGCTAGGATCGGCTCCCTTCGCTCCTCCTCTAACGCTCCGGCCTCGGCGACGCAACGTCGGGGCTGCGAACAAAACGAGCGATCGCTATTTGTTAGAGCCTTATAATCGTTTGGAGACACTTCAAACGGATTTTCTGAGAGGCTGCGGCGAGATGCTCTCACTGCAGCCAATAGTTGTTTTGACTCGGAGAAAAACTAATGACGTAACTCGAGGAAACGGCACCCTCTTTCTGTCATGACTCACCAAGGCTATGGCAGGCCGGTGTTACATATAATCAAGCTAGAGCTGGTGGCTTACTGACTCACTCCGGATTAATGATTCAAATCCTTGCACTGAATCAAGAATCACGAGTCCGAAATCTTAATCGACCATCGTACAGGCACCATGACCCCAAATACATTTATAAATACCCTGCTATTTAATGGACTTTTATATGCAAATATATATTAAATGAGTTTTATTGGCATTGATAGCAAAACCTACAAGAATCACAACTCATAGTGCTACAATAATTGATAATATTTCCACAAATATAACAAATGGAGAAGTGATAGGTGGTATTTTGACGACTGATTATAATGATCTGATTATAGTGATCATCAACAGTATTTTTCCTGAAGATGAAATACTCAATATTGTAAAAAATTTTGTAGACAAACAATCAAAAGATTGGGTGGATATGATGCTTGTAAAGGATATAATGAATATTTTATTGACCCTTTTACATATATATTCAATTCATCATTTTCAACAGAAATATTTTTGGACAGTAAGAAAATAGCTAAGATAATTCCGTATCAGTCAGTATAGGTTTGGAGCAAATAATTCTACATCAATGGCTCTCATCAAATTGATAGAACAAATTATTGCTGTTGATCAAAAACAATATTGTGTTAGTATTCATATTAATTTAAAGAAAGCATTTGACACTATTTACCACATTATTGGTAGAATAAATATGGCATTAGAGGACCAGCAGTACAGTGGGTATCTAGCTATTTGAAAGATAGGAAACAGTTTGTACAAATAAATTATGTAAGATCTGAACTCTGTAATATCACATGTGGAGTTCCTCAAGATTCTGTACTTGGACCGAAGTTATTTATTTTATGTATGAATGACTTGGTAAATATGTCAGGACTTTTTAAATATGTATTTCAGATAATACATTTTTTGTTTGAGTAAGATATAGAACGGATGTTGGAGATGATGCAGACAGAATTTGTAAAAATACAAATACAAATTTAATTAATTATCATTAAATTTGGATAAAACTAACTGATATTCAGTAATAGAAAGAGACCTGTCAATGTTTCATTTAGAGTTGATGGTGTTGAGATTTGAAGAGTTAGTGAGTTTTTGGGTGTCATCATTAATGAAAAGCTGACATGGAAACCTCACATAAATTTTTTAAGAATAAAAATAGCTAAATCTATTGCAGTACTGTAAAAAGTAAGGGAGTTATTCAATGATAAAGCTTTGTAGATGTTGCATAATTGTTCCACACTTAATTTATTGTATTGATGTTTGGGGAAAAGCACGCTAAACAAATACCAATCCTATTTTTGTGTTACAGAAAAGAGCCATAACAATTATCACAAGAAACCATTACAGTCACCCATCAAATACATTATTTTATGAATTGGAAGTTACTAAAGTTTTATAAGTTGATTGAAGTATTTTGATCAGTTATGTATAGGGCTCATAAAAACACATTCCCTTTAAACATCCAATGAAATTTGGTTAAAAGAGAGAGTTGTTACAATTTTAAAGGGATAGAGATGTTTGTGAAACCTAAATTTCAAACTAGTTTGAGGGAACGGTGTACCTCAATTCAAGGAATAAGATTCTGGAATAATGTTGAGAGTGATGTTAAAAATCAAAGATCAATCTTTTTGTTTAAGAGAATGGTAAAAGTTTGTCTGTTGAAGAAATATGAAATAACATAATGTGTATAAGAATTGTTGCTCGAGAAGAATTTTTTTTGTTTTGGTTTTGTTATTTGTAGATTAAATGTATTTATTATAAGATGTTTTTATTCTTTCTACTGCCTTTCATTTTCTTTGTGATTTGTATTTTTATAGAATTTATTTTGTATTTTTTAAAGAAATGAATAAACTTTATAAATAAATAAATAATAACTTTTACATTGTGGTAGTGAAATATCCTCAACATGTACGACTGCCTGATGTTAGAATGACTGCAATGTACAGATAAAAGATATGTAGATATGAACACTGTTTAGTCTAATGAACTGAAAGTAGGCATGACTATATCTGAACCACAATGCATTACAAAATATTGATTTTGAACATCGGTACCTGTAAAAAAAAAGGTTAATTTTCCAGATCCTACATGTCCTCTGGCCGAAAACAGCTGGATCAATCCCTGAAAACGCTGCTTGCTCAGAAGAGTCGGGTCACAGATTCAGGTTAAAATCTCAGTGAAAACATTGCAGACTCAGATGAGTAGGGTTGCCAATATCAGATAAGAACAGGAAGTCATGACTCGCTCCTTATTGGGTTAAATGTTGGGGAACAGGTGACAGATAACTCATGAGGAATGATGATGTCTTTTAGGGTCTCTAAAGTCAAGAAGTTCAGTTAAATTCATTTGTAACCTTAAAATCAGTAAAAAAAAATGTTCAAATCAATGGAAAACAAACAGGCAGCCAATGCTAAAACTAGAAAGGTAAATGGACTGTACTTATATAGCACCTTTCTATCCAACCAGGATACTCAAAGCACTTTACACTACAATCTGTGCC
>JARVJO010000001.1:28868554-28889399 GCA_031762555.1 Cynodonichthys magdalenae
GTGTATGCCAAAAACACTGTCCCACAACGTAGGGAATACCAGCCCACACACACACACACACACACACACACACACACGAGAGCGGACAGAGCAGCTGCAGCCACGGTGTTGAAGGTGTGTTGTTCCGCAGGACAGCTTGGGATCTCGTACAGTCCAGCATGGCTCTGCTCTGCTCTGTTCTGGGTCACCTATTTCGCACTCAGGTGTGAAATCCAGACTGTGGATCACCAGATGTCCAGATAAAAACTATAAATATGTCCTAAAAAAATAAATAAATTTAAAAAGAGTCTGTACCCTGTAATGGCTGCTTTTTGCAGTTTTCAAATTTTATATTGAACAACAAGAGTATTTATACAGCAAATAAAATTAACAGTGTGTAATATTGCAAGTTTTTACACTTAGAATTCACAGATAAGCATTTGTTATCAGTAACAAAAAAACAACACAAAATACTTTTATCAGCTCAAAATAAAAGACTTTAGTTTTCAAAACAACTATTTTCTTGTAGTTTCACATTTGGAATAAAGTCCAATAATTTTATATCTTTAGAAACTTAGAAAGTAATAACAGAAATACTTTTTTCTTTTTTTGAACCACTTTCCAGTTTAACACAATTTAAAAGAAAAAACAATGTCTTTAGGGAAACCTTTACCAATATAATAGATGACTATTTAATATCAATTTATTTACTGCTATTTGAAGCCTGTATTTAGCAGTTTTTAAACATTTTAATAATTCCTTTCTATTTGATAATTAAGCATTTGTGAAAATTCAAATTTGAGACGGTTTTAATTATGGAAAATTATTTGTTTGTTGTGTCTTTTAATAGTAGATATGAAACTCAGAATACATCATGTCCCAAATAAACAAATAAACTTGTTACATATAACCAGACATGTGACTTCATTAATCATAATCTTTCATCATCTGTTGTCTACATGTTCATTGTATTCTACGATGTCATTTAACTAACTTTTTAAATACACGGTTAGATGCTGAAAGAGTTCACGGTTAATTCTACCACTTCACTAAAGTTACAACTCAAACTTCCACCACAACGAGCAGCTTCTACGTCAGCATGTTGTATTTCCAGGATCTCTGACGGCAGCACATCCTGGCAGGAATATTTACGAGTGAGGCTAAAAGCAACTGTGTGACTGACCGCCGCTCAGCAGCAGCTGCTTCAGTGAAGTCCAGCTGTTCCAAGCTGAACCTCAAAGCTCAGACTCTTGAATGCCTGCTTCAGTTTTCTGTCACACCCAGAGTATGTTTGCAAGAACATTGATGCTGTTTCACTTTGAGTTTGAGGCAAACGGGGCAGACTGAAACACCATCTTCACTTCTGTAGAGCTTGATAAACACAAATATGGGAAGACAATACAGTGAGAGCTTATGACTTTGTGCATATACATATTTTCTATTCTTAATTAACTTGAATCTGTTTAGTTTTTTTGTTTTAATTGTTTTCCCTCTTTACTGGTTCTATGTAAAATGTTTTATTGAAGGATTTATTTTAAACATGAGCTATTATGTTGTTTCAGTGTGACATGTTTCAGTGTGACATTTTTTGGCGAATACATAACTTAATTTCCTGATTAGTTAAATGAAATTAGAAAGTTCATGTTAAACAGAGGCAGCATGGTGGTGAAATGGTTAACTGTGTTGCCTTACAGGCAAAAGTTTGTTTCTCTTTTACATATTAAGCCTTCCTTCATTTATTTGTTATCCAGTTATACAGAATTAAAACACATTTTTTATTTGTTAAATAGTGAAACTTGTACATTATATTCATTCATTACACACAAACTGATACATTTCAAATGTTAATTTCTTTTAATTTTGATGATTATAACTGACAACTAAGGAAAAACCCAAATTTAGTATCTCAGAGAATTAGAATAATGTGAAAAGGTTCAATATTGAAGACACCTGGTGCCACACTCTAATCAGCTAAATAACTAAACAAATAATGACCCAGAAAACTCCGCTGTCTGTCTGTTAGCAACTGTTAGCAATGGTGACCTCCATGCTGCATATCGAGTGCTTTACTCTGGGCAAAGTTGGACCGCGAGCCGGGAGAGGAGTCAAACCCACTGCGCCTAAATACATATTATCAGGCATACAAATGATTGATAAGTGCCTTCCTAGAGGAGGGACAGTCTGCACACATTGATAACCACTAATAACGTTATTTCATGTATTGACAACATTCGATTCGAAGCAGGTGCACCAGGAAATCGCTTCAGTCCGCACTAACCAATAGGGACATGTCTTACATAGTTCCTTCTTAAGCCCCGCCCCGGATGTTCATGTTCTCTGAGTTTAAAATTTTGTGTTCTACCAAAAAACTTATAACATCAACCAAAAGTTTGAGATTCAACTGAAGATTTCAGAAAAAAGTTTCTGTTTTGCAAAAACTTTTATGATTGAATTTTTTAAATTGAAATTGTTCTTTTGTTTGTTTGAAATTATTTTTGGGTTAAAATTATAATTTTTTTGATTGTTTGAAAATTAAAAATACATTTTTTTGGATTTAAACTGCTTCTTCGTTCGATTGAATGATAAAAAAAAATACCTTCATATAATTGCATGCATTTGAACATGAAATATGTTAATTTACTGCACTGTATGTTGGTTTAATAAACATATATACACAAACTGTTTTAAAATATCAGTTTTATTACATTTGGTTAAGCATGCAGCACTTTGCACCCCTCTGTTAGTGTCAACAAAAAACTGTGACGACCTTCTATCATTCAAGTTGCCCATCCCTAAGGTAGATTATTGAGTTATTTTAAGAAAGAAAAACTGATTCTGTTTTCTTTTTTGTTGAGACATTTTATAAAATACGAGCATGTTTTCATGTGTGTGAATTATGGTTGTGTTTTCCCACCTGAGAGTCTTCAAACATAAAGGGCAGGAGGAAATATGACAAATGGCAGTAGACAGAATCAGACAGGATGAAAAACAACATCTGAAAGCCTAAAACAACACGACCAGCTCAACATGTTACAGACGACAACAAGAAATTTCCCAGACCAACACAGCCACAGTTTTCTTTTTGGTTGTTTACAGCTGCATGTGTGCAAAAACCACTCCAGGCCACTAGGGAGACCTAGTAGCTCATCTATATATATATATCCCTGACTCTAAATCCCATGATGTAAACACATCTGTATTAGACAGATTCTATGTGTTTTAGTTGCAGAACATCTGGAACAGTATAAATATCCCTCAGGAGCTGAGCGGCTTACCAACATGGTATTTGTTTACTCCAGCTCGAGTAAAAAAAAAAAAAAAACCTGTCTCCAGTGATCGTACAGGAAGGATGTGTGTCAACTGTCTCTGTGTGAGTGATTAAGAGTTACAGAGGAAGTTAAGTTGTGCGCATCACAGCTGTCAACATCTGGACGCACAGACTGTGTTTGACTTTCCAGCAACTGGGTGAGATCAACATAAAAAAACCCACACAAATACAGTTCGAGCACAGCCAGAGGAGAGAAGCAGCAGTAGCTCCCTTCAAATCCTCGCTTACGAAGCTTCTGATGGCCCCCGGGGGCCCAAAGCTTCCAGACCTGCCACTTCCTATTTCTGGTGTGCACTTCCTGTCTCTCAGTCTCCCGTCTTTGTTTCTACAAACACACACACACACACATGTGGAGGAGCACGGTAACCGTTTCTGTGTGCAAATGTGATTTTCCCCAGGCTGCACACTCCTCGGGGAGGCGCAGGAGGAATCATCTTCTCCTTCTCTGAACAAACTGCTGCGTAACATCTGTCTGCAGGAAGAGGGAGACAGATGTGAGAAATATTGTTGTCATGGGAGGAGATGTCTCTCACTAGAAGTCTTTTTTTTTTCCTTTCCCCCTAAGCAATTTGCATTTTCCAACCAAGTCTTTTACCTACACTGTCAAATGTAGCTTCTTTAATAACAAAGTTATGTAAAAAGATATTGCAACCTCTACATTTTCCCCCAAATATTAGCACAATTCAGCTGTTGCAATCAAAAATGAGGAGCGATAATGTTTTTGCCTGTGTGTGCCTGTTTGTAGCGCGAGCAAATTCAAACTCTCAGAAAGTAACAACTGCATGTATCACCAGCTGATTAACTTTTAGAGTCAATCCCATTCAAGATGGCCGCCACAGCTTTACCAGATTTACCTGAGTCACAAAAGTGGCTATGGTTATTTACAAGATTTGCTTAAAACGGCTATAATTTTAGTTTAAAACTCTGACTCTAATTAAGGATTATTATAATTGATGGCTTTTTTTTATTATGAGAACGATTTTGTTGACAAAAACTGTTTTAGGACATTAACAACACATACATACTAGTATATGACCTGTGCTAAGTCACATGAGAAACAGATTTAATCAATGTCATCGTCACAGATTTAGGAGATAATGTCCAGAAATATTCCAACAAATACAACATCCTCTTGTCGCGTCCAGTTGTTGTTTGCTCGGTCGGTTCGATGGTTGGCTGGAGGTCCCACAGAGGGAAGGTCTGCGTCATGTTGCCCCTGTCATAGCTCACCATATGGGGGTGGGTGGGGGTGTACTAAGCTCTGTGGAAGTCCACACACATGGATCACACAAACAGAGCTAAAGCTGCCTCACAGATGCCGCCTCAGTGGTTATCATGGCACACACACACACCCACACACACACATACAGTTGAATCTGCCCCAAGATTACGGCTACACCCGTCCAGATGATCAAGCTAATTGTGTCCCACTGTTTGATGGAACATGTTGTGTTTTCGTTTCCAGGATGGCTTTTCCTGTTTATGGAGGGATGTTTGCTTGTGGTTGTTTGGGAAATGACGGTTTCAGGGCTCACAGGAAGGACAGAAGGTGACCTCGCGATGACCTGCTCCCTGCGTCAGAAAAGATTTAATGATGCCGATCGCTCTTTTATGTCTGGAGTCGGCTTGGTTTCGAATTCAAGATGCCAGAATTTCAGACATCTGAAAACGCAAGAAATACACAGTTCACCTTTAAAGGCGAGCTATTGATGGCAAAAAGCTGGATGAACTCTAATGCTTTAGTTTACTCTCAGTCTTTATATCAGCACTACAGCAGCTTGATTTATCAGAAGTGAGCTGTAGAAATGCACCTGTACACTCCCAGAACAACAAACCACAGTTAACCATAAAACAGGCAGATGCTTCACTTCAAATCAATAGAACCAGTGTAGAATTTCACCAAATGTCCACAAACAAAGACGAGATAGCATCTGATATTAGGGCGAATCCTGCAAGAGACGGTTTAGCGGCGATAAAGAAGTAAATAGAAACGATTGATGTGGGTTTCAAGGCTCATTATTACTAACAGAAATGTGGAGTAACTTAATAGTTATACAAGTTCATCCTGCTTTTATGATGACTGGGTGAAGTAATAAAGTGTGTTAGCAAAACATCTCTATGGAGTCAACCCAAATCAAGACAGCCGTCAAAATTTTACAGATACTGAGCAGAATTTCCTTACCACTTATTCACAATCTCACACAAGACTGTGCTTTTTTTTGTTTTTATTTGTGATTCGTGTAAGGTGAGAACGAACCAAAACAGAATAACTCTTCAGTTCCGCCAGGTGCTAGTAAAGCGTGTGAGGCACAAAAGCTGAGAGATTAGATCCGATTGGTGGACAAATAAGAGAAAAGCTGCAAAGCCAAAGACCTCCGCAGCTGTCAGAAGATAAACAAAAACGAGCTCCAGAGCAAACTCTGCCAGGTGAAGCTGGTATTTTATATCTCTACCTGGACTGAGCATCATCTCATTTAAGAGTAAAGCAGAAGGTCCATCAAAAACATCAGTAGTTAATAGAAAATGTTTTAATGACGTGACGTAAAGCTGTGATCAGAGTTGTGCTGCATCGATAGAGTGAAAGGAAAAAAAATGTAAAAAACGGCTTTCCTTGAAGGAATACATATCGCCCACAACTCTGTCCACTTCTGCAGTGACTCTCCTCAGCATTAGTTTTTTTCAATTTTTGTATAAAGTCCAATTTTTTAAAACTCTTTGCATCAACGTCTATTTCTTAACACTTCAAATCACCTGGGAAAACTAACAATATTAGACTTGAAAGATTTAATGTTCCTCGAGAGTTTTGTGTTATATTAGTTGATGTCATTTTTGGTACCTGTTCTGTAAACTTTCAGTTTAATAAAGTTTGGAGGGTAAAAAAGCTCATTTCAAATCATGACAAAACTATGGCTCAATGTGCAGAATACTTTACCAAGTAGAAATTTTGGTTTTCTATGCTTTACTTGAGTGAAGTTGTAACTTTAGGTCTACCATTGGGGGGCGGGGGGGGGGGGCGGTACTGTCTGCCGATTTATTTAGTCATTTACAAGGATATTTTGGGGTTAAATACATCATAATGATTTTACTGTGATTTACTTAACTTTCCTGTTTCATGTGTATTTACTCTGCACCTTTTCTGTTCCACATCAGTTCAACAATTAAGAAAAGGTTTACTTTTTTTCCCCATTTTTTCCAACAGTAACAAATATTTTACATTTTTAGGATGTATTATACAACATACCTAAATTTCTAAATTTTCCAAGACAACATATCTACTTGGTGACCAGCTGAGTATTTAACTAGTTATTTTCTGTTTTGTTAGAGGAAATGATGTACGTTTATAGGGGGGATAATATTGACTGAATCAAATTATTGTGGGGGTCATTACCCCCCCCCCCAACTTCTGTTTCTATCCTTACTAGTTATGCCTTCTTGTGCCTTTTTTATGTTTCCTAAGATCAGCTGGTTATGGCAGCCATCTTAACATGGGTTCATTCCTAAATTAAATCAGTTGAAGATGTTTATTAAATGAGAACTTTTTGAGTGTTATTCAAATGTATCTACTAATTCAAGAGACAAACTCACACACACACACTGGAGTGAACTTGTCTAATTTACAGGTTTTTAACCGGATGCTTTGATTTAACCATCACTAGGAGTCATTATAAATGAATTATCTCCTTCCTCTGATCCCTCTTTATCTTTGTCTTATCTCTCTATCTTTTGTTGTTTCTTCTCTCTTGTGCTGAAAAACAGCAGTTGCAGTTTACTAGTCCTGAATAATGAGAGTGTGGCTCCCTCCATTTAGCCCGAGGCTTACAGAACGAACATCTGGGCTGTTTGGCAGGCTGGCCACCATTGGCCTCGTTGGAAAGCCTCTTCAGTGCTGCTCCAGATGCAGACGAGGGAGGCCCAGCTCACACAGATGGAGACACACATATACGTCCAAGCTGATGTGCACACTCGGAAATACGGGCACTCGTAAACGCACAGCGACACAAAGAGCACTACACACGTACAATAAAGGCATCCACTGATGCAACTACAAATACAGATGTGGTAAGAGTTAAAGGCAGCAAGATGCTGACAAACAAACAACCTCAATCTCCCGACCAGATGGAAATAAAATTGCGGGTGATGTGGTGGGCAGAGCTGGCACATTGTTGGCACAGGTAGCATGTTCTCAACAGCTGGCGCAGGTTAGACATTCCTGGGAATTGGAGCCACAAGGCAAATGTTCCCGCTGGCTCCGGGGCTGACGTTGTGGCAGGCAGGCTGACAGGCTGGCAACAACATCACCTATACACAGACACGATATGAATAAATCCTGGAGAGAAAAAAAAAAGGACGCAGAAAATACAAAAGTGTAGAAAAGCAGAGAGGTGTTTAATGTGAGTGTCTGAACATGGAGCAGCTCAGACACAAAGAAACGCATTTTCTGAGAAGCGATTTTTGTGTGCGAGTGTGTGTTTTGGTTGTGAAAGTGTATCAGCCTTTTCACGGCCTGGGGGCTCATTTCCTGCCACAGCTGTTGGCTCGCTCCTCTGACATCTGGACTGAGGAGAGACAGACAAGCAGACAGAACAGAGGCTGCTGCAGCTCAGTTTTACTTCGCCTTGATCTCTGAGATCTTACAATAAAGATTTAAGGAGATCACGCTGCTCTTTTCACACTTTATGGCCTGAACTCAGCTGCATGTGCTGTTTCTGTGTTTATTTACAGCTCAGTCTACGGTCGTATTTCTCTCTTGTTTGTGCTGCGTGTGCATCCTGCCTGGACAGATCGCAGCTGCAGCAAGTGTCACAGTTGCCACACCTGGCTTACGGACACATAATTTTTGTCATTTGTTCTCACAGGATAAAAAAAACATGAACTAAAGGTTTGAAAAGCGTTCAAAAACATAAATGGACAACACCAATTCATTTTTTTCTCTCTAATACTGCACCAACTCTATTCTTGTTGTAGGATATAAACTTAGTACAAAAAGTAAGGAAGATTATTGACTGGTAGATTATTTATTTGTTGTAACAATGCTTTTGGCAATAAATCTTATATCATTTGAAAGGCTGTTAAATTCCCTTTTAAATGGTGCCACATTTGTAAGGAACATGCATTTGTGGGATGAGCAGTAGAGCTGAGTATGTGGGTTGCGTACATGAAAAAATTGCCAAATCTTCCCTGCCAAACAGCTTATTTTGTTGTTGCTAGCGACACTTGCTTTAAGTTTCTGGTACCCCCAGGTGCTGCTAATCAGTTGCCTGATCGGCCATCTCAATTCAGAGAGATATAAAGATGAAATTGTGCAACCAGTGGCAATCCCATATCTCCACAGTTTGGGACATGGGTGGGAGATACTAGAAAGTTTAGTATCGATCCGGCTATTGGCTAGTAGCCCCAATTCTGATACAGATACTCGTCATGTTCATTGAATAATTTTGTGATTTTGCCTTTAGTTAGTCAATTATGATAAAATACAGCACAAAGATTTTAGGCAAATAAACATGTTTTCTTTTAACTAACTACAATAAAATTAAATGATGTAACAGTATAAAAATAATCAAAACAATTCCCATTTACAATTGTTTAAGAAAAAGTCAGTAATGCAACATAACCAAAAAGAAGCAACAATGTAACAAAAATATAAATATAACAATGAAACAACACAACAAAAAATACCTTTCATTGCAAGCTGGGACGGTGAAGAGAACTAATGGCTAACTCGAAACAACTTGTTGATTCTCCACTATGACTTTATTTTCACTTTATTTGTGAAAAAAGTGCAAATAAAGTGTACAAAAAGGAATCAATCTCATCACACTATCAGATACGATACTCATCTTGGTATTGATAGCATCAATACTTGGATTGATACGTGCACCCCTAGTTTAGTCCATTCTCCAAGATGACAACACTCGGCCTTACAAAGCGTGTTTTATCAGAGACCACCTCCAGAATTTGGGAGTGGAGAGGATGGAATATCGGCCCAGCAGCCCTGAACTCAAACCCATCGAATGCTTGTGGGATCAGCTTGGGCGTGCTGTTTGTGCCAGAGGCTGACTTGTGACAAATGGTTGAAGAATGGGATGCCATCCCACAGCTGTGTGTGACCAGCATGAGAAGGAGGTGCCAGGCTGTTGTAGCTGTGTATGGTTCTTCCACACTCTACTGAGGCTCCTGTTTGTAACATGAATAAATTGTTGAATTACCAACATGTCTTGTTTCTTCAAACTTCCATCATCCATTCCACCAAACATCAAACAAGTTAAAGGCAGAATAAGCTGTTTGGCAATGGAAGAGAAGATCTGGCATTTTTTTATGTGCACAAAACCACATACTCAGCTCTACTGATGAATGAATGCATGTTCTTTACAAATGTGGCACCATTTAAAAGAGAACTCAATAGACTTTCCAACAGTTTAAGATTTATTGCCAAGAAGCACCGTTACAACAAAGAAGTACTCAACCAAACACAAACTTCGTTACTTTTTGTGCTGTTTATTTTGTCATCTACCTCCCATGATCTTCATTTAGATCATGTAAACTGTACCAAGTTCATGTGATCATGGTTACAGTCTGTAACCATGATCACATGAACTTAGTAAATAAACTCAGTGATTTACTGTTGGTTTAGTCTCTGTGTTTGTTCAAAGTTTCAATCAAACACGGTACACTTTGACATGTGATGGGAAGAAGCTGGGACAGAACCACATATGCTATCTTCTGATGGGCAGGAAACAGTTCCACATATAAACAGAGAGTGGTGTGCTATGTTCTTGTGCCTCATTCTTAGCTATTTGCTTGTCAGGACAAACAAATCTGATTTTATGTTCGAGTGTATTCTGAAGATAACATACACTCACACCAATCTGGAAGGTAAAAACCTCCCAAATGTCCAGCAAGTTTTTTTGTTTTTTTTTCTTTGTGGCAGGATGGCTGGCCAGATGTAGAATCCTCCAAAAACTGAGCCCACCTCCTCACTTTACTAACACACACACATACACTCACACACATATACACTCTTTTATCTCTGCGAGAAGACGGCCGGCTGGCTGTTGGCTTGGAGGCGCCATTAACCAATTTAGCTTCCAGATGTCCATCATGCAACCACAGCCAAAGCTGCACACACAAACACACACACACAAAGCTGTGATGTGCTGATGCTGACAGAGAAAAATACACATATAGTGGCTTCTGCTTTACATGTGAAATAGAAATGTTCCCTTTAACACATTACGCACACACAGACGAGGTGACTGCATAATGTGCTGCTCACCTTATATATGTGTCTATATATGAGCAGGATGTTTGATTGACAGCTTCCGGATCCTGATAAAATTGAGATTTGCTATTTGATCATCTCTAAAATGATTCTCCACCATCTGGAGGAGATAAGCAAGTTAAATACACAGTTGTTCCTCCTAATGTCTTCTCCCCCTGAGACGTGAACACACACACGCACCACAACCTGTGCCCTCACACACACACATTCATTCATGTCTAGAAAAGGCACACACACATGTAAATGCCAGCATGAACTCACACAAACACACATTTGCTCTCCTCAAATGGACAGATGCTGCACCTCTAGAGGCATGGGGACCCAACAGCTGTTCCCCAGCCAGTCAGATGGGCGACCATTGATAGTTCATGAATATTTTACACTCAGTCAAAATGGCTGCGATCCAGGCCTCCTACAGCAGCAGCCGCACGCTGGACCAGATGATCATCATTTAACTGCATGGACGGACTTTATGCCACCGTCAGCTGATCCGAGCTTCCTGACGCTGACAAAAAGTTTGTGTTGGCTCTGATGCTTTGAGTTAACAGGATTTCCTTCGCTGTGTTTATTTCAAATCTACCATTGTGTGAATGCTGATTTAGAATTCACACTATTGTTTTCCTGATATTTTTTATACATTTTTTGCAATCCATCTACGTCTACATACTTTTTGGTATTTTAGCTATTCATACTGTATATCAAAATATTTAGCTCATGAAAGAGTTGGGTATTTTGACTTTTGGTTTTGTACCTTTTATAGTTTTTAACTTAATTTGAAAGTATTTCCATACAAAAATACATTAAAATGAAATACACTCGTAATTCCTTCCAAAATATGTTCTTTGTAAAAATCTGCTTCAGAATACTTAAACTCTTTTTGTCTCCTTATCCTACTTTTAGCTTTGATGTAGCCTTTTAGGTAATCTTTTGCTAATTATAACTACGCTTGAACTAACTTAGCATTTAAATGCTTTTATTTGGACTTTTGTTGCTTTAAGCTATTTTTTTGACATTTTCTTTGCCATTTAGCTACTTTTATCTAGTCTTTAGCTACTTTTATATTTTAGATAACTTTTGCTACTTTTAACTTCCCTATCTTAGCTTTTAGCAAGTTTTTTTGTTGCTTTTAGCTTTTAATAAACTTTTGATGAATTTAGTTATCTTTTTGATGTTTTCTTTAACCTTTTGCTACTTTTTATATATTAGATAAAGTTGGGTACTTTTAACTACCTTTGTATTGTTTTAGTTTTTAGCCAAGTCTTTTAACTAGCCTTTTGTTTCTTTTAGCTCTTAGGTAACTTTTGATGCGTTTACCTATCTTTAGCATTTAGCTACTTTTAGCTTTAATCTAGCCTTTTGCTACTTTTATTTTTTTAAATGACATTTTAACCACCCTTCTACTTTCTTAGCTTTTAGCAAGTTTTTAGTTAGCATTTTGTGGCTTTTAGAAAACCTTTTTAATGCTTTTAGCATATAGCTAGTTTTGGTTTTTAGATACCCTCTTGAATTTTAGTTCTAGCTACCATCCTGCTGCTTTTAGCTAGCTTTTTGTTACTTTGGCTAGTGTTTTGCTACTTTTAGCTTTTAGTGTTCAACTTCTTTCATGTTTAAAACAGCTTCAGCTTTTTCTGTAGTTTTTGGCTAAGTATTTCAGCATTCAGGTTTCACTGCATTTTTGCAGAAACTGAAACCTCTGCAGTTGGCTCTTTAATTTAACAGAACAGCAACAAACAGAAGTTGCAGGCGTGTTTGTTGGCTACAGGCCTCTTTAGAGCCTAAATATATTAAAACACATTGATGATGTTTTCACACCATCCAGCTTGAGAGGAGAGGTGTGAACATAATGTGTATAATTCATGTTTTTTTATATATGATATATCTAGAACAGACTTCTTGCTCGGGCAGCTTGGCTCTGGGAGCTGGAATGGCTTTGCTCCAAACCTCTGCAAAAAAAAAATGTTTCAATATGTAAAGTCTATTTTATTTAAACTGGCAGTTAGTATCTCACACCTCTCTGTTTCTGTTTAAACCTTGGAGGATTGATTAATCTCATACGCCCCAGGGCAGAGATTCAAACATCTGTCTGCCCTTCTTTCTATCTCCTCTTCTCATTCTGTCTGCCAGCCAGAGCCTCCCAGAGTGCATCCCCTCTTGCACACCCCTATTATGGATATGATGAGGGAAGCTGTGGGGCACGCTGCTGCAGGTTTTGGGATGCTTTTAAATGGACAGGAAGCAATCTGACACAACGGCTGAGTCTGTAAAAGGAGACTCTGCTCTCTGTGTTTGACTCAGCTGCCTGGAGATTGTTAGAAGATGAGAAATGATGATGTTTGCTTTGAACTCTAGTGATCTTTTTTGATTACTTCAACCTCCTGCTGTTTGGAAACTGAGCAGAACAATTTATTAGATGAGACGTGTTTGCAAATTAACATTTTTGGCTAGAGCTCATTTGGATTCGGAGCAGAAAATTTACTGACAATTTAAAGGTCAGAATCAAGACTAGGACCTGTAGAATACTATGTGCTGTATTTTTACAAAATAAACAAGACAAAATAATTTGGAAAACTTGGACTTGATTGTTTTAAAGAATATAGATTTCCTTGAAAAGCTGCATATTACTCGCTGTATTAGATGCCAAAGTTTGAAATAAAAATCTGATGTAATGTATTAGCGCTTGATGTATAGGTGGAGATGACTCTTGGCTACTACCACACTAAATGTTAGCTCGATATCTGTAAAACTGAGTGAGTTATAACAATGTTTATATAACTGATTAACTGTGGTGGATTTCTTTTCCATTCTGAGGGAAATAAATGTTTGTTTTCAATAAAGAATCCCCTAAAAGTATCCCAAATGTCCTATAACATATTCCTTTTGTGTTTTAGTGGCGCATTACCGTTTTACCTGATGCGCTAAAGAGTTTTGTTTCTATCTTTTAAAACATTTAAAAATAAAAAATGCAATTAATGCTGGCGGGAGTGGCATTCGATACACTCTGGCATTGGTCTTGACTTGGACTAAGGTTAGGTGGTCTTAACTACAACACTACTGTAGGATGATACCATTTCAGCAGCAACCAGTGATTTTTACTAAAGCATTTTCCATTTTCTTCAGGACTTTGTGTTCCAGGAAGCAAAACATTCAAACAACTACAGCCAGTGAACTATTTTGAATGAACAAAAGAGCAAAATGAGTGGCTTGGTACAAAGCAGATATGTACCACTTTTAGAATTATTTTCTTCTTTGCTTTTCATGTTTAGGAATCTTTGTTTTTTGTTTGTTTAGTTAAAGGCTGTTGTTTTATTTAATGAATGGTACACATACAATATACTTTCAGTAGTTTAATTATTGATGCTTATTATCAAAATGTAATGACACCAAAGCTTCACTGAAAAGTAGAACACGGGATCTACAGCGACCTCCAGAGGTGGAAAGTAGAAAATCAGGTGAAAATAAAATGGGATTTACTCTAAAATACACATATTAGTCCATACGTACCACCTGAGATGTTAAATATGTGTTTAAAACACATCTTAACAGATACAACTCTTGGTCATTATTAAACAGTGTGTTAAGAGCTGAAGAGGGTCTGATTTTTGTATTTGAAATGTCTGTTAGAATGTGGATGAAGGCCTATAATTTTCTTAGATTCAAGTAGGAAAATAAAACTAAACCTGAACAAAACTTACTGTAAAAACATGATCAAAAGCTGCTTTTTTTCCCCTTCTGCTTTGTCTTTAGTTTGCAGCTGCAGGTAGGATGAAACAGTCACATATTTTCAATCCGTTTCTTATTGCTTTTCTGCTCACATGTTCAGACACACACAGACACATATACACACACACACACGTCTGTGTTCTGGCATCTGTCCGCAGCTGAACAATGAGTGGGTTAGTTGGTGGGAGGGGAAACAGGAAAGGTGTCATGGGTTTAGAAAAACTGCATGGGAATTTCTCGAGCAGAACAGATTTTGAGCTTAGATCTTAGCGCAACGTCATATTTTCCTGCATTATCTTAAAGCTACTGTGAAGATCTGTCAAAAACAAAATCTGCACAATATTTTTCTCATACTGATGGTTAAATTAAAAATTTGTCAGCAAAATGTGAACACCTGCCAGATATCACGTTATTTACCTACGAAAATAGCCAAAGTGATTAAAAATAGGTCACGATGGTGGTCCTCTATTTTTGATTCCATAGATGCATTGAGTACATTTAAACTACAAAAAAAAAAAAATCTGCAAGCATGTCCAAAAATAGTGGATCTGCTTTATATTTATCACACAAATTAGCTAATAGTAGTGAAAGTTTGCCCTAAAATCCAGCTTTTTTCCTGCAGATCTATTGTTGATCTGCTTGTTGGGCCTAATTGTACGCTCATGCACGAACAAGGGGCTCATTGTAACTATCGGGCAATGTGGATCCCCAAACTGACAGACACGTAACAGGGTCATCATTCATTTAAATTTTAACTAGTCCTTCAGCGACGACACCAGATCGTGTGAATTCATTACCACACGGGGCTGCGGCCCATCCAGCCATCTATTAGTAACGCCAATTAGTTTACTGGGACGGGTTTGAGGAATGCAAATAGGCTCACACAGGCAAGCAAACTTTTTCATGTCAAAGCTCTCTTGACAAGCAGACATAAAAGGTTTTTTGTCCCAGTGACCCACATCTGAGAGGAATTTAAAACGTGATAGACGGCACAGTCGAAACTTCTGAGGGGATGCTTTCTTCGATCTAAACCTTTCGTTCAATGTTCTGCTTGACATTCCAACTTATCACTTTGTTGCTTCTAAATCATGACTTAAAGTTGCTCTGTTAGATCTATTTGGTGTTTTTTGTCTCTCAGGCTTGCAGAAACCGCACAGCTCATCACTGCAGTTCTGTGTCTTTTCACAGAAATCCTCAGTTTCAGTTTAACGGGAGAAGAATTGATCTTTGTAAGCAGCCATGTTCAGGTTAGGTAGGCCTCACTGCACAAAGGCTTGGTGTTACAAGGCAAAGAGAGTCATATAGGTCTCCATTAAAGTGCCAGTCACGCGTCTCATGGGAGAGTTAGACTCCTTAGAAAGCCATTAATTTAACAGGAGGCACGTTTACCCGTTTAATTTTACACTGATTAGCCTCTATTTTTAATTTTCACTAGAGCTATATCACTTCCTAATACCTCTTGTTTTGCATTTTGTGACTTTTTTAAACATGTAATATTTGCACTAAGTGCTGAATATTTCTTTAAAAACTTAGAATAAACTAATAGTAATAAAAGAGTCACTGACATCTCAAAACACGTTTACTGGGGCATTGTTAATGAGGGTAATAAATTACTTTTTTTATTATAAAGTCGTGCCATTGTCATCAGTCCCCACGGACATCATGAAACAAACAACTCAGACAAGCATCGTCAAGCCTGTTTTCACTCTGTGAACCATGAACTGAGCTCTGTATTGTTTTGACACAAACACTGTCTTTCCCAAAACACCTAACTTAAAGAAAAAGAAAAAAACTACAGAGCTTAGCTGTTTGAGTAAATTATGTGTTTATTCGTTTTAAATAATTCATGTCAAAATGGTGTAATCGTTTAATTGGGTTCTAAGAGTCATTGCTTCCAGTCATCGTGGGCTAAAAATAAAGATATAAACATAATAAAGATGTTATCTGAAGACATTTGAAATTCATTTTTACCAAAGTCATTTTCTGTTAAAGTATCTTTACTTTTAGGCTACTTTGTTAATTTTTTCAAGTACTTTATACACAACTGCTGAAAAGTAATCCTCAAACAAACAGTTGCTGTGTGAAAACTACAAGTCAGCTCTACAAGAGCTTAAACTATGAACAGCAGAAGACTCTAATGAAATTATTATGTTGCTACTGTGTTTTTTGCCAGAGATATGACAAGTTACATTCGGTTTTGAAGATAATATTTTGAGTCAAAATGTAACTGTAGTTGGAGTGAGGACAGAGGACAGGGTAAGGAGGATGACTTGCTGTGACGACCCCGAAAAGGGTATAGCTAAAAGAAGAAAAAGGTTTGAAAACCATAACAAAAAATTTACACATAAAATCCGAAAGTACTTTTATGAAACTCACACCTGTCTGTATAATTACCAGTCTGTGAATGCATGGTTGTTTCTACACATATATTAAAAAATAACACTCAGATGTGGCCACAAATACACTGTGGTGTAATACGAACCATTTATTACATCTTCATACTTATTACTAGCACTAAAGAGGCACTTCTGGAAGAGGCACAGCTGTTCTGCCTCTGATTAAAACCTGCTTGTATTCGGCTGTTATTTCAACAATCAAAGCATTATCCGGGTCCACTGGAAACCAACTGTTTATTTCTGTCAAGGTGATGCACCTGCTCACAGCTCCGCCCCCCACCCCCAACTCCCCTCCTTGACTACACTACCCAGAATCCACCGCGCCGCTCTCCACTCGCTCTCCGCTGCGCCAGTCCGCCCCGCTGACTCGCAGAACCAGTTGGTTCGGCCCAGCTTCTTCTTTCCTGCCTCCTCACGGTGTGTGCTGCTGCTGCCGCCTCTGTTGTTGTTGCCTGGTGTCAACCTACGCCGACGAGAGAAGAAGACATATCTCTCCCTCTGTTGAAGCAAGGGGGGCCTTTCACTTTCCTTCTCGCCGGTGGCACCGCTGGCAACTCCTCGCCTGCCTGCCTGCCTGCCTGCCTGCCTGCCTGCCTGCCTGCCTCTCTCCCCGGCTCGAGTTGAGCAGCAACAGCTCGGAAACATCTGGTCGCCGCAGAGAGTGCTACAACACTCCCCGTCCCCCTGTGCCTGCTCGCCTTGGCAGCCTGTTATGGAAATTAGTACAAAGTAGTTTGGGCTCCGAAGGAAAAAAGAGGAAGATTTGACGGAGGAAGACGCCGGACCTTGTTGTCTGTAAGTGCAGCATTTCATACCGGAGTCCGATAAAAGGAGGTTCGGGAAACGGAGGGGGAAAAGTAGCTCCTTAGCAACGTCGCTGAAGTTGGCTTCCGATTAGCAGCTTCCTAGTCGGCAGCTTGATAAAGGAAAATGTCACTCTTTTTGCCATCTTAGCTAAGCTTTTATCAGAATCTATATTGATATACACGTGTGAAAAATGAGATGATGCACTAAAATAATTTAAAACGCAGTTTGTGATCTATGAACTTTTATTCTTTATGTTTAAGTCGTTTAGACTACCACCGTTTAGTTCACCGCAGGTTTGACAAATCTGCTAGACCCGATCAAAGATACCTAGGAGAAGCCTAAAAATTGCCCTACTTGAACTTTTACCAATAATAAAAGTTTCACACTTCACACACTGTGTTTAATAGAGTCTATATTTAGTGTGTAGATGTGCAAAGTTTTTTATTTGTGAAAAGTTTTAAAGGTTTGGAAATAGAGCTGAACTATAGTTCAAATGCGCAAAAAAGACGTAAAATAGCCCTTTACATGGATACGAAATCTTAAGCTAACTTCAGTTCCGTTTCTTAGCATGACTGTGTTGTCTCGGCTCTTTAACAGTTGCCGTGTTAGCCGTCCCTCCGTGGTGTTTCACCAGCTGTTGTCATAGCACCGGGGCCTTCGGAACAACTGAAAATAGCTCAATATTGTGTACTGTCTGCTTTACTTTTGTTAGCAGTTATCGGGCTATAGCTAGCAGCATGCCTCCGCGCGCGTGTGTTTGTTATGTCTTCTGTTCTGGTAAGTAATTAATTACAGTCTTCTCCTGTTGTTCGGTTACTGTCTTCTTCTTTCAACCTGCCGGCCGCGACATTTCTTCGATATTTAAGCTCATTATTTCAAAGCTTAAACTGTCTTTAAACCAACTTAAACAATTAGTATTGATTGATAACCTTCTTGTTTATTTATTTCCTGAGTCCAGATCCACTGTCGTGGACGTGGTAAATTGTATAAAAAGTAAAGCAGAATTTCATTTAAACGCTTCAATTAAGAAAGCTATAACTTAGTGCAGTGAAGTTCAAATAAAAACTAATAAAAAAATCAGAACACTTACAAGAAAATAAACACGATTTTTATGTGTTTTAATTAGGGGATAATGCACAGCTGTCGCTCTGTTTGTCCTTTTAAACTTTTCTGAGCCTCCTCGGCCACCGTATTTAAACTGTCAATATAACATGTTCCCAGCTGGTTCATGTTTCGTTAAAAGAAAGCAATATAAAAACTTTTTCCCTCTGCTTATTAAAGGCCCTCTATTTTGTTTCTCTTTGAGTTCTTTATGGCTTGTTCCCGTTGTTTCCTGCATTTCATTTCATTTTTTTAAAGTTGTTCAAACAGGGAGGGGGGTTGTTCAAACTTGGGGGTGGATAGATGAATGAATGAGTGAATGAAGGAATAAAAGATGAGGCACAGAGGCGCTGAACCATAAAAAAGTGGAAAACAATATCAGCTGCGAGTGTCTGTCGGTTGCAGAATGTGCTGGTCTTTGTTTGTGGTTACTGGAAGGAGGAGGTGCACAGACAGAGGTGCACTTGAAATATTCAGAGCACCTAAAGTACACACACACACAAAAACAAACAAACAGTATCTTTATTATTTATTTGTTTTCTGTAAACTTTTTGTTTTGATAGTAGCAGTGGGGAAGAAAACTCATGTTTAATGATCACACTGCATTTTAGGCTTTTTTTTTTGTTTTCTTACAGAGGAAAGGAAAAAAGGAAGGGGGAGAAGGAGAGACAAAGTTGCGGATTGTTGGTAGAATGAAAGAGGAGTCTGGTGGCAGGAGTGTAGAGGAGGCAGCATATGGCTGTAGAAAGAGCACAGCTGGAGGTAGCATCTCCATCTGAGGATGATGTCAGAGCAGCTGACAGGCTGCCATCCACCCCACCTCCTCCTCCTCCTCCACCACCCCTCCCCGGTCCTTTATTGTGAGTCTCAGCGGCAGCCTGGGAGAGTTAGTGGTGTGTGTGTGTGTGTGTGTGTTTGCGGCTGCCGATCAGCGCCAGTTAGAAGGAGGAGGTGGAGGAAGAGGAGGAGGGAGGTGGTATCTCGTTCCCCCTCCAACATCTCCTCCACTTTGCATCTGTCCCTCGCAGTTTGAACAGCGTGGATTTTTTTTTGTTTGTTTGTTTTCTCTCTCTCTCTCTCTCTCTCCCTCTTTTTTGCCTACCTCTCCTCTTCTTCGACTCTCTTCTTCTTCCCACTCATTGATTCAGAGTGAGAAGGATACACAGCCAGTCAGAGGCGTCCGGCTATTCTGCCACACTGGAGTTAATCAAGTTGATGCGTACTGCTGCAGGTATTGTTTTGTGTGTCCGTGCGTGCATACGAGAACAAATATAGTAGTCCTGCGCACTGAGGAGTAGTTATTTTATTCTGGGGAATCTCCGCTGTGTCAAACCTGTGTGAGTGCTTAAGTAGCAAACAGTAAAAGTCTGTTTGAGGGGTGAGTGCAGTCCGGAAATACTCGATTGTGTTTTTAGTTTTGAGCTGAAAGATGCATTTAAAACTCCTGGTTCTGTTTGTGCTGTCTGGCATCCTTTTTGGACACATTTTGTCTTTTTAAATTAGACATTTTATTTAATATATTTTGGGTATAACTGTGTGGGGTTGTTTTTAGCTTTTAGTAATTTTGTGTTTTTTTTCTTTTTTGATACGGGTAATAACATAATACATATTTTTTTAATGGTTTTTTTTTTCTTTTTTTTAGTGAAAAGAGCAAAACTTTTTTAAATAATTCAAATAATTAGTATATTAGCCCTAATAATCTGATTTGTTTTTCCTTTACAGTTAAATCTGTTCAGCTTTAAAATGACTTGAAAGCATGTACGATCTGCTTTGCCCACTTTTCCCCCTCCTGTCGGCTGGAGTAGAAGAGACTAATTTAGAAGTTGCAGATTTGAGCTGCCTGAATTGGCTAGACAGCTGTAATCGCACTCCCTCCTAGTCTTAATCTCTTTATCTGGCTAGCAGCTGCCATATGGCCCCCGTCAGCTGGATCAGATGTGGGTAAGCCTCCCTCCCCGACCGTCCCAGCTTCTTCCTCACCCTCGCGTTTCCCTGCTCCTCCTGTGAGTGTCTCCCTCAGACCCCCCGCCAGAGCTGAGCTGACCGGTCCCGGACAGGAGGACCGGGTGGGCTCGGTGACTGGCTGCTGCTCTCCTGAGCCTCCACTGGCAGCTCCCTTCCCTGCCGCCGTCACCGCCGTCTTTATTTTTAGCCATCTTTAAGGATTAGGATTGATGCTGTGACGAGCAGGGCACTTACAGTGATTGTATTGTAAATCTTCTCTTCTGGGTGGGT
>JARVJO010000001.1:28889596-28909585 GCA_031762555.1 Cynodonichthys magdalenae
CCCCTCATTAAAAGCAGTCTGAGCGAGCCGGAGGGCGAGCGCACACACACACACACACACATACACAACACACAGACCTACACACAGCCTCGCACACGCTCACATTCTTGGTAGAGCTTCATTCAAATGAGGCGATTTAACTGCTGAGGTTAACGCAGTGCTGAGCGGGAGCCATGTATTTTCTCAGGCAGGACAAATCAACTTGGTTAACAGGTGGGACAATTTGCTGAATTTATTCTCCTCTTCAAGTTCTGTCATCCAAGATGCATGTGCATAAATGTTTCTCAGGTCATCAGCTAGATAAATTAAATTCTGCAAAGTTTTATTTTTTAATTAAGACAGGTGAAAGGCTTTACTACCAAGTTTTTTGTCTTCTCTTTCCCCGTCTAATTTTAAACCTAAAGCATGCGCTTCAGGTTAAACGGAGTTTTGTTTTTGACCGTGCTTTTTCTCTTGGCCAGTTTTGCTTCTCGACTTAGTCTGTGGAGGTGGTTAGTAGGTAGGCTGGTACTAAGTGTGTGTTGTATACGTGAGGACAGTGTGCAAAGCTGAAAGCCGGTTACCTAAAAGGGCCAGGCCAGGCCAAAGTGGGTTAATAAAAATAACCAGCGTAGGAGAAGCGACAATCCAGCAGTGCAGGCAGAGGAGTTGAAGTGATGCAGAAAGCGGAGAGACGGAGTGGAGGAATCTGACTCTGGTGGTTTCACCTGAGATTAAGTCTTTGTTGTGGTAAAAACTGAACTCCCTGTCAGATTCAGTTTTTATTAATGGATTTTTAATTCTTCTTCGTTTTATTTCAGCTTCTTTTTACTTATTTGAAGTAACCTAAAATGTTACTAAAATAAATTAATTATTGTCATTGTTGATTTAATAAGATATATTTGAATTATTTAAAAAAAAATTACGACTATTACGCATTTTTCTTGTAGTTAAATTTTTTTATATTAAAATATATTTTGTGTGGTTTACATTTTGCTCTGTTTCATCTGCTTGTTGTAAATGTGTGTTTTATTTCTTTCAGCATCTTGTATCATATCTGCTGTTGGCATTTGTCTTTTCATTTATATCTCTGATTTCTTCTTTTTTCCCTTTTTATTCGACTTATTTATAATTTTAAGCATTAAACTCTTAACGGCTAAATCCCGTTATTGTAAAAATGTGGTAAAATTTGAGTTAAATTTAAATTTAAATCTGTTGTATTTTTAAAATCGTACTATATTTCTGTTTGTTTCGCCTGCCGTGTCAGTTTTCTTTTTGGAAGCATCACTCGATTCTCACGTTTAACTCTGTGTCTTTGTGTGACTGCAGGTTATGAGGACGGCAGGATGGAGTTCCCAGACCACAGCAGACATTTACTCCAGTGTCTGAGCGAGCAGCGGCACCAGGGCTTCCTGTGTGACTCCACGGTGCTGGTGGGTGATGCTCAGTTCCGTGCCCACCGGGCCGTGTTGGCTTCCTGCAGCATGTACTTTCACCTCTTCTACAAAGACCAGTTAGACAAGAGAGATGTGGTGCACCTCAACAGTGACATTGTGACGGCGCCGGCCTTCTCCCTGCTACTGGAGTTCATGTACGAGGGCAAGCTGCAGTTCCAGGACCTTCCCGTAGAGGATGTGCTAGCGGCGGCAAGCTATTTGCACATGTACGACATTGTCAAGGTGTGCAAGAAGCGTTTAAAGCAGAAGGCCACAGCAGAGGCAGACAGCACGCGCAGAGAGGACGATGGTGGGTCCAGCTGCTCTGACAAGGGTGACAGTCTATCAGAAGGTTCCACGGGTCGGCCTGCCTCTGCCGACCTGCTTCACAGTGATGAAGAAGAGGAGGGCAAGGCTGAGGGAGGTCCACTGTGGCTGAGGCTTCCGTCTGCGGACAGACCAGTCACCCCAGGCGTGGCTAGAACCAGCCCAGGGCACGGTGAGCCTGAAACTCAGGCAGGTGAAGGCCTCGGGGAGGGAGGAAAGGTGCTTTCCCCGTCCCGCAGCCCCAGCAGCTCCACTGGATCCCTCTCCCAGAGGTCCCACCGCTCTGTGAGTTCTCGTGGAGGGCACAGAGGTAGGAGGGTATCGAACGATGCAGCTGACTGCGTCCTGGATCTGTCAGTGAAGCCAATTGCCGGTAGCAACCACACCAACCACCATCAGTCATTTTTCAGTGGGGCAGCGACACCGGACAGCCTGCAGAACCCCTTGGCTGTGAGGGTGAAGGTGGAGAGGGGCGTAAATTCAGATGAGGAGGAGGATTTGGGAGGTGGGGACTATGACATGGAGCACAGCGGCCTCACTAAAACCCCAGTCCCCAGCACTAATGGAGGCCTGAGCCACCACGGGGTTGGTGGGCCTCTGTCGGCCCAGCGAAGGCTTGGGCTGGAGGCGCACCTGTCTGCCCTGCGAGAGGCGTCTCTGGCGTCCGAGCTGGAGCGGGACGAGAAGCCTCCAGCCTCAGCAGATGACGAGGACATACTGGGAGGAGAGAACGAGCGTTCCCAGGCTGAGGTGGCCAGCATGGATACCTCGCTACTGCCTTATGTCTCCAACATGCTGTCAGCGCAACACACCCAGATATTCATGTGCCCGCTGTGCACCAAGGTTGTCCCCTCCCCACATATCCTCCAGCTTCACCTCAGCTCCCACTTCAGGGAGCAGGAGGGCATCCGCTCCAAGCCTGCCGGAGACGTCAACGTGCCCACCTGCACCATCTGCAGCAAAACCTTCTCCTGCATGTACACTCTGAAGCGCCATGAGCGGACTCACTCCGGTGAAAAACCCTACACCTGCACCACCTGTGGCAAGAGCTTCCAGTACTCTCACAACCTCAGCCGCCACGCAGTGGTGCACACGCGCGAGAAGCCACATGCTTGCAAGTGGTGCGAGAGGCGCTTTACGCAATCTGGGGACCTCTACCGACACATCCGCAAGTTCCATTGCGAACTGGTCAACTCGTTGTCAGTGAAGAGTGAACCGCTGGCGCTGCCCAATGTCAGGGATTGGGCGATTGAGGACAGCTCCCAGGAACTGTGGAAGTAGAAACAGACTGATAATGAAGGGAAAGAGATGGAGAGTAAAAAAAAAAAAGAAGGGCAGAGATGTTTGGGGAGGTGAAAGGCAGGTGGTAGAGTTTGATAGTTGGGGTTTAGGTGAATCACATTCTTATTTGTTGCAACATCTCATTCAACTGCACTTTAATAGCACATGAAAATGTTACTACTGAGTTATTTTGTTGGTATTTGGGATATTTTATTTTTTTTATGTATTTTATTCTGAACTCTTGTAATTTGGCGTTAGTTCTCCTCTGATTGTGGTTTTTATTTTGCGTCTGAGGACACGGGGTTCTCAACGAGAATGCCTCAGCTTTTTTTTTTTTTAAAGAGTCTTCACCCTGTTTGTGTTTGACCCCAGAAACAACACTCCGTCGCCGGCCAGCGTATCAGTCCCCGGTCCACAGACAGCATGCACCACTGCAGGAGTTCAGGTCGAACACCCTGAAGTGAAAAAGCATTAATATACACTAAACGGGTACTGAGATCCCCACGAACTGAACACGTGTGATTCTGCACTAATCTGGCAAAAATTTCACCTGACGTGTGTGAGTGTGTATGAGTGTTTTTTATTTTTATTTATTTTTTAATTTTCTACTTGCATGAAGGTGTAGTTGGCGAGGCGCTCCCCACTTCTCCTGTTAAGCTCTTTGGTGTTGTGTGTTCAGGGGAAAGCTGACTGACAAGCAAACTGAAGGCACTCATTCAATGCACAACCTCCTTTTTTCACTTCCAATCAATCTGAAGTATTTTCTAAAAAAGTGAGAAGACCTTTACAAAATATTATTATTAATAGATTTTTTTCCCTTAAATCTAGCTGACAGTCTTTAAAACATTTCTTGTTGTAAAGGTATTTAATTTAAAGTTGTTGTATATTGTTCTGTTATAGTTTTAAGACTTTATTCATTACATTTTTTAACTTAATGATTAATATTATTATTATTATTTTGTTACTTTATTTTGTAATGGGACCTGCTGTTGTTGCATGACGTCCAAACCTGTATATTTTAAACTGAAAATGTGAATTTGCTGTATTACTGTACACATTGTAATTGATCAAATATTTGATGACGGGCTTTTCCTTTTTTTTGTTTTCCTTCTCCTTTCTTTTTGTTAATTTTTTTTGTGAATACTACTCCAGGGTGCGGTCCGTTCAAAAGATGAATACTATTCTCATGACTATGGGGGGAAAAATGCATGAACATTTGATTTCATCTTAAACCTTTTAAGTTGTTTTTGCATTGAAGACGGGGGAATGTTTGAACAGCAAACTCTTGACAATGAAGGGTTGTTTTCTACTCTCGCTCAGCTCCCGGAGGAACGTTACAAAACGCGTTTCTGTTGGATGTGAAAGCAAAACGATGAAGCATTTTAAGCCTGTGTCTTTATGCACTGATTTTTCTCTGCTGTGAGTGTGTGTGTGTGTGTGTGTTTTCGAGTGTGTGACTTGGTTAGTACCAGTAAATTTAGCCTACTGAAGATCTACATACACCCAGCACTTCGTCCTCTTGCTCCTCCTCAGGCGTTAAATGCCCCCCCCCCCCTGTGGGCCCTACCTTTTTTTTTCTGAACATGATCAAGCCATTTCTAATTATCTCTGCAGATTCTGACTTTTTTTTTTTTTTGGTCCAATCGAGTGCAGTTAGTGTGGCCAGGCTGAGGTGAAAAGGCTGCAGGTAGAAACCTCAGCCTGAGCTCTCCTGCTGAAAGTTAAAAGGTCAGATGCGTTTGTCACCTCGTTGCTTTGCGTCAAGCCGAGGCGTCGCTCTGCTCGTTACACGACACCTGTGTGGGTTTTTGTAAATATAGGAGAATTGGCCTAGCTGAAAGCACCTTTGCTGAAAAGATGCCTTTTATTATTAAAAAAACAACAAAAAAAAACATTTCTAATGCTAAGAAGTATTCAATACTGTAAAACATTAAGAAATGGTCACGAAATTGTGTAAATTCATGGAATTTATTGACTTTATCAGACAAATATTGTCGTCTTATATTTTGATTTTATGATTGGAAAACTTTTTGTGTGTCTTTATGTAAATGTTGGGTTGAGGCTACATCAGTTTGACAATTTTGTGTTGAATTAAAAAAAAAAAAAAGATGGTCAAGCGTTTATACAATCCCAGGAACATTTGGCAGAGATCCGGACGCTCCACATTTCCGCCTCTCTCAGATATGTGTGTTTGCATGCCCCGTCATCTGGTAGCACCTGCAGGCTTTGCCAACGCAACAGTGTGGGTGACATTGCAGCAGTTTGCACCACATCTTCTCGTTTTGGTCTTGAAATGTTATTTCTTCACTGGCAGCGCCTCTGCATATGGGCTCCCTCCATCCTGCTGTTGTTTTCATCACTACTGCTGTTTTATTTATTTATTATTATTTTTTGAAAGTGTTCTGTTCTCATGGTTGTGCTTGACCGCCTTAAACTGCTGTACTCCGGGCTTTTTTTTAATTTTTTATTTAAAATGTTTGTTTTGTTTTAAAGTGTGAGTGTCGGGTGGAGTTGTCCACCGTTCTGTGAAGTAATCACCCTGACATGACATCTCCATCTTTTTTGCTGTGCTTACTTGAAGGGGGGAGATTTTTTTGTAAAACAAGGTTTGGGGGAAAATAAAAAAAAAAAAAAGAAAAAAAGTCATAGACAGTTTATAGAAAGGGTAAGGGGGGAGGGTGGTGCTTAAAATGACTGAGTCTTTTTTTGTTGAAAAAGGACAATCACTGTCTTGGGGAAAAATAAACAAGCAGATTTTGATTGAGATCTATTTGCTCCCTGTTGAGATTACAATTTTTATTTTATAAGTTCCTGTTTTCAGATTTAGTCATTTTTAGCTTTGACAATCATAGTTCGGTTGATTTTTTTTCTCAAGGGGAGTAAATTCTAATTGTATTTAGTTTTGTAATTTTTTGGTGTGCTGTTGTTGACATTTTTAAATTGTGTGCAAACTGCAATAAATTATAAGAATCTTGAAATTCCGCTTCTTGTGTGTGAGATGTTTATTTTAGATTAAATGGCTGAAAAGCTCCACACTTTCCTCATCGCTTTAAGTTCGTGTCTGCATCGGTACTCTGAGTGTTGTGCTGCAGAAGGGACCCAGCGGGAGGTCCTGGCCTCCTGTCCTTCTGTCACTTGTGATGTGGGTGGAAGTTGTGTATGTGCGTGAGTGTGTTTATAGGAAGCTCCGCAGTGATTCGTGCTGGAACGTACAACAGCCTGCAAAAGCTCCATGTGTGCTCACACAGCTCCTCATATATATCTGCAGCACTTACATTAGGGAAGAAACTGTACAGCAGAGTGGAGATGTTATCCTACTGCACACACACACACACACACACACACACAGCTTCCTTCCAAAGGTCTTCAAGCACAGGTTTCCAGTAAAGAAATCAGCTTTAGCTAATGTCTTGCTGCTCAGTAAACCTGCTCTTACAGATGCACTAAGAGCCCCGGCACACACAGGCCAAGGAGCAGCGTTCATTAGGCCACAGATGGTCTCTTCAGTAAGCCCCCAACACACACACACACACACACACACACACACGATAAGCTCACTACTAATCTTTATGACATTGTCCTCTGTCTGATGGACGTCTAATAGCGGTCCAAGAAACTTATTGGGGGTAAATATTTCGCTCTGTTCAGGCAACATTTTCACTATTTTAGTTTACATTTAAAGCAATTTGAAGTCAAGATGATGCAACCAAAGTTTCACTTCATGTTCTTAGGGCTACCTACCAGAAATCCTTTCAGACATCAGTTCAAGTGCAGAAATACACAAATCCTCTATTTGATTTCGTGCTGCTTGCTGATCATTAATTGCAGTCTGCAGCGTTGGAAGTGAACATCTGCTTGTAGACAACTGCTCTCTCTCTGTCTCCACGAGGTTTGCTGTGAATGTAGGTCATTAATTTGTTTCTGTCCTTTGTTTACTTAAGGAAGCGGGACAAAGGGGCAGCTGCAGAACCATTTGGCTGTGCCCAAGGCGGGCCAGCTCAACATGTTGGGAGGCTGAGACCAGCTTGGGCTCCTGTCTGGGGCCCGGGCCCCTGCACCCTGCTGCATCGCGTGAGGGAGCCGACTCTGCCAAGCTGCCAGAGAGGGCTCCCCAGTACCACAGGGAGGAGGAGATAAAGAAGAGCGTGTCATGTGGAGACGTCCTGATGTTTGCATTCGTAAACTGTCAGTTAAAGTGATGCATATTTATGTCAAAAATCAGCTCAAGACAGATGTTTTCATCACCTTAAAGTGTCTAACTTTGTATTTTTTCTTTGTGTTTTTTGTTAAATAAGAAGGCGGTTAAATGTACAGTAAGAACAAAGAACCATGACAAACAGGATTCCAGCTTTTAGTCACGCCACAAAGCGTTCAGTCAAAGAGTGTGCCGCACAAACAGAGAGAAAAGGCCCTCCTGTATCCTTTTTATGTCTGAGACTTGTTGATTCTCCGTGAAAAAAAAAGGAAACGTTCCCAGGCCAGGTCTAGCCTGGGAAGAATTGACGGAGAGAGAAACAAAAGTGTGTGTGTGTGTGCGTGCAAGTGATCCAGGATTGTCTACATATTTAAAAGAGCTCCTTTGTTGAGCACTCAGCACAGCAGGACAGAAGGCAAAGCAACAAGCAGCGCGCCTGCAAGCAGACAATACAGTGGTACTGCGCTGGCTGGGGCAGGGGTTCTGGGGTGGTGGGGTTTGAGAGGGGGGTGGGATTTTTATTTTTTTGGGAAAATCAGAAGACACAGAGTCCCAGCAAGCCGCCCACTCCACCTTCTCCTCCCCCTTTTTCCTGGAAACAAAAGATAACGCAACTCGAACTTGAGTATCTGTGTGTCTCCATGAGAGTCTCTCCCTCATGCACACACACACAGGCTTGTTTTTATATCCCTGTGGGGATCGTGAATTGACTTCCATTTGTTTTCTGGTAATTTTATAGCCTAACCCTGAGCATTTACCCTAAAATTAACCTCACGGGTACATACCTGACCCTAAAACTAACTTAAACTCAATCCACACCTTGGTCCTAAACCGAACCCCCAACAGAAAAAAGCATCCGTACCCGTGTCCCGGGCATTGGTCTCCACAATGCACATTCAGTCCGCACAAGGCTGCTTTCTTCTGGAAAATGGTTCCCACAATGTAGCAAAAACGTGCACACACACACACACCTCTCATACAGCCATTTAACCTCTCGACAGAAATTCACATAAGTGAGTTGCTGAGCTGTTTAACACTCCCTCAGGTTTTACATGCACACAAATGCCAGTAACATCGGTTTTATCTAACCTGCTGTCTCACAAATACAAAGACCCCCAGCTCTGGTTGTTCCTCAGGGGCCAGACTACAGTGGGATCACACAGTATCGTCCTTTGAGTTGTTCTCACAAGACGGAAGAGACACGAGACAGGTGGAGAGAGGCAAACCTTTTAACTCAGCTTAAACTGTGCATTGAGGATGACTCGAAGCTAAAATTACTTAAACCTGTTACTTGTTGTGGCGGACATCTTGAATTAAGTTCAAAGGTTAATGAGCCGTTCAACCAATACTTACTTTCTGAACATTTCATTAATTTGTCCAGCGGTTAATGAGATATTTTGCTAACAGTGCAGACAAATAAACATACATTGAGACGGGGCAGAAACGTCTTCACTCAGTCGTTGCCTCCAGCGGTGGGCGACAACTAACTAGATTAAAGTAACAATGAGTCTCTGCAGAAAAAGAAAGCTGCCTTCACGCTTCTCCCAGCGGCGCGTGCATCTGCCAGATAAGGGGCATTAGCGGGGTGTGTTCAGGGTGTTGTTGGACGCTGCTGGCACCAGGACACATGTGCACGACTCAGCACTTTATCATCGCCATGGTGACCTGACAGGGTCACGCAGGGAGGGGGTGTTTTAGTGGCGCTAACTCAACCCGTCAGGCTACTGCTGCTGTTCTCTGTGCTAACAGAGGTGCTGCACAATGACTGTGTGTGCGTAGACATCTGGTGCACCTGCCTGCTGTGTTTTACACATGTATAAGCACACACAGACACACACATATACACAACATGTGAGCAGTAGTCAGCTTGCTGTGGTGTTGTGTTAAGATTTAATTTGTCACAACATTTTCAAATCAGCAACACTAAGCTGTGGTGTGACTGACACACATCCATCTTTAACTGACACTTCGATGTTTAACATTTAAAAGCTACAAATAAAAAGGCAACATCAGGTCTTAGCTCATACAGGTCACCTGTGGACAAAACACCTGGTGAACCAGCAGCAGGTAACGGTCCAGATGTTCACAGGAAATTAAAATAAAAAAACGCTGAGGTAAAAATGAGCAAAAATCATTGAAAGAGTGCATATCACTTGCTGCCTTATATGCCAATGTTTAAAATGATAAATTAATAAATTGTTAAAAAAAATAAGATGAGGATTAAAGTCATCCATCCATCATCTTCTGCTTATTCCGTAGTCAGGTCGCAGGTGGCAGCTGCTTGAGCAGGGAGGTCCACCTTCACCAGCTCCTCTGGGAAGACTCCAAGTCATGGTAATAGCTGATAGTCATACCCTTAATATACTCTGAGTGCTAACAAATCTCTTCAGATCTCACAATATTGAATGAGATCATCCATAAGGTCTTTAACAAGGTTGAACCAAATTGGCTATAACACCGTTTTCTCTCAGCACAAGATAATTTCATTTAAAAAAATGTAACTTAAAAGGTCGTAGTAAATTTTAAATAATAATTAATAAGAGTAATGTAGCGCTTCAGAGACCTAACATTAAGAAGCCTTGTTGACTCTTCTGACTTTAAACAACCATCCTGAACTTTGAGGAATTCTGATGTAGAAGAACAAATTACTAACTGGACTGTTAGATCTGACTGCCAACAGACAAAATGACTGCAGGAGGAGAAAATAAATTTATGCAAACAATATGTTGAGACATGTCCGCTGCACCATTTATTTGTCTATTTATCATAAGGCTGACGTTTTCTTGACACAAGAAAAGACACCGAAAACACTCCTGACAGCAGAGAACGTGCACGAGAGGAGTTAAGTAGCTCACATGTGTGTGTGTTTGTGTGTGTTCTCTCACCCTGTGATGCCAACCTCTCTGCTCCCTCCCAGCTCTGGCCAGGCACGACCCATCTGTCGCATTCCTCCTTCCATCCCTTCTTCCATCCCTCCCCCATCCGCCGCACTCCGTCCATCCCTCCTTCTGCAGACTCATCCTCCTTTTCCATCCCTCCTGTTTCTGTATTTACCTCCAACTACCTTTTCTGTCATCCTGCACCTTCCTTCAAACTCCTCGTCCTCTGATCTCCATCACTTTTTTTGTCCATCAAAAAAGTTTTTATAATCCTTTTCGGTCCCCATCCCTGTTCAGATTCGTTTGTTCTTTGTCTGTCACCTCCTCAGCGCCTTTACACAACCAAGCTTAAACTAATAACAACATGTGGCTGTTCCAGCTTGTGTAATAATAATAGCATTCATCATCAAAAGATAACAAGTACAAGCCTCTGAGCTATTTTCCATTGTCGCCCCAGCTACTTGAGGCCAACGTGGGACCCTGCAGGCTCATGTAGAGCCCTGAGGCCCAGTGTTACGGCTCCATGCTGAACCACACTGATCCAATCTGGGCCAGAAAGACAGGGGTCCTGCCTAGGGAACTGGCATTGTCTGTGAGTGTGTGAGTAGTGTAGCATCAGGGGTGTAGCCTGGGGTGTACTGGCATGGCTGTGCATTGGATTATTGAAGGCAGCTTGGGACCATCTGTATGGTGGTAGGGAAGGAGAAAGGAAGAGGGAGCAGATAAGAGAAGAGGAGGCCAGAAAAGAAACAAAATCAGCAGACCAGTCTCTTAGAAGCAAATGATAAATCAGGTTCTTTGTAGCCTACTACAACATTTATTTCCAGTTGCCACATTGAAACAGTCGCTAACAAACTCGGCTTTGGTGTGGGTCACAATGATTTTTGAAGCAAAGTAATCACATTTGAAGAAACTACAATATCTAGGGGTTGTATGAAGGACTGCATGTAACAAAATAGTGACTATTCGAAGCAAAAGTAGCGTAGTAGACAAAGTAGCTCAGTTTCAGACCTGACTCCTGGCCGATTCAATCACAACTGGACAAGTGTGAGCGTTCAGACCAGGGGTTGCCATACTGAATATTTTCCATTCAAGGGCATCCTTTATTTTGACAGATTACAAGTAACTCTCCTGACCACTTGGTGGTGAGCTAGCATATTAATTAGCTGTTTTCTCGCTTTTTGCACGACCCCGTTGGCTTCCCTCGGAAAAATGTCACGGCAGCTAAGTGCCCGAAGTTTCTTCAAAAAGTCCAATAATGGTGTTGATACAAGAGGTGAAAAATGAGTGGCTGGTACAGTGCAAGATGAAAGACAAACAAATAATCAGCCCTCGGGGACTACGGAGCGAGCGGCAGCAAGGAGGTTAGATGATTCGTTCATATTTTAAGTGCAATCATTTAATTTAATCGTTTATATGTTATTGAAACCACAGTCAGTGTTTTTTTGTTATTGCAGAGAAAACGTTACATGTGTTCATTTGGTTGATGTGGATTATCTGTTCAGCTTGTTTGGACTGAATATTATTAAAATGAATGCTACTGAATGTTAAAAATAGAATATTTTTTTTACCCTGTCAATTAAAATGACAGACAGTAGCTCAGCCTCTGGTTCAGACCTGGCCGTAAAATGTTGAAGGATATTTTGTGACAGATGGACTAAATTTTAGATAGTCTTTTATTATATACTTGGTGATCGATTGTAATTATTTACTTTAAACATTAGGAGAATCAACAAGGCTCTATTTAACGTGTGCCTTGCTCCATCAGTATAAACACGTAATGTTTTACATTTTAAGAAATGTTTACTTCTTTGTTTATTGTGACATCACCATCAACATCTGGGACGGGACTTGACTCTGGTGAGGCTGTGGGTCACGTGAAATTCTACGCCACTTTCCTGGATTTCCAGAGTGGACCAGATTTGAGTTGTGTGGTAAAGTCTACGTCTGTAAAGTCTGAGAATTGAACCGATCTCCTGTGTATAATTTGGTCTCACATTTGAACATGATCTTTCAATGTAATTGGTCCAAAGTTGCCCGCAAAAAAAAAAATCCAGACAACAAACAGGACTTCAGTGGGTCTATTGGTGTTTCTAAATGATGATCTATTCTTGTCCCGATGTAAATAGAGTCTAATAGTGCAAACTCAACTGTGTAGCCTTATCAGAGGCTGAGTTAATATCAAGCAATGGTAGATGGTTCCTTTTGGGCCTCATAAAAAACCTGATGAAACAATAAACCAAAAACACAGATTAGATTTTTTTTATTTGTGCTAGTATGTGTTAATTGCCCAAAAAGACTTTTTCTTATTGCTTTGGGTAAAGGTGTGCCACCCCAAGATTATCAGTGTTTAGATTGCTTTAATCAACCTCTGTCATGCTGATGAGCTTGAACCTTCTTGAATCAATAAACAATAATAGGCTACACATATAATATTATAATACAACAAAGATTTTGGTAATATAATAAGAATCACCCTCAGTGTGTGGTGTGAATGGAACTAATGAATTGCAGATGCAAACCTATTTTTTTAATCAGACCTTAATCAGTTAATTACATTTAGTAATGTTCACATAAAATTTTTGTTCTTTACAACCAACCGGAGACTGAAAAAAGAACTCTCTTTAGGGTTTAGTCATAGATAAGACGTGGGTTTGTAATTGCTTACGATAGTCACGTTGTCCGAGGTTACCTGCAGCTGGTTCCTTTCCCAGACTGAGGGGTGAGAACAACTTAAACAGGTCACCGGTGTATCACAGAGATGACACACATAGACAAACAGCAACTGATACTTATGGTTTTCAGTTCACTGATCTGCAGAAACTGGTTCATCCAAAGGGAAGGCAACAAGAAGAGCTTCGCACAGAAACGTCTGAACAGAGAAGTGCTTTTTATCAGGAGCACGTCCAGTTGTAAAACAAACTCTGAGACAGTTTCACATGAAGAAAGATGAATTTATCGGGTAAAAGTTGGAAAACCGTACTTTGACGAGTCAACCAGCCATGTGTAATATAAACATCATCTCAGATCTACATCCTCTTGTGACCCAGTTTATTGCTTCACATTTGAGCCTGTTACCTCTGATACCCACTAATCACATCTAATGGCTACACTGAGATTTTTTTTTACTGATTTCTTTACCTGGACTTGAGTTTGGCTGCACATGGCAGGTGCAGCTGTTTGTAATGGGAGCTTATATATAACCATGGCTCACAGGGTTCTTACTGTTAGCAAAACCCTGCAACAAAACAAGATTTTCAGCTTGATAAAAAGATGTAATTTTAAACAAATGTCAAAGTAATTCAATATGAAAAGCCTGGAGGTTTTTTTTTTAATCCCAACAATAAATCTTTGCAGCAGATGCAAATACTTTAAAATAGTAAAATCTGTGGTAGAGGGTCACATCATGGATTGACTACAATCATTTTCAAGTCTACACTTCTAGTTTTAAGACAGTATAATTAAGAATTGTGTCATTATGATACATGGGCAAGCAGTCAGACAGAAGAAAGCACAACTCTTTTGGCAGGTTTCTGCTAAAGACGGTGCCACAATAGTCACATTTTGACACACTGGTGTAATAAAACACGAAGAGGCTCAACAGAAATCTCCTGGAAGAATGTAGAGTGTGTATTGAGGTTACCACAGAGAGAAAGTTTTGGCATTTTGATCTGAAGCACCTTGTGAAGACGGGAGAAATGGGACAGGATCCTCCAGAGTCTAGAGGCTGGAGGTGGCACAGCAGAACCAGCAGCTCAGCGATGGAAGCCTTCAGTTCAGGACATCTGGAGACAAACTGACGTTTGAGAAAATGTACCAAAACGTACTGATCTGAGGAAGATTAGAGTCTTGTAAGATACCAATTAGATGTTTAAAAACTTACTTTTAAAGCTCTCAAAAACTTTATCTTATATTAAAAAAAATCTTTTTGTTCTTTATTTTCCAAACAGTGCACTTTACTCTCAGACTCCAGGTTTACTTGTGTTTCCTAAAGTTTCTAAAAGTTGTTTTTAAAAATTAGTGCTTATATCCAATTATAAATCAATCAAAATGTTATTTTTAAAATAATAAAAGGCTTAAACTGTTCAACATTAGATGCCCAAACAGCTGTCTGTGAGTGTTCATGTATGGTTGTGCGTTTGTGCACGGATCTCCAGAAGGTTTTTCCATAAGAAGGCCAACAGGCTGGCAGGCAGCTGTGGTTGTAACTCTTATTCTCTCTCTCTCTATCTCTCTCTCTCTTTTTCTCACACACACATACACACACACAGAAAAACACAAGCTGTTGTTCTTAACGACTGGGCTGCTCCGGAGCACATCTGCACTCTGCATTATCATTAGCTCTTTCCCGCATCCCCAGGATCGCTGACAAAGTGAACAATACCGACAATCACCCCCATCAGCTGTGGCCATATGGGCGCCATCCATAGCTGCCCCCCCTCATCTTGGCCTGTTAGGTGGGTGGAGGGGGTTGAGTTAGTGGTATGGAGCGGGAGACACGGCAGTGACTGTACCAGCATCTGTTGGGCGCTCAATCACTTCTAAAGATGAGGAGGCCGTGGAGGTTTGTTTTTGCTGTTATAAGAACGTTCCTGATGTTTAGCTTAATTGTCTCACCTTTCTAGTCATCTTGTATGTTTCTCCTCTTTGCCCCTCATCCTGATTTGCTCCCCTGGACAGTTAAATCTACTGCTGAGTAAGCTCCTGTCAGTTGCAACTTGCAATTGCCACCACCTTAATCCTCCCTCCTAATGGGCTGAAAGCAGAAGGAGGAAAGGAGAGAGATTTGAGGTAGGGGGAGTCGGCCCAGATGGCACAACAAGGTGCGCTCCACCACTCTTCTCCTTGATGCCCAAATATCTCTGTTTTCCTTTAGCCCTCGCTTCGTCTTTTTTGGATGCAGAATCCAGCTGGCGGAGAAGCCAAAGTGAAGCTGTGTAAAAACCCACAATAAGTGCTTTGTTTGAACCACTATTCTTTGTCATCCTGCACTGCGGAGCATCTCATGCAGTTTAATCTCCACTTCTGGATTGAGATAGCGCTCCAGAGCAATGAAACACCTTCAAACTACAAAATGGAAGTCCAGTTATGTTTTTATTATTTTGGGGGGATTTGAACCACTAGAAGTTTTGATGTTACTGTAATTGTGTTTTGTGTCACAAGGGTAAAAGCCATGTTTTAGGAGACTTGTACAAATGATCCACAGATCACTGAGTGAACTTTTTATCATACAGGTTTCCATCAGTGAGGAGACATGAAATCATACAAAGCGAGTGTGTTTCTGTGACTATACATCGCCCCTCTTCAACTCCCTCTGCACATTTTGGGCAAATATTTAAAGTCAAAACAATCTGGGCCCATAAAAAGCAGAGAGGTGGCTGCGGTGTGGCTACATCTGTCGGGGGGGATGAGTGAACTGGGGTGGGGGTGGGGGCAGCAGCTGCTGAAACGAGTCTGGACACTGCTGACGCTAACACCTGTCCATAATGGAGACACACGGCGAGCAAATGTCCAGCCCCAGCCCTTCAGATGCATAAACACACACACACATTTAAAACATGCGAATCCATCTCTCTTCGGAGAGGGAGCTATTTGATAAACAAACAGAAAAAGAAAAAAACAGACAAGGACACACACCTAACCCAACCCTTTGTACCCCACCACACCCCTTTCCTCTGGCTGACCCCCCATCTGTTGCCTCCCTGGAGAGGGTGTGTGTGGGTAAGAGTAAGAGGTCAAGGGAGGGGACAGGCAGGCGTTGGCCCCGGCTGCCCATTGATCAACAGCTGCTAGGCTTCTCATGCTGGACTGGATGGCTGGGAAGGCGACGGCAGCTGGTTTGGAGACAAGGTGGAAACTCAGGGAGCCTGAAGCCGGGACCTGGGTGTGTCATCAAGGACGAGGACCCAAGGTTTGGAGATCACAGGTTGGTTAGGTGACAAAACAAAAGGACAGAAAGGAGCAGGTTTTTAGCTGAGAGGAGGGCAGCAGTAAAGGGCAACAGGCGAGGAATAAGAGCTGCCAGGGATGAGCAGAGAAGTCTGGGACAGCAGCCAGATGCTGAGAAAGACACGGATGCCAGAAAGAAACAAAGAGGTTAAATCAAGTTAAAGCCAAGATACACTCGAAACAAACTAGCTCATATAAATTATCTTTTGAACATCTACATTTAGAAACATTAGGGCTGTAGCGCCTCTACGGCGATGTATCGCAAACACATCTCATAAAAAACATGCAGCAAACTGTGCTGGTGTTCTTTTTGTCACAAAGCATAGACTGAGCACAAAAACTGCTAAGTCAGTCAATTTTAACAACAACTATTTTAACAAAAATACGCTGAGCAGATGTCAGAGCAACAAGAGAAAATGTTATTTGCTCATGCCAGAATGATTTAGTGCAGGAATGTGAGCAAACAAAATGCATAAAACTTACGCTCGGACTCAACCTGGAGCTGGTGTTTAATGATAAAACCAGTTTCTGCCTTTGGGTAAATGTTTAACAAACAGGAATCTCTGGTTTGACGATCACAATAAAAAAACACACACACACAAAAAAAAAAAAAAACAAGGGCGCACATCTGTGCTCCGTCACACAGGCAACACATGGGAAATTCTCCACACCTTTCACCTGCTAACAGAATCCTTAACACCTGGATGAGAGCATCAACTGAATGGGTTGAATTTTCCCTATTTAGTTTCCTTTAGAAGTTTTTCAACACGCAGCTTCTTTAACTATTCAAGTATCATGACTGAATGGACTCTGCATTTGTTAATTTTATACTTGTGATACATTTTTGCAGAAAATGCTCTTTTTATGTAAAATGAATTTCTTCAAGGAATGCTGAGCCTTCATTTCTTTGTGAATTCCACTTTATCAAGTTAAAAAAAGAACACAGGTAGGATTTCATCCTTGATGTTTGTACCGCAGCTGCTGGTGGTCACTGTAGGAACACACACTTAGTGTGGGGAGTTAAAGGCCAAACAGGAGCTGACACGAGAGCTGACAGCTGTGAAAAGCGTCGGCCGTCACACATCTGCTGGGCTGTTTTACAGAACGGCCATGGTTCATGGGTGGAGGAAGGAAGGAGTGGTTGGGGGTGGAAAAACAAGGAGAGAAGAACTGAAGCAGGTGAAGGAGGGTCAGGAGAGACAGAGCGCAAAAGCCACTTTATAGGCTTTTACAGCCATGCATTCCACAGAGAGGTCAGAGCTGCAGATAAACGGCAGAGTGGATCAGGTAGAGGGTCAGCGTGTGGCTCAGAAGCAAACTTTTAGACACTTTACTTTGGCTGAATGAGGCTAACATTACAGTATGCCAATAATAAACTAAAAAAAAATCATTTTCTGCTAAAATGATGTGAACTGAATAAAAATAATTTGCTGAAGGAGCTGGTATTGAGCTGCTAAAGCTAAAAGATAACCATAAAAGTACTCTAAGTAAGAACTAATTCAAAATTAATAGCAATGTTAGCTTAAAGAGTCTCAAAATACCAGCTAAAAGTATGAAAACAGTAGCTTAAAACCAATTGCAAGCTAAAACACAATATAAAAGCTAAAAATAGCTAATCACTAGCTAAAGATTAAAAGTAGAATAAAAACTGGTTTAAAGTTAAATGCAGCAAAATGCTAGCTAAAAATAAAAGCAACTAAACATTTTCTAAAAGCTTAAAAAAGCAAAAACACTAGTTTAAAGCTAAATTTAGCAAAATTTAGCTTAAACTTAAACATCATAAGAATTCAAAAAACCTAGTATGCTAAAGCAAAGAATAATGATTTTGAAGAAATATATTTGTTTTCATGGGTTTTCTAACACAAAAACTTGAAACAAAAACTAAAAATAAGCTGAACATTTTGACATTTGATGGGTTAAAATTGCAGTTTTCAGAAGTAGTTCCACATCTAAAATGCTTTAAAAAAACAGGGTTAGTATAATAATAATAATATTAATCTGACAGGTATTTGATTCAGATTAAAATGTCTAAACTACAAAAAAGTTCCAATTCCTGATGCTTAACGTTGACTTTAGAAAACTAATTTAAACAGAAGTCTGTAACTCTACCTGACTAAAAACACACGTCACCTAAATACCATGAACTGTTGACCTTTGCTCTGAGGTCAGAACACCTCAAGAGAGGGACGAGATGTGAGCTGTGGGGGGGTCGGGGGGGGGGAACCCTCACCTGGTGTGTGAAAATTTCCTCCTTAAGCTACAAAGATTATCTCTGCTAGCCAAAATGCCACAACAAACAAGATATAGGTCTGTGCAAAGAGAGTGGTGGTTGCAGACATACAACAGCATGAATAAACTAAAATGTGGGTTTGAGTACAGACTCGGACCCCACCCCTCACACACGCACAACACTAACATCCTATAGTTGTTCTTACAGTCGGTTTTGATTTTTGTTGAAACATCGGGGACAAACAAACAACTGCTCACTATAAGCAATCTAAGTTGCGTCCAGTCAGCTGTGGGAGAAACCTCATTTGCTCTGCTTCCCTTCACAGCACAATGCAGCCACAGCTACCGCACAAAGAGGCCTCAATGGGATTCAAAAGATGAGGGGGACGGCGAGGGGGGGGTACACAGAGAGAGATGGTGAAGATGCTGGTGGTGGGGTAACAGAGGTTACATTTGGACTGGACTGAATGAACTGAACAAGATGTGGGGGGGAGGGGAGGTGGTAAAAGTTTAGGCAGGAGGAGTGGCTGGTTGTAGTGTAGACCCCAAACTCAAATCCTGGGACAGAGGTGCCCTCCGCCCCGCTGTGACGCCACCCAGCCTCCCATTAACACAGTCACACAAAACAGAAGACGACCAGGCTGAGTGCCAGATGCCTCTGTGAGAGTTTGCTTCATACTGACCTATTTCATTTGCCAGCACAATTTCATTTGAGGGGAAGCTTTTCTATGTGAAACCTACTATAATGAATGCAACATCCTTTTCTACTCAAGACTGACACATCTGGGCCATTTATGTGTGTGTGTGTGTGTGTGGGGGGGGGGGGGGGGGCGGTTAGAGGTGGCTGGCTCATTCAGATGCAGTCAAATAAGAAGAGGAAGTTTGGTCAACACATGGAAATGAGCTGTAGGTGAGGCTGAGGTCAAAGGCAAGCTGTGGTCTGAGAGAGAACATCAAGGCATGGAAGAGGACAGGTGTTCTCAATTTTAGCTGCATGTCTAGTTTGCTTCACTCCAAAGAATTTGTATTTTCTCAATCGGCTCAAAGAAAAAAAACAAATAAACCTCGTTTCATTTTTACATACATTTGAAGTCAAATAGCGCCCTCTAGTGTACATTTTGAAACTCTACGTTACACGCTCAGTTAATACATGTATTAGTTGTTTATATTTCATAAAGTAAAATAGAAAACTGTCAAAGATAAATTGAATAAGTCATGTATTTGTTATTATTATTTGTTTGAGGTTTTTTTTTTTAAGGGGCAGACATTGGATTTTTTTTCTTCTTTCTGCAACCTTTTCAGTCAGGGTTTGATCTTGTGTTTTAAATGGATTTCTTTTTGGTTGCGTTTCTTTTGATGGATGAAATAGTGGTGGTGGGGTATCCATTAACAATTTATTTGCATTTATACTGATGTCTGGAAATCATCTGGACCCTCACTTGATTTTTAATGACCCACGAGTACTTTACAGACCTCAGATGAGGGGCCCCATAACCCATGTCCATCCAAGGAAGGGTCATCCTTGGTTTGTATTATTATTATTATTCGAAGTATCGTGAATTGATTTGTCTCCCACACAACCGATCCACCTCGGGAGAACAGGGTAAACTGGAGTTCCCTTTCAGTCGATTCACTCAGTACAACACATAAGTATGGGACACCACGCCCTGCGTGTCCTGGCTGAAGCCACCTCTAATCACGCCTTTAGGCAGAT
>JARVJO010000001.1:28911095-28927014 GCA_031762555.1 Cynodonichthys magdalenae
TGGTGTCCCATACTTATGTGTTGTACCTCGTTCCTCTCCTTCAGGGAACAGTAGTTATATGCATAACATTACGTTTTGAGAAAACTCATAAGTCCCAAGCACACACACTAGCCTACTAAATAAGTCTAATATTACTGTTTTCAAAAGTTTTATCAAAATCTGTTTTCTCACCTCGATACTTGCCTTGGCTTCTTTTTGGAAGAAAGACCGCCATCAGCCCGGCAAACATCGCTGCTAGCATTAGCCGCATGTCCTGCGTCGATAAATAAGTTGAAATTAAAATATTATTAAATTAATTTGTTCAAACTAGAAAAGTAGGGATATTCTGAAAATACAGCAGAATAGTCAAATACATATGCGCGAATCACATCACCTGCTGCGGACTGATCGGTTTTTCGTACCTCTCCAGTCCAGATCCACAAATTTAATGATGCGTTCAAGGCCGATAAAAAGCCGGGACGTCTGAGTTTTACCAGATTTACTAGGAAACAAACTTGTTTATGACTTGGCACGTAGCTCAAACGCAAACTGTTTTCCAAAAAATATTGTCTGGACTGTACTATTAAACTAAACTACTGTTCATTTAAACGAAACTACTATAAATTTAAATTAAACTACTCAAAATTATTATTTATTTTCTCTAGAAAAATACCACTATATATATTTAAATATATATATATATTTATGTCGATCTTGTAGAGGAAGAACAACCTTTACCATTTTGAGTAGTTGAGTTCAAATGTGTAGTCCACAAAAACAAATTAATTTTAAAAGTTCAGAAATTATATTTTTATATTTTGATGGTGCAAAGAAGGATTTTACATAAAACCAAAAACATCGTGGACAACCCTGACCATCCTCTTCATGAGACTGTCATAGAAAAACGTGTCTTCAGTCAGAGGCTTCTTTCAATTTCCTTGTAATACAGACGCTACAGAAGATCTTTCCTGCCTACAGCCATCAGTATCTACAATAACTCTTTAGTCAAAAGAGTTACTACAACATCTAATTTCCCTACGGGATCAAAAAAGTATTTTTGAATTGAATAAAAATAATAGAAAAAGAGACAAAAGCACTGTTGGAAATGTACCAAGTAAGAGTGACCAGCATTTTTGTTTTTAATTTACAAAAATCCAATTAAAACATTTGTAAAATCAAAAAGCAATGACAGCCAAATATTTAACAGTGTACTTATCAGCTCATATGTTACCACTACCTTTCTCCTACAATCAGAGCATTATTCTAAATGTGCAAAGATGTAAAAATTAAAAAATAAATGCACGAACACGAGTAGAAAGAAGTTGGCAAACTGAACTGTTAAAAGAACTAATCTGTGCTGTTTCTAGAAAAAAAAAAGGAAAAAAATTGAAACCTAAAACATTCCTACAGTAATAGGTAGAGGTGTGTTAACTTTTCAATATTACATTCATTTGAAGCTTACACAAACTACAAGACAATGAAAGGCTTTTTTTGGTAAGATTCCGATGATAAAAACACGAGAAGATGCATTTAAAAATAAAAGGATCCCTTTATGGAGGTTGTGAAAACCTTGACAAGAAATGAAACATAAAGCAGATATAGTCCAAAGCATCTAAAGTGCTGAGGTTCAAACTGATTTACATCAAACTGGCACAGAGCATTTCAAACAGCATAAAATCAACCAAGTCTGAGTCAAACACATGGACAATTCTTTTTAGAGTATCCTATGTCTGTTTCAGTGTTCCCTCGTTTCCTCTAAAATCTGAAGCAGCCGTTGTTCAGTTTGTGTGAAAGAAACATTTACAACCTCAAACAGACAAATCAAAAACAGATGCTGTTATTTAATAAGTTTTTTTAAATCTGATGGAGACGTTGGAAACCTTTCAAACACAGTGGTCCATCTGATGGAGGTCTGGGGTCTCCAGCCTCGGTCTGTAACGCGGGACAGTCTGATGGTAAAAAGGTGAAGGACAGATGAGGACGTGTCTCTGTTGGACAGCAGACAGGTAGGTAGGTTGTGTGTGCAGAGGAGCTGGGGGCTGAAACGTACGTTTGATCCACCGCCGTGCATCGTCTTCGTGTCTCTTCTTCGGTCTAGAACAGCTGGATCATGGACTCTCTAGACTTCCCCACTCCGATCCATTTGACTGAGAAAAAAAGATCCTTACTGTGAGCCGTCTTCAACATCCTTAGTTAAACCTTTCCTGCACTTTACACCTTTTGTTCTGGTTCTGCCTCTTTCTTTTTAACTTCTTTGTGCTTAATTTTTTGTGTTTTCAGCTATCTTCCTGCTCTTTTCAGTATTATTACGGTAAATATAAGTATAATCACGTTTTTATGCTTCAAAATCGGTTTCTTTCTGCTAATATAAACTTTTTAAGCTTCATTCAGCTGTTTTCTACTTTTTAGCCATTATTAACTAATGTTAGCCTTTTACAGCTAAATTTAGCTTTATTGATAATTTTGGCTACTTCTTTAAGCTGCTTAATTCAGCAAACGTGTATTCTTTCTGGTTCTTTGTGCCTGATTTAGTATTTTTCCGCTACTTTATAACTACTTTTCTGTTATTTTGACTATTTTACAACAAATTGCAACATTTTTTGAAGGTCTTTTTTTTTTTTTTGCAAAACTCTTTCAAGATTAAGCATTCACGCTGCATTTTCATAACAAAAGATAATTCTCCCGTTAATCTTATCAGACTTTTACATTCTTTAAACAATGTTTAGAAAGTTGTTTTGGACATTGGAGTTTATATGGGATATCTTCTGGTTATTACTTTGAAAAATTACTCAAAAATACGTTACATAAACAACACTTAAGATCATAAGGAAAATGTCTCCTCTTTATAAACCTGATTACTATAAATCTGTGTATAAATGGAACAAGAACAGGAGCAATAGTATTTTAGTTTTCTAAGATAAAAACTAAAACAGCAGGTAAAAAGATGGACCTGAACAGAATGGGACAAACTAACTGTTATAACGTTCACTGTTAAGCTCATATTTGGTTATTCACCACTGTTATTAGATTATATTTTAATTGAGCGGCTGTATGTATGTGTGTGTGTGTGTGTGTGTGTGTGTGTGTGTGTGTGCGGGTGTGTGTGTGTGTGTGTGTATCCATACCAGGCACTCCTACATGCTCCTCAACAAAGCGCACATATTTCTGAGCTTTCTCAGGCAGCTCCTCGAAGCTCCTAGCAGCCGACGTGTCGCTCTTCCAACCAGGCAGAGTCTCGTACTCAACCTCAACGCGCTGCAGCAGCTCTTGATTGGCTGCCATAAATTCATGGGAGGATAATATCGAAACATTAATCTCACAGCAGGTAATAAAGATGGATGTGCTTCGGCTCAGAGCTGCAACTGTGTTTAAATATTAAATGTGGTTTGACCTGACGTTCCTGAACAAAACTCAGAGCTTCATTTATCTACTCACCTGGAAAATGAGGTATAATTTTGTCATCGATTTTGTACGCTACGCCCACTTTGATTTCTGACAATACATCGAGTATGTCAAGTTTGGTAAGAGCTAATCTGAAAATAAAGAGTCATTTTTAAAAAAAACTATAAAATACTGCATTTTTTCTAGATATTTCAGTGTAAATAGTTAAATATCGAAATACTTAAAAGTTTATCTCTTAGTTTTTAAATAAAATATAACTTGATCAAATACAAAACAAATATACTTCACTTCTGCATGCAAATATTACTATAATAAAGCAAAACAAAAAAAAGAACTTACGCAGTGAAGCCATTAATCATGTGTGCATATTTGATGAGCACCAGATCCAGCCAACCGCATCGTCGTTTCCTGCCTGTGGTCACGCCTACCTCCTTCCCTCGAGTCTGAAGCAAGTCTCCAATCTCCTAATCACAAAAAGACAAAAAGTTCTTTTAGGAGACTTCTTGCAACTTTCCTGAGCAAAAAAAAACAACAAAAAAACAACTAAACTACAATTATAACCTGGATTTATAGAGCATAAGGAACTAGAAAAAAGCAGGTGAATTTACCAAAACATCCACTAGGTGGTGCTGTTTGACAACAACTTGCTAATTATTTTGAGAAATATCAAATCATTACACCAAATATTAGAAGCGTTTCATCATTTTGTTTGTCGTTAATGCTTTGTAATTCTCTGAAAATTTTTAGTTTCTTTTAAAAACATCCTCTTTTCCCTGTAACAAACTCAATTTAAAACCTTCGTGCTCTTACGTTGCACTGCTCTGAGGGGAAAGCGCCGATGCCCACTCTGGTGGTGTACGCTTTAACGACCCCGTAAACCTCTCCGACGTTCTGAGGAGGCATGCCGAGGCCGGTGCACACCCCGCCCACCGTACAGTTGGACGACGTCACAAACGGATACGTTCCTGGAACAAAGTCATCATTCTTTGAGTTCATTCAGCTGAAACATGTAATTCAATTTTTTTTTTAAAGCTTGCACAGTAAATTCTCCTTATTTTACATGCATTTTTACTGTACATGGATATAAAAAAACTCTCAAACACAGTATGTGAGCAAATCCAGCTATCGTTTGCCAGTTGAAGGACTTTTTCTGCAGAATTTTTGAAATCTTCTTAAGAAGAGAAGAAGACTCCTGTCGGCTTGATTTGACCTAGACTTTCCTGTTTGACTCATTAGCGCCACTAGTGTTTGAAAATGGAACTGCATCCTACATAATCACTCTAAAGCAGTGGTTCTCAATTCTGGTCCTCATGACCCACTATCCTGCATGTTTTAGTTGTTTCCCTGCTCTTCTGCAGGTCTATAACTTCTGCATAAGCCTGTCAATCACCCATTCATTTAAACCAGGTGTGCCAAAGCAAGGAAACAACTAAAACATGCAGGACAGTAGGTCAGGAGGACTGGAATTGAGAACCACTGCTCTAAAGCAAAGGACCAATAAATGACAGGACATGGGCACTTCAGGGGGGCAATCAGATGACCCTGTGGCCTCGCCCCTAAAACCGCCCCTGTTGCAGAGTCTCATCTTCTTAGTAGATTTCTCCGTATATGTTTATAAAATAAACTGTTCTAGTTAGCTGTGACTTCTGGAAGAATCTTTTGTAGACTCAAAAGCACAGCTGCTTCTGCTCCACTGAGATGTTTTCCAGTTAAGTGCAGTGACTCAGAAAAACAGACAGTAATAGATCCCCAGCTCTGAAAAAGTTGAGCAAAATGTCAACAAAACCTGAATGCAATGACACACACTTAGCAAATCATTGCATATTCTGTTTTTATTTGCATTTTACACAACGTTTCAAGTTTTTCCAGAATTGCTTTTATTAAAGGAATATTGTGTTTTGATAACAGTCTTGAATGTGGCCAGTGCTGGCAGTAATGAAATGTGAGTTCTGGTACAACAGCCTGTTCTACCAGCCCCACCCTCGTCATTATCTGAAAGGAAAAACATCACCGTGGAGTTCTCACGAGAACGTTTCTGGGTTGAAGGTGTAGCGACTGACAGACTGCTGACACCAGGTGCCTCTGTGCTCATGCAGTCAGGTGACACGGTGAGCGTGTGCATCAGAAACAGTTTAACTCACTGCCTTGTCTAAGCTCCAAGCAGGCTTTTGTAAAGAGCAATGAAAAAAATCTTATTATCTGGACCAAATCACCAGGTTGCTGCAGACGCACTGATGCTTGTTAAGAGTCCATGTTAGCAAAAAATTACAGATAATATTAAGGTGTGCTTTTTTTTTTAAAGACGCACTGGTTTACTGACCGAAGTCTATGTCGAGCAGCGCTGCGTTGGCTCCCTCCACCAGGATTTTCTTTGCAGGTCCGTGAAGAGCTTCGTACATGTAGTGCACACCATCCCTCACCATTGGTTTAAGCCGCTCCACATAGTCCTGGATCAAAAAAGAAAGTGGATTTTTACTTACAAAACTACAATTAAAGTCTTAAAAAAATTTTATTGATGTTAATTACCTTTAATTTAACCAGCTCTCCATCGATGTCAATCTCCAGTGTTGGATACATGGCCTTGTACTGCTGGGCCAGAACTTTATACCTATAACAGCAGTGGTCAGTTCGCTTTTGTTGTCAATTTTCTAACATTAAATACTTTTATTCATTGTGTTGCAAGGAGATATAAAAGTTACCATTTTGGTACATCACTACTTGTCCTCCTAGACGCAACCACAAAGTTATAACTCCCCTCAAACCATTTTCCCTCCAAAGAATTGCAAGCTAAATCTTTCTTCGCAATTTTTTTTATTTCACTGAAATGTGTTTGTATTTGTAGAACCTCATAGACGTAAAGTGAAACACAAATATGTTTTTGAACAAATAATAAAAAAATAAAATAAAAAATGCAGCAGCTGATGTCTCCAAACATAACTCATAAACCTTTAATTAGTTACTCATTGCTGAGTTTGGACAAAGCACGTGTATTTAAAAAGTCATTTAATGCAGTGTTACTGGAACAGACCTTTCTGAGAACTGACTGAAGTCTGCCAACAAATCACATATCCTGAGTCCACTTCGCGCTGCTTTGGCAGAGTAAACTGGACCGATCCCTTTCTTTGTTGTCCCGAGGCTGGAGAGGAGCAAAAGGAGGGGGGAGGGATGATAAAATACATTAATATGAAGTTATAATGAGCTGTTTTACAGTGACAATGTTCATAAAGTCCTTCACACACGTTCTGTAAAAGGACCTCCTCGGTTAAAACTACGGAAACAGTTGGTGGATTTTTCTTTTAATTTCTTTTATTTTTTTTTTACTTTTTATGATTTATTATGCTCTTTGTTTTAATGAGACCAACTGAATGAAAACACTTGAAATTAATAAGCTCACAAAAAAAGGCCCAGCATTATTTATAGAAACAAACACCATCTGCTGAATTTCATGAACGAGATTAAGATTATCTTGTGATCTTATTGGTTGTTTTGGACAAACTTTGAAAATAATGTTACACAAAATCTTGTCAATATTAGAAGATGTGTTATGAACAACTCTCAGCTACTACCACATGAAATTTTAGCTCATTATCTGTAAAACTGACTGAGTTACAAACTATATTAACAGTATGTTGGTTGATGTAGATCAACTGTGGAAGCCATATTGACTGGTTGGCAGGGGCGTGGTGGCCATAGGGACATTCGGGAGGCCGCGGGGGAGGTGCGGCCGTGTCAGCGTCAGCCGCGGTCGCACCGCCTCCACGGGCACAGCCGGTGGAACAGTTAAACATTCAATGCGATGCGAGCAGCCCGGCCCAACTTGAAAATAACGGTGAAAGGAGAGCAGGTAAAATGAACAAACATGTCTAAAAGTAAGGATTGAGATGGGTGGAGCAGAAAAGCTAACTTTAAACTCAGCCTATCAGAAATGTTTCACTATACGTGCATAAATTTTTATTCTGCTTTATCAGCTAAAACTACAATCAATCCATACTTACTGACCAGAAAAAGACAAGTTTCATTAAAACATATTTTAGGAAATAATCTTTGTTCTGTTTCTACATTAATATAACTGTTTTTGCTCAAGAAAGTTATGTTGCAGTGAGTCTGATCACTCTGTGTAGAACTTTTCTTTTGCTGTAGGACTATTTGTATTGAATTCTTTGCAAAAGTTCTAAAAAATGTATTGTTGGTGTTATTATTAGCAGCTGAAAAGTCCAAAGTCAGAGATGGATTTGATGCCAGTCATCGAAGTGAAGAGGAGGAGGAAGGGACAGGTGAGGAGGAGGAGATGAAGAGGAGGAGAATGAAAAAGATAACGAGGAGCAGGAACCAGTAAAAAAAAGCAGAGCCAGATACATGTAGGTGTGCAGGACTGTGTTTATGATGGTCTTTGTGTTAAATTATATTAACCTCTTGAGATCTGAGGACTGTATCTAAATCTAATCTTTCTGACATCTGAAACAGGCTGAACATTTCACATTTTACCTTCAAATATGTATTTCTTTCTTCTGGCTGATCTATAAATGTGTTTTATCCAGTATGTATTCACACTTTGTAACTTGATGATCTAAACTGATTTTAATACTTTTGTTCATGTCCACAAATGTGTACAAGGTTTAAAAATAGGTAAAACCTACATCTTTAATCACAGAAGACTCACTCTGGATAAAAAAAATCTTCAGATCTTTCAGGAGAAAGTGAAAGTATATGTTTGAGGGGAAATTATTATTATTTTTTTGATGGTGTTAGGTGTGGACAAAGACTAGTTTTAGACTAAAATGCTGTGGTTTTAAGAGGCTCCTCCAGTCACACAGAAACATTAAGCCTGTATCCACCTCTGCAAGTTATGTTAGTGGCTTTATGAATGAGACATCTGATTTATTTTCCCATTGTTCATGAGCTACCTAATCTTAATTATTACTGATTTTCTTTTAATGCTGATAAAGCAGCACAAGATACAGAGAAAAATGGATGGATGGATATGTTGAAGTGTTATAGGTCTTAATACCTTTTGAGATGGGTTTTTGTTTCCCAGTATTTGCTTTGATATTGAAGATAAGCTGCTTGTTGTAGTTGATTGTTGAAAAAACAGTGTTTTAATCCTGCAAATAATGCATCAGTGTTAAAATTATGTTTCTGCTTGCATCCGTCATGCGATTAGATAAAAGACCTCTCTAAACCAAGGTGAATTTTAAACCCAGCCCACCCCTGCTGGTTGGTGCAATGATGGCTTCCTGGAAGTTTCATTCAAATCTGTCCATAGGCTCATAACAAATTCTGTTAACAGAAACCAAAGAGGTAATTGCAAGGTGTTAAACAAAGATCTTTTGTTTGGTGTTCAGACTATGTTTAGGTCAGTATCTGTAATTTTTTTTAAGATCAGCTGACTATGGAAGCCATCTTGAATGAGGCTGATGCCAGTTTTAGTTCTACATCCAGTCATTAGTTTCAGTACCTATCCAGTGGTTCATGAGTACATAACAATAAATCCATGTTAAACAGTTGAAGTGATGCCAAAATAATCTGTCAGTTTAAGCATAATGACAAAGTGTTCCCAGTGTGCGTTTTTGTAAGAAGTCATTTTATAGTAAAATTCAGCCTTGTATCTGAAAATAACCATGCAAACAGGAACTTAAACAGTTTGTTTTCAGTCACACAGAAGTGTTTTTTCACACCGCACATTTCTGCAGCATTCAAATTTAACCTCATGGGTGAAAAAAACTCTGAGTTCATGTGATAAAGCAGAAAACGTGGGCTGAGTTTGAGGCTGTTGCAATAACATACATTTTAAAATTCTTCAAAATGATGCAACAAACCAAACACTTCCTGTCTTCTGTTCAAACTGCTTTTATTTGAGGGTGTGCCTTTAAAAAATTAAAAATACTAGAATTACAAAAGATCACTTCAGGAACTTGTGAAGCTGTGACTTCTGTAGGAGAAAATGGTTGCCACTAAAATTCTTTAACATCTAACATTTAACTTTTCAAACTGTATTTATGTGTGTACCACGGTAAAATATGAAAATAAACACATGACAAACTAAGAATACACATTTATTTCAAGTTAAACACGAAACAACGGCTCATAGGTATGTTTCTGATCACTCGTAAGATTCTCTTACTTCTTGCCCGCCTGCTCTTGCCTCTGCTGTTCCTGAACGCCGTCGACTGCCTGGTGGAAGTCGAACACTGCGGAGGAGGGAGAGAGGGGACACACGTACACTCTCACACACCTCAGAGAAAGCAGGGCTCTCGCATCCACACACACATTTCTTTACGCACACACTCAAGCTTTCACACAGATCAAAAGCAAATAGAGGCCTGAGAGGACTTACCTATATGTGCTCTGTCTGAGATGATCAACCTTTTCTCCCAGTCCTTTAAGCCTAAACACACAGAGATATAATATCAGCGTTTTTAATGTTTAAAAAAAAGAGAAAAAAAAAGCATTTTGTCGCCTAAAAACTTACTATTCCCTTTGCGTTGGTTCTTTTCTGCCTCTTCAAACAGACCTGGAAGATGGATCACGACACCATTTCCTGCAGAAAAAAACCCTGCATTTAAGTTTTCAGTTTGATAAAACATTTATATAGTCCCTTTTATTAGATGTTCATAAGATTAAAGATGTCTGTTTGCAGGTTTCAGGGATTTTACTGTAAATCAAACTGAACAAGTCTAACTAAACACATCATTCCTTAAATTGTAATTTGTCATTGATTTCCCCATAAAAAAATGTCTCATCTTTTAATCACAAAAGTAAATAATTGTAAATCATCAGCTTGAAATAGTTCAACTCGAATAAAACTATCAGTACCATTCCTCAGATTTAAAATCAAATCTTTACATACTGATAAAATAAAAATATTTAAAACTATTGAATATCTCAAAGATCTCCTGTAAATGCTTGTGGGATTTTCTCTGGTTGATAATGTTCTTCTTCAGCTACTTCAAGTCTAATTTCATGGTAAATCTTAAATAAAACGGACTAAAGAAAAGAAAAAGAAAATAATTGTGTCCAGTGAAGGTGGCCTGATTGATGCCTGCTCTCAAGAGTTCCACCGGCGGACTAATTAGCTTTTAATTGAGCTTTAATGAATTAAAACAGTGAGGTAATTACACTGAATAAATTATGTATAAAAAGGGTAGAAAATGGGTTACAGGAAAGTACAGGATGACATTATGAGAACAAAAGGCTCACTAACAAACCTCAAGTTTATATCATGAAAGAGGTCATTTGAAATTTGGACAGAGCTTTGTAAAATGTTAAAATGTCTTTGTAATATGCTAACAAATGTACAGCGTAAAGTAAGATAAATGTAAATGTTTGTATGCAATATTTTGTGCTAATTGGGGTTTGCAATATTATTCTGATTTAGTGAGTTTTTAATCTTTTTACTGATTAACTGTGTTACAGTTCTAGACTCAGATCTGCTCAAAGCCTTTAAAGATCCTTCTTTTCCGCATTTAAATCATTCAGTTGGGGTCTATAAAAAGTTGAACTGCAATTCTTCTTGGGTCAACAACTTCCCTTAACAATCCTGACACAGACCGTCTTTTCGCTCCTACATAACTAAACTGCAGTTGCTAAACTGAGGCAGCACAGGCATGCAACAGTAGATCTGCATATGGATCCTGCTCCTTCCTGTCTATTGACCAATAGTAGATGAGCTGACCCAAGAAGGACCACCAACCTTATTTGCATAAGGTAAAGCAAAAACAGGAGACAAAAAAATGTAAAAACAACACATGGAAATAAAGAGACTTGGGTGGGAATAAAAATTAAAAAATAAGACATAAATGCATCTACAAGAGGAAATACAAAAAATTATGTGCTAAATTGTATTATTTGTTGGAACTAAGCTGTACAAATAAATAGGGAGGTCAATTAAATTATAAAGCATGAGGTAAAGTTCTCCTTTTAATTAATTGGTGCTTTTTTAGTATATTTATTTATTGGACCATATATACACTATTGCTTTAACTTTTAATTTTGTCAGTTTCGGGCTTCCATACACCTGGAGAGACTACGGTAAATTCCAACTTCCTTCACTCCTACAAACTTCAAGTACACAACAAAATGCATTTAACGACTGAAAAAGTGGATTTTGTATGACGTCCCCTTTAAGGTGAAATAAAACTGATTAAACACAGTAAAGCTTCACGCCACAGAGGATTACAATCAGTGTTTTGCAAGATCTGGCGCTTAAGAGCAACTGTGGCTGAAATGTTGCCAATATAACCATCGGGTTTGAGACGGACTCATTTTGTCCCGTGTTTGTCTGCCATGACTTGTACCTGATGTGAATTAATGGATCAATCTGTAATCAGATTCCCGTCCATAACACACAATAGTTGAAGACTGCAGCTTGGCATTAAGTTTAGCAGCTTCCACCAAACTGCCTTAATAATAAATATGGGTGTGACTAACATGGCTAAAGTGCTTGCTGTGCTAAAAAACTCCACACTGGAAACATCTCTGAGCATTAAAATCTGCAAAGGAGCACAATTGTGTCAAATATCAGAGAGAAAACAGCAAAGACGTGATTAAACATCAGCTGTCTACTAAAGTGCAGATGTGGGAAGTGTTTGGGATGCTTAAGGAAAGAGTTAGGGCTCCATTAGCTAATGAAGTTAGTGCAGATGAGTGGATGTGGTGAGGGCCTGCAGTCTGGATGCGAGTCAAAGCGATGAAGGCCAAAAGTCATTTTGATCAATTCATTCCAAGACATCACCTAACCTTGTGAGTGTGACATGTTTGAGTGTTTAACACACCGATGAAGGCAGTGACTTTGGGGTTGATGATGCCGCTGGGCAGGAGGTGAAAGTCATACTCAACTGAGTTGACAACCACTGTGTGTCCGGCGTTGTTTCCGCCCTGCAAAAAAAGAAAAGACACAACAAAAGAACAGAGACGATGGGTAAAGGCAACAGAACCATAGAGAGAACAAACAGAGGCTGTGTAGCTTTATTTTTTATCATGATTGGCTGAATAATTTTGCAAGTAGTAACAAGCATCATTCATTCTATAGTTGTCTGTGTTAGCATTGTTAGACTGTGCTGTCGTGTAAAGTTTCACCCAAACCTACAAGGAGGAACAAGTACTATGGACTGCAGGTATGCAGTGCAGTTATCAGAAAAGTCATTTAATCCTCACACCCAAAATCCCTTCAACATGTTGTGTCAAGTTTGCTGCTCCCAGAGGCTACATCACATTTCAAACAACTCATAGTCATGCCTCGAAGTAAACGCAGGTCACTTTCAAAGAAAAGAAATGGAGCTGGAGGAAAATTGCATGGTTTTATAGATGACTAGTTCAGTTGAGCTTTATATCACTGGGCTGTTAAGACACTGGTTGGTGACTCAAAATCGCCAGAAAATCCAAATCGCCCTTACAGACACCCTTGAAGTGCCTGAGACATCAACTTTTTGTAATAAATATAAATGTATTTTTGGAAAGATAACATTAATAAAATATTGCAGAAAATATGTTGTGCTGCTGAGAGGAACAGATGTTGACATATTCCCCCTGTAAAGTAACAGGAAGTGATGTCAAAGGGGAATGTCTGAACGTGAACAAAGCATCGCTACAACAGCTGACAACACAGACTGTAGAGAAGAATCTGATGTTTCTTTAGATTTTGAGTCACAATCAGAGGCAGATGAAGAGTCAGAGTTCAAATAATATTGTTTCAGTAAACAAAAACCAGAGTGTTTCCCTTTGATGTCACTTCCTGTTTCAATTTGGCTGAACCAAATTCAAAAGAAAATACACCAGTTATGTGACGAAATGAGTAAAATTGTGTGTTGTGCTAATTTTCTTAAATATAAAGATGTTTTCTTTGACATTTTGTATTTGAAGGATATGCATCACATAAGCACTTTAAATTCTGAACGTTTGCAGCCAAGTTTAGAAAATGTGTAGCCCAGCACAGCTGACTGGTACAGAAAGAACAAGTGGAACCTAAAAAGAAAAAGGGAACCGTGAGCTCCTAGAACAGGACGTGGCGAATCGAGCCGCTTTGCGCCTTCTTGTGTAAACTTTTACAGTCAGAATTTACATGTGATACAGAAATTAAAATGAATAAAAATAAACAGTTAGAACCAAAATACAGCAGAGTGATTCAGGCCTTGGCTGGCGTCACAGTCTGCAGCCCTGTGACCAGGATGTGCTCCCAGCTGTGTCGACTGCGTGTATAAATCAAACCTAGCATGTGCTCTTAAAGTTATTCCTGGCCACTGAAGCACCCTGGAGGGGCAGAGGGGAAACTCATGATGGTGGTAAAGATGCCTCTCCTTTTAAAGATGAAAAGTCCCCCCTCCCCAGCAGAACCAAACTTTTCTACAGTCCCATGATTGGACCATTATTCTAGTGTTCAGTCACCTGCTGCTGTCCACTGTTAGGGGTGTGTTTTTAAACGAAAAAAATATATAATTTTTAAAATTTCTGACCAAGAAAGAAAATAAAAATAAAACCTATAAATTCTGTCATAAGACGAACTTTGCGATGACACTGATCTTTCATGACGCTACCTGCATGATACAGAAGCTCTCTTTTAAGTTTCCCTTCCTATTACAGTTTGTTTTTTCTGTGATTAATGTCAACATATAACTGGAAGCAACACGAGTTAAACTGTCATAATTTGGGAGTTTAGGAAATATTTATCAGCACAACAAAACGCTTTAATATTTCTTACTGCCGTGTGAACACTCTCTCACTGAATCATCTGGGTCAAAATGTAACAGGAACTTGTGGCAGAGCTATTCAACTGGCCACATCCAGCCTGCATGTGAGCTCAGTCGAGTTCATTCAAAAAACAAAAAAAATGAATGTATCCTTCTAACACATTTCTACATTCTTCAATGATTGTTTGAAAGTTAATGTCACGTAAACTCAACAGCAAATATTCCTCACTTTTCTTTACAACTGGGACACTGAGACAATCATTTAAGGAAATTCTCATATTAGAGTTCGGACATCAGCACATCTCATTTATTATTTATATAGTCTTAACTCCAACTTTTGCTTTAACATTCCTCACTGCTCAATTTCCTTCTTTAAAAATTACGATTTTTGTCATATTTCTTTTCAGAAGAAGCAAAAACGAGAGCTTTTCACTTTCAACTTGATTCCATTGTTCTTCCTCTGACTCTGTTCACATCCGGGGATTAGTTTACAGACTCGATATCTGTCGCATGGAGAGACTGTCCAGAAATTTACTCATCAATGTTTGAATGTCAAACAAGTGACTTATAATTATATGTTAGATCTGTGGCAGCAAATAATGCATATTTAGTGGTTATATTTCCTCATAGATTATACACATATACAGAAAATTCTTATCAAAAACATTTGAAAAAAATGCGTATTTTTGACAGTTTTAAACCAAAGCCCTCAAACCATTTGCTCTTTTAACGTATTGCTGGACATTAAACTTTAAAAAGACATTTAAGCTCAGATAGTTTTAAGTCTTATGTGATGCAATACTTTTCAGATATCAGAGCATCAAATTAAGGTTTGGTTTTGCAGGTACAAACATGCATGTTTCTGCAGAACAGGTCTGACGTGTGTACATGATATGTTAAGAAAACCATATGCACACAATATTTGGCTAACAGAGCAACAGTTCCTGTTCCCCACCCTGGCCTTTCTTTTATTTAGATTTTGTAAACATCTCCATAACTACAAAATTACAGAAGGGTGAAAGTGGACAATAATGTTTTTGCTTGTGTGTCCAACATATCTGTGAATTTTACAGATATTGAGCTAAAATTTGATATTTTAGTAGTTGAAAGTTGTATCTAACACCTACTCTCATATTGGGATATTGCATTAGAGGAACAGAAGGTTATTTTGACCAAAATGGCAACAACGCTGTCAGATCTGAACATGAGATGATCTTTGTTTAAAACTCTGGCGTGAAAGGCAGCAGGTGATACGCATTCCTTCAAGGAATACTAACCCTTTAGTTATAACACGGGTAAAAAAAAAACTGGGCTCCATCATGTAAGGTTGGATAAACAAGTTTTCCGTTGTTGGCATCTTTTAATTAATTTGTAAATAAAAAGTTTCTGCACCTCTACATGGCATGGTAAACCCCCTCTATCAAACTGGAATGGACTGCTCTAGAAGCTGGAAGGGGGAGGGGTGTGAAGCGCCTCGTTTGGATTTAAAGAGACAGTCTCAAAACGTGTTGATCTGAGACATAGCTCAAAAGGCAAAGGGGGTGAAAGAGGGGCTTGTGGTGTTAAAGAGGAAATTAGGGCTGGGTATCATGGCCACTTCTCTAAATTGATTCGATTTTGATTTATAAGGTTCTGAATCGATTAATCTCGATTCGATCTGCTCTTAAATAATGAAAATGGTTCAACTTCGTTGCAAAATACAATATGTCTTTATTTTTTCTCGTCACCATAAACAACAGGTTTTAAGGAAAAACTTATAAACAGTTTAATATTGAAATTATACTGTCACATGTTTCAAATGTTTTAAATTAAACAAGAATTGCAGGTGACAGTTGTTGGATATATTCATTTTTAAG
>JARVJO010000001.1:28938774-28956295 GCA_031762555.1 Cynodonichthys magdalenae
ATCGGGACACACCCACCTGCCCGACTAGGGGTTTTACCTGCCCCGGGCAATCGGGCAATGGGATTTGTCGAACCCTGGGCCACATGATAATTATTGCGTGGGAACTTGTTATTATCTGTGGCCACGTGATAATTATTGTGTGGGAAGGCGTTAGTTATTGCTTGGGCATGTTATTATCTCGTGGCCACGTGATAATTTTTTTTCTATCATGTCACCAGATGGGCTCCGTAGAAGTCTTTAACATATAAAACATTTACATAATTAATATTTGTTGCAAACATTTTAATGCATATACTTTAATTCTGTATATAATGCATTTTAGTTCCCACATGTACCTAAGTGTGACTAAAAGTTATTTTTATAAACTCAGAATATGTTGAGAAAAAATTCCCTGTTTATGAATGTTTATATTCTACGGAGCCCTTGAAGGGCCATGGGGAGAAAAAAAAAGATAGTGGAGAAAAAAAAAAAAAGAATCTTGAGAAAGATTTATTTTCCTAATTTAATAACTGCAAGTGCTGTTTCTTCTCATAAAATCTATTAGCTTGTTGTTTTTCCCCCCCCTAGACATTTCTCAGTCGTCCTCCTGTAAAGATGAAACTCGTGAGCAGGAATCAACCCTCAGCATCATGGAGCACGGTGAACCGAAGCTTCATATCATTAAACAGGAAGATCATGAGGTCTGGACCTCTGATCAGCAGGGACAGGCAGAAGAGAATGCCGATGGTTTTTATCCACCTCATTCTTCCATCTGGGAGGAGAACGAGCAGGAAGATGCAAAACAATCTGTGCAACCTCGGATACAAAAGTGTGAACCAGAAGACGAGTTTCAGGAGATACAGGGAGAAAAAAGCAGAGCGTTCAGCCCACCACCCACTCTAACTCTACCTTCACAAAATGAAGCTGCAGGTTTTCCATCACACCAACCAGAACAAGGTCAAACATTGTTCCTGCTCTCCAGAGACTCCACTCATCCATCACAATTTAACCTAACTGGACCAGAGTATCATTGCCATTTGTGTTCTGAGAAGTTCTCCTCCATTCACCGCTTGATAAATCACGCTTTTCATAATCATTCGAGAGACGTCGGCAACATGTGTGCTGTGTGCGGAAGGACTGTCGAGTCCTCCGAGAGTCTCGACTTGCACTTGAAATCCCACAAGAACTCGAAGTGTTGCCTCATGTGCGGCAAACAGTGCAAGAACAAGACCTCTCTGACGGAGCACATGGCCAGCCACGCGGGGCTGAAGCTGCACCGCTGCCACGTGTGCGGCAAGGAGTGCAGCCGCAAAGGAGACCTGAAGATCCACATGAGGATTCACACGGGCGAGAAGCCGTTCTGCTGCTCTTTGTGCTGCAAAAGCTTCACTCACAGCGGACACCTGAAGAAGCACATCAGAAGCCACTTGGGAGAGAGACCGCACAGGTGTGACATCTGCGGGAGGGCGTTCCTGCAGCGCGCACACCTCAAATCCCACTTAGGTACTCACGCGCTCAAACGCACCGATGGACCAACGTTCAGTCAACAGAACTGATGTAATATTAACATTAAGGTCATCACTAGTCTAGAGGCTATATTTATGTTTTTACAAAAGTTTCTTCAAGATTTGTTTCATTTTAACCAGTAAAATATGTTTAAATAATGTATTCTAATACAGAAAAATCCATTGTATTTGTTTAAATAGAAACAAAACACAACAAAAACTGGTTAAAACTTAATTGGCGCGTGAACAGAACAGATTATATTTCGTTTAGGACTATTAGTAACCTCTGTGTAGAAATAATTAGCAAGATCTAGTCTTTGGAAAGCAAAAATGCACTACAAAACCTTTTTCAAGCTGTTTGCCTTGATTACAAAAAACACTTGATTTATAATTTTACTTTTTACCCATATACTTTCACAATCTGTGTTTGAGAACATTTTTATTAATGCAAAAAGTTCCTTTCAGAGTTTGTTTAAATCAGACTGAGCGATACTTCTCTGTTCCTCTTTACTGGTGACCTGACCTGTTTTCTGGTACTGTTTTGAGTAAAAAACAAAGTGGTTATTTCCTAAATTTGATGTTTTAAATGTTATTTTCTCATTAAACACACAATTCAACATGCTCTTCGGCACACATCTTTTCATCATGTTTAGGAATTATTCTGACAAACTTTAACAGCTGTATGTTGACTTCAACAAAGCAGTAGACTTGTTATTTATTTTAACATGATTAAACAACCCTTGAGCAAGGCACTGAAGCTCCTCTAAGAGCGTGTTTGCGTTATGGTCTGTGTTTCAGTGCTTGTGGTATTTACACAACCTGTTCATGCTAGCAAAAGGGAAAAACTGTTGCTATAATATTAAACTTGGATTTTTTTTTTAAACTGATGAATGAACAGCCTAAATATTTTTATTAAAAGTAGTTTTTTCAGGTAACTGGTCAGCTTTTCTATTCCTTCAAAATAAAGCTTTTGCATTAAAGAACTGTGATCATAAAAATGAAGGAAAAAAAACACATAAATGGCATAAAGTTGGTAATAGAAATACAGTCCTAAATACTTTTCTTTAGCTACTGTCATTTTCTGATAAGATTTTTCACCAATGTCAAAAATTACAACTCGAGTTGTAAAGAAAAAAAACAATATTTACTTATATTTTTACATAAACTCGTTTTAAAACAATAATTGACATTTCTTCCACATAAAAAATGTTTTTGTTCAAAAGATTTTGGTTTCTTCACACTGAGAAACAATTTTAACCACCAGAGGGCGCAAAAGGAGCTTTTATCTTTTATAGCAGGTCAGCCAGAGTCTACATGATGTAATGCTTTTTAAGTCTTTTTTTTTTTTTTCCCCAAAAAAAGTGCCAATTTTATTGGCTTTAGTTTTTTTAATGATGTGAAGCACCGAATTGTTTAAACATTTGCACATTTTTGCAAATTGTGAAATAAGCAAATCTTTGCAGATGTTGATTCTAAAGCTTTTACTCAGTTTTTTGTTGTTTTTGTTTAAATGTTTTACAGCAGCTTCCAATACATTCTCCCTTTATCCATAACTCCCCATTAGTTTTTAAAGCAAGTGCTCTCAAAGGGGTTTGAAAAACTCTCAACTTGGGTCGCTTCCATGTGACCTCAAAATCCTTGTGGTTTTTAGATGGCTGCTTCAGGCGTTGCAGCTTTTCAGAAAGTGCAGCTAAAGAGCTAATGAAGGTTTTATCATCCTTGAGTCTAAAACTAACATCCCCTAATCTAGTTATGTAAGCTCCCCCCAAAGATCACCAGCAGACCTCAGCACCCCTTAAATACTCTGGAACAGTTTCCCACATGTGGACTGGAGACCAGCATTAATAGAGAGTTTTTAACTCAACATTGCTGCAAAAGTGTTGACAAGACCAGCCTGTGTTCTGCTGAATGTTCTCAACAGGACTTAACCTAAATTATGGTTATTTGACAATTTGTTTTCGGGGGGGAAAAATGTCTGGAGTGATTTAGATTGTGAAACCCACTGAAGGGAACTGAGGGGATTTTCTTTATGTGGGTCAGGTTGTATGAACAGATCAGGCTTAGTGGCCCCGTTGTGTGTTTTTTAGGACGTATGAAAGGTGACCATTTTGCGCCCACAAAGAATTCAGCTGGAACGCAGCCGTCCGTCAGGAATTCCACAATCCCTCCGGTTGCATAACTGGGACGCCGAGTTATTCACCGACCCGCCCAGAAGAAGCCTCTGTCCCGGACCAAGTGGGTCCCGAAGTATTTGAGGTGGAATGCTGGCGTCAGTGAGGGGGCTGGAGGAGTGTGTGGGTCCTCTCATCAGAGAGCTTTAATGTGGAGGAGGACAACAAACATGTCAACAAGCAAATCATTGGGCAATGGAGAAGTTTCACATGTGGGAATGGATCCTAGAAGACCCAATGAGAAAAGGCCCAGCATTTTGTGAAAGAATGCCGATCACCCTCTCAGGCCAGAGTTTGGGACTGAGGGTCAGAAAGTCATTTGGGTTTGACATGAAAGGTGATAAGAATCCTTTCAACATGCCTTTAGTTTCACAATATTATGCTCATATCAGTTCAAACAGAACTGGGGTTTTAATTATATATAAATGTATTTATGACATCAAAATGTCTATCTGGGGTCTCAAACTCATTTTCATTGAGGACCACATGAGCATTATAGTTGTCCTCACAGGGCCAGTAATGTAATTTGACTAAACACAAAATATCTTCCTCATCTCATTGCTATAACTGATCACAGCTAACAAATGCCCAGCTCTATGTGGTATTTTGTGCATAGAAACAGTGTTTGAACACATCCTCTTATAAACACTGAAAAGTGTGCAGATGACTAAATGCAAAATATACAGAATTACTATTAAAAGTAAAGTTTTACTAATTGTTGAGGTGTGGTGAGTAGCTGCCATCTTCTGAGTTTTGTTGCTTTCTAACACCAGAGGGGCATTCCACTTCACATTTACAACTTGTAAGTGGGAAGTTCCCACCTCCCTGTCCAAATTTATTGCAGCAAAAGTAGCAACAAAAATGCAGATTTTGAGTTTCAGTGGCAGAATGGTGGCTCATTTGGTAGAGCTGTTGCCTCTCAGCAAAAAGGTTGCTGGACTAAATCTCATCTGGGGTGTTTCCAGGCAGCATTTTCATGTTTTCTCTGTGCACTCTGGTTTTGTTCCAGACCAAAAGCATGACTGTTAGGCTAACTGGCGATTCTAAACTATCCCTAGGTGTGGAGGAGAACGTGATTGTTTGTTTGTCTCAGTGATGGACTTATGACCTGTCCAGGGTGTACCCCGCTCCTCGCACAGTCACTCCAGGATATGAGCACCAGTGACCCCCATGATGCTGAAAGGAAGAAGCTGGTAAGAGAATGGATGGATGGAATTTTGCTGACTACTTTGTGCATCTCCACCTAGTGTAATGTTGTCATTTAATAATAAAAAAATAGTAAAATAATCAACATGCAATTTGGAAGTTTATGGTCTATGCTGGCTTATAAACAGCTTATTTGAAGACATTAATACATGAATATTTGAAGTGATGGTCAGTGTTTAGCACTAATGCTTCACAGCAAAAATGTCCTGGGTTCGGACCCAGGATCTTTCTGTGCAGAGTTTGAATGTGGGCTTTATCCAGATCCAGTTTTCTTCCACAGACCTAAACATTTATCAAATAAATAAAACAAATAAGATGCAGTGGAGGTGCACATTTGGCCCACAGGCCTTGAGTTTGACACGTGGTCTGAAAGAAGTTTTCAAGATGGATTTAAGTTGCAATATATACCCAACATCCAAGCTGCCCCCTTCATTTTGACTTGCATGCTACAGAAAATAACGTTTTATTTTTAAAGAACTTTTCCCCTTAGAATCTAAGCTGAAATGATAAGGAGGCAGTTGTTTTGTAGCTCTCGTGGCTTGACTGTGAATCAATAAAGTAATCACTATGTGAACGATTGACCCAGTGATGTCAGTAAAATAGATTGTTGGATTAAAAGAGGTTTATTATAAGAATAAAAAAAAAACTGGTGACTTTATTCCACCACTCAATTTTTGGCACTGGTGGGGGATGCTGACGCATATTTTACGATTTTAATCCAAAGTAAGCAGCTGGTCTGATATTTTGTCATGAACTGGACCAGTCACAGATCCCCCTAACCCTCCCCCTCCTGCCAGCTGCGTGATTACTGAGCGCTGAGTTTCTTTTTTTTAAATTTTGCAGCAGCAGATCAGGACGAGTCAAAATACGCAGAATAGAGCGTTTTTCAACCAGCCGACACGAACACGCTGCTGAAATGAACAGAGCATCCCAGACGAGCTGCGCGTGACGGTAAAGAGCCACGCGACGATGTGAGTGACTGCAACATTTAGAAAATTCTAAAAGGTTAAATGGAGACAGAGTCGCGGTGCGCAGAGGGTTGATGTGTGTGATTAATGTATGGAGTCATTATTGCGCCATCAAGTTGAAGCGCGCACCGATGACACAGATACGCGTGCGTGTGAAGCTGCCGAACATTTTAATGTGCCGTGTGTGCGCTCAGCTGTCACACGCACTAGCTAAAATCTGTATCACGTGCTGCTCAACTCCATTGTTTATATGTTAATATGAACATCAGTTTCACCAACTTGACGGAACCAACACTCCACAGGGATGCAGCTCTGACAGTTCAGAACATCTCCTGCAGCATCCATGTTGTGATAGCTGCACGGGAAGTTGGAAAGAGGGCTTTTGAGCAGAGAGGTTGAGACATCCCAGCAGGTGTTCCTGTGAGAATGTAGTTCTTCTGCACAAACATTTTCCCTCAACAGTAGATAAAACATGAAAGAGCTCCAATAATAGATGCCTCTGAGCTAAAACTACGACTGCTCCATGTAAACACCTCTCAGCATGTTGTCAGCTCACAAACAACTCTCTCTCTTTCTGCAGTGTTTTCTGTGCTGTGTTGATGGAGTGTGATAATGTTTGAACTTGATCCTGGACCTCAGTAAAAACTGTTGTTTTCACTAAGAATTAATTGTTCTGCTCATTTTACCAGTTCCTTCTCTTAAAACAAAGGAATGTTTTAATTGATTCTGATTTTGCTGAATTGGACTCGCTGTCCTACATATTTTAGATGAGTTCTGCTCAAACACGCCTGATTTAAATAAAAAAAGGACCTCATCAGATGAGATCAGATCATAACCTCTCTGTCACGAGGGCATGGCTTTGCCTCAGAGGAGTTCTGATGGGTAATAAGGTTAATCATTGTCTTGAGATAGACCTTATTTGAAACTAACATAAATCTAACTAGAGTTCTGATGTCTACAACCCATTTAGATGTATTTTTAAATGTCATTTTAACCAAAAACTGAATCAATTTCAGATAAGAACCAGTATGGGGCAATAAGTGTAAAATAAAATGTTTAAAACAAAACAAGTCAATAAAGTTTACATCTAAGAATTTCTGAATAGTTGGTGTATGCGACTTTTGTTTTGACATCATTACCCTGCTACAAAAGCAAGCGCTAACGCTGCTGAAAATGACATAAAAAACTTAAATTCAAAAGGTTTTATTTGAAAACAATTTGGATAGTACCTTTGGTCCGGTAGATTGAAGTGCAGCTCAGACATCGGCCACAACTGCAAGTTTGGTGGTTTGTAGGAAAGCGTTAGCAGCATTTGCAGTGTTAGCAGCATTAGCAGTGTTAGCAGTGTTAGCAGCGTTAGCAGCGTTAGCAGCATTAGCAGTTGTTTCTGTCTCAGAATGATGACGTCACGAGAAAAGTCATGCACACCAACAGCAATGACTGTTTCATTCCGAAATACTTATGTAAGCTTTATATTTCAGCTGCAACATTTATGATGTATGATGATGTATGATTTACATTAAGTTTTACACATTTAGGTTTAGGATTTAGGCCTACATATATTATTTAACATTTAAATTGACATTTAGTAAAATTAACTAAATCACATGGTTCAGAGCTCGTGAGGGGACATATTTTTTTAATTTTGCTTTCCCTCGCAATACTTTTGCATTACTTCACAATATGTTCTGCATTTACACTCAAATGTTTTTGTATGAACTGTTTTAAATCAAACTCCACGTGTGGCTGTGATATGTTCGTTCCGAAGCGGAATTAAAGTAGTAGGCTAACTTCCGTATAATGGTGAGCATGTGAATTTGTAAATAAACTGGCAGGCACAACAGTAATACACAGTTTTGCGAATGGACGCAAAAGTAATAAATCCCTCCATGTCCCTTCTCAGGCTCTGCAAAATCTAACATTGAGCTAAATAGCAATAAAATGTTAGTGGAATTTTTTTAGGCTTTTACACTCAGTAAGTTTGCTAAATAATTAATATGTTTTAGTGACATTATTTTTATATTTTACTTTAGTTGGTGCCCTATGAATCAGATTGTCTTTGCCTTTATCCTCTGTTTGACCCAGCTGCATCATCTCATCATGCAGCATTTTCAAACACCTGATCTCCCACCAGTACCCCGTGTCCTGGGTCAATGAGACAACTATAATTAGAAACTTCAGTCTGAAAAGCAGCCAGGGAGGGAGCAAAAGTATACACAGCTATAAAGTGTGTATGCAGCAGAGTAACATGATGCAGTGAAAAGAAACCAGGGGATGAAAACTGGAGTTGTTGTGTTCGCAGCTGGATGTTGAACAGAAGGTCATTGATGAAGCATGGAGGCTGCAGAAACACGAAACTTGATCAGATTTTATTTAAAAGTCACATCTGCTCATTTATCTTTGGTGAAGTGTCCATAATGTTCCTCAAAGGTGTTGTTACCTCCTAATCCAGCACACGGTCTTTTTCTGTCTGTGTTTCACAAATGTTTGGATAAATTGTATGCATTTTTGCACATATTTTTGTGTTCTGTCCAGATGTTTTGTGTAGTTTCAGTATCTTGAGCTGTGTGACAAAAAGCCTGAAGAAACAAAACAAAAAAACAAAAGAATAGTAATCAACTGATTGTGGAAAGCTTCCATATTTATTTGCAAGAAAAAAAGGGGAATTATTTTTTATACCAAAAAAAAAAAAAATCCCCAAGAAAGATTATTTCATTCTGTTTGTTTGGAAAATAACTTTAGGTCAGTTTAGTTTACTGGAATGTGCTCTCATCAGCTTTCATAAGTAAATAATCTGAAGTTTGTTTTTACATCTTGAATAAAGCTGGAGTTTATTGAGTTTTGAAGAGGCGAAATTGACTCTAACTGACTTTTCTCAACAAATATTAACAAAACCCTTACCCATACTGAAACACACTAAATGGTGCACTTTCACAATGTTTATGCATTAAGTCTGTGATAAATGTGATCCTGATGAAAGCCTTTCTATCATGAAAGTTAGTTTTTCCATCTTGGAGAAAAACTTCAAGGGATAAATTAAAACATAAGTTTGTTTAGCTTTAAATGTTTGAATGTTTTCAACATTTAAGATAATTTCTGTGGCTTTTAGTGTTCCATTCAGAGGCTAAATACAGATCAGTGGATAAACAAATGGTTAACAAAATCCTGTAAGCAACAGTTTTAATCAGAACAGAGAACAGAACCCTTCTTTAATCCATATGTTGCAGTTCAGAGTGATGCTCACAGTGTCTGCAGGGTGGACGTGTTTATCCAACAATCATATGAGAGTCACGCTGCCATGTGGTTTATGTGCAGCTAATGTAGCTAATAATATCATTGTCTCCTGTTTTCAGCTAATAACTGTTTGAGAATCAAATTATTGGTGTTAATTATATTTTATATATCAAACTGTGTTATTTTATAAGATTCAGATAAAGGAAAAGAATAAATGGTGTGGATGAAAATAAATAAAACATAAAATCTGTTCTTAGTGTGTCGACACAACATTGGTTCAACCCTTCAGCTTAGGAAACTTTGTGTCTAAATGATTCATAGCTCAAAAAAACATAAAAAAACCCAAACTTTATCTCAAAATGGTCAGGTACTGAACAGAACGAGTTACAGCCAACAAAGTCCAAAGAAAAACTCCTCCAGAAATTTGCAAGAACAATTGATCAACTCTACTTTAAAAATAACAAAGTAGTCGGCGTTTAGAATTTAAATGAACAGGACTTTTATTGGTCATAACCACACCAAAAAAAAAAAAATAATTTCATTTAGTTTGTAGTTATGGATCGACCACCAAAAACAAAGTCTGCCAGTTATAAAAAAATAAATAAAAATAGACCAGGGTGGTTAACCAGGATCATGTTTTGCTGAGGAGTAATTCCAAACTGCACAACCCACCAAACATTTTACTGTCAGCAGCTAATGACTGTAAAAGACTGATCTGACACATACAAGCGCCACACTTGCTGCTAACATGATAAACAGCTCACAGACCCGGCCCCCTTATCACCTGCAGACATGCGGGCCGGACCCCCTGAAGGTCTGCCCTGAACTTTTCAATAAGCATCCAGTAAATATAAAAAGTCTGACTTACAGTAAATACTTTAAAAAAAAAAAAGGTGCTCCATTGTTTGTTGTGGGGGTTTTTTTGTACGTTGTCAAACTTTGTCAAATTTTAGGTATTTTTACATCAAAACGTTCAGCTCATTGAGGAGACCTTCATATAACCCCCCCCCCCACCACCACCACCACCACCACCACCACACACACACACACACACTCACATTTTTGATAAAGTTACAAAACCTCCTCAGCAGGAGAGTCACTGTTTGGTTTCTAGCATCTCTTCCAAACTCAACACTTAATCTTTTCAGCTACTCTTTTCATTGTTTGTGTCTTTCACAATAGATTAGTTAAAAAATATATAAAACAAGTTTTAAAATTGGAACCTTCCCAACTGTTGAGCAGCCCATCGAGGATGCTCTTGAAGCTCTCGACCATTTTTTAAAAACTTGAATAGATCTTTGAGAGAGAAATAAAACTGGAGAGACTCTGCTGAAGTGATAGAATAAAAAAACCCAGAATTCTTCATTTATTTCCTTTATTCTTTGTCAAATTAAAACTAAAGGTGGCACTAAAGATGTCTATGACTCAGTTTTGTCAATGCAAAGTAGGAATTTTATCCTTTTTATATAAAAAAAAAGTACCAGTAAAAGCTTAATTTTCCTTAATGGAATTAAAAAGAACAAGAAGGATTGAAATCCTGCGGCGCTCCTTTAGATTAATGTTGCTGCTTCTCCACAGCTTGAGTTCCTCCCAGTCGCCAAGAAAGCTCTTCAGACGATTTGACGTGCTGTAAAAAAATACAAATAAATGGGGGGGGGGGATATTGTGGGCTATAATCCACAATAAAAAAAAATTATTTTTCTGGCTGCCCTGGCCTCAGTTTAAAGTTCTGTTTTCCATCTTTCTGTTCATGTTTCTGTGTCAACATCGTGTACGTTGGCCCGAGGCGTTGGAACAACTGACTCCAGAGAACTGGATTCAGTCTTGTGATCTGGACAACACGGTCATGTTGAAATTAAATAAATAAATAACTATATATAAAAAAAAAAACAGCACACAGATGTAGAAATGTATGACACAATCCTTTTCAGATTTGCGACAGAACAAACAACTGACAATTCCTAAGCTTTATGAGCGTTTGGAAGATACCAGTGGAGAATCAGCCAAAATAAGTTTCATGGATGAGTTTAAAAAGCCTGTTTCACTTTGTGATTTATCACACTTGTTTGTTTTTGCCAAAAAACACAGAGAGGTTATTCTCAAGTCATACAATGTCACCTATCTTTATCAAGGACTTTGAGAACAAAGCAAACTCTTCAATATAGAGATGTTTTGGCAGGAACATTTTAGTTTTTAGATCAGCCTGCGCCCAGAATGTAAGTCAAAATAATGATCAAGTTACTGGCAGAAAAGGAAAGAATATGTTGGAGAAGGAAATTAAGTTAATTGAAGCAGTCGGACAGTTTTTTTTAAGATTTAGGGTTGTTGTACAGAAGAATGTGAATGAAAACTTAAATCGATCAACTAAAAAACTTCCAAAGCTGATGAAGCTGAAAAGGCTAATAGTTTTAAATAAAGCTGAGTGTTTAGAAACAGATTTCTCACTTGTTAGTTTTTGCGCTAGCGATAAGCTAATATGGCGATATATGTCAATGTCAAATTTATTTATAAAGCACATTAAAACAACAAAAGCTGACCAAAGTGCTTTACAGTTCAGTCAAGACTTGTATCAAAAACAAAACAAATAATAGATACAAATGTAATACAGAAACACACTATAATGTATATCAAAAGCTCTAACTGACCTCCAACTTGGTTTAATCAAAAGCCAAAGAAAAGAGATGGGTCTTCAATAAAGATTTAAAAGCCTCAACAGTCTCAGCTGACCAAATATTAAGAGGTAGACTGTTCCACAGCTTTGGAGCAGCAATTGCAAAAGCTCGATCACCTCTAGATTTCATTTTGGATCTAGGAACATCTAAAAAAAAACTGGTTGGTAGACTTGACTGCTCTAACTGCAATATGATGGGACCAGACCATTAAAAACTTTAAAAGCCAACAATAAAATCTTAAAATCAATTCACAGGTGAACAGGAAGCCAATGACCGGTGTTATGTGTTCATGTTATAATACATATGGCGATATAGCGTTAGTTTCCGAGCTAATATTAGCTCAGGAACTAATATCATCTATATACATTACTAATTAATTTGTGGGGTTAGTTTAAACATATAATGCTATATCACCATATACATGTATTAGCCCACAGTATTTTTGCAGTCTTTGTTTTACAGTTTAAGTAAATGTTTATCAATTAATATCTAATGTTACAAGTAATCGCTCATCACTTTAAAAACTATCAGGGCACCCCTAGTTATATTAATTCCTTCAAGAAATGCCAAACTTGTATTTTTCAGTTTCTGTCACTACAGACAGTCATACTTGCATACATACACAAATGCCCCTTAGGAGTTTTTTTTTGTCTGCTGTAGTTCAAAGTCTAATTCCTCAAAGAGAGCCCCTAAATTCCTAATTCCAAGGATTTACCTCATTATTTCTGGTAACAACCTCTGAGTTATTTAAGGGTTGAAGAGGCAATCCAATGGAATTCCTTTCTTGTTGTGGTCCTCTTTACATCCAAGAGAGCCACTTCCAGTCCTTTCATATCATTTGCCCTCTTCATTGAACGGAACGAAACTCCACAGGAAATTCTCAAATTAGACGTGTATGAGGTTTATTTGTTCGTCTCGTGCTCTAAAACTTGCATAATGGGGAACATTTGTGGGTCAGCAGGAAGCGAAGGAGTTAAGAAGTTCACCTGACAATAGCTTACGAGTAAATCTGCAAACACAATGATTGTTTTCTGGGTTCCTCTTGACATTGTAGGCCTAATATCAATAAGCTTTTACTGCTTGTTGCTCTTTTTACATGTCATCATGTACACACGGACTGTTGTGCAGGTGCTGAACTGAAAACCGTTTGTGGTGAAAACCTCGACCGCATGTTTATTCGTTGAGGTAGACAATACTCTTTCCTCTGTTATATCCTAAAAAACAGTTTCCAAAACCGTTGGCTGAGTCAAAACAAAATTCAAAAAAAAAAAAAAAAAAAAAATGAACAGGCTGAAATTAAATTCTACTTTTTGAAATTAGAGAAAAGTAACAAATTACATGACATCCTATTAGGTTAAAATGTTGAAGGCTAAAAGTAAAGAGTTTAAAAGTCAAAGAACCTTTATTAGTCTCCCTTGGGAGACATTTGCTTTGGATAAAAGGGTTTCTGTTGCACAAAAAAACACATAAAAACTCACAGAATACCTCACATCCTACCACAGTTAAATTCCCTGTCCCTCTCTGTTTGTCCTGAGACATCCGCTCATTGATGAGCTTCACAGAGAGAGGGATGAATGAGTTCAGTCTATTCTGAATGCAGAACATGAGAGGTGTCAGACAGGACACGGCTGTCATGCTTAAACAGGTCCTGTAAAGTTAAAGGCGCAGCTGCATGATTTTACCTGTTGTCTTCATCAGATTTAATATCCGAGCCTTTGCTTTTGTGATCCGATTACAAAACCAAAAGAAATACCATATCTTAACACTGACTCAAATCATTGCTCTGTAAAAAGAGACACTCTAAGTCAATGGAGAAAATGCATACACTAATGGATTTGGACTTCACATGACTGAAGCTGTCCTGCACCTGAACCTTAATATCAATTTTTTTTTAATTTACACTAGTAGAGTTCTATATTCTCCAAACGTGTTGTTAAATATTATTTTAAAATCCTCCATTCAAAGAAATAGTATGTGCTGAATTTTGAATAATATATAAAATAAGTATTTTCTCTTTATATTTAGGATGAAATCAAAAGAAGAAAGTTCTTGGAAGGCATAAGAAAAGACAACCTATTTTTCTTAGAAGTCATATAAAAGTTGTTTTTTCAACCTAAATTAAGGGGAAAAAAACATGACAGAAAAAAAAGCTATAAACTGGTTAAACAATTGTACACATATTGAACGATATGAATTCCCTCAAGGAATGAGGTTTTATTTTTAAGAAGTTTCTTTTTTATGTTTCAAATTTCTCGTTGTTATAATAATAATTTCACTGATTAAATGTGTCACATTTCTCTTCCCACTCTCTTATTTTTCATTATTTCCTTTCTTGTCTCCTGTGTTGCTCCTCTTTGTGGAAAAACCCAGTCAAGGTTGTCTCTGCTGTGCTGCGTGCCTCCAGTCTGACTTTCCCTTCAGGACACACAGGAATAAACCAGGGTCAGGCAGACATTTTCACCTCAGTCATATAGTCCTAGTTAACTGTCCCACTTATGTAAATTAGATACAATTTTGTGTTTTCACACAAAACAAAAGTCTCACAGTTCTGCAGAACTGGACTCCTCCTTTTTGGGTTTTGGAGTTAAAGGAAAAAAACAGGCAGCTCTCTGTCACGGATGGTTTTACAAAACCACAGACTTTATTTAGACTGAGGGGAGACAGGGTGTGGATAACTGTGGACCCACAACTGTATGAGTAAACAGCAGACACCAACTCAGTGTGTCCAGACTCACAATCAGGAACAACACCTTTTGCAGTTTGAGTTAGAGAAATCCATGACTAGATGAACATCTAAAACCCAGATTCAGAAAAATCACAAAGGATGTTTTGAAAAATGTAAATAAAAAATGAATTTATTGGTTTTCAAATCTCAAAAAAAGATATTTTATTCACACAGGAAGACAGTAAACGCATCCAATGTTGAAACTAATTTAAATTGTCAGTTGCGGGAGCTTTTAAAGGAATGTTGTTCCATTCCTATCTGATGTAGGATTTGCAATGCACCAAATGTTTTCATTTGCACTTTGACAACACATCCATGCTCCTGAAATGGCTGCAGTTTGTGGTTTAGCTCTGCTGAAATACGCAAAGTCTTCCCTGTAAAAAAGCCTCATCTGGAGCATGTTGTTCTAAAACTTACTTTTCTGCATGACGGTGCTTTTCCGCGTGTGTAATCTGCTCACGTTAGATGCCCTAATGCACCCCCCATACCATCAGAGAGGCAGGCTTTTTAACTGTGTACCGATAAGAGGGTGGATGGTCCCTCTCTACCTTTAGCACAAAGAACATGAGGTCTGTGGTTTTGATGATAATATAAACATTTAGTACCTTCACATTTTGTGTTAAGGAACTTTTATCTTAAATTGTTCCTTTATTTTTAGATGCAGTTTTCTCAGACTGATGAACCTCTCTTCCTATCTTTACATCAGTCTCTCTAAAATGCTCTTTTTATGCCAGTCCTCTTAGGGTGCATTCCCACCAGCCCTGTTTAGTCCACTTTAATCAAACTCTAGTTTGTTTGCCTATAAGTCTGGTTCATTTTGGAGGTGTGAATGTGTAATCGAACTCTGACATGGACCAAAATAGTGAACTCTGGTCTGCCTACAAACCAAGGTCTCGGTTCGGTTGAAGTGAACTCTGGTGTGGTTTGAATGCATGTAGGCTAGGCGGACAGGGCATTTTGTGTGATCACTGCTATGAAGTTGAATGTGAGTCACTCTATTTTTGTTTTGTTTCGTGAAGAAGGAAGTTGTCTTGTAAACAGGTTGATCAAAGGTTAAGGTTAACCAAATCAGCTGAAAATGTAATAAATGTTGCAATTTTGGCCCCCAATCAAACCGAGTCCACTGGACTATGAAATGGGTACCATTTAGCCCAGTTAGGTGCAACATGGTCCTCTAGTTTTTTTTTACTTTTTGTTGCCCGTCCCAACTTTTTTAAGTGTGTTACAAAATTATTTTTTTAAATGTATAATTCTTCTTAATCTGATATGTTCCATTATGAATAAAATATGGGTTCATAAGGTTTACAAATTTTGTTTGTAATTTAGACTTTACTCAACATTTACAGTTTTTTTTTTTTCAGATTTGGTATTTGTGTGACTTTAAGAAAACATATTGCTGTGTGAAAGAAAAAACAAACTGTCTTGCGTAATACCGTCAACAGATTTTTTTTTGTTGAAAAGTAATTTGTGGCATTTAACAAAACAACTATTGTATAAGTTTCACTGCAAGTCCTCCCAGACAACTGTATTTTTTGTTTGATTGTTTTGTTGCTACTTGTCTCCAGCTGTCCAACCTTGACCTTCATGCTGGATTTACAGGCGTATGTTTGAACAATCTAATCAGTGAATAATGGAGAGATTACATGATTCACTCATCCCAAGCTTTTCACATACGTCTTTTCTTATAAAGGTTTTATTTTATGACTCACTAACCCATCATACGCATCCGTAGAAAGGTTGGCTTGTGGAGCGTGGGCAAAATGAGATTGTATCATCATTTTAGTGCCATCTGCTGTTACGTTTGGCTGATCTGGTTTTGTGGGTTTTATTTGGTTTTTTCAGAACTTTCCTGTTTAGTACACATAAAAAAAGAACAATAACTTGGCCTATATTTTCATGAATGAGCAAATTGCTCTAACTGAACAACAGTTTAAAAAAAAAAAGTTTTACATATTCTTCATTGAGGTAGTGCGTATTTTGATTTGTAATGCATTAGAAAAAACAATAACCATGTAATTGAGATATCCATTTTTTTTTTCTAGATTTAAAATTTTAGACTGGACAAATAATATCCCATGAGAAAGAAGTCTCTTAATGTTGGTGCGCCATTGAACAAATGTTTGTTGTATAAAAGAATGTCAAAAATCTCTGATATGAAACAATAAGAAGTGTGACTGATAGCAAATTTCACAGGAGGCGTCAGATAATTGTATCTTTAAGTAGATTTCTTTCATGAGAACTTTGAGCTTCTTTTTGAGACTACCCTTCCCCCATGTAGTCAGCAAACAATACTTGGAGAAAACACCATGTCCTTAGAGAGGTGTGTGAATAATTATCAGCATGTTTAGATCCCAGTGCAAAACATCAGGAAGAAGAAGTTTAGGGGGACCTCTTAACTCTTGGCAAGCCACATCCTTCTGGTTGCAATTTACTGGGCTCATCAGTTGTGTTTTTAAAGAACGGTGAGACAAAACACATCCATGGCCTCCACACCCAAAATAAATTGAAATCAGATGGGACAAGCTGGACAACAGAGGGGAAGGAAAAATTGCTAATGAGACTTCAGCAAATGTGAACCGAGGTGAAAAACCAATCCAGATGGTGACTTAGAAAGTTGTCACAAAGCTTGAAAAACAAAATCTTTCTTTGACTTTTCATTTTATTTTAATGAGAAAAGCACAGATTTAAATATATCACTGCATTAAATATGTTAAACGTGCCTGTAGACATTAAAATGTAAATAAACAATACGATGGAGTCCATTTGCACGGTTTTTATGATCATGTGCCATCAAAGGTATCAATCACACACTCGCTCGATATTTAGCACTGCAACATCTCTCCTTCTACAGAGGCCACAAGAGTACATGCAGCCTGCAGACTCCCGTGTCAAAGCGCTCGTCTCATGGCTCTCGTTTCGTGAACCTAAGCCACGCCCCGATTTTTCAAAATAAAAGCTCATATCTACCTTTCATTTTCTCGATGTTTTGGAGTTAAATGTTTGGATATTTCACATTTTAGGGCCCGAGGAAAACAGTGTCGTCTTTTTCTCTGATCACTGC
>JARVJO010000001.1:28956395-28973198 GCA_031762555.1 Cynodonichthys magdalenae
TAATCCGTGCGCACGGTTTAGTAATCCGTGCGCACGGTTTAGTAATCCGTGAGCACGGATTTCCACCGGCTGATTTTTTTTCCACACACTGACCCCTGCCGGGCTCCGTACACTTGGACCTACTGAGACACATTTTTATCGTGTTGGTTAAAATGGCAAATTGAACATTTATAGACAAAGCAACAAAATAAGTCTCTCTCAGGAAATTTACCTGCGATCCCGCCATTCGTCTCCTTTCCTTCCTCTTCTTCATCTTGTATGGTTGTTGGCAAACAATGTAAGGTGCGCAATATCGCCACCATGTGAAATGTGACTAAAAACTGGCAGATTTGTTATTTTCTCTTTTGCTGTCTTCGAGCACTTTGACATTTTTGTTAATGAAAAGTGGCGTTACAAATTAAATTAATTATTATTAATGTTATCCTAATTTTGTTTTCTAACTAATATTAATTAAAATATAATCTATAACACTACCTTTACTTCTTGATACTTTACTTCTTCAATACCTTTGTTTTCTTTTTTGTAATATATATATATATATATATAAATCCCGGTTGGATTAAATAACATTACACATTTCTGTGGATTTTCGACGTGAACATTTTTGACCCTCAAGGTTTGCCGTTGTACACGCCCACATCATGAGACGAGCGCCATGAAACTGGAGTCTCCATGCTGCAGCAATACCCGTCTCCACTACACAAGAACCCGGAGAGACAGGCGGAGTTTTAGGTAAGATACTTCTCCGTCCTTCATTTACGCTGTTTTCCGTCATTATATCGGGTTTTATTTATTACCACGAACAGAGGGTGGCTGTTGGACTCTGTTCAGCACAAGAATTTACCTTTATGTCAACTTAATATTTCTTGTTGATAAAAATAACGTGAACCGGTGTTTAGTTCGGATGCTGTTCTGCCTTTCGTGATTTATCTGGTTTACGACTCGTTTTTAAGACGTAATGAAAAACTGGAGATTGCGGGTACCACATCTTTTCTATCTTTCTTTGAGCCCTGAACAAGCACGCGCGTTTTTTGCCGCGTGGGCGGTGCGGAGCGGCAAGTAGACGCTGGGGAAACCGTATCTGACGGGGAAACGCGGCTCGACGTAACACCTGCTTAAAGTTTGCCGCCAACTTTTTCAACTGGGCGGCATACTTATCAAACAGCCCATCTGGCGGACTGGTGGTGGGTTATAAAAACATTTTGTTGATCGGCTCAAGACAGACATTACATCAATCAGTCAATATTTATTAAGTCACGTGTTTGTATAATGGTGTTTTTCCTGGAATATCTTTGAAATCGAAGAGGGTACATGTATATTTTTGCCCTAGGCTGTAACCCCGGTTCTTGTGATAAATCATGGGGCACATGTAGTTTGAGGGGCAACACGTGGGTCTGTCTCTGAAGGCTTCTGCATCACAGGACAGTAGCAGAGATAAGACAGGAGCTTTATCAGCTGTTCCTGATGTCTGTAAACACTATTGAACAAGACTTAATTCATTTATGGTGGGGGTGGATGTCTTTACTGTCTTCATATAGGTTACCTTCATGTTCTTATAGTTGATTTTATAGTGTGTATTTATATTAAATGACTGTCTTAATTTAAATGTGACATATTTATGGTAGAAATATATGTCAAATGTTTGTTTTGTAGGATTTTTTGGACTAATGCTGCTACAGAATGAGATCTCTCTCTAGTGTGTTTTCTGGCCAGGTTCCCTGAGGCACGTGTCTGTGCTATTTGGGACTCTGCTGACCCTCAAGCAAGGAGGGGAGTGATGGCTTTAGCTGATTTGACAGCAGCAACGTGGACGTACCACATCTGTCCAGAGTTTGAGTTTCACACCTGTTGCCTAAAATGACAACGTGTGGTCGTTTAAACCAGAGGATGCTTTTTAATTCTACTTTACCCAGGAAGAATAATTAATTTATTTTCTAGTTTAAAAAATGGTTGTGGTTAACAGCGCTGTGAGAGGAATTACGGCGGCTGTTATTCAGGATGTATGAGTTTGCCATTCAGTCAGATTCAGAACACGTGGACCAGGTCTAAAGACCGGCAGCTGGAGGTGGGTTTTGTGTGGGCTCCAAGTGGCGGGAAAAAGTCTGTGGTGGGGAAAGAGATGATGTCATGGTGAGGATAATGGATGCAGGATCTTTGTTCTCTGTGCCACTTTTGGCGTGATTCATGATTTTAGGACTTTTTTACTTACGTGTGTCTTGTGAAAGACTACTTCCTGTCTTTCTGCTTTTGTTTCTGGATTGTATTTATTTTGCCATGATTTCATCTTTGCATGAGAAAGAATAAGAATTACAGTGTTGAATGTAAATTACTCAACAATTGGCACAAACTAGATGTTAACGCTGGAAAACAGATAAAATAACAACTTAATCAGCAGGAAAGACCCTGCATTGACTTTGTGACACGCTTGTTTTTGTTGAAGTAAATTTCCTGAGTTATTCTTTTCATATTCTTCAACGCAAAAGCTTCAAAATGATTTGTTGAAACCAGCACTGTATGGCCAGCACGAACATTTGTGGCTATTTTCTCAAATTGCTGTTTGCAAAAATGCAATAATTAGTTATGCTGTAACAAAATAGTATTATTTGTCTTTTTATGTTTTTGATTATTTTAAACCATCTATTATTGCTGCTCAGTATCCAGTATACCAGACGTTTTCAGACTTATATAATTCTTGACTCACAGCATACTTGAAATACAATATGTATGGTTAAAGTTGAGCCATTTCCAAGCTAACACAATCCACTATGCTTGATGATAATTCACTCACATCCATCTTAAAGGGCTGATGAACCTAAACTTGGGGCATAAATGACTCATCTTCATCAATATTTAAAGCAGAGTTTGATGTCTTGAAACATTTTATTTCCTTAGACTTCTTTCAGTTATGTAACAGTTTAGTTAGGTTTGTGTCTCTCTTTTAATGTTGGGTAGCCTTCAACCACATGTTCCTAATTTATTTTCAGTCTGATGTTGAGTTTAACATGTTTTTGGATGTAAGAGCATTGCTATTTGAATTTCCTAGAGAGAAGGGAGTAAAGACAAGAATGTTAGTCTTTGTGTAACAGTTAAACAGTCACTGGTTGTTCTAGACTCGCAGAGCAGACTGCTGATTGTGCATCTCTCTGAGACTTTGAATAAGGTTTAGGTTTATAAATATGTGCAGGAGAATTATTACTTTCTGTTTTTTAGGTGATAAACATGTTTAGTTATAACAATAATCATATACTTTTATCAGGTTGTTTCTCATGTTTAGAAAATGTTGTAATTATTTGACTAAATACAACAGTATTTTTTGCAGTTCCATAAATTGTTGCTTCAAATAACATAAAGAGTAATACCTTATTGCTATCTGTTTTCTTTAATTACTTCTGAGAAATACTTTCCAATTGAGTAATGTTCAGATGAAATAACTCCACAACCACAAGGAAATGATCTTCAGGAAGGATGTTCTTCTGCCATTAAATGACCAACATCAAACTATTCCATGAATCTGTGGAGGAATAAACTTGAACTCTTGTCCTTTAATTCATACCAGTATTCAGGCCCGGTGTTAGGAGCAACCCAAAAAATGGTGAATCCGTTTCCTTCCTTCAAATCTGAACATTTTACTTCTCCCTGCAGTTCTTGGCAGTGTGGCTTTGGATTTGATAGACTTTGCCACCTACTTGAGATTTTTCCTCAGCCGGTGTCAGCTCTTGAGTTGAATAAGGTTCGCTTTAGCTTCAGCAGCCCCTTTTAAAGAAAAACAACAACCAAAAAACCCTGTCTTCTCAGCATGCGTGGTTGTGTTCAGGCAGCGTACAGAATATAATTCGGCACCTCACCAGGAGTACACAGCACATGATGCCTAATTTAAATTTTGGACACAGTTGCAGCTCTATCGAGCAGCCTAAGGTGTGTTGGGCACACTTTAAACTTTGTGTTCATGTTTTTTTTATTGAATTAAGAGCAAGTGGAAAAAAGTCATTGATGGTAGATATTTGTTTATTTGAGTGACAGTTTGTGAGTGTGACAGAAAGACCACGTAAAAACATGAATGTACCACTCCACAGACTGCACAGTGTCCCGTGTGTCTATGCAAGTGTGTGTGTTTGCGTTGGGCATCATTTCAGCACCAAGCAAACCTTTGCCAGCTGGCTCATGTTAACGACACATTAGGTTGACAGAGGCTTACTTTAACAAGAACATGGCTGCTGTGTCTTAAACCGTCTCTCGTTATCTATGCAGCCGCTAGTCGTGATGAGTTTGACCTGACTGAGCAAAACAGAGAGATTAGACATTTGTCATGACAACCAGGAGATAGGATGGGTTGCATTTATTTTTATTTTTCCCAAAACGCCAGTTAAAACAGACTAAAAGACTGTCAATGAAAATGTCTTCCCACACGGATGCATCATAAAGGACAGATAGCTTAGACTTGTTTGAAAACATTTCTTTTAAGGGATCCTTTTCTCTGAGGTTATTAAAATGCAAAGAGTAAAATTATGACTTCTCAAACCTTGTTGGAGGAAGTTTTTTATGTTCAAAACACTTTAGACATGAGTGAGGGGCATTGAGATAAATGTTCAACTGGATCATTTTCCAAATCATTAGAGAAGCAGTTTTGTACTAAATGACACCAGAAATTCCAGTTCATAGGAGCTCTTTTACATCTGCTGACCAAATTATCTCAATCCTGTGGGAAAAAACGGCCACTTGGATAAAGCCTGGAAATTGCCACAAAGCCTTTAATTCCCATGAAATACTTCTGTTTTGAGCACAGTTTGGAGGCATTTATTGACTACAAAAGGTATCTGAAGCTTCTTCCACACAACACTTTTAAGTAGGGCCTAAGATGCTTTCTTACCGTCTTGGTATTGAGTGATTAACGTTAAAGGTGGCATAGAGAGGATGAAGTTAACCCATCACTTTTAATGCCTTTGAGCTGGAAAAAGAGGTAGTCACAGAGTAGAGTTGGTGTAGCGTTAAATAAAACTGTGTTGTGATTGACAGTGCAATGAAATTTTTTTCAAAGGTGAGCATTTTTTGAGAATTAAGAAACATATAGCTACTTGTTAGCAGTTATAACAAACCAGTGATGTCACTGATTAAGTAGACTGATTATATATCATTTTTAAATGTTTAGCATTTGCCAACAACTTCACAACATCAGCTGAAATCCAGGTGGCGACTTTTTTTTTTGACCAGGCAGTGCATTAGAAGTACCTCAAACAAAAGATGAAGTCAGGCTCAACCTTGTCAGTCAGTTTGATTCCTGTGGATTATCCTGTATTAATTGAACGTCTACATACGATCTGAACACATGTGCTCCATCAGGCTGGGAAGAAAACTGAATGGAGCGGAAAGAACAAACATTTTGCCAGAAATATTAAAAAGGTTGGTTCGAAATGACAAACAGAACATTGTGTGGGCCTGCTTGATGCGATTGTGAAAGAGTGGGACAGAATATAAACTATAACAGAGTTGAAGATCATAATTATGGTTGAGCAATGATGGATCACATTGGGTGGGATTCCTACAAAAGTATTTATTGTTTATCTTTAAATTTTACAAGTTTATACTAAAAAAATAGCAACGTGTATGGAATGTGAAGTTGTATAGGAATGTTTTGGTTGAGGAGACCATGTTGGAGGGAGGGACAGAGACAAGAAGAGAGGCAGGTCTAATAAGCTGGAGGCAGCTGGAGTCAACCTATTAAACCTCTGTATGCTATAAAATAAAGCCTCTGCAGCTCGTCTGGCTCTTGTGCATCTAATGAGTGGAATCTTTACTGCATTTAACTCTTCAAGTAAGTTTTTTCCTGGAGGAATGTGTTATGACGTTTTTATGTTCTAAAATGCTTTAACCTCAGCGACGAAGAATGATGTGATTTGGGATAATGTTTCTCTCATATGTGAAGTACATTTTCTAAGTGCTACTTTACCACAATGCAGCAAGATTGTTTCAAAATGTTATGTTTTGCTCGGGAGTTTAAGCACCTTCTATGTTTGTGGCCAGACTTTTTAACATAAATTTGTAGAGTTTCAGGTTGTCTTAGAGAGACTAATGGGAACGAAGAATAATGTGTGTTAATAAAAAAAAAAACCTACTGTTTTTTGTTTGTGGTAATAAAAGTGCAAACAACAAAACCAGCAGCTTAGTTGGGTTTGTTAGAAGAAGACGTTTTCTTTGCCTGTGCCAGCTCGTGCTGAACGTCTGGCTCTGAGTTGAATCTCCTGCTTTTATAAACCGTATCTTCTCCCAGTCTGGAAAATAGCAATTTGTTAATTCAGTAACCTGCAGCAAATGTTTGGTGGTCTGTATATACGGTAAATGCAATAAGTTAACAGTGGAAATTAAACATGTCGTAACACTTGTTAACATAAACTGCATCCAAAATGCATCCTTGTTCAGCCAAGTGCAAAAGTAAAGTGTCTTTCCTGAAAAACATCATGTCAGAAAGACAGCTTTTATTTTCCGCACTGCTTCGTTTGTTAAACTAATAAATGCTTATAAAATAAGTATATGACTTATGCTAAATCTCTTTTTTTAACATGTTCATTTTTCTGATCACTACAGAACTGGTGCCATCTCCATCAAACAGTGAGAACAAACGAGCGACAGACTGAGAACCATGACGGCCATCAACGCACCTCGGGACAAGTAAGAGAAGTTCTTCTAAAACACAGGAAGTTATCTTTGTGTCAAACCATGACCTCCATTTTAAACATCTGTATGTTCTAAATTAGGCACGGATGAGGTTCGGTGTATAAGCTGTTTATTGATGTAAAGATGAATGGCTCGATTGATGTACTTTTGCTGTGTTCACAGATACAATGCAGTATGGATTATTTTCTTCATCCTGGGCCTGGGAACACTCTTACCGTGGAATTTCTTCATGACAGCAACAATGGTATGATTAAAGACACTTAATTCTCTAAATGTGAGACAGTTGGTTGGCAAATGCTTCTAATCCATGATGTAAAAAACAGAATCAAACGTTTGATAGTTAAGTAAAAGGCTGGGCTCCACTTAGTCATCTTACTTAAAAAAAGAAAGATCTTTTGTTCATCTGCCCTGGCTCAAAATGTCAAGATTTTCCAGCTAAGTGAAATTAAAGTTTTGTTTTTGTGTATTATTTATTTGCCTGAAGCGTTTTTTTAGGACTGAAGAAATTAAAGTTGAGCAGAATTACAGCTTTTTTATAACAATGTAAAATGACCGGAGGCAAGCATGATAACTTCACATATTGTAAATTAATATTTCACATGACACAAACTTGTGACTCTATGACGATGTTTGGTAATAACAGAATTATTCTAACAAATCTAAAATCTTCTGTGCTTTTTTTTTTCTTTAGTACTTCACAAGCAGACTGAAAGACGCTCCATTGAACTCCACAACTCGCAACGCAACCGTGGGAGAAACTCGCAACGTGCTCGAGTCCAAGTTTAACAACGTCATGACGCTTTGTGCCATGGTGCCTCTGCTCATTTTTACCTGCCTCAACTCCTTCATACATCAGAGGTACACACCGTTTCCCATCACGATGCTCTCAGAGAAGAAAGTCATTCTGTGCGTTTTTATTTGCAGCCAGTTTTATTTGTATTTATTTCCACAATTTGGAAACAGAGAATTAAAGCTAGATAAGTGCAAATGTTTCTATAAAATGAAGTTTTAAATATAAATGAGATCCTTCTCTCCTTGTTTTGAAGTGTCAGCTGAGTCAGTCCTATCATTTTTGTTTCTCATAGGAATACAGCATTGATTCTAATCAAAGGTTTTTTTTATAAGCTTTTATTAGAATTGAGTGTCAGCAGTATTCATGAAACGTTCTTTATTCTTCGTTCTAATTTTGTCCTGATTGTTCATCAAAAGGCAAACTTCAGTCACAAAGCTTTTTTTTTTCAGGACTCTGGTATTTTCAATTCTGTCGTACGTTATCAGAGTCATTATTTTCCAACTTATACTTCATTTTTGGTAGTTTTGTTGTAATGTGCTTTATACACAAGATTAGAGATACACTTATTTTAAATTTATTGCAAAGAATTCCAAAACAATCACAGACACAAGCAAACACCCTCAGCTGGAACATTTAAATAACAGAACACCGGTTGTTTCAGCTGATTTCATCATTACTATGATCTATAATATTATTGCAACTTTCTTAAATTATATAGTATACCAACATCTCATTATATAGCATAATGAGACAGTGGTAACTACCTTTTTATTGAAGTGCATAGTTTAAAATCAGTTACATCAGATGCTGTAAAATAGATTAAATGTTTGATTTGACACAAAACAATGGAGGGAAAAAGGAAAGTTAAATATCAGTCAGACATTAGTAGCTTCTATAAGAGAATTTGTGACGTACAAATCTTATTTTTTTAACAAATCCATCCTGAGTCTGCCTGCTCTCCTCCTATCTGACTCTGCCACATGTAACTAAACCTCCTTTTGGGAATCGTGTTGTTTTCTTTAATTAAAATCACACAGAGAGGTCTGGTGTGGACTCACTGTGAACAAACACACTCAGGAATGCTATTTATGTTTTCTACTTCCCCCACTGTCTTCTTTTTCACTTTGTTTTTGATTAGCTGTTTGGTTTCCAATTGTTATTTCTGCTATTTTCACCCTCTTCCCTCAGAACACGTGCGTGCACATTATGACTGACATAACAATTTTTATTTACTGCTGAATTGACCTTTTTTCTCACGAAGAAACTTGATTTTATCCAAGCGTCATGATCAGAAAACAATTGAATAAGGTTTCCTGACTATTTCATTTTAATGCAAAGATGCCAATTCTCTGTCATTGTGCTTTTATTTTCTAATTACTTGACCCTTCTGTGAAAATCTGACTGTTTTTTTGTTTTAAGCTTTTTAAAAGATAAGTGTTTTTTTTTTTTACACTTTTCTTCAAACTGAATGCATGTATTAGTGAGTCATAACTTTTTTGTGTTTGCTTTAGGATTCCACAGAAGCTGCGTATTTCAGGCTGTTTAACCGTCATCCTGCTGGTTTTCATGCTGACAGCTGTGTTTGTCAAAGTGGACATGGAGCCTCTGCCCTTCTTTGTCCTCACTATGATCAAAATTGTCTGCATCAACTGTGAGTGATCTTTCATGGATACATATTACAGTGCAAAGTTCAGGTTCTACAAAGTCAGGCTCAGTTCATGGCTATAGATTGTTCATAGCAGATTAAAGACTGAGTTTTAATATCAATTTGTAAAAATAAAGGGATAGATATTCATCACTCAACACATTTTATGACACAAGATCATATGCGTTTTGATGCTGGTTTTCATCTCAGACACCTACAAATAAACATAAATGTGTTTTATAATACATTTCCGTCCAACCTAACCTTATGCCCATGAGCTACTAAAACCTAGTGTTACAGCTAGGATAACAAAAAGGCAGAAAATATTTGGGAAGTTTTCAGAAATCTTCCACAAGAAGCTGAGAACTTTCCAACAAATCTGCACAGCTAAAGACCGTCACTGATTCAGTGCTTATTTTTTATTTTCTTATTAGAACATTTTACTTGGAAACTTACATACAAGTTTGATAAGATACATACTCCACACATCTTAGTGTCACTCAGGGCTTCCCCACAGTCTTTTTAAACTCACTGTTTGTTTAGAATAAGTCTTTGCACAGCAGGGATAAGTTCAACCCCCTCCTTATTCTCAGTGGGTTCATCCCGACCCCCAAGTTCTCACGTGGAGCGGCCATCATGTTTTGTTTTGGACAGGGAGGATAGAGTGACCCTGAGCGCTTTGATATCTGTCGGCACTTCCTTGTTGATGACTTTCTCTGGATAAACAAAACGATAGTTACATACAGAGTTAATTTAAAAAAAGGGTGCGATTGTTTTTCTGTCACAGTGGTTGTTCAAGTCTTTAAAGCTTCTTGTCTTGTCTTTTTTTTTGTTTGCTTTTTTCCAGCATTTGGGGCGATTTTTCAGAGCAGTCTGTTCGGGCTGGCCGGGATTTTGCCCGCCTCCTACACCACCCCCATCATGAGCGGACAGGGTCTGGCCGGCACCTTCGCTGCTTTCTCTATGATCTGCGCGCTGGCCAGTATGTCTCACTCTGAAGCCACATGTTCATTTCTCTTATAAAAATAGCTCGTGGACAGGTGGTGGGCAGAATGACAAAAACTATATTTACTGTAGCTCCTTCCAGACACACGACCCTTTCTGTTAGTCGGATGGGAAATGACTGTAGAAGTGTTGTGATACAATCAACTTCCTGGTTTGATTAAAGGACATCCGCACACATTAGCAGTGGCTAATTAAGATTTGTGGTAAACAAAACCGAGACGATTATTTCTTGAAGTTATTTGTTTTTTTAGGACTGCTGTGAAAATTAACTCGGTCTTCATTCAGTTAAAGAAGAACTGATTTAAATCTAGTGTATTTGTATAATTTAAAACTAGGTACTTAACTCAGCATGATCTGCAAAAGTGACTTTTTTAATTTTCCATGTTTTGTTTCTCAATTTGATAGTAAAATAAGCTTCACAAGGAGTAAAATCAACATTTTAATTTGCAATATAGTAACAAAATCACTGTAACATGACTGGATTGTGAATAGAAGCATGCATTAGCACTGATTTAATGATTTTCTGTTTGTTTTTGTCAGCTGGATCCAAACTGCAGGACAGTGCTTTTGGTTACTTCATCACAGCCTGTGTTGTTATTCTTCTGGCCATAATGTCTTATTTCACTCTGCCCAGAATGGTAAGACTTCTTGGTCTCCAAACCTAATATGCACTTTGTGTCTCAAACAGTACACGTTTTGGGGCTTCATACCATCTGAATTTAATATATTTAATTATTTTGTCATACAGACGCAGTAAAAAGGGGTTCTTTGTGGTTGTTTTCGTCAACAGGAGTTCTTCCAGTACTACATGGAGAGTAATGGATCCAGAAAATCTGCTGATGAAGAAAACAAGATGGACTTGCTTAAAAAAGGTGCTTAAATCTATGTCATAACTTTTAGTATTTTACTTAAATTCTAAATACAGTGTGTTTTTAATTAGGAAGAGCTTTTGCTTCCTTTAATGTCATCCTGACTTTCTTACTAAAAACAGAACTCTGTTAGCAGGAAGTTACTCACTCCTTTGCTTTTTGGGATTTACTGTTTATTTTCATGTATTTAAACTTATTAGTGCTTATCTGTGTTTATTCTACTGGGAAGATTTTTAAATCCTCATCCAAAACGTTTCCCTGCCCGTATCAACAGTTTGTGTTGGTTAGTTTAATAGATTCAGAAGATGTAAATATTAAACGTTAAGTAGAAGTGGTGAGTTCTGAGAAACGATTTATGAAACATTTAATGCGTACTGCATTGCATTTGATCTGACAAAGATTAAAATAACGTGACTCCAGCTGCTTCTGGTCGTTGTCACCAGGCGGTCACACTCATGACTCATCTGAGCAGGAAATTAAGGAAATTAAAAACATTTTACTTTGTGTCAGGATGTATTTGCCTCAGTTTCTTTTGTCTGTCTGTTAGCAAAATATCTCACGAACTGGGGAGCAGATTTGAATTAAAACTAACTAATGCACTTATTTGAAGATGTGTTCTGTAACTAATCGACTTTAACAAACACAAAACTGGCTACAACTCGGTTAGTTTTACAGATAATGAGCTAAAACCTGGTGTGGTGGTAGATGAGAGTCATCTCCAACACAAACTCTGAGTGCTAACAGATTGAGTGAGACATTCTGATGTGATAATGTAAAATGTTACAGGGTTTACAGCAGGTGATGTACATTAATATAATTGCTTTAATGTAGTAATAATTGTTTTTTTTGTTTGTTTCTTATTTTATTTTCCAGAAAACTCAACAGAAGAGAAGCGACCGGACATGAATCTCATAGAGGAGGAAACCAGACCTGCTGTTTCTGTGTTTAACATCTTCAAAAAGGTTCAAAATATCAGATATTCATTTAATAAATTAACACAAATAATAGAAAATAAGTCTAAAAACTTTGGCAAGTTTTACACAAATGAAAATGTTACCTGGTTTAAATTTGTTTTTCTCTTAATTGAAATTTTAAGGCATCAGAAGCACTTATCAGTTTTTTGTTGTATTTCATTACTATATACTTCTGAATGTAACCCTTTCTGTTTCATTCAGCTCTATTCTTCCTCTTGAATGAACTTTGTACCAAGTTAAGAGATTAAACTGGTTGCACAGAACTGATAATGCCGTCCTTGTGCTTCCTAATCAGATCTGGGGGATGGCTCTGTCCGTCTGCTTCATCTTCCTCGTCACCATCGGAGTTTTCCCAGCCGTGACCGCCGAAACCAAGACCACGGTGGAAAACGGCGGCGTCTGGGGTGAGACTGGATTTCCTTTCTTAAAAGTGGAAGTGAATCAGTAACATTATAAATCTTATAATTTAGTAAAACGACAGGTTAGGGATGATACAAGGAATTTGTAAAATCATTTATGTACGTCACAAGAAAAGTGTTGCATTTGTTTAAGATCTACAGTTTGATTCAGTTTTTCCTGTGCAGGTAAAAACATTTGGTAACAACTGCAGTTTGTTTCAATCCACTTTCAGAAACCTACTTCATCCCCGTGTCGTGTTTCCTCCTCTTCAACGTGATGGACTGGGTTGGCAGGAGTCTGACCGCCGTCTGCATGTGGGTCAGTATCATTCATACAGCAGTTCTTAGATTTAAAAAGAGAAGTTACCTTTTACAAATTATAAATCAGTGACCGGACGTACATCTGCAAGTGAGAACATCCATATAAGAGCGTATTATCTTTGTAGGTTCTTTAAAATGACCACAAGAAAATATTTGGTTTGATGTGCTGTTTTCCCAGCAGGCGTTACGTTCTGGGAACAACAGGCTCACTTGTTGACAGTTGGAAAGCCTTTGGCTGGATCAAATGTTGAGCCACAAGTAAATCTCTGCATCATGTGAGGAAAAAACAAAAGTTAGTCTGAGTCTGCGCTGAAAGTGCAGAAGTTGAGTTGCTGAGATCAGGGGGAAAAAAAGAACAAAGTGTTTTTATGAGTGTGAAGGCTCAGAGAAAAGTGATTTTAAAAGTCTTGTACTTCTTTTACATTTACACAAGTAAAGGTTACTTTAGTGCTGCTTCATGTCTGAGCTGAGTGTTGAGGTTTTACAGCATTTCTGGAGATTTCAGGCTTTTGTAAAGTATATTAAATGACTTGGAGGACTTTAAATTGTCCCTTTTGACTCCAGTGTGACGCACTCAGGATTCTCAGCATGGTAGTTCTGACTTCCATCAGATTTAATTACGCTCAAATATTCAAAGAATTCAAAGAAAACCCCTCAGTTTCTCTGTTCATCAGGCTTGTGTTTTCCTCTTTCAGTGTGTTGAACAAATGTTGGCTTCTCTCCTGGCACAATATAAACTTCATGCGCTCACTGAAAACAAACATGAGCGTTTTAATTTCCTGTGAGTGAAAAGACTGAGTCTAACATAATCAAATGTGGAGAAAGTGAGTACATTAAGCTGACACAGTCTGACCTGCAGTGGAATGCAGATAACGGGAGTCAGCTGCTGCAGGAGCATGTGAGTCGATATATTAGCATCATCAGACGACCACCATCAAGATCCTCCGAGATGCTCCTGATTCTTCACTCATCTAGAACTTCAAACCACTTTCTGTCATTTCTCTATACTTGTTTTTCTATGACTGTAACCCTGCTTGTTCTGAAGGTGAAAAGAACAGAGATAACTTTTAAAAAATTGGTCTATTAAAGGAGACATAATCCAGTTTTTTAATCAGTTAATTATATTTTGTTGTGTACTTGGAGTCTCTTGGAAGGCAGAAAATTTGAATTTAGTCTCTCTCGGTGCTGCGTAGATATCTTTATTTTCTGGAGTGTGAAGCAGCTCGTTTGGATTTAAAGAGACAGCCTCAAAATGAAAGGGGTGAAAGAGGGGCTTGTGGAGTTGCAATAAGGAGGAATTCAGACCAAAGCATTGCAGTTCCACTTTATATAATGTGAAAAAAAGGATATAAAAACATGTCTCTTTTAATAAGGTAAGTCATTGTTGCCACTCTACTGTTCAGATTTAGGGGTGTGTTGGCATAAAGGGTTTCCATAGTAACAGTGCATTTCTCTGCAGCCGGGTAAAGACAGTATCTGGCTTCCTGTGCTGGTGGGCCTGCGCGTTGTCTTCATCCCACTCTTCATGTTGTGTAACGTCAGCCCCCGTCACCACCTCCCCGTGTGGTTCGCTCACGACGCCTGGTACATCATCTTCATGATTTTCTTCTCCTTCTCCAACGGATACCTGGCCAGCCTCTGCATGTGCTTTGGACCAAAGTAAGGCTTGTTTGCAAACCCCGCGGCCGACGGAGACAACAGACGCTCGGGTCACTGGTTGCTCATGTTTCTGTTTGTTGTCTCTGTGCAGGAAGGTGCCGCAGCATCAGGCAGAGACAGCCGGCGCCATCATGGCCTTCTTCCTGTCCCTCGGCTTGGCGCTGGGCGCTGCGATCTCCTTCGCTGTCCGGGCTCTAATATAACCTCTCCAGAAGAATCTTCATCACCTCACCTTCATCATAAGCCCGTCCGGTGTGCGTTTGAGTGAGTGAGTGAGTGAGTGTGTGTGTGTGTGTGTGTGTGTGTGTGTGTGTGTGTGTGTGTGGGGACTAGAGAACCATGTTCTACATTTTTATGAAAGACTTATTAATCCAACAGGAGTTGAAGTATTTAAATTTTTCCCCTCCAAACTCAGTAGCAAAATGTGTTGTTTAACCTGTGTTGGAGGTTTTTTTTTAATTATTAGCACTGATCAAACCAAGTAAATTAAAGCCAAAAGTAATTTAAAAAGTATTTATAATGGATGTAATGTAAAGGAATATTTAAAGCTGTTATGAGCCCAGCAGTATTCCTGAAGACAGCTTGCAGAATTTAAAGTTAGGAAACAAAAAGCAATAAAGGTTTTATACTTTTTTTTAAATGTAATTTTAGATGTTAGAGAACTCTTTGATGGTGCGTAACTTTGTACAAAAGACGTGAAAGTCGCGTTTCAATGGATTGTTGAAGCTTTTAACTTTGATTTAAACCAAAAACACAAAGACATCCTGAGAAACTGAAAGGGATTTCAGCTGAACCACTTCTGTCAGTGTTTTAAAACTCAACTCAGTAGCTCATAGTTTGTCGTTTTAGTGTTAATTTTAGACAAAGTTACCAGTTTTCATCAAGCATCTTGACTTGAATAGAAACATCTGTTTAAATGTTCTGCCCATGTTTTTATTTTTTGTACTGTTACAAAAAAATAATCTTCAATATTCAGAATATGCAGCTCAAAAGAATTGTGACAAATTGTTTGGGAGACTTTTTATTATTATTTCAGGAAATTTGTGCCTTTTTACGATACTTGTCCTCATTAGTAGGCTTTATATAAAGTTTATATAAGCAATAGTTTTGACTGTTTCAAGCTCCCTGTTGGAGACATTTGTGTTTTAAGGCTGTTCTTTTTTTATTTGCTTTAATTGTTGACAGTTTTCATTAGAAGAGTTGTTTGTATCCTATCCACCTGCTTGTTTAAAAGCACAGTGTTGGTTTCTGTTTTTTTATGTTTTTTTATATACATATGGAAGTAATAAAAATTACCATTCTAGCTCATGTGTTCGTCTCAAACGTTACAGAAATTAAAATGTGTATTTTTAGTCCTCCGACTCCCCCTGTTGGTCATTACTGGAAATACAGCATCTGTACAGATTAGTTTTCATTTATTCTTTTTTGTTTGGATTTTGAGTAATTTATACTTTTAATTCAATGAAAATATTCAAACTGTAAAAATATTTAAATTATTAATAAAATCCTGCATTTAAGTCATGTAAAAAGTATCAAGAAATCAGATCCACGCAGAGTATAAATAAGCAGTACCATATGAAGATAACTCAGATTAACTATATAATTAATGAGCAGGTATCTGTCCACAAGATAAGTATCTGTACAGAATATATCTAGTTGAAAAAAAAATGTGTAAAATCTGTTTCAAAGTAATGAAATACAAAACCTGGATTGAAATTCATTGGGTCTCATGCAAGAACATTTTTGTATTTCATCCTAAATTTCTCTTACGTTAGATTCAACAAAAGCTTCTATCTTCAGGAAAAGTGTAAATGAGCAGCGTAAACATGATGAATGCCACCTGTTCAGGTGACAAATCTAATATATAAAATATACAGGTGCTCGTGCACGAGGAAAGGAAATTAGCATAATTACTACCCTAGAAACACCCTAAGGCTATGCTTCCTGTCCATTCATTAAAATGACAGATTTTCTTTTCTGAATCACTCATTTTTAGCAGCCTCAGCTGTGGAATTAAAGGAGCTGCTAAAACCGAGGGATGAAATGACGACTGCTGTTAATGTCATGTTTCACATATTACAGTCACAGAAATAAAAATCTAAATCGTATTCATTTCTCTCTAGTCTTGTTTTCCATCCATCCATTATCTATACCTGTTTCTTCCTTTCAGAGTCACTGGGTCACAGTCAGTGGCGGATCTAGGATTTTTCTGAGTAAGGGGGCCACTATATTGAAAGAGGGGCCAAGTATTTGTTCAACATCCTTTCACAAAAATCCACAGTTTTGTTAAGATAAACATTTACCTAATCACACATGTTAAAACACCAATAATGTACGGTAATGTCATTTTAAAAAAGCTTGTACAATAAATTCTCTTTACCAGTTTTACATACTTTTTACTGTACATAGATAAAATACTTTCAAACACATAGCATTTGAGAAAATCCAGTCATCATTTGTCAGTTGAAAG
>JARVJO010000001.1:28983094-29009426 GCA_031762555.1 Cynodonichthys magdalenae
TGAATGCAAACCGCACCAAACGAAAAAAATAAAGTCCACTTTTGGTCCGGACCAAACAAGCGGACCAAAGGACTTTCTTGGTGTGAATACACCCTTAGATTCTATCGCTGTGCTGCTCTACTGGACTTTCTCTGATGTCACAGGTAAATTCTTCAAAATGAGTCATTTTTATTCTAAATTAACCCTTAAAGGGCTATATACCCTAGTAAGAACTTCAGCCTCACCTGATTGTACATGTAGCGCAGCATGAAGTCCAGCAGGAAGGACTTGCCCTTGCGAAACGCCCCGGCCACAGACACGACCACCACATTCAGGTCCTTCACATGATCCTGCAGCAGGATTTTCTCCAGCGCAGCCGTGTCCAGCTGAAAGCTGTGCTCATCCAAATTGGCCAAAAGAATCGGGATGGGTTTGGCCTTCCCCTTATCTTCCACAGCCTGGCAATATAGGTTACAATCAATCAGAACTTACCCTCGCATTAAGAGAAGCTCATGTGACTAAACTGCTGTTAAAGCTGATTTCAGAGAGGAAACAAAACTAAAAGTTATTGAAACAAAGTATTAAAAGAATGCCGATTTATTTTTTACCCTGCAACTACTTTGTTCAAATGTTTTTCTACAAAAAATAAAAAATAAAAATCAAGCTAAAGACAACAAGGGTTAGAGGTTGGTTAAAGCTTCACCTTATCCTCCTCGATGCCTTCATCTGGTGAGGGAATGGGGCTGTCATTAAAGCCTGAGTTGACAGTCATGGGGTCGAGATGCAATTTTTCTCCACGGTCCTCAGACATCCTTAAAGGAAGTGTTTGCTTATGTAGAGGAAGGGGGACATCAGTCATGCCTTGAAAACCTTTAGAAAACAGGATAAAGTAAAAAGGGGAAAGATTAAGTTGGAGTGGTTGTGAGACAGAAACATGTTTTCCAGGAATCCTTATTGTCACATGTTGGTTTACATTTATTTGTTTACTTCAGAGGAGGAGGGGATTAATTGTCTTATATGGATCAAAGTGAAGACGTGGATCTTTCTAGATTTCTGTGGCGTGCTAAATTCACTCTGGGCTGCCCTTCTAGGTCAAACTCATAAATAGCTTTGTGGTGAAAATCACAAAGGGCCAGAATAAAGGACAAGAATAAAATATGTCACCAGGATGGAATTTTAAAAATGTCACTCCTAGATATATTTTAATTTCAGTTACAGCCTTTAGAAAACAGATTTCTACTGAAACTGTTTTGACTTTCTTCTGTACTACAGTAGAATTTTAGGTGTGTACTAAAGCCTAAATTATAAAGCCTGCTAATGTTTAGACTAGTTGTTTGCATCACTTTGAAGATGGGAAGTGTTGTTTTAATGTAGAAATTGTTTATAATTTACTGAAAAGCAAATGTATGTTTTATGTAGATGTATGAGTAGCTTTGCAAAGATTTACCCAAGTACACACAGAAATTTCTAAACATTTGAAATAGTCTAATCAAACCGTTGGAAAGTCATTTTTTATTTAAACATTCAAAACAAACTGAACACAATCCGTTCTCTCTCATATTTACAATTACAAAAATCGCAGACTGATGCAGAGTTTAAATTATACTTCCTTGAGTTACAGAAGCAAACAATCATTGAGCCATATTTAAAAAAACAACAGCTTAAAACAGGTTGATCCACAAGCAGAAAACTTAACTCAGATAAATATCTTTGTAATGGTTCAACGTTCCTGAGCACAAACGTGTCTCGCGTCAAATATAAATCAGGTTTAGGCTAACTAACGACGAGACTCACTCTTTCCAGTTTGTTAATCATCACCAACAAGCAGACAACATGTAATAAAGTCTTTTTAAAAGACAAACATCAATCAACTTTATGGCACAAAAAATGCCAGTTTAGAACAAGTTCAGTCATTGCTTCATAAAAGCCCTCAACACACAAGTAGCACCAACTGATAAAAACAGAGCAGACACACAGGATTTCTTAATTTTCTTTTACCTAAATTAATTAATAAATTGGCAATTTAAACTGCAGAATGGCAATAACTTTAAGATGATAATTTTATTGTTGTAATTCCTCTTTCCAAAAGACTTTTCAATCCAGCTACCAACAAGTCCATGTCTAAAAGAACATTAAACAGAGTGAGACACACTAAGTTACTGAGCTGAACACTCTGTCTTATTGACACATGAAGAAGCCAAGTTTACACTACAAATATGGGCTGGAGCAGCAGAAGTCCTAAATACAAAGCGAATTTTAAATTAAAAGAATATTTTTAATCATAAACTAAAACTGAGGTTAAAAAGTCTTGTAAAACTATTTTAAAAAGAAACATCTTGCATTTACATTTTAGATTTACTAGAAGTAAGCATTTTCAGTTGTTTGAATATTTGGATTAATATTCATGAATTACTTTGAGGTTTCAGGCTGTGGGTTCAAAAAAAACAAGTGATACAAATTCATCAGTATGAGCTTTAAGGATGTTAAACATTATGATCGTTTGAGAGAAAAATGCAAATAAAACATCGAAAGATATGCTGCAAAAGGATGTGAGGCTATGCTAATGGCTCAATGCAGTTAATGTAATCTGCTTCACAGACAAATTAGCCCTGAAGATGTCCTCAGTTTGTTGCATTGCAGGTTCTCGTCAAGTCTAGAGCGACAATCAGCTAAATGAAACTGCAGACTGAAGCCATGGAAATAAAGACTCCACTAAGATGCTGTAAGGAGGATGTGTTGCAGTCGAAAGTGAGTGGGAGAAGAAATCTATAAATAATCACAGAAGTACTAATAGCAAACATAGATAAAACATTAGGTCTGTTCAATGTGCACACAAGCACTTTAAGATAAAAGTGGGTGGCTAATGCAGTGCTTGACAGCTTGCAGAAAATAATGGCTGAACTAAAATTAGAAATCTTGCTTCTTATCTTATGAAGGCAAGAACTGGTCTGCAATGTTAACTTAGTTTACACAGTGCTGCTCACAAGGAATAATGTAGTCCATCTAAACAGACAAATATATCCTCTTTAGCATTTTCCTTATTATTATTTGATATATAGAACAAAAAAAGTGTGTCCCAATACAAGCTAGCCTACATTTTGAGAACTGTATCCAAAATCAGCCTTTATCTCCCTCGAGTCCTGCACTACATTTAAAACAGCCTCTGACTACACAAAGTTTCTGATAGACAAAATAATGAGTTTGCACTTTAAATGAGCAGTAGACTTTAGAAGGGAGACTCTATAAACATACATCAACCATTGTTCAAAATAATCCAGATGCCCTAATTTCCCCTTTGCTGGTACCAACATGCAGCTTGACACGGCCTATCGGGACACAAGTCAAGCAGGGCAAATGCTCGGTTGCAGCAAGCAAACCAACGAGGACAAAGTGCAGATTAGGAGGCAGCTGGCTTTCAGTAAAGTAGACATAAGGTCGTTATGATAACAATCCTATCGCATGTCAGGGATGAAACATGGAGACTAATTTCTTACAAGTATGGACTAAATTTAGTGACAGTTACTTAGTAGGGCTGTTTAAAGTATTGAAAAATTATAATGATTGCAATATCGGTGAGCACTGAGCATATTAACAATATGGAAAGAAACTGCAATAAATCATAGGCCATTTTAAATGACACCATGTTCTGCATGCTAATAATATATTGGACTCTATATTGGACACACAGACTCTTTGCTCCACTCCCCTCAGGAAGGAAGCTGTGGAGCATTAAGTGCAAAACAACGAGACTGAGGAACAGCTTCATTCTTAAAGCTATTAGACTGACCAACACTAAAGGAATAACACCAATGGGAACAAAATACTGCAGCGAATGCTGAAATACTTGACTATCAACTACCACTATATTGACACCCTATTCATCCTGTGCAATCCGTTCATGCTGCTATATTGTGTAAACAATTTATGTTACTATGGCTCATGTTGTTGCCACCCACCTCTCCATGATACCATTACTACTGTTTATCACTTTTTCTACTTCTCTTTAAATTAAGTATTATTTTATATTTTATTGATTTGTCATGTATATATTGCTCTGGGGTTAAACCAGGACCGTGGGTACAAAATTTCGTTCCACCTCATGTAAAACATGTGATGTGAATGACAATAAAGTCTCCTTGATCCTTGATATATTTGTCAGTGGTCTTGATGCCCACATCTTAAATGATTAAGATGACTGAAGAAAAAAAAGGGTTTACAAATATTATCGTTTAATGTGCAATACTAGTAATTAGCAGCAAAAAAACTTGCATAATTTGTTTAATTTGCCAAATAAGGCCTGCAAAAATGCATTATTTGGTCTAGCAAAGCTAAAACTGCATGTAGCTTTACAAAAAGAAAAAAAAATTAGTCTGAATTAAAATCCAAATTCAAATATTTGTCATAATCCAAATAAAAGCCAAATGCCATACTACCATAGAAATACATCAAATGACTCATCAATTAACAGCATATAAAATACATTATCAACGGTTTAAAATGTCAACACTCATATTTAATAATTGTTAAGTTGATTTGCACACCATTGAAAGAATGTAAACAAAAACATTTCGCATCAACCCACAATACAAAACCTGTTTACTTACTTTGATTTGCTTGTGTTAATGAATACATGTTTGTTTTTTCTATTTTAACTTAATGTTTAAAAGTTGCCTCTTGAGGATAAGCCTGCAGAACCTGAGCAGACTAATAATAACCAGGATAGGTAAAAATATCTCACTAATTACATGGATAAGATTAACAAACTTACAAGCTCACCCAACAGAATGATGAAAACAAAATGATGTTATGTCAGTAAACCAGTATTTGGGAAGATTAATGAATACAGACGAGTCCTCAAGGGCCAAGAAGCGGGTGAAAGTGACTGAACCTCAGTCTGGGTCAAAGTAAACCGACAGGTGTCGCGGTTTAATGTGTATCCGGGTCATATACTGTTTAAATTACCCCTGCGAAACTTTTTTCAACAGCGAAAAGTGGATACTGACAAAACGAACCACATTGTAGGTGATGTTAACAGTTTAAACTACACTAACGCACTCCGTTTGAGTGATAGCGAAAGCGCTTACTGAAAGGGGTAACCAAATTTGGCAGAACACCGCGAACTGAAAACAATGTTAAACGCGGGGGGGAAACGAGTAAGACATAATAAAGTAGATAAATAGAAACAATTCTACTCGCTTCAACGTAGTCTTCATACTAAATATAAGTCGTCTAGTTAATAAAAACAAATAAACAGTTTACCTTTGTCTTCGAGGTGGCTTTTAGAGTTCAAATAGAGATTTCGGTTCCTCGGACCGCTTACCTCCGCCATCTTGGTCAACTAAATTATCCAAAGTGTCTGACGTCACACAAGTTTTATTTCTTCTCGCGCAGCTTGCGGCTGGGTCAAGTCTCTGCACTGCTTAAATATACAGTAGTTATATTTACCATAGATTAAAAGCTTGCTGTTTGAAGCATTAATGTACAAAATGATATGAAACAACAAAGAGTGTTAGATACCATATTGACTATGATAAACAGTCAAATAATCATAACCTGTCTCCACGTCTATTTTTAATTGTTTAAATAGATATTAACGGTCGACCTTTTTGACCTGGTATTTGGTCAAACCAACTCAACATACCATCAGCTTTATCATAGTTATACAATTAATCCAGCAGTTTTTAGTGTGATTTTCTTTAGTTTAAATTATTATTTAATTAATTAATTGTAATTTATTGTTTTATCCCATCTTTCTATTGTGGCCAATAGCTCCACACAAACTTCCTCCCAGTCACCTTAACAAAGGTTGAGTTTGTTATCAGACAGGCTGTGTACACTCAAGATAAACCAGTGTTTGGTCAGATATCTCAAATACAGCTAGGGGAGAAATTACACTCTCCTTTTTTTTCTATTTTTTATGATGTTTTTACAGCTCACAGTCATGATTATTGCTAAACAAATACCCATGGCTGCTGTCAATAATGCAGAAATAGGAGGGCAGCTGCTGTTCAGACTATAATCCCGTGTCATCATATATCATGGTGCAGGGTTCAGCTCCACAGCAGGACGGTGAATTTGGGTGTGAAACCAAATAAACAGATTATTTTATCATTATGTTGTCCTAATCACTCCAAGTCAGAGTGATTGTATTACCTTTGTTATTAAAATGCATTAAAACTTCAAGCAACCCTTCAACAAAATAAACATAAAACAGAAAATCAGCGTGGAATTTGACCCGTGTAATTATTTATCCTTAACAGGTGTGTTGCATTCTCCTTCCTTGGTTTAGTTTGTTTGTATAGCTGCAGCTGTTAAGTGTGTTTGCATTGTCATTTAGGTGTCTACATGTTTTTTTAAGTAGTTTGTCAAAGTTTAGTCAAGATAACCTGGACTCATAATATTTACACATCAGCACGGTCAGTTTCAGGAGTTGACATTTTAGACAGAGGGGGGATGGCATCAATACCAATATCACCTCTTATCTTTCTGTAGGACTACCCCTGACATCCAGGAGCTCCTACTTCATCCTGGGATTAGATGTGACATTTGGGAGTCACTGAGGTGACTCTTTTGTTGAAGCTGTTTTCTGATGTCAGTCTTCTTCACACTTCTTTTTGTAAATGGGGTCAGTAGAAATGGTAAGCGTTTGAGACATTTGTAACTGTAATAGTTGCACATGAATTGCTTTGTGAAAGAGTTAAACGAGAACAAGAACCCCCCCGTGTTAATCTGGGTCTGTGCTATTCTTAGAAAGTCTCATCAGCCGGCAGAAAGATGAGAAACACACGTGATGGCAGGCCTTGATAAATTTAGCGAGAGGAGCAGAGAACCCAGTGACAGAATCTAAAGGCTGGTGCTGAAATCCAGATGTGTGACTATTTTTTTTACAGGATTTGTGTGTGTGGCTGGAGGGCTGGGACTGTCTGAGAATGGATTCTGCCTTGAAGTTGTTTGAAGTTGCAGCATCTTTTTTCATTTTTACTCCAATTTTATTTTTCATTAAACATTAAATTACCTTCTTTGTTTTTTTATGATTCTGAAGTAATTTTAAGAAATTATAAATTTTCACTTAAAGCAGTGGTTCTAAAACATTTTAGCTTTTGACCCACAAAACGATGGTAGTAACTTGCAACTCTGACAACACATTTTGCCTGACCAGCTATTCATTTATTGAATTGTTTATTTTTCGTAACAATTATGATGAAAACATGTTTTTTGCAATCACTAAATTTCATTTGGTTTCTACATAATATGAGAACTCCCACTTCCACAGTGGAGTCTGGTTTCCAGTTTTGGGAACCTCACCTACCAAACTTTGAAGACTTAGTAGTGGTCTCCCTCTAGTGCCCAAAAATACACTTCAGTATTAAAGTTCCCAACCGGTCTGTACAATATGATCAAAATCACTCATTAAACAACATGTCATGAGCAGTTTTCTATTTAATAAAATATATTATGATTTCTTGCATGGTTTGTCAGCTCTTAATTTGTGTGTTATAAATGACTGTCAGCTACAACTACACCAAATCTTAGCTCAATGTCTGTAAAACTGCTTGAATTATAGTCACTTTTGGGTCTTCTATACTCTCAGCTGGCTGTGGTGGCCATCTTTGATTGGTTCCAAATGTTGCTAAGTTGTAGCTGAGCCTTTCATTAAAATAGACAGTGTTGATGCTAAATAGTTAATAGCAAACATTTTATAAATAAAGATTTTACCCAATATATTAGTCCTCAGAACCTGTGGATCAGTCTCAGTTTTTACCACATTGAATTTTAGATCATAATCTGTGAAACTGATCACATTTATAGACATTTTTGTGTTTTTCTTTTTTGTCAATTGGTTGTGGCAACCATCTTGACTCAGGTTGACTCCAAACGTTACATCTTCTTTGATTTATTCAACAATCTGATTGATATGTAGGATTTTATTTCTGTTTCAGGCCAGAAGGTGGCGCCAACCCTTACTTACGCTGGTTGCCAACAGCCATTACAACCGACGAACAAGAAACATACCGGAAACACGTAACAATAATATAAGCCAAAACTACAGGCTTGCAGCTCTTGTTAATATTATGCCTTTTTCGAGTTTTTTTAAAATATAATTTTCCATTAGTAGTTTTTATTTGTCTTTTGTACGGCTGCAGCAAAACGTCTAAGCCTTACCTGAGAACGCTGCATGGATTCACGGATAATTTGACGACTGTGAAAGCTTGGAAGCAGTTCGTGAGGACCAGGCAGGACACTGTATGATCAGATTTTTTTTCATCAAAGATCTACAGCGATCGTTTCGATTCAAGTTGTTTAAAAAAAAACCCACACATATCCTGCAGCACCGTGCAGGACCGCTGCATCATCCACCACTACTGCCGAAAATGAGTTCCAAACAGACGGACTGACAGGCTTCATCTAACCAGAGACAATCACCACCAGTGTCGATTCAATTCGGCCTGAAATGCCTGACCCAGGTACAAACTATTGATAACTATCAGAACATTGCAACAAAGAGGATTAGACTTATGCCAAAGTTTTTAAATCAGGTTTTGTGTGATCAGTTAGAGTTTTTAAGTGTGTCTCGAGAATGACTTTCAGCGACCACACCAAATTTTAGTTATAAAGCTATGTTTGTATTTGCTAAAGTTGCTCTGGGGGTGGCGAACATCTTTAATTGATTACTTTCTGAGAGTTTCATAAAATCCATACAGTCGTTCATAAAATATTTTGCTAACTTTACAGACATATCAGCATGTTTGATTTAAAAGAAAAAGTCATCCCATATATTTGTAGGATTTTAGAGTCACCTTTGTTCAAAATATTTATTTATTTATTTATTTATTTATTTATTTATTTATTTATTTATTTATTTATTTATTTTGCAGATGTCCAGCAGATGTTTATTAAAGGAGAAGAATCCAATGAATGGAGCTCCAGTTTGCACCATCAGGACCACAAGCTTGACTTTAAGGAGGAAGAGGAGGAACTCTTGGACAGTCCAGGGGGAGGAATAACCAGCTTTCCGTTCATGCTTGTTACTGTAAAAAGTGAAAAAGGTGAAGAGGAACATCTGTCTTTGGGTATTTATCAAAACAAAATTGAAGACGGTGAAGATGAAAAGCCTTCTACTAGCAGATCAACTAAACAAAGAGAAGATGAGAAATTGAGCAACCCTGATGTAAAACTTGTGACTGCAAGAAAGACTGGAATCTTAAATAGTGATAATACTAATTATGAAGACTGGCAGATCCCCTTATCAGATTATGGACCTGAAAATGAAAGTTATAATGGTTGTTTAAAGGAAACTAAGGTGCCTGAATCAGATGCAAATAATGAAGTAGGAGCTGACAATGCCAAACAATCTTTAACCTGCCCTAAACACACAACAGACCATTCAGATAAAAGTTCCACTTCCTGTTTGGGTAATAAGAAATGCCCCACATCGAAGTCAAATGTGGATCGTGACATGGAAGCTCACATAGGAGAGAAACCATTTGATCATGATGTTTGTGATAAAATATTTAATCAAGAGAGACTTCCTAATAATGATACAAAAGACCACACAGAGGAGGCACCATTTGATTGTGATGTGTGTGGTAAAACATTTACTGTTAAGGGAAGTCTTAACAGACACATGCGAATTCACACAGGACAGAAACATTTTAGTTGTGGTGTTTGCTGCAAAAAATTCATTGAAAAGACTGATCTGAAGAAACATGTGAAAGTGCACACAGGAGAGAAACCATTTAGTTGTGGTTTTTGTGGTAAAAAATTCAGACAAAAGACACATATTAACAGGCACATGATCATCCACAAAGGGGATAAACCATTTGTCTGTGACGTTTGCGGTAAAACGTTCAACGTAAAAGCAAATCTTAACATGCACATAAGAATTCACACGGGAGAGAAACAGTTTGGTTGTGATGTTTGTGGAAAAACGTTCAGCATCAAGGGAAATCTTAACGCACACATGAGAATCCACAAAGGGGAGAAACACTTTGGTTGTGATATTTGTGGCAAAACCTTTATTCTAAAGGGAAATCTTACGACACACATGAGAATCCACACAGGAGAGAAACATTTTGGTTGCGATGTTTGCGGAAAGACATTCATCTCGAAGGGAAATCTTGACGCGCACGTCAAAATCCACACGGGAGAGAAGCAGTTCAGCTGCAACGTTTGCTGTAAAAGATTTATCCTAAAGACGGATCTGAGGAAGCACATGAGAGTTCACACTGGAGAGAAACCGTTCAGCTGTGGTTTATGTGGTAAAACATTCAGTCAGAAGATCCATCTTAAAACACACATGTTTACACACAAAGAGGAAAAACCACTGGTTGTGATGTTTGTAGTTAAACATTCGACGTAAAGGTGAATCTTAATGCTCACATGAGAATCCAACAAAAGAAACATTTTATTTGTGATGTTTGTGACCAAAGATTTAGATGTTCGCGCCCTCAGAGACCCTGAACAAGGCAGCTGCTGAAAGAAAAGAAGAAAAAAAATCATGTTTGGAAACTTGTTACCTTTGAAAATTTCTGAATGCTTATAAATCTATAAAATATTTGTTATTTAAATGGTACTCTAATGGCATTATTTTGCATTAAAGGACCTGGCCTGGGTTCAAACACAGGTTCTGTGTATTTGAATTTGCCTTTATGACCCATTCCCAACCTGATTTCTGGGGTTCTATTTGGGCTTGGCTACTGGGGCCGTTTGACATCTTGCTTTGTTTCAGTTAGTCATGAATGATATGGAGAATAAAGAGAAGCACCATAAACTCAGTGTTCCATTGTTGTGTCGCAAATAAAATGTAATCACATAAAGATTTGTGTGTTATTTGATACAACCAGATCTCTGCTCCAAGCAAACATGGAGGCCGAGGTAGACAATGCTTTCAATGCAAAAAACATGAACTCTTGAAATGATCAGATACAAATTATTGATCAAACAACGCCACCTGTTTCTAATTATTTCTGTCATTTGAGACTTTATATAGTTTCTGCAAAAATATTCTAGTTATATTTATCTGATGTATGTATATTAGTACGTCTGTTTTTATTTACTGGATCTGACATAAATCTGGAGTTGTCTGATTTTTCCTCCTACCACTAGGTGGCAGTGTAGGTTCATTGATTACTGTGCAGCTTTACATCACTGCTGTTTTGTTTCTGTTGTAGTTATGTTTTATTAGGACATAAATATATCTTCTGAAACCCTTTTCTGTCAGTCAAGACACAGACCTGACCAAAATAATACTTTATTTAAAAAATATATTTTGTTCAATTTCCCTCAGCAGACTCTTCAGTTTCTTTCTGCTTACTTTATTTTTAACTGTGATAGTTGATCCATGACTATCCACTGTAAACGCCAACATGGTGAAGCTATATGAACAGCTAAAATTATTGTTAATGTTCTGCAACTGCAGTTATTAGATCAATTAATTTTTTTGTCAAATCCTTTGACTCCTGACTGCACTGTGCAGCAATGTTATTAAAACAATATTCAAAATTGTTTGCAAAGAGTAATTTTACAACAAGAAGAGTCAAGGTTTTGGTTTATTTCTCGTCACAGTGAGTTTTAGACACCAATTTTTTTTTAAAGTAACACAACAAACAAATGGTTTCATTAAAAAAAATCAGTCTTAATTTTGATATCTTTGGTTTAAAAGTGAGTTTTCATTTTGATTAAGAAAAAATATTGGCATGAGCCTTTACAGAGGAAATTGTTTGTGTGCATTTTTGACTTTTTGTCTGAAACTGAGACTTTTCCTGTCAATTTTTACAGTAAAACTTTAAGTTTAGGGTGTATATTTCTGCTATTGTCTGTTTTATTTTTATCACATCTGTATCATCAGTAGGAGGTCACTTGTGGGTATTCATTAAAGTCTGATGTATGTTGATGTATGAGTTAAGTAATGTTTTTCATTATGATTAGTTTGCGCAAATAATCAAGGTAATAAGAACTAACTTGATTACAGTAAGTAAAGTTTTTACACAGACACATATACTGTATATGTTATATAATATATAATTTTTGTCTGTCTGCTTCCATGTTTCCTCCTCTCAGTGACTGATTTATGCTCCCAGCTCTTTATACAGTGTGATCGGTTTGCTGAATCAACAGCATTGCTGCCAGGTTGTCATGGCGTCTGATTGTTGAGCATCAGGTCACGTGCCCCATCACAGCCAGACGTCCCCCCCCTACTCCATTGAGCCCACGACCAACCCAGAGGTTATTATGACATTTACCTCGGCAACAAGGAGACGAGTGGAGTCAGTGGCATTGTGCCACCTCGTGTAGAAGCCAGCTCTCTGAAATGATGAGATGATTTTAGAGCTCATTGTTTTCTCAGAACAGAGGCAACAATATATTATGTCGTGTTGAAACACTTCAACCTAACAAAAGTACAAAATCCTTTAAATATGTTGTTCTAAATGATGCTGTGGTTTCTAACACAGCTTTACTCTGACCAGAAAAACGCCAATAATTTTACCAGAAGACAGCATTATCTGCATGAAGGAAAATTTGTAACTGATTAACTGAATGTTTGATGCAGTATTGTATATTATACTTTCTGATCATTGCAAGTAAGGTTAAAACAGACAAAGAGTTGGTGTGTGTTATCAATGTGTTCTTTCTGTCTGTATAGACAAAAGTTAGTTATGTTCATCTGACGTAAAAGTTACCACCTTCAGGGGTGTAACCAGGAAGAGACTGAAGAGGTTATAATGTTGAAGAAATGAAGTGTATTTAGAAGTTGTGGGTGTTTAACAGAGTCTCTGTTCAGATCCAGCCTGGACAGACTGGGCTGTTTGTTTGGGTTCTTAGCTCAAGGTCTAACGCCGAGGCCTGTGCTGTGCTGTACCTGATTGGAGTCAGAGACAATAATAAAGTTTTTCAGAAGAAATCCAGTGGATTCCTGCTCTTATTCAGACATACCATTTTGAACATTGCATTTAATTTGGTGATCCCCACAACTGTAAAGAAATATTACGTGTTCGTTTACTGAGTTTCATGGCAGAACCAGATAGGAAACACACCAATATTTATACTGATTAAAATGTGAGGAAAAGACTTATACAACACAGCGCTGGACTGATTTGCAGGCTTTTAATGCATCTTTGTGCATTCAGCAAATCAGCCTCAAATCCAGGAAGCACAACATTTTTCTTCAGGATCTGACCCCCGCCTATTTCTTTACGGCTGATGTCAGATCCCCAGAACACTATAGTCTACTGTCTTAAACCAACTTTTAATGATGTGTTGTGAGTGACTCCAGGCATGCTAGATTAAGACTGTACCGACTGCCTTTTATGACTAGTTCATAGTCACCCAGATCAGCCTGTTCATAAAATCATCAATTCAATCATAAAAATAATCACACAAATGTTTATAACAATATATCAATATTAACCTAATAAAAACTACAGAATGTGTAGTGGCTTTAAGCATCAGTAAGTAGATAAACCAGTAAATTTCTTCATGCATATTTGACAAACCAGGCTCCATCGTTTTCTCTTCAGGTATTTTTTAGGAACTGAAAGTTTATTTTACCAAACACCTTGTTGATTAATTGTTAGGTGTTGTCCTTATCTCTGTTTTGTGAACAGTGTTTAGAAATACTTTTAGAGCACATATCAGCCTTTTAAACACACCAGAAACATACAGAACATGAAAATATTTGTTTCACTTCATGGTTATGTAACACATTTTGTCACTGTAGGGTAAAATACCTACGTGATTCTAAGATAAATTTAGAATCTTGAAACAAACCTCTGTTTATTTGATCATTTCACCATAGTTAAACCTGAAGCCTCCCGGGCCCTGAGCCCTCGGGGGGCAGCAGCCAGAGAGGAGGCTCTGGGGCCGGGGGGCTCACTGAACACACCAGCAGCATGAGGTCTCATCACTCTCTCCACACTTTTGCTGTCAGAACTTTTGTTTCAGCCACATTGCTGGCTCACAAGGACCCGCCTCCCAGGTAACTGCGTGCTGCTGAGTCGGTGCTAAAATGATGAAATGATGTCGAAAACACAGACCTAAAAAATGTGGACCAAACCAAAGGGCAGCCAGGGACAAGAAAAGGACAAAAACTACTGGAGATCTGCTACAAAACATGCCCTCATTGTTCAGTTTCTGGGAACTGAAGCAGTTTTTTTTTTCAAGTAAACCAAAGTAAATTCTTACCTGCCTACACAAAAGAATAGACATTTCTTTTAAGTCTCAAAAGTAACAAGTTCAATTATTTATTTTTTAAAATTTAAATCTATCAATTCCAAGAAAGCAACATTTTGTCTTGCATCAGTTTGTAAAAGTTAAAGTAGAAAAGTTTGTGGTTTCATCCCCTCAGATTATTTCTGCTGAAAAGATGTGGAATAATAACAGGTTGCAGATTTAATTTTACTTGTCAGCGGCGGAGCCACTCTTGTGTAGCCGAATCCTCCACAGACCGAAGATGGATTTTAACAACGTTGTGTCTTCTGCTTTTCTTCACGCATTTCAATTTACTTTCACCGACTATTCAAATCTGCAGCTTACCCCCCGGAGTCCTGGCATATAGGGAAAGAAAAGCTCAATAAACAGAAAAATAGCATGTTGGACTGCTTTTTTTTTACCCCTTCAGGGCTCATGCTGTGTTTTTTAAATGTTCTCTTTTTTTGTGTTTGTTTTGAATGTTTTAGCATTTACTCAGTAATTATCTCTGCTTTAATTACCATCAACACAATTTGAAGTATTGTCAGTAAATCTTGTTGTTTATCATGCTCTGTTCCTTTAGGACTCTTCGCTCAGTTTTAAAACTAAAACTTTTGTTCTTCACTTATAAAACTTGTTCTACTTTGACCCAAATTCCAACCTTTTATTTACTGTACATTTATTGCCTTTTTGCTGCACATTGTAATTACTTAGCTGAGGTTAAAAAAAGCACACTTACTTTTGTTATAACCACATTCTCTTTCCAGCTTTAGACTGCATTGCCTCAAGATCTTTGGCTCTTAGGGGATAATCCACACTTCCAACAGTTCTCTTCCTATCTTGGCTGATTTCTTTTAAATTCTTCTGGCTTCACACAGTAGAAGCAGGTGTTTAAAGTGTGCCTTTAAATATGTGCCTCAAATAATTCCAAATATTGTTAACTAACCTGTCAAAAGCATCTAAAGTCATGGCATCATCATCATCTGAGATATCACACTTTGTTTAAGTGGTATGAGAAATACACTGAAAAAAATGTCTAAATCTTTCAACCTTACATTCAATCAATATGTATTTTTTGATCTTGTTTCAAGACTCGTACACTAAGCAGGAGAAGAATGTGTTCGTTTATTAATCTTGGACATTTTCCTTATTTCAAGAAGTCTTACCAAGTGCAATTTTCTTATTACATTGGCAGCAAAGTTGTAAAGTAAGTACTAATACTTCGTTACTGTACTTTTTTTTTTGTTTGTTTTAAATGAAATGAATAAACCAGTACTACTACTACTACTTAAGTAGAAATTTTGGTTATCTGTACTTTACTTGAGTAATTATTTTTCAGCCTACTTTTTACTTCTACTCCTTACATTTTTACACAAATATCTGTACTTTTTACTCCTTACATTTTTAAAAAAAGCAAGAAGTAGAAAGTCGTTTCTCCTATTTAATTTCAGCTTGTTATCGTTAAAAAATACTATTCTGAAAAATTGTGCCTCCTGGATAGAGTGAATTTAATTGTGGCTGGATGAGAAGAATAAATATATACCGTTCTGATACCATATTAGTTTGTACACAATCCATCAAAGCTGCACGCCTTTAGAAAAAAAAAGTTTTTGGAGAGGTCACCTGCCAATAAATGTAATTTGGAAAATCGAATCGTTCATTTTTACTCAATACTTTTACTTTTAATACTTAAGTACATTTTATGCCAGAAATTTACTTTTGATACTTGAGTACAAAATAAATCAGATACTTTAAGACTTTTACTCAAGTAATATTCTTAGAAGAGACTTTAACTTTTACTAAAGTAATTTCATTATGAGATACTTGTACTTTTACTCAAGTATAACTTTGAGGTACTTTATACAAGACTGATTGGCAGATTATTTCACTTACAGTAATTAGACTCTAAATCTTCTCAAAGTTTTCAAATTAAGTGAAAAAAAATCTGCCAATGGAATAAGACAATGCTGGGTATAAGTCTAAAAGACTGGCTTATAGTCTGTAAACTCGCATAAAGAAATGTTTTAAGCTGGCAGGAACCAACGCCATTTTGATGCAACCTGGGCTCAAACTCGCAGTCGCAGCCTCGGGATTACGAGACCAACTCAGTCTGTCTGTTGGAAAAATATTTCACGGCCCACTATACATTTTAAATGATTTCTCAGAAAGTAATCATTGGATGTTTGTTTACAGCTGATCAATGTTTGGAGTCACCCTAAATCAAGATGGCTGCTACAGCCTACAAATGGTTTGACTTAGCTAATATTTTAAGATATTGTCCTAAAATGAGACGCAGTAGTTACTGAGAATCATTCACTTTACTATTAACAGATTGCACAAGCTCCCATGAGTGAGAGCGAAAAACAACTGACTTCATCATTTTTCTTTATTTGATAATCTTAGCTTAAAACTGGCACAAAAGGCAGCGGGCGACCCGCATCCCTCCATGAAATGCTTCACTTTTAATTAGGTAAAGTTCAGGTTTTCCCAAATCAAAGAGTTAGGGTTAAAAGTAAAACTAAAAGTTACTTGTGATTCTATTCGGATGATTTCATTAAGCTCAGTTTATAAGAACCAGTTTTGTTTTGTGAGATGTCTGCTTCAAGCTCGCCTCCGTCTCCTCTCCTCTCTGGCTGCAGCTTTTTGTTTGCCATCAAAGGCCCTGAGCAAAGAGACATCAGACTTAACTGTCGTGCTTTATCAGGGAAAGAAAGGTGGGCCGGGCAGCAGTTTAGGCTGCTATTATGACACTACAAAGTGTGACAGAGCGACGGGGAGATAATCAGCGCAGAGGAGAGCGAGAACGAAGGGATGAAAGAGGAGAATGACGCGAGGAGACATTTTTAATCAGCAAAAATAAAAGTCAAGCAGATGAAGCGGCTCTTTTGGCTGAAGCTGTCCAGCTTGTTTTGCAAAAAAAGAAATATACTTCTTTTTTTGCGTAACTTATTTATGGTTTTGAATCAGGAAAAAAAATGCAGTACAACATTTAAATGTCAGTTGTTGCCATTTGGAAGTAAGTTTGAATGTTTGCAGCACTAAACGTTGGATATTTTTCTAGATTTTTTTTGTGTTGTGAGGAGCTGCTTAGTTCTCCTGCACCCCCATAGTTTGTTAAAGACACGAAATAACGCTGGCCTCCCTTCCACCCACATTTGAACTGATGTGTTTATGTGATTAAACTGGGTGAAATTCAGTATCTATAAACACACAAACAAACCAACAAAAAAAAAATTCCAATCTGTTCTCTACTTAAACTCTCATTATGTTGCCCTTTAAAGGTGGGAAGGCTACAAAAATGGTAAAAGATTTTCAACAGAGCACAAATTGGGACAGTAATTCCCACAGATCCCACATTCTCTGATTATTCCAAAGCCCCCCAGTCCCCGTCCCTCTCGCTGCCTCTCCTCTTCACCCCTGACATGAATATATGAGTGTTTTTATGTGCGCAGTGAAAAGGCATCGCTGAGCTAAGTGGCCTTGTTGTATCACCCATAGCAGCATCCAGTGGGGGGGCTGTGGAGGAGAGGGGAGCGGGGGTGGATGAAGGAGAGGACTGCGGCACCATGCCTAATCGGCCTTTTCTCGCCAGGGTCAAGACTTTCTGTCTGGGTCCGCGGTGCTCCCTGCCACCGAGGACTCGCCCATTCAGGCGCACAATGTCCCTGTCAGTCCCGACAACACTTCCTGCCTCCGCTGGCTCCAGCCCTCGCAGGGATACACAATATTTCACAGCTCCCAACAATGGCCTGTCTGCCTGCACCCACCATATGGTTACTATGGGCCACAATATTGACACACATCACTAATTATTCAAAGAGCCGAGGGAAAGGGAAAGGAGGTGACGAGAAGGGAAGCCCCTACATCTCGTTGAGGTGTTTTCGCAGCGTTTTTGCAGCTGTGGCAGGTATTGTTGGGACAGCAGGAGGATGTGATCCATATTGACAGAGGATTCTCAGGAACAAAAAGCCGTCTGTACTCCGGTTACACGCTTCAGAAACATCCACCATCCATTCCTCCACCATCTTTCTTGGGCTCCTGAAAACAATTTTTGCTGGAGTCCTGCAGAGATACGAGCATGGAAAAAAAAATAATAAAACGAGTGAACAATCAAACAGCTTGGACTTTTCCATTCCTCAGCGCTGTTATGTGTCTGGGTTTGTTTGCGTAAACTAAAACGAAATACATACAATTGTTTGCTTCAGCCTCACTGAAGAACAACAGCTGTAATTACCTGTTGACTGCTCGACTGTGAAATTGCTCTATGATTGTTTAATTGAGCTTCAGTAGCTGTTGCAGTCTGTTATTATGGTTTAGCTCATGTTGAATATCAGCAGTGGAATGGCACATCGCGGCTCCGCAAAGATGGAAAGTTATTGTCAAAAAAATTTAACTGCATATTTTGTTTTCATATACTGTATTCGAATCAGCTTCAGACGATTTATGCAAATATTTATTGCCATTATAGGGGACATATCATGCAAAATCCATTTTTTTATCTATTAAATACATTTTGTTGTTTAATAGAGTTTCTAGGAATACAGAAACGTTGAATGTAGTCTCTTCCAGTGCTGGAAAGATATCTTTATATTCTGTTTGGGTCAAATTTTTCAACTTTTTCAGTTTTCTCTATTCTCTAGGATGTTTTCTGAACTATTACGTCAACATGTAAGGCTGGATGGACAAGTCTCCTGTTGACATCTTTTATTCATTTGTAAATAAAACGTTTCTGCGCAGCTATATAGTTGTAAACCCCTCTGTCAAACTAGAATGGACCAGTCTGGAAGCTGGAGGGGGGGGTGTGAAGCGCCTCATTTTGATTTAAAGAGGCAGCCTCAAAACGAGTCAATCTGAGACACACCTCAGAAATGGGGTGAAAGAGGGGCTTGTGGAGTTACAATAAGGAGGCATTCAAACCAAAGCATTGCAGTTCCACTTTATATAGACCCCAAATTAATTATTTAAGTGTGAAAAAGAAGGATTTAAAAGCATGTCTCCTTTAAGCTGAGCTTTCTAACTGAAAAAGATTAAATGATTTAACAGCTGTTTGTTGCTCAAAGATATGTTGGAATCCACTAAGTGATTTTTTTTTTTTTGGTTGACCCCTGTAGAAGTTCCAGTCTGTCCCGGCCCGGCTGCCCCCTGAGTGGTGGGAATGTGCTCCTGTGCAGCAGGCCATGACAGGCCCATGTTGGGACCGGCCTCAGTGATGCACTCCACAGAGCAGTGATTGACAGATCTCACTGAGGGAGGTGGGATTCCTTATCTGTCAGTCACGGCGGCCCTGCAGATAATGATGTGATGTGAGGGATTTCAGGGTCTGATGATGAGTAATGAGCTGTTTTTTTCCCCACGCTCTCCTCCCCTCCCTGGTCTGCGGCGCCTCGGTGAAGTTAGCTTGTTGGTAGAAGGTGAAGGTTGCCATGGGCCCAGATGTTCTTGAGCTTTCTGAACCCTCCTTTGGCTCTCTGTTATGTACTGTGCCACATCTGTGCGGGCAGAGGTGTGCCATATTGCCTCCCATCTGCCACATGGCACAGTCACATTCACACAGAGACAGAGGCTCGCATACGCACCGTGCCCAGAAACTGCCCATTCTAACCATGGCAATAAATGGTGTAATTCATGGGTGTGAACCAGCAGGTTTTTAAGGGCGCTCAGAGGAATGGAGCAGAGCTGGAAGCTTTGGCAGCTGATGGACAGATTTTCTGTTCCTGGTAGCCACATGAAACTCTGTGAACTGCACACTGAACACACTGAGACAGAGCGGCAGTGAAGACCTGCTGTTGCAGGAAAATTATAGGCAAAACACGTTGTTCTCGCACTTTTCTTTCCCTCTGAGTTTCTCTGTCCTTGCGCAGTTCACCATCTGTCTTCTCTCTGTCTCAGTCTGTCTTTCTGTCTGTCTTCCGTCCTCTTTTTTGAGCCAAGGGGACCATACCGAGGCGAATGTCACCGCTGTCCCAATGTTACGTAGGGGAAATTGACTCCTTAGCCTTGGTGCTGTCAGCGGCCATATGCTGATGTTTTCATATTCCAGAGAAATGAGGAGAGGGAGTCGTAAAGACCTCTAAAGTCAGAATTACAACCCCGGCTACCACTGCCGAGGAGAGGCTCCTTCTGTCACACCGTGAGCCCCATTACCTCCCCAATCCCTCAGTCCCAGAAAGTGGCACGGGCTTCTGGAGCACCACATTAATGCCAGCTTTTCACTTAAAGTCAGACTATTTTTGTTTTATAAAACATTGCTCCATTGGAGAGTGATTCAGTCATATCCGTGGCTTGTTTAGCTTCACTTTCTTATAAAACATTCACAGCTGTGAGAATGATGAGATGCAGTTTAGTGGCTGTGCTGTTTTTGGCTTTCGGAGAGACATCACAGTCTTTGCCTTCAAGGACTGCAGAGCTATAGGCAGCGTTTCCAGCTTATCTATATTTCATGCTTTTATCTGCTCTCAGCATTTAATTAGGGTGTTAGCAGCTCATTAAATTCTATTGGGACCAAACTTTTACCTCGTTGCGAAGTTGTGCTGAGATTGAGCTTTTCCAGTAGATGGAGGCTTTTAATTACCTTGTAACCGTAAGTTATTGTTGAGCAATGATGTCTTTTAGCACTACTTTTATTGTGTTCTGCTCTTGTGTTTCTCCTTGCAGAGACAGATGAAATAATAAATAGTTCTTTAGGGAAAACTTTGATAGAATTCAGGTTTTCAAGCTCATTGTTCCTTGGATATGTAACTATCTGTGACCATGACTTGCAGGATTTCAATAATATTAAATCATAATCTTCATGAGCTCCTTAGGGAATGTTTAGCTTCTTTTCTTACAACTAAATGTGTTAAATGTTTACCAGTAACCCTCAAAACTGTGCATAATGAATTGAGTTATACAGGGTGGAAATTACTGATGCAGGTTCTTATATATATATAGTGTGTCAAGAATATGCTTACAATCCAAATAATGGGAAAAGTGTGCTTCAAGCAGCTTTTGTGTGTGCACCCTTTATGACCACATACCTCAGTTTTCTGACACCAAAGTGACAAATGTTGTTACTATAATAATAAAATCTATTGGGGTCACGCATATTGTTTACATACACAATCTTCCGCTCTCTTAAATGATTGGACAATCAGAGTGGATTCTACTGAGAGTCAGTGTTAATACAGTAACAGAAAAATACATCCCTAGAGTAAATTTCGACACATTTGACTTCAAGAATCACAGGAAAGTTCAGATGAAAGTTTGGCTGGAAGGTCGAGGTTTACGACAGACTTGAAAAGCAAGCAGAATTGTAAAACGGTGTTTTTACCGGCGTCTCATAGCTTAGCTTTCTGCATCTATCATGTGTGTGTTTCTGTGTGTATTTTTACCACTTGAACCACTGATGATGTTTAGAATTTGTGTAAGTAATAATATTATCACCATTTGTATGACTGACTGCAGTAGAGCGATGGAGCTATATGAGGCTAGATGCTAGAGATGCTATGAGTAAAGCTAGTAATTGGCTACAGTAAAAACAATAAGGTTTAATGTACCTATTTGTTGACAGAGTGCAGGGATAGGATCTGAGTGGTCCAGTGTTGGTCTTTTAATGTTTGGAGCAGATCCAAGTCCTTGGTTGCACTTTTTTTCTGTTCAAATTCAGCTCATTACATCACTCAAATCCAGCTGTTAACTAGCATCTTAGCTTGGAAAAAGTGACAAAAAATGCTCCTTCCATGTGAAGACAATAGCTGTATCCTGAGTCACTGTTACAAGAACCGTAGCACAGTGTTTTGTGGTCCTCCTGGTGGAGTTTGATGCTGTTTTCCCAAATAGATTTAAGTTTAAACACAGCTAAACCAGCGCAGCTCCATTGAAATCAATGTAGCTGCTACAAGAGTTTGCACGCACACCGTTGTGAAGCGGACATAGTCATAACCAGTGTTCTAAACATAACCTAAGTCGAGGATTCATCGTCAACTTTACCTTTTGAACAGGAAGTTGCGAACCAGAGTGCGAACTAGTGTTAGCTCTAACTTTCAAACCAAAACAAAACCTACTCCAGAGACATAAAAGAAGACGTGTGCACCACTGATATAGCAGAAAGAGAGCCTTGTTTTGCCACCCTCAAAGGCATGGCCTGCAACTACCTCACAGCAGAAAGCATGTTGGTGGACCTGCAGGTCCCCTGTGAGCCAATCAGACTGGTTACGTAAGTGTAGGGCGCTTGAAAATGGCGGCGTCTGGTCACAAGGATGTAGCTTGTTGCTGATAATCGTTGGCGTGGCGTGGTGCGGCGTGCGGCTGACAGATGCTTGCTCCAGCTGGTACTGGGGGGGTTTATCGCCCGGTTGGAACGCGGGTCCTCACACCCCTCCACTGTGCTGGCCACCGTCGCCGTGTTTAATGAGTCACGAATTGCCTGTTTGTCTTCTGCTCCCTGCTGTTTCTGCTCTCCCCCTTCCAGAACAATCCCTGAAACACATGCTGCTGCGCTCCACAGAGCAGCCAGACCGATAGGCCGAGCCAAACTGTTGTAAAGAACAAAGTTGTCATTTTTTATTTCTTCTTTCTTTGTCATTTTTTTCTCTCTTTTTTATTTATTTTTTTCGCCTTTTTGGGTGTTCATCTAAGAGAGGGATGGGTTGTTCTGTAATAAAGCTGCCTTTTTAGACGCTGAGCCTGACCTCGCCAATATGTCTACCCTGAGAAACCAGTGCCCATTTGAAGCCCCTGACAAACACATAAATGGCTCTATAATTGGGCCGCTTTGTTGTGCGAGGCGCGGGCTCGTCTGAAAGTGCTGTTCAACACTTTGTGGTAAATGGAGTAACATTACAGCAACACATGGCAGTTACTAAAGGAGCCGAAACTGGCAAGCGGATAAGACGAGAGCAGGTGGTGTTGACACAGAAATGATCTGTTTTAAGTCAATAGAAAACCACAATTTGAAAAAAAAAAAAAAGTTTCTAAGCAAATCACAGTTTTATCTTCAGGCCAGCAACAGAGCTGTGTGGCAAAAAGACGGCTCTGCCTCAGAAATGCTTGGATGACCATCAAATGAACCAAAGTCTGCACAAACACACACATAAAACACACACATTCACAGAAGGGGTGTTTGTAGCTTGAGGTTGTTCTGCAAACTGCCCAGAGTTTGGTCCTAATCTCACCTGTTTAATCTAGGAGGACAGGCAGCTTCTGTAACAAAACAGGTGGCTGAACAAACCGCTGCAGGACAAACAAAGCTAACTGAAGCTTAATCTAATTTATGTTTTAGAATATTAATCTCAAAAGGTACGATCTTGTGAGAAAAACTTGTAAAAAAACAAACATTTTAGCTGCTTTGTTGTTCCTGATGTTTCATAAAATGGGATTTATTTAATTTTTTGTAGCAGAAAGCTCTTAGTTGTCTTGTTAAAGGGACTTACATCCACATATCTAATATTTTTCCACCTTCCAGCAGGGACACAATCACAGAGGGACAGAATAGATCAGAAGAAGAGATAACCATCCGTGGAACCCTGGCAGTGTCCGGATTCGGCCCAGTGCCGTGAAATCCAGGTTCCACAGGGCCGCTCTTTGTGGTCATCTCTGAGATTTCTGCGTGTCATTCTTCTCATTGCACAGGGTCACTGAGACAGAGGCAGCCGGCCTGAAAAGATCCGCAATGGGGGGGTGGAAACAAAGGCTCGAGGCAGCCCATAAATGTCTCCTGTTCAGCTCCGGCCCATTGACTTCTTGCCTCCCTGCCAAGCGGGGCCCTGTCAGACCAGCCCCTCGCTCTAACAGCTTAATTAGCAGAAAGAACAACAATGTCAGAGCCTGTTTCGGCTTAAATAAAAACAAGAAAAGACCCAAAAGCTGTTCTCTCCGCCTCTCATTGTCCCCCATGAGGTCCGTGATAACACCGCTCTTTTATTTTGTTCAACTTAGTACAAATATAACAAGATTCCTCCACTGTTCCATGAAGAGCATGACGACTGGCTGATGGAGGGCAAAGAAGAACTCCAAATTGTTTACACCTTCTGCTGCTGACACAGAGGGTTTTTCTTATTTCAAACTTAGTGAAAAGGTGAAGAGAGAGAGATGAAACCTTTACAATGCATGTGGGTGAATCCTTTATCGAAAGCTTTGCTTCAAACGCGATATAATTTTCATTTTTCATGCTAATGGTGATGGAGATGATGATAAGGCAGTTTGCATTGTGATGATAATTTGAGTTCCTGGTGTCACGGAGATTATGTGAGGAGTCTCTGGTGTCCACCACACTGACTTTGAACCTCCTCCTGTCCTCTGATGTCCTCCTGACTGATGGGTTGTGTCTGTCTGACACTTGACATTCTAACATGATCCTGTCAATCAGCTGGTTGGATTTTTTTTCCTCTCTTTTTGTCAGGATTTGTTTTTCCTAACATCTCCTTATTCTCACATATCTGTTGACCTTTGACCCGTCTTCATACCTCAACATTGTTTTTTCATCCTTGTGTCTCATTAATCTCTCGGTCTGTTTCTTCCCCATCTTTCTTTCCATATCTTCACGCTGTTTTTCTTTGTTTGGTTTCTTTTATCCGCGGTTCACATCAAACACTTGCACCAGATTGATTCTCGTGTGAACAAGGCTGCAGTAGGGGGCGAGGGACCTCATCCCCAGACTTTGAAGATGCTTCCCGTTCTGTTTGCTGCTTTTCAGAACCCATGCCCAAACACACACACACACACATCTTTACAATTCCCACTGTTGGTCTCTTTAAGAAAAAAAATAAGAGCTTCCATGCCAGTTATCAAAAATACATCGGTGAGTGATGTAAGAAAAGAAAAATTGGATTTCTTTTTGATGGGTATGGAAAACTTTGCTTTGAAGATGATGATGGTTTCAACATTAAATACAATTTGGTCTATACGGTTGAAAATGACTTTGTTAGTAAAGATGTTAATTGTCTCTTTTCTTTCTTACAGGTTTCTCTGGATGAAGACAGCTCAGAGGAGGAATGAGTCCACCAGGCAGAGTGGCCAGGTTCTCTGTATTTCTGGTGTCGTGGCAAGACCTTGGAGGAAATAGGTACGTGGCAAGGGCAAGTAACATAGAAAGTCTATAAATGTAAACTTTAGCAGCTTCAGTTCAGTACCAAAAATGGTGTGATGCATCAGTGAAGACCAGGACGTCGAGTGACACTCTTAAAGCCCAGGAGCTCATCAGGAGGATCATCAACAGGTGAGGTGATTAGGAGCAGGAACCAATCAGGAAACAAAGCAGAGCAAACACCAATCATCACACATTTGTTATAAAATGATAAACTTAACAGTCTTTAGAGATGTTTAATTTCATTATGTTCCACCAAAAGGCAAGCAATAATACCCATTTCTGAGTTAACGTGTGAGTTAATTTGTTGTGTTAGCAAAATATCTCATGAATGGATTTTATCATGAATCCCAGAAAGTAATGATTGGATCTACATCTAAAACTGATTTATTGTTGGAATAAACCTGACTCAGTTTGGCTGCACAGCTAATCTACATTAGAACCTAAACAAACCTGTACTATTTGGTATAAAACTATTGAGTTAAATTTTTGGTGTGGTAGTAACGACACATACTCTGAGCACTAACTGACTGCATGAGATCTTTGTTGTTACTTTTTGGAGTCAACTCTGTTAGTAAAATATCTCATGAATCACTGAATGTATTTCAATAAAAACCTTAGGTGTACATCTTTAAGTGATTATGTTTTGGTATTAGCTAGAGTCAAGATTACTGCCAAAGACAATCAACTTTAGAAACACAAAAATAGCAATAACACATCCATCTTTACAGATACTGAACTAAAATATGTGGCGGTTGTTGTTGAGTCATTTGTAGCACATACTGTAAGCACTAACAGAAAGCATGAGCGAATTAGTGTATGGTCAGACTTGACAAAATGAAAGATTTAGCCAACAAAACTGCTCTACTTTTCATCATCTCAGTTTAAAACTCTGGAATAAAAGGGGAATTTAATTTAATCTGTGGCTCTGAAACTGTTTTATTTTCTGGTAAGCACAGTAGAATATATATATATATATATATTAGGGGTGCAACGATACAGAAAATTCACGATTCGGTTCGGTTCAATACTTTTGTCTCACGGTTCGATATTTTTTCGATACAAAAAAGAGCTATTTCCATGCACTTCTTAACTTGTAATTTA
>JARVJO010000001.1:29010181-29033343 GCA_031762555.1 Cynodonichthys magdalenae
AGCACTGTTCGATACGGTTCGATACGGGTACATGTATTGTTGCACCCCTAATATATATATATATATATATATATATATATATATTGCCACTTAAGCTTCATTTTTATTTTTATTGGAGCATAATTATACTTCTGTTCTCTCAAGTCATTGAGTTCAAGTGTGTTGTCATAGTTCTAACCACAAAAGGCTAAATAAATAAAACTATTTTAGACAAAGTCATTGTCCTGATTTTACACCTCTCGTCTAGCCGAGGCTTTGATGAGCCGTCAATAAATCCAACCAGAAAAAAAAGTCATGTTGTGACTTTTTTCCCCCAAAAATATATGTTAAACCATGAAGTTCAGCTCCAGGACAGCCCTGTGCCTCACTGTGGCAGTATTGTCAATTTTCTGACTGTGTGAAAACATACAACCCATATAACTTATTTTTTTTAACAGCAAGGCCTATTGAGGGAGTCCATGGCTGAACCATATTTAACCTTTCGGTGTCAGACCACCCGCCAGTGGCTGGGCCTCTGGCAGCCCATTCACCATCTCAGTGGCACCAACAAGCCAGCCGAATATGATATAGAACCGGACCGCAGAGGAACAGCACGATTTATTCCCCCACGAAACCCAAACATCTTTTGAGGACGTGTTGTTGGCCGCCTCACAAAGACCCTGTGGAGAACAATGACATGGCAGCAGCATAAATTACCTTCAGATGGAGGTGGGGAGTTTTATGTAGAGAACATACACACTCTGCTCTTCCCATCATAAAACAAAATTTCTCCCAGATTCTATCACAAACAGATGCTTTCTTACGTTTACTCTGTTGTGTTAGTTTGTTAGAATCAACCTTGTCTTTCTGTTAGCAAAACATCCCGTCCACCTGTGAAGGGATTTTAATGAAACTCTCAGAACATTATCAATAGATGTTGATTTACAATAACAGGTGGTGTCAACCCTATTCAAATCAAATCAAATCAACTTTATTTATAAAACACTTTAAAACAACAGCCGCTGACACAAAGTGCTGTACATAAGGGGCCAAAAACAATAAAACAAATCAACACTAAAAACACACAAAAAGAAACAAGCAAAAAAACAGCTAAAACAGACCAAGGTCACAAACTGGGTTAAAAGCCAATGAATAAAAATAAGTTTTAAGATTTGTTTTAAAAACAGGCAATTAGGCCTGCCTGACATGTAGGGTAGCTCATTCCAGAGCTTCGGAGCGACAACTGAAAATGCTCGATCCCCTCGGAGGGTTCGTTTTCTCCGAGGTATTTTAAGGTGCAACTGATTGGCTGACTGGAGATACCGTGCATAGGGGGTGGAGAAGCTCGGAGAGATAAGGTGGGGCAAGGCCATGTATAGATTTAAAAACCAATAAAAGAACCTTAAAACAAACTCTAAAATGCACAAGCAGCCAGTGGAGGGAAGCCAGAATAGGTGTAATGTGTTCCTTTTTACGTGTTCCAGTTAGCAAACGAGCAGCAGCATTCTGAGCCAACTGGAGCCGTGCAGAAGAGGACTGGCTAACTCCAACATAAAGTGCATTACAGTAATCCAGCCGAGAGGTGATGAAGGCATGGATTATTGTTTCAAAGTGCTGGTGGGGAAGAAAAGGCTTCACCTTTGCATTCAATGTTTCCTTAGCTAATTAGCTTAAGGAAACATAAAATTTATTTTACAAATATTTACTTGTTGCTGAAATAATAACTGAGAGTTTTTTCCAATTCATACTCCCAGTACTTATGGATTGTACAAGATTCTGTGGTTTTGTGTACTCGTAATAAAACTACAACAGCTAAGGGAAGAGGGCAGTAGCCTAGAGGTGTATAGTAACTAAGTACATTTACTTTATTACTTTATTATTAAGTACTTTATTATTGAGTATTTTTTTGGGGATCTTTAATTTAAAATGTTGTTGCACGCTACAAATTTAATATATGACCAAATCTCATCATGAAATGAGGTGTTTATTCAGAGGTACTTTTACTTTTACTTTCCTGAATATTGTGAGCAGTTTTATGATTTTTACTTAAGTAATTTTCTAATTAGTGAATCTCATTTTTACCAAAGTCATTTTTGTTGAGGTATTTTTACTTTTAGTTTGTTAGTTAAATAGTTTATACACCTTCTCAACAAGCAATCTTAAAAGAATGGTTCAAGGTCTATGATTAAAAATGTAATCAATCAATCAATTAATCAATCAATCAATCAATCAATCAATCAAACCAACCAACCAACCAGTTTTTACTGTTGCTGTTGGGACTCAGTATCTCTCCCTAGACCCTGTTTTTTCTTACAGCTCCTGTGGCAGGAGGGAGAAGACACCACACACATTGTCAATTAACCCTGACGAGCACCTGGCAGATAAGGGCAGCTGACCAGATCTTCCTTGCGGGAACATCTTGTTACCTGCTGGTAATTGTTCTCTAACCGAGCATCCTAAGTTTTCACTGGAAAACTAACCTTTGGATTCTGTATTCAATAGTACTGAGAAGTCTGATGGGACTCCTCTCCTCCTGCTGAGCTGTTTCGTCTCTTGGGAGTAATCAACTGGTTCTCTGCCAAGGAGTTATTGCCTGCTCGCCAACCTGCTCCAGAACCAGTCTGGGTCGCCATCCTGCCACTCTCATCCATCACCCTGTTTGCCCTTTGGTTCCTTCCTCTGCCGCCTTAAGGACCTAAAGGAAAAGTAAGACATTTCCCTGGACTCTAAGCCTCCATCTTCAACACTCACAGTCTGGATACTCACCTCTCTCTTTTCCCTTCCAGATATTGCCCCTGTGAAAAGATACCCTTCACTGTAAATAAACCCTCACTAAACCTTGATTGTTTTCCTGAGTCTTTCTGGTCTGTTAAAGTTAGCTCTGGGCATTAAATCATCCACAAGAATGCAACAGTTATTAAGGTTACAAAAACTGATCTATTCACAATATGTGGTGTGAATGAGTTGTGTTTATTATTTTATCATCATGCTGATTTATGTTGGTTTGTCATCTTATAGCATGAAATAGTAAACATTTGTAATTGAATTTGTGCTGGTCGACAGGGATTGTGTTTATGTGTGGAAAACATGTAAACTTTCCAAATATTCCATTAAAAGTTTATGTTTAACAGTTTTTATCTTTTGCTGATAAACTGGAACTTCTACCCCAGAAAACAACAACAATTAAAAAAGGGGTTTTACAATTTTAGGATGTTTGTTTTAAAATAAGTAATTTCTTTTTTAAACCCAACCATGTGTTGATCTTTCCCATCAAACCCCTGTAACCTTCGGGGTTGATTTTTTCTTTTGCTAAATTTGACTCTTTCTGTCTGCAGAACATCTTAAAAATGCTTCCGCGTAAAATCATTTTAAATGACTGAACACAGATTAAAAAATATATATATATAGTTTCACAAACTGATGTAAGGCTGACAAAATAAAAAAAATTATGAAGACAAAACTTATTCTGACCTTTAATAATGCAAAAGACTCTTTTTACAATATAAGCTTTGTTTTTTTCCAATAATAATGTAAAAATTGAGTCTAAAGCGAAAGAGTAACTTTCATTGTACGGTTCTCTGCTTTTTGTGTTGGTTTTACTTTATCACTGTCTGTTTTCCTCTTTCATCATGACATTGTTGCCTTGCTGTGACCTCTGACGATTGACTCTCTGCAGTCCCAGATGACCAGAGGGCTTCTGGACAATCCCTGAAGGTTAATAATTACTTTGGGTCCACAGTGGAGGAAGCCTGACCCGGAGAAGAGCACAGCAAGGCACGGGCAGCCCATGGCACCGCTGATGAATGAAGAAATCCTCTTCCATGTGTGTTTTAAAATGAATCGAGAATTATACTTACACAATGTTAATGAATCCAAGAAAACAAAATGAGTATTTAAGTGAATGCATGTTGATTATTGTCAAGAACACAGTTTTGAAAACGATCAAAAATTCAATATTGCAAATTTTTACTTAAAACATTTTTTACAAACAGATATGGCAAAGATGAGAGATTAACACACATTTTCTTTGGTGCTGTGCAAAGTTTGCAGCTTTTCTGTGCATGTTTCAAAGAGTGGAGCAGACCGAGGTGCATGTAGATGAAGTGAGAGAGAGAGAGAGAGAGAGAGAGAGAGAGAGAGAGAGAGGGGATTCAGGAAGTCCAGCAGAGCAAAGATGACAGAACGACGCAGGAGCCGCGAGGCAGAGGCCGTGACTTTTCTCAGAGATGAACATTAATAATATGACGAGCCACAATAGGAGCACTGAGATCAGAGAGATCACCTCCATTGTTCCACCATCTCCTACTGACACCGACCGCTCTGCCGAGGAAAGAATAAGAAGAATAGAAGAGCAGAACCTGGCTGCTCACCATGCCCCTCTTTTTATGATGCTCCGTTATGCCTTTTAACTGTGTGCTGTGTGGGGACACTTCACTGAGAGTCCAAGACTCTGCACGGACAGAAGTGGGACATCTTATCATCAAAAACTTCCATTCAGTTCAACCAATCAACACCTATAAAACTATTAATACTGAAAACCAACACTTTAATTGTGACAGACAGAAGAATGGAGCTTTAGTTTGAATATTTAGTTCTATTTCTGGGTTTGATTTTATTTAAACAAAATTTATGAAAACTATGTTGGATCAGGCTAATTTGAGAATATTAGATTGTATTATTATCATAATTCATTAATGTGTGAAAATCAGTTTAGTTTTAGTTGAATCAAAACATCAAGTTTGATCTTCTTAGTACCAATTTTACAGCCATCTGAACTTGATAATGTAGTAAAAATCTAAATCAGAAATGGATGAGGAACAGAGCAAATTGATGCACTAAAATGATGGTTTGAGTAAAGTCTTTACAATGACAACAAACCTTTGCACTGCTTGTTCTGTGAGAAAAAAATCCTCCTTAATATAAAGATTATTTTAATTTTTAAAGAGCCAATAAATAACTTTAAAAAACCACTGGGTGTCACACTAGAGCAGCAGAGTCAGCTGTAGATCATGTTTTTTGATGAAATAATAAAGGTAACTTTGGTTTAAACTGGGCAGGGAAATCTTCACTGACCCCTGGGTGAAAACAGGCTGATTGAAAGAAACAAAAATCTAATTTTCCCAGAAAACAACACATTGAGGTCACTGGTGAAATCATTTTATGATCTTTAAGGTTAAAAGTGAATCACACTGGTCCTGCAGTTTGTCATGATTTAAGTCAGCAGAACAGAACGTTGTCCTGATTGTGTCTGATGAGCTCTGTGCTCTGCAGCTGACAGCTGAAGGCTCTGCGGGGCCCTGAGGTGCTGCAGAATACGGTGCAAGGTGGACTCGAGTCACTGGTGCCGGTTCATGGTGGACCAGGGGATCCCTTCAGTCATTAATCATCAGACCAGACAGTCACAGACAAATCTGTGCCACCAGACCACAACATATCTTTGACCTCATCTTTGCTTTTGTTCACTCCATCCTCTTTTTGTCTTATTCAAGCTAAGTGATTATAATCTGTTGTTACTCTTTATTATAATTTTACAGATTACATGTGTCGAAATGCACTTATTTTGATTGACTGGATAAATGAACAGCTAATAGACGACAAGTTTTTACCCTACAGACAGGACCCTTAACACTCATGGCAGGGTTTACTTTTGTATTTGTTAGTGGTCCCTTGTGAGCCACAAACCAACATTGCTTCAATCCTGTGTCACGACCTCTGTGTCTGTCATGAGAAGAATACATGCATTAATTCAAAGAGGTTAATAACTGATATTAGACACTATAATAAATGTTGTATAAGCAAAAAATGGACAAAGGAAACAAATAATCGGTCATTATTTACACACAACATTATATGTTGTGTGTATTTGTTGAGAAAGAAACAAATTGATATTAATTTACCAGCCAATTATTTACTGTTTTATTTACTTACACAGACTACAACCAACCTAATAGGTCACATGACCTTCAGCTGAGTGATTTGTTTACAATGAATGAGGACCTGCATTTCAGAATCACATCTGAAAAAAACAACCAAACTGCCCCATTTAAAACAGTTCAGGACCATATTTTTACAGCTGATTTTATGGTTAATGTTTAAGATGCATTTTACTAAATCATTCTAAAACCTCAGATTTATTTTAAATGCTGATTCACAATATCTAAGAGATTTTTATTCCACATTTTAGTCACTGAAATTATAATCATTTTGAATGAAAAGCACAAAATTATTGGGATCAGTCATGTGTCGCTAGGAGATAGACCTGTTTTAAATTCATCTTGCAAATAATGTAAAAAAAAATCAACTAAATTATTTAAAGAGTCAGAGGTTAAAAAGCTGATCTGATGATATAAAGGTGTAGATAAATTTGGTACTTGGTAATCTTAAGGCATATATCAGAAATTACAATCTACTCGACAAAAAATAACTTAATATTTGAAATTCTAAGTTTCCACATGTAGTGAATTGATTTGAAATCCCAGCTAAAACATAGACAACTATGGATCATTCACTTTTGACCAAACTAAACCAGATTTTATCCCAGAGAATTGTGCAAAAATTGAAGGTTTTTTAATACATCTTTAATGCTCACAGAGTATTCCTCACGATTTAAAATGTTTAAAACTGTGAGCCTTTTCACAGCTGTTTATTTACTGCAGTCTCAACTTTATTCCTTTTTATATAAAATTTTACTAAACTTGTTTAGCTTTAATAGGTAACATCAGGTGTTAACTGTAATTAACCAACTTTTGTTGTTTTGTTTCTTGTTTTTTACATTTTTGTTTTGTTTTTACTCAAATATACAGTATAACCACCACATGCTCACCACTTTCAATAATTAACACACTAAATGATCTGTTTTGGAAACCGCATCTTTCAGAGGTGCTTGTTTAAAGCTCAAGGTGCCTGCAGGCCACCCACACTCAGAGTGTTAAAGCTCAGCATTTTGTCAAAGCATAAAGACATTTTGGCAAATAAAGAAGATGAATGTGTAGAAATCTGAAGGCAAACAGGCGAGATTGTCAGCGCGGCGGGAACACGATCAGGACCGAGTGAATGATGATGTAGCTTCCAGCTTGCTGACAGATGACTTAGTGGTCTTGAGGAGGATTCTTTTAGATACTCCTCCCCTCCTCTTTTCTCACTGTCCTCCTCTCCAGGGAAGGAGCCTTCGTCCGGAGCCATTTTTCAGCCAATTTATTTCTTGATGTGGTCTAACCTGGGGCATCTCCCGCTGGGAAGGCTTTATGTGGTGATTAATGACGGGTATTTAGCCCAGGTACCTGGGGGAACTGGAGCCCATCTGTACGACACTGACAGGTACAGCCCTGCACTCCAGGACCAGACAGGACGGGACAGGTACGCTCCAGACTGGAGCAGCAGACAAGTTTGACAACTATCATTATTTCAGTTTTATTACATTGTTACTGACTTGTTTAAGCAGCTAGACTCTTTAAACGTTGCGGAAAGCTTCATCCACCCAATGCAAAACAACCGGCAGATCTGGTGAACAAGGCCAGACGATTTAGACATCCATTATACGCTTGAACGCCTTGTCTTCTTCACTCCATCACAAGGCATCTCTCAGCAGAGCAGGCCCAGATGCCAGGACCCTAATGAGATTAGGCCGCGGACAGGTTGGTGGCCAGTACCTGTCACAACCGCTCTGTCTCCGCGTGTGGAGAGATTTATGTGTGTGCACGGGCGGCATACTCTGGGTGAGCTCCTCGCCACTGCGTGCCCTCGCGATGCTGGTGTGTACAGGGCTGCCACGGTGATGGTGATTAATGAGCGAGGTAATCCATCGTCTCGTTCTGTCAGGGATAGAAACATCAGCAGCACAAATGAGACGGGAAAACTGTTGTTGACTTTCTGACAGATTGTTGGGCGTCTTCCAGTTTAGCATCGACTGCAGGTAAAATTTGTTTTAAATCAAATAAAATGTACTTTGCAACAACAACACAGCTTTAACTTTTTTTTATTTAGTTGAGGAGGGATTTACCACATTGCTAACATGAACAGTCTCTGCAAAAAGCTGCAGTCTGCACACACAATGCTCGAAACCCCGTGGCCCCCAGACTCCTTTGAAACCCACTGAGATCAAAAAGCAGTGCTCTTCGCTGCACAGACTAGGTGAGGAATATGAGTAAAATAAGAGATGAATGGTTGGAAGCGAGGAGGGTGGGACGCCGAGACAATGCCTGCAGGACAGGGGCTGCCGACTTCCGAAGATAAAAATCACACTTCGTGGGCAGGCGTCCAAAACCCCCCCCAGACTCCTCACCGCTCGTCCGCCTCCCTCGCCCCTCTGCTCTTCCCTGAATATGGACAATGACTGTTTGCGTTTACAGAACCATAAATCAAAGGTGCCCATTGCCACAGAGCAGCTGGCACGTTTGCCAATAATTATAAATATTAATCATGTCGATTTCACGGTCTTCAGTGGGACGGCGGGAGTCTGCACGGGACAGGGTGCCGCTGGCGCCTCCGGGGCCGCAAAGCAGGCTGGGAAGGAAGGGGAGGAACGAGGGCCGAGAAGGGAAACGATCACAGGGAGGAAGAACTAAAACGAAACTATTTTTTATATTTTCAAAAGAAATCCTGACAAAAGGCGACTTTTTAACATCTGTTCACGTTACGCTAAGTTCATTTTTGTATTTTTGTCACACAGTTAATAATTATTTGCTATTTAAAGTGCAATTATCAGGTTTTCTTTTCTTTAACATTTTGGAACATTTTGGCACCTAATTAGTCGATTTTAAGCTATAATTTTTATCTTGCTTCCCCCACCATTTAGGATTATATAAAAAGCTTCAGGTGATCCTTCCAAACGTGGAGCCTCTGGAGGACTTGTGTTTAACTGCTTGCATTCACTCCAACAGCTGTTGCCAGGTCCCTCCTCCTACTCAGACCCGCTGCTAACCAGCTGCCTTGCAGAGCTCAGTAAAGCACAGTGAGGAAACTGCCAGCTTGTGTCATCTGCCTTTCACTCCTATGGTACAGTAAATACAGGGACGACTGTATAATTAGACGGTTAACTAGTGGAATATGGTGTTTTTCTTGTTAAAACGTGTGTGCCTTGGGAAGCTGCCCATGTGTGTTTCTAAACTTGTGTGAGTGAACATATGCACCTCTCTGTGTGTCTGTTATTGCGCCGACTGTATTTGTCAGTATTCTTAAATGTGGGGCATGCACATCCCTCGCTGGACAGATGGTCGCTGATCAACGGAGACCTGAATCCAGCGAACCCTGATTGCCAAGCGCAAACCCTGCAAATATCTTGAGACCTGCATGGTCCAGCTCCGGTCGGGGGGGGTCAACACATGTCTGTGCTGCTGCTGGCACAAAACACAACGAACAGATGTGTTAGTAGCAGAGAAACAGCAGAGATGTGATTTTTAAAATTCTTGTTTTAAAGTCAACTCAACAGGTTAAAAAGAAGAGTTTTGTGTGAGTAAATATGAATAATGGCAGCTCAGAAAAGAACTCTATGATTTTAATAACTTACTTGCCATGGTTAGGATTTGGTGATTTGGATTGAATAAAATGAATTTGTTTTTGTTTAAATTGTGATTGATCAAAGAAATATAAAAATGGTTATTGGAAAGAGTGAAAAACCATTATGCTAGTGGGAGAGGTTATAGATCAAGAGTTCTTACTTAACACTGAGGAAGCAGGTAGAGAATGTGAAATGAAGAGAGGGTGAGAGTGTGTTTTTTCATAAAGAAAGACAAAGCCAAGTCTTTTTTCACCAAATTAAATCCTGATGGGCTTAAGTTTTCTTGACTTGCCAGTGGATTTTTAGGAGGATTTTTTTTCCATTCATTCATGAACATGTTTGCTTAAAGAAGAACCCAGTAACTGCAGACTCAAGAGGAGCCCAAAAGAAAACAAAACTTTTTATTAAAACAAAGCAAGAGGCTGTCATGCCAACACAGTCTACAGTACTTACAAAACCAACGCAAGGAAGCATGAGGCCAAGGATTCAGGTGAAACTGAACGTGGCACGAAACCAACAATGCTCAACTTGTGAGTGAATTTAAATAAGGTTTATATAGACTGGGGCTGATGAGAAAAGTGGCTGCAGCTGTGACTAAAGCTGTGTCCCAATTCAAGGACTGCAGCCCGGTGTATGGAAACAAGCTCACAGCTTTAATGAAAAAAAGAGACAAAAGCTGACAGTTTTATTGATTTTCAAAACACCAATAGTATAACTGTGACACATCATAGTTGCTCACACATTCCTTGTTTTGAGTTGTTCTCACCTTCTAACCTTATTTTTTACTAATAATTTTATTCACACAACAGTCTTGCAGTTGGTAGAAAAAAAACTTTTTAATCTCATACAATATGTTTACATTTGTAATGTAATATATACCAGATGCTTTGTGTTATAAATCTTGTGCTTTTTCTGTGATGCAATAAAAATTGTATTTATGAGCTTTTGTTTTGTGAGTTTATGTCAGGGACTCAGTTCTTTGGTCTGTGAAGAATTTCCAAACTACACTGACTTAGTATCAAAAAAAAAAAGGTCGGGAAGGATACTCAGGTTTAGCCTTCATTTTCAGAGTTTTGTGGGCAACATTCACGCCCGCCAGTTGCAACAGCCTTCGGCACGGGGCAGTGATGTAAGCGGTCGACAAATGCTGACTTTGAAGGACTCAGCTCCTGTATTGAGACGCCTCAGTGGACCCAGGAACAGGTGTAAGTGGGCATGGCAGGCGGACATAAGGAGCAGAAACTGAGTGAGGAGAATTTGTTAATAGCACAAGTAAGCACAGCGTCTGATAAAATGAAAACACAAGTAATGTAACAAACAGATTCTGACAGTAAGACAAACCTCTTTGTGCAAACATTTTTACAATTAATGCACAATTTCTTACATTTCCAGAGCTCGTTCACATATGGAAACAAGGCCTTAGAAAAGTGATATCAGAGACCTCCTCCTTTGTTTTAAGTAGTTTTTTTCTCATTTTATAAAAGTGGCTTCACCCTCAGGCCTTCGCCCTGTGTTTTCTCTGTCCAAAATATGACAACTTTTGTCTTCAAACGAGTCCTTTATCCTTAAGCGGTAACTCTCCTGTGATGAGCCATGCGTCTGTGGAGAGGCTGTTCAGTCCCTCCAACATGTTTAGAGTTCTAAAACGTCGCTCGCTGCACTGAACTGCAGACACCACATCGCTCAGTTTGGATCCTGTATTTAGGATGGTCCAGCGTCTGTTTGAAAGTCTTATTAGGGTTGTGTTTTGGAGAAAATCCTTTGGAGCAGCACTTTTAGGATGACAATGATTTTCTTCCCTGTTCTGTGATTTTTAGATGATCTTGATGACTTGACAAAGACCCAGTTAGGATAGCCGCTTGTTTTATTTTTTAAATGTGTTTTTGTTCCTTTTTTTCCCCTTTCTGTCCTTGTAGAGATTTGCTTGACCCGATGGTGCAAAATGATTACAGAAAGTTTGTGTTCCAGTGAAAGTCAAACTGATCTGTGTGCAAAACAAACAAACTTTGGAGTTTTTTGTGTTATTTTAGAATGTAAACTTTCTCTTTCCATATCCCTGCAGGAGGTGGCAAAATTGACAGCCAAACTGATGGATGACCTCCAGTTGATCCTTCCTCTCTCCTCTTCATCCTTCCTTCTCCTCCTCTGGCCATCCCCTTTCCTTTGGTTCTCCTCATCCACGACATGCATGACACAAGCCTCCCCTGGGTCGGCCTGGACCGGAGCGAGTCTGGGAGGCCGAGCCCAGAAACAAAGCAGCACTCTCACTGCCATTCGAATAACCGCCCACCCCCTCCTGGGGCTCCTGTCCTTCAGGGAGAGTGCTCTCTGCTGAGCCGAGGCTGTTAATAAGCTGCTAATGAGGAAACAGACCTCTGTGCTCCGCTAACATCAAGACAGATGGATGCCCATGACATGTTTGTTTTTAACGTCCCACTGCTGTGACGGATTAGGGGAGAAAAAAAAAGTATCTTCTCTGTCCTGTCGGAGGCATGTGATTGGTGTGACTTCTCAGAAATTTAAGCAGCATGTTGGTGGGGACTGTAATTAATTTTTTCTGCAACTTTTTCATTTCTTTTTACCACATCATAAAACAAAAGCAATCTGGGCTGCTGTCTGTTTAGGAAGAAAATGTGTATGTATTCTTTATGAAAACACAAAAGAGCAAAGTTTGGGTCATAAAAGTCCAAATTGAGATGCAAACACCTAAAGATATTTTACAGTCAGCACAGTAAAATATTTCAATTTAAATGTTAAATGTTGCATTAATGGATTAAAATGATTATAAAAGAAAGGAACAAAGAGACATTTTTAAACAACACAGTAAAACATTATTGAACTAAATAGATGCCAAATAAAGCAAAGTATTGAAAATATCTGTTATTACCTTACATTAAACATTCATCCACCTCCAGCTTCCTGTCTCACATCTTGTTGTGGAAGAAGCAGCACACTGTCAGCTCTGCAGGCCAGATGTGATCCAAAGCAACAACTGATGCTATTAAAGACCTTAACAGGACTAGGAAGTGTGCCTTTTCAAATGGTACATTGTCTACTTTGGTCCATCAGAGCAACAGGAGGACTGACAGGAGGTCCGCACTCCACAGGAGCCCCATGCAGTGCTGGGTGTGCCAGGCTGCGGCCCGGCTGTGTCGAGCTGCTGGAGCTAAAACAGGCAGGTATTGATATGGATTTCTTTCTGGAAGGCTCTGTAAGAGCACCCGGGGACTGTTAATCAGCCTCTAACGGGATGACCGGCCTGTTGTTTCCCCATCTCCCGGCACTCGTGGCGAAGGGGAGATGATAACAGATGGAAGGGAGGAGAAAGTGCTTTTCCTGTTTGACAGACAAATGGAGAAAGGTGGAGAAGAACTGAGGGTGGGCTGGGGGTGAGTGACAGCTCTCGGTGAAGTGTCAGAAAGTGACAGAGTATTGATTTGTTAAAAACTGCTTCTTAAACATCAAAATATCTGCAGTTTTGCTGTATTTACTCACATTTATTTAGTTGCATACTGCTGTTTGACGCTTTTATTCTGAAAAGTTTAATTGTTTAAAGGGTGGTCTGCACATAAAACTATTGAAACTGAAGACTTTGTGTTGAACAACAGTCTGTGTCCAAAGCTTTTTTGTGAAACAATAGTGTAAAAAAGTAGATGTTTTAAGTATCTAATGTAAAAAAACTGCTGTAGACAAACTCACAACCAAACATTTTCTCAACATTTAAAGGATTAAGTTGTTTTAAATGGTGAGAATGTTTTTCTAACTAGACTCTGTTCTAAGTTGTGTTCAGCCTCATACTTTCATGAAATTTTTTTTCTTATTTAGCCGATTACAAGCTCTCTGGAACACTATCCACTGCAGGCAAGATACTGACTATTTATAACTACTGCACACAATCTCTTTCCAAAGAAAAGGGAAAAATTAATTTAGTTTTAAGTCAGCAATCTTTGCAGAAAAGTGATATGTGAAAGTTTCAGTATGTGAATAGGTGCATCTGATAAAAGTTCATTTTTTTTTGTCATTTACAACTAGTAAAAACAATAATAGTACCAGTAATGACCAAGAAACAGTATGCTCATAATATTATATGGATTCATTGCACAAATTGAAACATTTTAAGCCTTATTTTCTTGTCATTTTGATGATTGTGCTCAAAAATAATGAAAAACTAAGATTTTTTTCATTAACCAGGTGCTGCAGAGATAAAAATGAAGCCAAATGAAATGTTTAAAAGAAGAAAGATTTTGAGTAAAGGTTAAGAATGTTCCATGAAAAGCTTCCATCTATTCATTTTGTTTTGTTAAAGATTGACTGGCTAGGATAAATAAAAGGCAAATACATATATTTTTATTTAATGTCATTTATCCTTGCCTGCCTTTGATTTCATTGTCATAGATTGCTTATTAATATAATACTTCTGCTGTGTTCAAAAATGATAGATACCAGAATCGTTTAACAAACACATAAATATTTCAAACAGTTTAGCTGAAACAAGGAAAAACAGGACACGTAAGATGCAAATATTAAAAATGTTAAACAAGGTTTAATGACATGTGAATGTTCAGACCATCATTTTTATCAAACCACAATCTGCCGCACACACACACACACAGGTCTGGTTTGTATATTCCCGTGGGGACCGTGCATTGACTTCTATTAATTTTTTGAAAATTTTATAGCCTAACCCTGACCATTTACCCTAAAATTAACCTCACAGGTACCTACCTGACCGTAAAACTGACCTAAACTCAATTCACACCATGGTCCTAAACCTAACCCCCCCACCAAAATTTGCATTTGGACCCGTGGGGACCGGTATTGGTCCCCACGAGGCATTTTAGTTTCCCACATGCTTTTTTGGAAAAATTGTCCACATGATGTAGGAAAAACAAGGCCACCCAAACACACACACCCCTGCACACTTCCCTGTGTCCTGTCTGATTGGGTGAGTTCTCCAGGGAGTCATTAAGTACAAAGCGTTAACATCTGCCAGACATTACTGAGCCAGAGCAGTTGTGATTTGTCCATATGATGACTCTGGCCCATACAGCAGTTCTTTGTGTGTGTGGGTGTGTGTGTGTACCGTGTGCGTTACTGGCTGCCCACTGCTGCTGTCACTTCTGGTTTCACAGCCGTGATATTGCCTGTTTACAATTAGAGCAGTGCCTTCCTCGTGCGTTTCTCTTGTCTTCTGCGTTCAGTGGTCACCAAAGTAAAGGTGGACGTCTCCACATCATCATTCTGTTCCACAGATCTTCTCTATATTAGCTTAGAGTAGCTTGGTGTTTACCAAATAAATGTACGAAAATAATGAGATTAATAACGTTCTGACACTGTGCCCCAAAGACACTTTTAAAGGTTGCTGTTAAAGGAGAGTTTTTGCCAGGAAGTTATCAGAAATCCATTTTTTTTATTAAACAGGATTTGCACACATATTCTTGCATTGTCCAATTCCAGAATTGCCTCATCAGTACGTGTTGATGCATTATTTACATGTTTGTTTGTTCTCCAACAAGCTGTCTGGGTGTTGATAATGTTGATATTGATCAAAATCACCAACTGTGACGGAGTCCTCCTGGCAGCACCATTACTGAGGTCCAAATGAGCCAGCTGAATCCAGGCCAGAGGTGGGGGGGAGGCTAATGCCTGGTTTAACATCACCACCGGTCGGAGAACAGAGAGGGTTAGGTAGCAGGCTAACGCCCAGCTTAGCAGAGCTGTCAGATCAGAGTCAGAGACAAACTTGAGGAAATACATCTTGAACAGTTTCTTTACCAGTGACCTTGTCAGATCCACCAAACACCTGGTCAGAGTGAGAATAAGTGGAAAGGTGTAAAGTGTGTTTCTTCTTGTGCCAGCTGAATAATGACAGGAAGGTTAGACTGACTGAAGGGGGTGATTGTGGGCCGATGCCAAGCCACGTACCTCCAGCTAGAGGATGTAATGTCTGTCTTTACGATGCTGCCAACAGAGATGTTAGATCAAATCCCAGAGGTCTGTTTGAGCCAAGCTCAGCTGAGAGATGAAAAAAAATCTGAAACAAATGTTTCTATCGGTCCAGATTCCCTTTTACAACATGTTATATTTGTCTACAGCACAACAAAGGCTCAAAGGTTGTGAGACAACTATCTACTTTTGAATATTTAAAAAGTCATGCTTTGGGTGACAGCAAAATTGAAAAGTCAAAAAATTTTCAGTAAATAAACACTCATCACATTCTACTGCGACATGAAGAAGTGAGGAACGGACAGGATTTTTGACATTTTTGTATAACTCCCGCCTTCATTTTGACCGGAAGATCTCCAAATTACTTTGTACCACACTCAGCTAATATTTTTATTTAATTTGTACGCTGCTTGGAGAACTAAAAATATTTAAAATAAAATGCGCAATCTAAGTTTTTAAATAATGAAAAATTCTGCAATTTAAAAAGCCTAAAGGGAGTGTCGAAAGTCTACAAGCTTCTTTGGTCACTTTTCATTTGTTATTTTGTTCAGTAGTGACTTGAAAAACAGTAGCAATAAAAAAAATATATGTATCTACACTCATTAAAAACACAGATTAAAAACCATACAGCAAGATTTATGTCATGTAAGCTGACTGCTTGCAGACAAGACACCTGTTGGAAAGAATGTAGTTGAATATGTGCTTAGCAAAAAAAAGTCAGGAAATTTGTGTTTGGTAGATTATTTTTTGTTGTAACAATGCTTCTTGACAATAAATCTCATGGCACCTGATTGGCGGCACCTGAGGGTACCTGCTACTGCTGTTGTTATTTATACATTTATAAAGAATTGTTCAGATTGGAAGCCAGAATAATAGGCAGTTGAATGTTTATTTTCAGATCTAAAGACACAATTTCACTCCTAACCTGTCGGTGGCTCCAGAGATCTAAGCAAAATAGCTACGAATTATGTGTTTTCACAATGAGTTTGTCTCAATTCATGGGTTGCAGCTGACGTCGGACGCATTTGTCGGCTGCTTATGTCACTGCCCCGCGCCGTAGGCTGTTCCGATTCATGGGCACCTACTCATGAGGCCGACAAAACCCTGAAAACTTCGGCTGCATCAGAATTCATTGTGCTGTCAGCAAATTAAACAGACAAACAAAGATGGCACATTTTTTTTATTTTTTTATTTTACAGCAGAATTTTTTTTTATGACTAAGTTTAGAAATTCATTACGAACCGAAGAACGGAAGTTAAACAACTTAGATGAAGAAACTTCTGTTGCAATGAGATGTTAAATAAAATGCTATTGCATGTACTGATACTGGAGCTAAACTCAAATTATTAATTTATTAATTTGTAATATTTTTCTAGTAAAACTGAATTTTATGAAGTTATACCTTGAAAAAACAACGTATCATCGTATCATCAATAAAACGTATCACCACGGTAATGGGGCAGTGCATGGTCATGCAAACATATGTCTTCTGTAGACTAGACCGTTTCATAGCCGTTTATGCAGCCGACACCAGCGGCCTACGGCCCACGTAGACTGTGGTCAACATCAGCCGCGGTCTACGTCGGTTACAACCCATGAATTGAGACACAGCCAGCGTTTAATAGTAAACCTGGTCACACCCTGGTTATGATGTCATATCCCTAAAACAAGGAACTACCCTTAAAACAGTTCTGCATCCCTGAAACGTAAAACTTTATGTGTTTACACTACTGGGGCAAGGCATGTGTTAAATAGAGACTTGTTGATTCTATTGACTGCAATCGATTGCAAAATATAAAACTGTATCTAAAATTATGGTAATCAGCACCAAAATATCCAACACTTTATTGTAAATGTTTAATGAAAGGTTATGACTAGGTCTAGATAGCTACCAAATTTAAGACCAAATTAAGCTATTTACAGCTTAGCAATGTGAGGTTTTAGGCAGGTAACTGACCCAGGCAAAAATCCAAAGGTGTGAACAAAGGCTTTAATAATAAACAAAAATGCTGAAGGGGCAGCTCAAAAACACTTACAGACTCTCAGAAGACTCACAAGTAGCAGGAAAGCAGCACAGGAACAACACAATGATCCGACAAAGACTGAACACAGGACAGAATATAAAGCTAAATTAATGAGGACAAACGAGGAACACTTGGAGGAAACAGGTGAGCAGGGGCGGAGCTGGAAACCAGACAGCAGGGCAGAAAAACACTAGAAAATAAAGCAAAAACACACAGATCACAACAAGCAAATGATTTTAAACCCAGAAAAAATCATCAGAAAGGACAGATTTACTTCAGTTTCAGGACAAATTTATAAAATAACATCAAAGTGAGTTTCCAGAGCTGCAGGTCTGAATCCAAAAACATAGCTGATTTACAAAAAGAAAAAAGAAAAAAAACTGTTCTTTGTAATAATTACCTAAACAAGATTAGCTCAAAAAATAATCGCTAAGGAGCGATTTATTGTTTATTATTGTTTGTCAACTCTACATCTGGCTCCAGAAGTCAGCAGCATTGATAATAAAGAGTCGGTCCAATGGGAGGGTTTCTGTTCTGCACAACATGAAAAACACACAATAACCCTTTACATCTACTTGAGGGAAAACAAAACAGGGTATGCAGGGTGGTTTTCATGGCTGTCATTTTAAATCCTCTCAGTCCCATCTGCCTGACTTTTCCAGCCAGTATAGTCATCTAAACCAGTGGTTCTCAGTTCCGGTCCTCGGCCCACTATCCTGCATGTTTCGATTGTTTCCCTGCTTTGCTTTGCTGCTTATTCAAATGAATGAGTGATTGACAAGCTTCTGCGGAACTTAAAGACCTGTTTGTTCCTTCATTAACTCCGCAGAGCATTTATACATCACTTCTTCTATCAATTTTTGTCCGTGTCACCCTGATCCTAACTTTTAGATCTTAAGGGGTGTATTATGTGTTTTCCAGGCACATGGTTCAATTCAAACCACAATCAAGTCACTATGTTACCTTCAGTATACTGTATAAACATCTTGAAATTGGCCTCTGTCTCTTTAAGAACCTCCTACCGTTTCCAACACTCCCACTTCAGCACGTCTTTAAACAATATTTCAAAGGGTGCATGAGCTCGGCTGCAGACTGAGCTCCAGGGAGGAGCTTTGTACAAGTAGGCGGTGCTTTGTACCAGCTAGTGTTTAGGCAGCTCCACATGGATTTTCAAGAATTTCTCAAACATGCATGAATGAGTCAAAGCAACACCCTGTTTATGTTTTTGATGAGGGAATGACATAACGATATAAAGCTCAAAAAGTCAATTTTACGTAATACCCCCCATTTAAATTTGTAGCCGTCCTGTTGTTGAGATCAAACAGAAAGATCATAAAAACTACAATGACTGAGCATAACTTGCTAACTAACATTTCATTATGACCTACGCTGACCTTAGAGGTCACTGTTCTGTTTTAATGACCAGAAAAATAACTGAAATTATTTAATTTATCAATGACTACAAGATGTCATGTTGCTTTAAATGCTTTAAAACAAAAACAAATAAACTTGGTCCACAGTCAAACTTTTTTTTTTTCCATTTTAAAAGTTCCCTGCCTGTTTCTTCCACTAAAAGGAACAACTTCAAACATGTTTTTATTTCATTTTACGCTGAGGCGCACAAAGAGGTGGCGTGATCTCTCTATTTGTGCTGTCTGTTCTTGGCTTCAGTCGTGGCTCGCTCTCCTCACGATCATGTTTCACTTTGTCGCCCGGCTTCACCCCCCAACCCCCCACCCCACCCCCGCCGAGAGGGGACTGTCACCCAGCTCTGTGCCAGGCCTGGAGCTGGCACACGCACACACAAACAAGCCTCACTTCTTCGATATTTCAATAATAAAAAAAAATAACCCTTCTGCTCAGTTTTCCCCTTGTCATCACGATGGGACGCTCGTTCCTCTGGGCAGATTCGAAGCATGTGTCGGCCAGAGATTTAGATAGATATATCTCTCCCATTAACATCTGCTCCCTCGGCCTGCTCCGCTCCTCTTTCCAGGAGGCCACTGATACATTCTCAGACACACACACACACACTGTGGTTTATACGTGGTTGACAATCAAGGACAGTTGGTTTTGAGCAGTGTCAGGACAGTTAGATTCTCACAGGGAGTCTCCAAACTACAGGCGACTGGCACACAGACAAACACTCAGAGAGCACATTTATGGCCAAACACTGAGCGCCATCTGTCAGTCACTGTAGGAGGATAGTACTGCTAACACACACTCATACACACACTTTCTGTCTGACTAAATCTGTATTTATTACACAAAACTGACACCTAAACTGGCTCAAGTGAGGACAAACAGAAGTGCACATGTAAACATGTTTGTTTTGTTATGCAGTCTGTCTACATCTTCATTTGGAGATCTGAATGCTGACAATAATCTGACTGACATTTTAAACAGTGCACAACAGTGAAAAATAACTTTTTTATAAGTCCTGCCTTTCATTCAGCATTTAAACATTGTCAAGATTTTACAAACCATGTTAAAAGTGTTAAGAACCAAAACAATTCCTGTTTGAAGAAGATATTTTACAAAATAAAATAACACACATGCAAGCATCGTTCCTTTTAGATTTTATAAAATTTTCACGAGTTATGTTTTTTTTAGTTGTTCATCAGTTCAAATCAGAGCCTCGTGAAAGGAACACTAAAGTAAAAGTACATTAGTATTTATTCAAGTGATTCTCAAATTTTCTATTCTGGGAGATTTGTATTAAGTCATTAATGAACAACGAAACAAATAAACTTCAAAAAGCTTTAAAAAAATCCAGAGGTTTAAAAGTTAATGAAAAGTTGAACCATACATCATATGTCCTGACCCTGAAGTTTTGTTTGTAGATTGAGTTATGGCTTTTGTTTTGTTTTAAAATCATGTTTTTCTTCTGTTCAGTAGCGATGTTTGATGCCACCAATTTCCTTTCAAATTCTGATTAAAATTCCGTCTGGAATTGGCGATACTGACCCAATACTTTGTGCAAATACACCGAATGTGTCTTGTAAATCTAATAAAAGTAGTGTAATTTAAATAACCACTTCATAAAGAATACAAGACATTCAATTAAATTCAGTTTATTTATATAGCCCCAAGTTACAACAATTGTTGTCTCAGGGCTCTGTACACAAAAAACAATAAAAGCTAAAGAAGAAGCCAGCAGACTGCGCCGAATCTTCTCTTCGTCACAGTCTCCTATCCTGAGCAGCACAGTGGCGACAGTGGAGAGGAAAAACTCCCCCTTAACAGGAAGAAACCTCCAACAGAACAAGACTCAGGACAGGCCGCGACATCAGAGTAATTATTTAATTTTAAATTCAAAGTATATTGATAGCGTCCTCATTTACAAAAGCCGAGCTAATACAACAGAAAAACCAGAGGACATGTAGCCTATACATGAAATCATACAAAATATATGAAAATGGTGTTTTAAACAATAAAAGATTAAGTAAAATAATAAAATCATTAAAATAAATTATTGTTTAATTATAAAGAAGTACTCAAATGGAAACTTGCATCTTAATTTAAGAAAAAAAATGTTTCTATCAACTGCATATGATTTTGTTTACTTTCTGTGTCCCTGGTAATGATAGACATACCTGAAATGACTGAAGTATCAAAGAGTTGATATTTTGATTATACAATCCATTTTAGAGCATAAAGTTCTGGTATTGATATTTCAGTATCGATCTGCACATCACTAGTGTTCAGTGTGTTTTCAGTACTTGACCTCTGCTCATTAACTCACCTGTTAATCAGCTGATGAGTGATCACTCCCCCCAGCTCATCTCTCAGGTGATGTCAGATTCTTCTTACTGTTTGATTATTGTTTAAGTTCAATTTACTTCCTGTGCTCCACTAATCTTCTGCTTGCCGCCTTTTCATTTATTAATTAATTTGTTTGTTAAACAAATAATATTCAATAAACATTTAATTCAACTATAAAAACAAGACTGCAAAATTGCTGCAGTCTGTTTAGTTTTTATAAGTGTTAAAAAATATATTGTGACACGGACGGCATCATATTAATGAATCTTGGACATTATCTGATGATCAGCCCTTTAAAATGAATCCATGAGCACCTTGACAGAGAGGAAACTGGAAAAATTATTTAGCCTGTAATTGAAAATGCTGATGGACAACCAAGCTAATAATATTAGCTCAGCCTCAGCTGTTTTAGTTCAGGTGCTAACAGGAAAGCTAACAGAATAAAGCTGAGGTTCTCCTTCAGTAAAGCAACTCTGTTGTCCTCCATCCACTTGCAGGTTGAGTCATTTCTACATTATCCTCTCTGTTTCCCATCTGGTTTTATTTAAAAGCCGTGATTGTCAGATATTGTCCAAAATTAACCTTCAAGCGGCCAAACTCATCGCCTTGCACCGGAGGAGCTAAAGCGTCATCATTTATGGGGTATATGCTTTTTGGCGTAAATCAGTGACAAATTCAGTATTTTTGCTTTAATTTATAAAAATTCAGTATTTTTACAGTCTTCTTTTAGAGTTGAAGAATGTTTATCAAACAATGTCTACTGTTACAACCAGTCAGGGTTCACTTTAAGTGTTTTTGCTTCAACTCAGCCTCCATCTCTGCAGTTTAAGTGTCCCACTCAACACAACATGACATGAAAAGAAAAATTGCTCAGGTGCATATTTGACTCATACTTTCCAGATACTGTTAGGTAAAGGAGATTGAGACCTGGTCTAGTTGATTTTCTCACTTCATATGTCTCATAAGTGATGAGTTCTACTTGAAGATTAAACAATAAATCAACTTGAGCTGTGTTTGAACGCCTCATGATAACAGATGACACCAAACAGCCTGAAACAAAAACACACAGGGAGGGGTGTCATTCTGCAGCCCCATCCTCTCACTTCCCTCGACCCTGCGTGGACAAAAGGAAGTGTCAGCACCCCTTCTCTAACTACACAATTAACATGCAAATGAGCCCAGACGCTAATGGCAATGGCAAACCTCTCTTATGATGGAAATATGCTTTCTGTTTTGACACTATGGGTTAAACATTAAAATCAGCTGAGGATGAAGGAGGCGGGAGCACCCTGTGGCCTCCCTGAGGGCAGAGACGGAGAGGTATAGAGTCATGGAGGTGATGGCCTTTTGCACCTGCTTCACAAACACACACATGCAGACACACAGAGGACGACCAGGCGGTTATAATTAGGCTCGTTCAAGCTGTCAGTCGAGTCAATAACTTATCCCCTTAACTGCTTTTGTTCTACGACGTCTCGGCCAACGCGTCCGCTGCCCCTTCTTCAACTGAAATTTATTTTCAATTGCTGCCCTCGGGCTTTGGCCCTCACTGACCGAGCAAGTAAAACAAACCAGCAACACACTCACACACAGACAGGCTGGGGTCTGTATGCTGAATGCAACAGCATAATAAATGCTGGAGTTCTGATAACTTAGGTCTTACTAAAAAGCTTCATATTTTCAGATTTGTGATAGTTTATGTTTCTATGGAATCAGCAGCTGATGAAGAGTTTTAATTAAAAACAACTTTTTAGAGATTTGAAGGTTTAGTAGAGCCACGGGGCTTCTGAATGAGGCTGAAAACATTTGGCTTTTTTGTTAATATCCATGTCCAAGAGGGGAAAAAAGGCCTGTGTGTCCCTGACTCTCTCTCTGTGTGTGTGTGTGTGTGTGTGTGTGTGTGTGTGTGTGTGTGGGCTGGTATTCCCTACAATGTGGGACAGTGTTTTTGG